>CM057006.1:51027680-52264555 GCA_029891345.1 Dryococelus australis | reverse complement strand
TAAATTTAAATGCCTACAATATTTTTGCAACCAACATGGCAGATATAACAATTAGGTCTACTCAAGAACGCTTACTATCTTTGTTGATATTTCTCAAAAGGTAGCAAGTTGTCTTGTCGAGCATCCATTATGAAATTTAAACATGGAATTATATCTGTTGACAATTAATTGTAAATACTTTCTAATTTTTGTTACGGCAAGCATTACCAAATAAAACATTAATTGCATCAAGAAATAATGTCGGCAACAAGCACAGCTATAGGTCTACAGTTAACAAAACCAGCTTCAAGATTTTATAGTTTGTAATGTTGGAACACCTTTGGTGTAGCATCAAACTGTGACGTTTATGTTTTGTTAACAATAGTAAAACTTAACACTGTTACTTGAGATGAATAACTACATGAACACAAGTTTGAGGTTAGGCCTACATTACAAAATAACTCGGTGATTTTAAAACGTGTCAAATTTATGTATAATTACTGACAGGCACATTTGCACTGGTTACCAAGGCACGGTACATGGCTGGGCGTAAATAGATACGTACAGATGTATTTGAGGTCATGCCTACATAATAAAACAACACATTGATATAAAAAAGTGTAAAATTAACGTATAATTATTAACTGCCAAATTTGCACTTATCAAGACAGATTTGAAAGCAAGGTTAAACAGATGGGCGTAGGTAGGAAGTTAAAGATAACTTTGATATTATTTGTCAAACTTAGGATATAACATGTACTTCGCAAACTCACATGAATATATTAATGTCGCGTTTCTGCTGTCGTTCATTTATTTTCATTATTGTTATTTAACTTTCCGTTTATAATATCACGTTTGTAACTGCCTATTTCACTTGTCCTTTTTCAACGATTTACTTCAATGACGTACTGGGGATAAGCGGGAAAACACGTCGTAAAAAACACATTTACTTTTACCTCCGGACAGTTGCAATTGAAATCGTCATCATTTCTGCAACTCATTCGATGACCTTGCATGGCTTCATCTCTCCTCGACGAATTAAAGAATGACTACTTTCAGCGAGATTTGTCCTCCTGACGCTGAATATTTAATCGTGCTGTAGTGACTTTGTGTAAACACTGTAAACAATGCTGATTGCAGATAAGCTAAAAATAAATGAGAAATATTAAAACACAACTTACCGTTTCCAGGTTCGTAGTTTGCCTCGCAACCACTCCTCACAAGCAAAGTCAAGCAACAAGCATGAAGGAACCACTACAACAGGCCGTTGGTTTTAACCGTTGCGCCGATCACGTGAGACAATATAATTACGAGTTACAGTAAATACATTATCTTTACGCCAACAATTACTTCAAAGTGTATAAAATAAACTTCAAACAGCTTAAGTAGCCATAAATTTAAACATTACATGTGCAATACCGCGTTATTTTGTAGAACTACTTTTCACATTACACTGTCAACATAACTGGGTGTGTTCATCCCCAGCCTGTGTGGTGACACACATGGTTATACATACACAGTTGCGGGCTGTGGTTTTTTTTCTTTCAAAGGCTGATTTCTAGAGTGCTCACTTTAGCGTGAACGGCCTTTATAGGTTTATTAACAACTTCAATATTAATTATTGTTGACATTAGGCGAAGAGGGGGCAGGTTACACCCCAAATTCCCTCCACCCCACTACATTCTCGGCCTAACGCTTTAACGGCGTTGCAGCGTGTTTGAGATACTTTTTTTCTTTAATAAACAATTAAACGTGTCCCCAATGTGTTCATATACGGAAGGAAAAAAAAACATACCCCTGACAAGAATTGAGTGATACTTTTAAGATATCACGCATGCTATAGGTCTAAATATTTTTTTTGGTGCCTTCCAGCATAATTGTAGTTGAAAACAACTTATTTAAGACCACTGTATTTTGAAACCCGGACACGAGCGAAATTACGATAAAGGCTGTTCGCGATAAAGTGAGCACTTTTGAAATGAAAGTTAGAAAATAGTCACTGCTCCTACCTGCATATATTTTAACGCGTTACTGAGTGACATACGCCCAGTAAAGTTGCCAACAATGTAGGGAAAGTAGTTCCATAAATTAACGTCGAATAAAAAGTGTTAGGTAACCATGTGTGATAACAAAAATTATTACTTTCGCCTTCTGTTTTTTTTTTTTAATCCATCGAAGTGTAAAAATGAGCAGATTTGTATAGTGTTTACTTTCCTAATAATTTCAAGTTTTACTTTATCGACGCATGAAAAAAGTTTTAAGGTACATGGCAATGTTAATTTTACTTAAGGTGGAAGAATACACAACGCGCATTCAAGTAGACCTTGAGCAAGGCTTTCGAAAGTGCTCACTTTATCGTGAAAAGAATATACAAGTATAAACACTGCACGGTGGGATATTTCTTAGGAAAGCTGGCAAAATATCAAATTTCCAGTTTAAAATACTGGCAAAACTGCTGATTAGGTATTGACACAGTATTCCTGCATTGAAAACCGTTGACCGCAATGGGAAATTCCCATTGCCCCAGGCTTTATTTCAGTTCAAAAGTGATATTCATTTACTCAGTATGTGATTCGGGATGTTAAAGCAGAATACCGCGCTGCACTGAGGTAAACGTAATTTTCGAAAAATTTTCCGATGTGCGAGTGCTGAAAAAAATAGTTTCTAAAGCTACAGAGCATTTATTACTGCCGTAGTTTATTATTAATCGATGTTTGTTTTCAAATTCCTTCTGGAAATGTGTATATGGTCCTTTTTGTAGGCTACACTGCTGTCAAAAATATTTCAATCCAAGATCAGGTGATGAACCACACGTAAAGGTTGCTCACGGTAAACTGACCACTTCCGAAAGCCCTGCTTAAGATCTACTTGTATACACAGTTTGTATTTATCCGCCACATGTAAAATTAACCTTGCCATGAGCCTGGTAACTATTCATGCGTCGGCCAAGCGAAAGTGTGTGTGAAAGTTTTAGAAAAGTAAATATTTAACAAATTTGTTAAATCTTACACGTGTATGCATTAAAATAGCGTAAATAGAAAGAAATAATTTCAAGTATTTACATAATATGTCAACCTAACATTTTTAGTTCAACGTTAAAACATGGGATTAATTTCCTTACTCCGTTAGTCAACTCTTCACTGGGTGCATTACAGCCATAGTGCCCTTTAAAATATATGCAAGGTAGGGTCAATGATATTTTTCAAAGGTTAATTTCAAAAGTGGCCGCTTTACCGCGAACAGCCTATACTACGGAGGACATGTAATTGATGAGCTTTAAATCGGGAATCAGTGTTAGTGAGTGTAGAGATTTGGGCGGTTCTTTAACATCGAGGTCTTGAGAGCCGATGTAAGTGAAACGTGGTGAGTATGGCAGGATTTACAACGCCCGTCGCGTCCGTCCGTCCGTCCGTCCGTCCGTCCGTCACCCGTTCGTGAAAACCTTGGCAAGCTTTAACTTTCGACGGACGAACGGATGAAATTACACCCTTCTAAACTTGCATGTTTTGTTACTCTTTCATTCCGAGTTCGTTACGAGTCTGTGTAGTGTGTGCAGTGTTTTTTTTGGTTGTTTTTTGTTTTCATATGTTTATATTACTGTAAAGTCACATTCTTCCTGAAGATTAATTGATAATTACGTTTGGAAACACGAGCTCCTTTGGTGCAATAGTAAAAGTAATAAAATCATTCTTTATATGCTACAGAATTTTCTTTTAACATCGTTTGATTTCCGCTACATACGTGTATGTGCGTTTAGAAACTCAATACCGCCAAAAAATTTCACTTTTAATAAAAAAAATTTCCCTTGTAAACAGTTTTGATTTTATTAGTTTGCAGCATTGAACTTACGACGGACGTGTACGAAGTTTGGTTGTAAATCGCTAGGCTGGGAGACGGACGAACGTGTGGATGACGGACGGACGCGACGGGCTGTTGTAAATCCTTCCTATGGAGCAGTGTCGGAATGTAAGTGCGGGGGGAAACGGGAGATCCCCCGAGAAAACCTGCCGACCAGAGGCTTCGTCGGTTCGCCTTGATCTTAGGCGGGTAGTCCTAACCGCTACACCATCAACGGCGCCTATCAGTGCTAAAGAAATTTCCTTCTCAGTGCAATAATTTTAAAGATAACCGTTTCAAACAAATAGAATTCTGCGTGACATTTTCTCAATGATTACTGGTGCATTAATGAATCTTGCCAAATTTTATGTTCGATATGTTTTACAAACTTAATATTCAAATTTACGCTTAAAAAGATATTGATAACTCCCCCCCTCCCCCAAATTTTTAAACGCGGCAGCATTCTCTGAGAAAGTCTCGTTGAATATTTTTTTTTTGTTTGAAACAATCATCTTTATACAGTATGTTCCAATAGTGCATGTCAATACTTTGGAAGAAAATTCCTCACATCTGGGGGAAGGAAAAAATGTTATATGAACATAGGTCCGCAAACGCTTCGTTTCTGTACTACAGCCCACAATACGTAACGTATAGCGTATGGCCCGTGGGCTGGATCATGTTACTGTGGAATGCCATCGCATCTGTAATTGGCAGCCCCAAAGCAGCCCCCGAGGAACCCTGATGTGAATCCACCAGACTTTTGTTTGTGGGGACATTTAAAGGCACTTGTGCATGCGACCCCAATGGACGATGTGGGCACCATCCGTAACCAAAATTGTAGTGGGTTGTGAAACAATCAGGAATTTTCCAGGGATTCATCAATGCATCCGGGTGTCCATGCAATGGCGGTTTGATGCGTGTGTTCGTGCCGATGGAGGGCATTTTGAACATTTCCTTTAGTGCCGACGATAAGCTGTCACACAGGTGTAGTGTCGTGGTGTGAGGTGCCGTGTATCATGCAAACGTACGCTGCAATGGCATTCCACAGTAACATGATCCAGTCCGTGGGACCACACACTGGACGTTATGTACTATGGGCTGGAGTACGGAAATAAAGCATTTACGAACCTATGTTCATATAACATTTTTTCGACCTCCAGATGTGAGGAATGTTTCCCTGAAGTATTGACATGCAATATTGCAACATTCTGTATAGAGTACTCTTGACTAGGAACTAAAATGCAACACGAATGAGAAACAATAATCAGAACTACGCTGTTGTGCTACAAGAATATGTGCGGGCACAAGACCTGCTTTCTCGAATACCCCCTGCCCCCTCCTTTCCCCCGTCTTATCCCTCAGAGTTAGACTACAAAATGGCATGCAGTTTCACTTGTCCCGCTGACAGTAGCATTAGATGGAATGGATTATAGGACTTACAAAATTCTGGTTACCATGATAGATAGTCGCATAGTCCCGACAAACACAGCACGACACGACAAAAACCGGAACCACGACACAATTATATTTTCAATTTGACTGCTCGAATTTACAGCCCGGCAGTTTACGGACGTAGAATTTTTCGGTACCATTTATAAGGCGCTGGTTAACTACGCTAGTCTTAAAGGCGGTGGTCAGACGAGAAATTTGGAATACATGATGGTGGCAAAGTGTTATCGCTAATGCATACAAAGGTAAAATTAATTATTTTTATGAGTTAAATACAGTACCTAATTTTTACCCCCCCGCCCCCTTTTTTTAAGCTCCGTATTTGTTGTTTTTTGGGAAAACTTGCCATACAATTTCATTTTGCAAGGTCGTACACTCTGTGTGTCGTGTCGCACGACACGATGGCATTAGATATAATTTATAATCCAAAATTGCTGGTCGGATGACAGTGTTTGTCGCTTACGTCAGATCTATCTTGTATTTCATTGGCTGTTTAGTTTCAAGTGTCGCGTCGGTGCTGTCGTGTCGTGCTTGTCGGGGCTATGCGACTCCGATATAATGCAATGTCGTCAATAAAATCTTCATTTCGTCCCTCCTCTACGCGAAGCCAGGCCAACAGTTGTAACAACACTGAAGCGGCTCTGCAAAGAAAAAAATATAAATCCCATCTTTGATTCAGGATGATTTTTGCATTTGTCATACGAACTGACTATTTGCAAGTGACAAGCGTATTTGGTGGTAAAAAGGAGGGGGGATAATTGGTGAAAGACAGAAACTAAGGTAAATTGACGTGTGAGTTAGGGCTGCTTGCCGATCGTCCAAAGCCTGAATATGGAAGCGAATATGATGGAAATTGGTGTACCCTTTTTGAGAATTGAGGCATTTGCATAAATTACGGGTGTAGATGGACGTTTAATTAAGATGCACTGCTATTTTAACAGAATTTTAAAGTATTCATTGAGTTAACAGCAACGGTTCTCAAAATTATTCTCTTGAAACTGCAAGGATATTGTATGTAGAAAAAAATATTCTTGGTGGTGCATGCTGGAAACAGTGCATAAACTAGAACGATGGAAGAAGTTTTCAGTTATTTAATTACCTCTTCGTATCCAATGGCGGCGTCGACTTCTAAGAATACTGTTATGTGCTGCAGCTGGCGCAGACTCAATTGCCCTGCGCCATCGTCGGAGACCCACCTCGCCCTCCCCTCTCCACGGAACGATGCGCTCGCGGCCTCCTGATTTCCCCTTATGGGAATCCCGTGAATGCCGACAGCGGCGGGACTTGCTGGGGCCTCAGCCCTCCGCGACGCATCACGCGAGTTGGGGAAGATTCTGGGTGGCGGCTTCAAGACGCACGCACGCGCACACACACACACGCGCGCACACACTCACGCACGCGCACACGCGCACGCGCACACGCATATATACATATATACATATATATATATACATATATACACATATATACATATATATATACATATATACACACATATATACATATATATACACACATATATACATATATATACACACATATATACATATATATATATACACACATATATACATATATATACATATATATACATATATATATACACACATATATACACACATACATATACATACATATATATATACACACACACATATACATACATATATATATACACATACATATACATACACATACATATATACATACACATACATATATACATACACATACATATATACATACACATACATATATACATACATACATACACATATACATACATACATATATATACTGCCGCAACCCAGCGGCCGGCAGTCTTTGACGGATGCCGTCCGGCCGAGTGTGCGCGAGCGAAGATAATTGTGGAAGACGACGGGAGATTGCAGGACGACGGCGAGTGAGGTGTTCGTGGCTTGAATGGACGAGAGGGTGTGAAACCGACCAGTGAAGCCTACGAGGGCGCTTGGAGGACTCTAGAACTTTGTGATTGGCGGGACATGGGCTGAACTGAGGTGGGACTGAATGGAAGTGTAATACTGATATCATTGTGAATACTCGAACTGTCAATTTGGACACATATTTTATATAATATTTGAATAGGTTGATACACTGTCTATTGGGATTGATCCTTAATTATTTTATTTAATAGATTTATTTGTGGTAATTATATATTGTATTAAATTGGAGTAATTAATTGTGAACAGTAAGTGGTATCAATTTGTGAGATTTTGAGTTCAGAGAATTTTGCTGTAGTGTTATTGTAAATAAAATAAGGAAATTATAATTATTTTATTTAATTAAGACTTCCATCCCTTAACGAACTTGGTATAGCCCACTTAATTTTAAGAGAGAGAAATTGTAACAATACCTTGGACTGATAGTCACAAGCGAGAATGTTCTCAAAAAAGCAAATGAAACGCGCATCTTGGTTGAAACCTTACACAAGAGAAGAAATAGCTTTGTTCGTTCGCCACTTGCTCGTCATTCTAAAACTGGTGCACCACCTTGTTTGAGGGGAGGCTGGAAGGTAGGAGCGAATGATGAACAAGATCGAATTTTATAGACAACGTTAAAGGCAAGCACACTTGTTTCCATTTGAAACGGTTAGCCAAAGAGGTAACGCTTGGGAGACATGCATGCTTACCCACCAACTCAAAGGTTGAGAAGAAGAAGATCCAGGGCTGAGAATATTCTTAAAAAAAAAAAAAAAAAAAAAAAAAAATGTTCAAAGTTTTCTGAACTGCAAACAAAATTGACTGGAGGTTGTTTAGTTTAGAGGAACACAACGTTGCTTTAATTCAAAGACAAAGTTGGATAAACATAGGTTCGATGTCTATAAATGTTTTATTTATAAGTTCTTGTTCTATGGCAACATTGCGTTCCTTTGTAGCAGAGAAATAAACATTCATTGTGCTTATTTTGTTCACAGTAAATAAATATTACTTCGTACCAAAGGTAACGGTTTAGCGACGTTAGTTTTCGTTCATTGTAGTTTTCAATTTTATGCAAGGTCTGTTCACGATAAAGTGAGCACTTTTGAAATTAATCTTAGAAAAATGTCACCCCCTACCTGCATATATTTTAACAGGCGCCCCGGGAGACGTGTGTCCAGTAAAGTTGGTAACGATGGAAGGGAAAGTAGTTACATATATTAACGCCGAACAAAGTGTTATGTAACAAGCTGTGATAACTTAAATAATTTCTCTCACTTTCTGAATTTTTTTAATCCATTGAATTGTAAAAATTAGCAGATTTGTAAAATATTCCTTTTTCTAATAATTTCACAGCATCACTTGACCGGCGCATGAATAAAGTGATGAGGACCATGGCAATGGTAATTTTACAAAAGGCGGAAGAACACACAACGTGTATACAAGTAGATCTTAAGCAGGGCTTTCAAAAGTGCTCATTTTACCATGAACAGCCTATCCCGACGCAAACGTTAATAAACCAATATATTCTGCAGTTACGTAATTGCAACTGAGCAAATATACAGTCGCCTGCAGAGAGTAATGACCGAGGCGAAATAGTCCCACGTCTTAAAATTGAATTCAAACTTTTAGGTAAAAATTTGCAATTAAATTATTTACGTTGGTTTAAAATTTGTAATGCGCTTTGCACATACGAAAGTGCATCTTAGGCGGGGTTTCCAAAAGTATAGGCTATTCATGGTAAGATGAGCACTTTGAAAGCCTTGCTTCAGATCTACTTGTAGTATGCACGTTGTGTATTCTTCAGCCTTATGAAAGATTAACATTGCCATAGGTCTCATCACTTTATTTATGCGCCAGTCAATTGAAACTGTAAAACTATTAGAAAAGTAAGTTTTCACAGATCTGCTCATTTTTACAATTCGATATAAAAAAAAAAAGCGAAATAAATAATTTAAATTATCGTCAATGGTTACCTAACCACTTTTTATTCGACGTTAAGATATGGAACTACTTCCCATCCATCGTTACCAACTTTACTGGGCGCATGTCACGCAGGGCGCCCGTTAAAATATATGCAGGTAGGATCAGAGACTTTTTATAAGGTTGATTTCAAAAGTGCTCACTTTATCGTGTACAGCATTTACTCTGTTTACCGCGAACTTAACTACTTTTCGCACAGCTGTGAAAATAATAAGCGCAGTTTTTTTCTAAAGGACGGATACGCAGTAAAAAATAAACCTAAACAGACGGCACATCAATCTTTTAACTCGTGATCTTGACAGTTGTTACCATGCCAGTTTGTCGTTGTTGGGCATATAAACAGAATACGAAATCATATTCTCATATTTAGCCTTTGTTTACAATAGGACTCGTAGTATTCACGGAGTGATTGTTAATTTTTTTTTTTTAACGTCAGTTGAGAATCGCGTAGTGTTCGTATTTCACTGCACGCGCGCACACATTTCCGGAGTTACACCAGATACCATGGACTAAAGATGAGGTAGACCGCTTATTCGTCTTCTGCGTATGTACCCAACATTGACCTAACCCAATCCTACACAACTGTCAGTCACATGGTCAACAGTGATGAGCGTGTTTATCATAATTTCTAACTGACAAGCACTATTAATAAAATACCTTTACCGATTTGAATTTAATCAAAAAGCGTTATAAACTGGCTAGAGGAAATATAAAAATATCTCTAAGCATTTGTTTACAAATCAGTTTTCTAACTGAAATCCAAACAAAGCCGTTTTCACTAGACGTGTTGGCAGAAAAGCAGTTAAATGTTGGGACACCTAGATTGCTTGTGCGCAGCCAGCGAGATCGGTCTACCTTATCTGTAGTCTATGCCAAATACAGGAGAACGTTGCTGCTTTTTTTTTTTTCCCCGAGACAAACGGTAGCATGATAACGACCGTATGAGTATTGAAATGTGTACACCGAGTGGCATTTTAATTTATAATTTTGGCTTGACTGTAACTTGTCCCGCACTGCACTTTAATGCAGAACTGTGTGAAGTCGTCATACACGTTATATTTCTCGCTGCATAAAAAATCGAATTATCGCTCTACAAATTACAATCATTTTGTTGTCCTCTGGTTCCTTTTATTTTATCTATGCCTTTTTTGTTTTTTTGAGTTAGGCCGTTAGCGTGTGTAACTACAGCATAGACTGCGTATAAAATTTCGACAGCCGTGTTGTGTGGTCTGTGTTCAGTTATTAATTCCAGTATTTTCAACAGGCGACAGCGCGATGGGTGGGTTGATGAGCAAAGGCCGCAAGAACCTGAAGACCCTGCAGGACTTGTTCAACAACTTGGAAAAGTCTGACTCGAACTCGCTGGTGAAGAAGTACTTGACCAGGGAGATGTTCGAGAAGCTGAAGACGAGCAAGACTAGCCTGGGCGTGACGCTCCTGGACGTCGCGAGGTCTGGACTGGTCAACCTGGACTCCGGCGTTGGCATCTACATCCCCGACGTCGAGTCGCTGACGGTGTTCGCCGAGCTGTTTGACCCCGTCATCGAGAACTACCACCAGGGATTCGCCACCACGGACGTGCACCCACCCAAGTCCTGGGGGAACTTTGACGCCATCGGGGACGTCGACCCCGAGGGCAAGTACGTCGTCTCGACGAGGGTGCGCGTCGGCCGGTCCGTCGAGGGCTACCTCCTCAACCCGCGCATGACTCAGAAAGACTACCTGGATATCGAGAAGAAGGTGATAGAAGTCCTCGGCCGCTTGACGGACGAGCTGAGCGGCGAGTACCTGTCCTTGGAGAAGATGAACAAGGAGACACAGCAGGAGCTGATCGACAGTCACTTGCTCTTCAAGGAGGGAGACAGGTTCCTGATTGAGGCCAACTCGTGCAGGTTCTGGCCGAAAGGACGAGGCATCTTCCTCAACAAAGATCGCACTTTCCTGGTGTGGTGCAACGAGGAGGACCACCTGAGGATCATATCAATGC
This sequence comes from Dryococelus australis, assembly GCA_029891345.1. Taxonomy (NCBI): domain Eukaryota; kingdom Metazoa; phylum Arthropoda; class Insecta; order Phasmatodea; family Phasmatidae; genus Dryococelus; species Dryococelus australis. The sequence goes on along the minus strand of CM057006.1, from coordinate 52,253,383 downwards.
AGCCGGGAGGCAACTTGGGCCAGGCAAGTGCTAAATACACTGTACGCGAGGGCTGTTCATTTTGTTTTTCCATTGGAACACTAAACAAATAATTACAATGCCTTATGGGCCACACTTGCTTGATACAAAGTTGTCTCACAGTTTATTTGCATGAAGAGGTAATAAATGACATACGTATAATTTTATTACAACCCTTACTCCAGGGATGATTACAGATAACGTTAAATTAGATAATGATATCCAGACGTGTATATTACAAGAAATAATTTCTTATGAAGTTAGTTTCTGCGAACCAGAATGAAGTCCCGCGGACCGCAAACTGAATAGCCCTGCTGTCACTTAAGTTTAATTTAATGATTTAATGCTGTCTAAAATCTAAGCTTTATCCTTAACTGCATTAAGGAAGAAAGCAGTTTATTTCGCATACAAACTGCGGTGGGTGGTATAGATGAAAAGCGCAGTAAAGTAAGTAGGTGAAGTACAAAGTATTATTTTACAAATTAAAACATGTATTTACTTTGACATAAATAGTAGGATTTGGTATATTCACGGCCAAGGGATTGGGGATTCGGAGCCACAGAGCTGCCAGTGCTCTCTCATCCCGAACCCCTGTCGGCAATCTTGGAAGCTAGTGACCTTGACACCGGTGACTTGACCCCGAAAATCCAAAAATTAAAAAAAAAAAAAATCATTAAAAAGAATTACAAATCCTATTTCAAATTCTATAAAAAAAAAATTAATTTCGTGAGGTTTCCTCTTCACACCTCTCCTATCTAATTAGTCGGTAGGTCTCCACCCCCTCTCCCACGCCCGGTCAGAAATCGCGGTGCTGTCAGCCATCGTAGCAGCCATATTGGATGCAGGTGACCTTGACCCCATGACCTTAACCCCATGACCTTGTAAACAAAAACCCGAGCAAATACACATTCATATCAAGCATATGACATTGCAGACTAGTACCACCACATTATATGTAATGACCTTGACCTTGAATGACATTGGAAACAAAACTCGAGAAAAATGCATAAAAGTATATGATGTAAGACTACTACCGCTATATTGGGTGCAGGTGACCTTCATCTTGACCCCATGACCTTGAATGATCTCGAAAACAAAAATTCGAGAAAAATCATAAGTCAGCAAGCACATTGTTGCTGACTACTACAATATTGGATGCAGGTGACCTTGGATGACCTAGAACACATTTTTCAAAAAAATTCATAAAATATACTTAAATTATATAAAAATATTATAAAAACTCCATTTCAGAATTGTTAAATATTTATTAGAAACTTACTTAAAAAACTTACATTTCTGGAGGTCCTGAAAGCACCACGCCCAACAGACGACTGACACCCTCACCCCCATTACCCTCATCTATACTTATTATATTTTCTGCCACCATCTTGTTTTTCGTTTATCATTTGTTTATACAATGCTGGAGGATACCATCTTGGATTTAATATATCACCTAGGTGGCACTAGTGTATTAATTCACTCTCCAGGCAACAGCCATATTTGACATTTTTTCTTAAAGTATACGTTGTGTTGATGGCACCCATCATATTGGATTCTATTTTCAACACATAGGTGGCATTAATTTCTCGATTATGCCACCTGGTATCGACCTGTACCGAATGGTAACATTACCATTCCTGCAAATTATTTAACCGTCATTATTAGTTTTTTTAGTTCTTAAATTAGAGTATTTTTATTTAAATTATATATATATATATAAAGCAGAGGTTTTAATAAAATAAATAAAACCCAGTATGTATATATATATATATATATATATATATATATATATATATATATATATATATATATATATATATATATATATATATATATATATATATATATATATATATATAAATTTACAAAATTATACATACATTTTTTGCTGTTATTTTGGAAGGCAAGACGAGAACTTCATATTACTTTATAAGTGGATTTAGTCCAATAGTTCTTTGTTCTAAATGATTTACCGAATAGTGTCCAACCCGAACGACCAAATAACCAGATGCCTCTGCCAGTGGTGCGGCTGCTGCAGAAGACTGTCCACGGAGTACTCAGTTAATGTGGGAGCTTGCTAGCTATTCGGGATAGTGTCTGCATGTGTATTGTTTACCAGCATTACAAATTCCGTAATTTATTGGTACGAGACAACCTCCATCGTCTTTGTGAAGACGCAGCTTGAGTCTCCTATGCTCGAATTTAGATTTGCTGTAACTCATTCTCGACAGACAGCGATGAACTGATAGAACCCATACCTGTGCCTCATATTATAAAGGGAACAGTCCTTAACTATCGTCAAAAATCCATATTTATCTTTCAAGAACAAGGCACACACATCTTTGTAACCTAATAGCATCATGTCCGTATTGACATGATCGTCGTAAACGTGATTTAAATTCATACCATCCATACGAAACAGCACCAACATGTTTGCATTGTCGCGAAGCATCTGTTTGGGTATGTGTGAATGTCTGGTCGAGGTACTTGTAGTCCATTTAAGCGTGTCGTCCCTTGCTAAAATATTCTTGAAAGCAAGTTTTTCTCGTAGGCAATGCCATCGAAGACAAATATCAAGTTTTACAATGCTTCGCTCGGAGGTACGATGACTTCATTATCGCTGCTTGGGAAATAACCCATGCCTTCCAGAGCCTGTTAATCGTCGGTACTTCAGTTTCTGGAGAGATTTCGAATATAGGTATACGTTCTCGAACCGAAGACCATTCGGTTCTTCCAGCAGACTCAGCAGGATGCACGTTTTCCCACAATTTGATGGTCCTGCGATGGTGCACCGCACTGTATTTGGAAATAGGCTTCTATGTTGAAATTCGTGGAAAATATAATCTTCAGCATGAACGCTTATGGGTAGAGTAACACCTTGCTTGATAATATGTATGGAACCACTACGATCTTGCGGAGCGTGTGGAGGCAGCGCCGATTGTAGTTGCCGAGAACCAGTGCTACAAGCTTCAGAATATCTCTTCAAAATATCGCTCTGTGTGAGCTGACTGGCAGAAATCGCACTGAAACGACATTCTTGAATTTTTCATTCTGCATGTCATCTCCTGTCATCGTAAATTCTGCAAAGCTGTAAATGCTTTGCCGCAGAAGCGACACAGGTGATGCATCGACATTTTACGTCCGTACTGTTTGAAGTCTAGAACGACACTAAAACAAGTGTATAACAGGAGGGTATTTCTACTTTTAAAAAGTATATTATATATATATCCAGATCCCTGTGTATATTTCATTTTTGGGGATTCTTTTTAGACTTATAATTTTTAATTTTTTTAAAAAGATTTTTTTTTTTTTGGAAATAGCGTTAAAGGTAATTTAATGTCCTGGAGTCAAGGTCAACTTTGTCAAATATGGCGGTAGTAGTCTGTAATGTAATATGCTTGTTGACTTCTATGCATTTTTCTTGATTTTTTGTTTTCAAGGTCATGTGGTTGTCACCTGCATCCAATATGGTTGCTATGATGGCTGACAGCACCCAGATGGCTGACTAGGTATGGGCAAGGAGGGTGGTGGCCTGCCGATTTTCGGGGTTAAAGGTCACCGGGGTTAAAGTTCAAGGTCACTAGCTTCCAATATGGCCGCCGAGATTCGGGATGAGAGAGTACGGACAGTTCCTCTGCTCCAAATCCCCAATCCCTTGGCCGCGAACATACTAAATGCTACTACTTATATAGTTAAACGAACCTTGCACTAGGCTTTTATAATAATGCTGAATACATTCCCGACGCATTATAGTGTCACACTTGAAGCCATTGAGGTATTATTGGGGGGGGGGGCGGCTAAGTACAAAAATTTGTTTTGTATTACCCAGTATTTTCCACATTCAGCTGCATGTGCTCCTAACTCATGTAATAATTTTAATATAAAGATGTTCCTGGTTTGGCTGCCCACTTAATAATTTACTACGACCATATCTGTGAAGAACCCGAAGAGTTTATGCGGACTTGCAACTTCGGTTAAAATTGACATTAATACGTTCTAGTAATGTCATGTGCATCGTCTGCCAACACGAAGTGGAACTTTGCGGTTACTGTGTGTTGAACTCTTAACGGTTCCATAGGACCTATTTCGGCAAAAACTTGATTCATACTTACTCCGATCACACCGAACAGAGCGGACGGAACATGTCGTTCACGTGTAGGCAGATTGTTACCATTTTGGTTTTTCGTAGGAAGCCCAGTTTACGATCACGCTATTTCTTTCGTTATTTTAATACCAACCTTCTGAATTAAGTGATGGTCAATAAGCTAGACACTAAAATGTTTTTATCTACTTTAGTACTTTTATTGAATTATTCTCGTGTAAATTACTATTTTTCGCTTCCAAAAAATGTTTAGTCTACTGGTATCCATCGTTTAGTTTACAAGTTTTGATTGTTTGGTAAATGTTTATTAAAATTAACATATTTCACTCTACATGCACACACTCTATCATTCGCACATTGTCATAAATATAAACGAATGATCCATGAAATTCTTGGTGTAAAGTAAGTAAAACAATGGTCCTCTGGGAAATATTTCTGACCTCTGCTCTTTTCGCGAGCGAAAATTTCGGCATGAGCTCAGCTTTTTGAAGTGGCTCGTTTGGTAGAAAAGACAGTTCCTAATTGGCTGTTGCAGCCTTGCGCTGTGTCTGTTCGGAGTGATCAGCACACATGTGAACCAGGCATTATGCTGATTTGAGAGTACAGGCTGTTCATAGTAAAATGAGCACTTTTGAAAACCCTGCTTATGATCTACTTGTATGCACGTTTGTATTCTTCCGCCTTATGTAAGATTAACATTGTCATGGTCCTCGTCACTTTATTCATGCGTCGGCCAACTGAAACTGTACAACTATTAGAAAAGTAAATATTTAACAAATCTGCTCATTTTTACACTTCGATGCATTAAAAAAGCAAAACAGTGAAAGAAATAATTTAGGTTGTCAGAAATGGTTACCTAGCATTTTTTATTAGACGTTAAGATACGGAACTATTTACCATCCATCGTTACCAACTTTACTGGACGCATGTCACCCAGGGCGCCCGTTAAAATATATGTAGGTAGGGGTATGACTTTTTTTCCAAGGTTGATTTTTAAAAGTGGTCACTTTAACGTGAACAGCCTTTATTCGTGTATGCTCCTTGTATAAGAAGCCCGAGGGTCGGAGTGAAGATATCTTGCGCGCTGTGCAGGTGTACCGGCGCCTGGCGACTGCAGTGGACATCATCGAGAAGACCATCCCCTTCTCGCATCACCCGCGCCTGGGCTACGTCACCTTCTGCCCCACGAACCTGGGCACGGGGCTGCGGGCCTCCGTGCACGTGAGGCTGCCCAAGCTCGCGTCGAACCGCGCTCAGCTCGAGGCCATCGCGGAAAAGCACGAGTTACAGGTACTGTACCACATGCAATAACGGGGGAAGGGTGGGAGGCTGCATCAGAGTGTCTGATCCAAGGGTGGGGGGGGGGGGCAGCATTCCCCCCTTGCATGACCTACATAACCTTGTAAGATCGTGTTGGAAGGCATTGCGGCATAGCCTCGCAAGATCGGGTTGGGGGTTCTCTTGCATGATCGGGGGGGGGGGGGGGGGCGTGTGCTGCATTACCTTGCAAGATCTGGGTGGGGGTTGTGCTGCATGCCCCTAAATTTTTGTAAGGGGGAAAGATATAAATCGTTGTTGTGTTACCAGTTGTGGAGTCATAAAATATATCCAGCATTCATTATTGAAATTCCTACTTCTGCAAGGTAATAAATCACACTAGTATTCGAATATCCACAATATAAATAGAGTAATGTTATTTGTTTACCAAGTGGGGTAAGTGGAATCGATGATTAAATGCCTTCGTAGAGGAATGGTTCGGGCGGATCTTCATAGAGGCCTTGAGAGCCGATGGGGCGAAGAGGAGCGAGTATGGAGCAGCAATGGGATGCAAGGACGTGGGGAAGCAGGAAATCCCCGAGAAAACACTCCGACCAGCGGCATCGTCCGGCACGAGTCACACATGCAAAAATTCGGGTGACTCCGCCATGGGAGGCTACTGGTCCGACCACTATACCACCGCGGCCCCAACGCCTTATGAGAACGACTACACACACGATAGTAGTTAGTAAAAGAAGTCAAATTATATCCTCCAATATATGATTTAATATTGTTCTATGCCTTAACTAAGTCACACATTCCAAAATTAATCTAAAAAATAATTAGTCCATAATGGAGTCCAACTCTCCTCCTTAAGGCACGGCGTAGCATATTTTGCAGAAATTCTTCGTTTTCGCATGATAATTTCGGATTCATAGTAATTACAATGTAGGTACAATTATAGAGAATTTAAATTTTGCGGGTTATGTAATGTTTTTTTTTTTCATAATTTTAATTGTGTGGGATCACTTTGTTGTAAAAAGTCTACAACATATTTATAAGTTCTCGACTTCTTGCAACAAGCAAACGACGTACAATTCAAATTACGTACAAAAACATTAACTCTTGAAATGTAAATTTTTTATAATCTTACATTGTCAGTAATTGCCATCAATGCCAAATATGAAGCAAACGTGAAGAATTTCTGCAAAAAAAGGTGAAGCTGAGCCTGAAGATACTTTTCTACGACGACCGACTCCAAAAATGCATTAAAATTAGGAATTTACAAATGAGGAAAAGGTGGCAACCCTTTATTTTGCGTGCAGGTGCGGGGCACTCGAGGCGAACACACCGAAGCTGAAGGAGGCATCTACGACGTCTCGAACAAGCGGCGGCTGGGCATCACAGAGTTCCAGGCCATCAAGATCATGTACGAGGGTGTGATGGCGCTCATCAACGCAGAGAAGGCCCTGGAGAAACAGTAACACGCACTTTGTAGGAGAGACTTGGAGTGATATTGATGTGAATCTGTTAACTTTCTGCTGAACATACATTGCTTACAGATTTCACACCAGCAAATCGAAACATGTATATTTAATATCTAATAAAAAAATTGTAAAGCTTATGTTGTCTGATTTAGTGTGTAGTAATTATTTTTAATTTTAGTTATTCCATTTAAACGAAGTCCTTGTTTCACCCTACGCAGGGTTCACAATTGAGAGCATAACAGTAACTATAGAACAGAGATTGTATACTAAAATTAGCTAAGATGTCGAACCTATTGATTCATGATAGTTATGGCAGGTATTGTGCATGAGAGGGCGTGACAGTTCATGAAGTGAATCGTTAGTTAGTTTCTTAATGCAGATGCATGGAGCAACAGCCAACTCTAGCATCATCATCATTTCATCATTTGTGTTCTGCCCAGAGGCAGGTTTTCACGTGGTATCTCTCCATGCTCTCCTGTCTTCTGCCAACCTCTTCAAGTCCATATACTTTCCACTTCCTCTGATGTCATCTATAAACTTGTATCTTCTCCTTCCTTTCAATCCTTTCCCACAAACTATTCCTTCCATAGAATCTGTTAGCAAGCACTCCCGTCTCAACGAGTGTTCCATCCAGTTCTTCTTCATATTTATCTTATGACGTTCAGCAGTTTTCTCCTCAACTCTTTCCAGCACTTCTTCATTGCTCACTCTTTCCACTCGGCTTATCCTCTCCATTCTCCCCCACATCCACATCTCAAATGCTTCTAGCCTTTTTTTCGTCCTTAACGTCTCGGTGTCCACGTCTCTGCCCCATAGAGTACCACACTCCATACTAAACAGTTGCCAAGTCTTTTCCTCAATGCTTTCTCTTTTCCGCATATCAATCTCCTCTTCCTATTGAACGCTTCCTTCGCTACCGCAATAAGTCTTCACCTCCTGATGACATTTCAAGTCCTCAGTTATCATTCTTCCTAGATATTCGAATGCTCTTACTTGTCTGATATTAACTTTTCCTATATTAATATTTGCCTGTTTCCTTCCTTTACTGAATACCATACTCTTTGTTTTTAATGTATTGATTATCATTCCATACTCCTCACAAGTTTCATTCAGATCTTTTAGCATTTTAGTTATAGTTATTTCACTTTCTACTAATAAAACCATATCAGCAAATCTTATACATTCTATTCTCTTTCCGTCAATACGTACTCCTCTTCTTCCATCTAAACCTTTCCCAATAATCACCTCCAGGTATAAATTGAACAAGGGAGAAAGGCAACAGCCTTGTCTAATGCCTCTCCCAATGCTGCTTTCTTCCAACACTTCAGTTTCAATCTTTATTTTTACTTTCTGTTGTAAATATAGGTTCTGTAGTAGTTTTCTCTCCTTCCAATCTACTCCTTTCCTCTTCAAGATGTCCATCAGCTTGTTCCAAGAAAGCTTTTACCAAGTCAATTAAGACAGCATAAATTTCTCTACCTTTCTCAATATATCTTTCCTCTACGATTCTTAACAGGTCTATAGCATCTCTTGTTCCTTTTCCACTGCTAAATCCAAACTGTTCCTCTCCAATCTATATAGCTAACTTCTTATATAACCTTCTATCCAACACTCTTAACAATATTTTAGCTGCATGAGAAATTAGACTAATAGACCTATGCTCTTCACATTTATCGGTATTCTTTATTTTTCAATTGGTATCAATACCGTTGCGAGAAAGTCATCCGGCCATTCCCCTTTGTCATATATCTCATTACATAGGCAGACTATCTCCCTCCTTACCCTGTTTCCTAAACTCTTTTGCTGGCAAATTAATTCCACATACCTTTCGATTCATCTCTTTCAGTGACTTTTCTACTTCTGCTTCCAAGATGCCGTACCCCTTTCTGCCCTCGGGCACCTGTGCCTCCTCTTCAATCATACTTTCATTTGGTCTTTGATCCGCCTTATACAGACATTCTATATATTCTTGCCATCTAGACACCACCTCTTGTGTATCTTTGGCTAATGTGCCATCCACTTTTTCTATTTCCACGTTAGCCATTAAAGGCAAAAGAAGAAAGTATATCTCCCAGCCATTCTGTAAATCATTTCATACTTTCCCTCTTTATTTTCTCTATTTCCTCACATTTATCTTTCATCCATCTTTCTCTTGCTTGTTCAGTTTCCTATACCTATTTCTTCCTTAGTAATTTCCCGCATTCTTCCACTTTCTTCATTCTTCCGTCTTTTTCAACATGTTTTCCGTTATCCATGCTTTCCTGATGCTTTTGGTCTCTCTAATTCCTAGAACTTCTTTGGTAGATGTCGCGAGTCCTTACCTCATTTTTATCCACTTTTCGTTTACACATTTTTCATCTCTGCCTCTTTGGCATTTTTCCATAAACCTGTCTTCCAACTCCAAAGCCTTACTTGCCTCCTTTAGAGTCTCTAAGTTTAACCTTTACCCCTTTCCACTTTCTTCAACTATACATGTATTTCTCCCACTACGAGATTGTGATCTGAATTTATGTCTGCTCCTGGGTAAGCCTTGGCATTCTTCAGACAGTTCCTATACCTTTTTTGTATCAGGATGTAGTCCAGCTGGTACCTTTCTGTATTCAAACTAGATGCCCATGTATACCGTCTCCTTGTGTGATTTTCAAATAGGGTGTTACCGACCACTAGTGAGTTTTCTTTGCAGAAGTTAATTGGTCTTTCACCCCTCACATTTCTTACCCCTTATCCAAATTTTCCTACCATATCTTCTTTTCCTTCACGCACCACTGCATTCCATCCCCCATAATAATGATATAGGCATTTTTATTCGCTTTCTCAACAAGTTCTTCAATCTTTAAATAGTATTTTCCCACCTCTTCATCTCTAGCTGGCTAGTTGGCATATATACCTGTATTAATATCACGTCTTTCGAACTACCCTGCTGCCGTATCATTATCAAGCTTCCATCAATATATTGCACCTTCATTACCTTATTTTTCAGTTTTTGCCCTATCAGTATTCCCACACCATTTCCACCACACTTATCGTCTCCTGAGTAGAAAAGCTTATCTCCACTTTCTATCTCCCTGTTCCCTCCCCATCTCATTTCACACATGCCAAGTGCATCTAATCTGTTCTTTTTCATCTCCTGTTTTGCATTTTCTAGCAGACTATGGGATTTTAGAAGTTGTTTATTAAGATGTAGGAATGTAGTTTTGTTGCAGAAATGAAGTAATGTCGCAAGATATGAATTTCAAGTATAGAATAGGTTAATATTTACTGTTGGAAATTTTTAAGGTCATCCAGATTTTGACGGTACCATGAACAAAGATTTTTAATGCGTCTGTTACCTAAAAATGTATTGTTTTTTATTGTTAGTACAAACTACCATTCAGTTTGTAGACATTACTTTCCTCACATAAAATAATTTATATCGCCTAGTTTTTCCATTATAGCATGTCAAAAATGACTGTTTTTGGAACATACTTATGAAGTAAACAAAAATATTTTTATATGAAAGTCAAAAAGGGTGACTGAAACATCATGTACTGATCCATTTTAAGGTTTGCTTAGCAAAAGATTATTTACAAAAAAATAAAATAAAATAAAGCTTTGCCAACATTTCTATATTCAGCAATTTTGATAAAAACTTAAAATAAATAAATAATTAATTTTAAAGAATTCTTGAAGTAACTCTTATATTATTTCAGTGTGAATGATCTAATTTCGGTATTAGTGAATTAGTTCATTTGTACATCCCAAAAACACTAAAATGATGATTTTGAAATGCAAGTGTGGAAAAAAATGCCAGTTTTTAGTGCCAGGAAATATACACTCGTACATAATGACTAAAAGTTGGAAAGTATTTTGTACAAATGTAAAATATGATTTTTTTTTGGCGACGAATGCCCTTAAAGACAAGTAAAAACATACAAAAATTTTTAATCACTGCCCATTTGCTACACGCCGAAATTATACCGTACTGTAATCTATTGTGTGTATATCGAGACTGCCGAAACTTCAAAACATTCTTTATGGGCCGTTGACGATAAAGTGAGCACTTTTTAAGGCCCTCCCAACAGGCATTAACCGCTAACAAATATATCTTACTGCAGCCTCAGGCATTAAAGTTTGATAGTGGTGAAACGTATACACTGTGTTTATTGGTCACATTTGCGATATTTACATTAAAAATCAGCAGGAAGAGGGAAATTGGATGAAAGGAAAAATATACAAGGGCCTTAAAAAGTGCTCACTTTACCGTGAACGGACTATACCAACACACACTACCGAGGTCACACTTGTCACTAAATTTCTTTGGCTAATAATAATACTGCCAATAAATTTGGACGAGGTGTCTGGTCATGTGTAGGTGGTGTTATATTACTCTTACACCTTTTGAGAACAAAGGTTAGAAAAAAAAAACCGAGTGGCGAGTGAACCCAGGGCGAGGCAACGCTCTCAGAGTGGCGGGCTTTCCAGCTGGGATCCGTAGGTGCCAGTCATCCCCGGACATGACATGAAGTGAGACCCTAGGATGGAGCGGCGCTGGAATGCAAGGGACAGGGAAATTGGAGTACCCCGAGGAAACTCGCCGGCAAGCTGCATCGTCCAGCACGTTTCCCACATGCGAAAATCCGGGAGTGAACCCGCCGGGTATCGGGCCCGGATCGCCATGGTGGGGGGCGAGCGCCCTAGCCACTGCGCCACCGCTGCCCCCAAAGGCCAGTTAAATTGTGGCTTTCACATTTTCTACCAAACCCACCATAGCTGAAGAAGGATGCAGACTTGCTAACTAATTGCTTACATGTGCGAGATATCGTAAAAATTTGTGGAACATTGCATCAAAACTGTTACTAGATATTTTGGTGCAGCGGGAATTTTCGTAAACTTGCATGAAGCATAAAAATTTTAAATTAAGTTTTACTAGTTTTTATTAACATTCAAAATGTTTAAACCCCTAACTTTATTGAAAGCCTTTCTGTTAATTGCAACTATTACTTACAATAAATTATAGGCATGAAACCTGTGTTGAGACTGCCAACTTGCAGAGGTGAAACCTAACATTACGGATTTACAGAATTTCGAAGAGCGACCAGGGGCTCGATCTCGTTCACATTTCCGGCTATCGGGATCCAATTTATAGTCCATTCGACATTTGAGTTCCGACTTTTCTGAAACACACTGCCAAAGTTCTCCTCCCATGATATCCCTCTGCCTCGTGCAGAAAAATCTTAACTATAGGCCGTTCATGGTAAAATGAGCACTTTTGAGGACCTAGTTACTTTTTCCTATCAGCCATACTTTATCCTTTAACCAACCTTTTTAAATAAAAATTGCCAAATCTATACGACTAAATAAATTCGAAGTGTGTGTCTGTGATTTTCGAATTTTTCACTTTTAATTATTTTTTCACATAGTATAATTGATAACTAAGCAATATCTAATGTTAATGTTTTTCACGTCTGCCTGTCTGTCCGAACGGATTGAACTAAAAAACCACTGAATGTATTGACATCAAATTTACACAGTGTATTGATAATACCACCAGGACCAACCTAGTCTTTGTTTCATCGAGCAGGGGCAGTTGTCCCCCCCCCCCACATACACACGTTTTAAAAGGGGGAGGGGGTAAATATGTCTTTGCCCCTACACTTTTTGTGTACACAAGTTTCGAAAAATTAACCCTGTAACGTTCCTTCGATTCTACGCCTTCATTACATCATAAAACACCAAGCAGCCATGCAAGTTTTTATTTTAACATGTTGGCCCTCACAACTATGTGCGCTGCCGATATAATAGTCCAGTCGTCGAATGCGAGGCGCAGGAGCGAGATGGCGGTTGACTCGACACAAGTCGCGAGCTGTCCCGTGACTAATTCCTCTCCCCTTTGTCACACGTCTCACATAGGCGCCTGCGCATTGTCTACATCCCGTGTATCACGTGTTTCGTAACTCCCCTCCTGTGTAGAAATACTATTCTTTCAGGTGTGAACAACAGCAATTCGTTTGTCTATGTCCGTCCGGCCTTTACTCCTTTTCTGTTTGTAGTCGGTGCAGACATACAGTGTAGTAAGTATACAATGAGTATTATGTAGTCCAGAACGAGAGTGTGATCACTTTTATTTTATAACTGACCAGTTTCTAACTTCCGCCGTTTGAAGACTTATCTGCGGGCCACCATGAAGCAGAAACGTCTAACGCATGTGATGCTACTTGTCAACAAAGAGAGAACTAGTGTACTAAATGTTAATGATGTAATGAGAGGATTTATTTCCCGCAAGGACAAAAGAAAGGCCTTATTTGGGGAAGTAGTGGAGTAAATATTCAGTGTATTTATTGAACACTTGTCATATGTCTTTAGGTTGATGTCCTGTGATATTTTAAGTAAACATGTAACTGTTATATGTAATAATGCTACAGACAGAAACAGATAGACACCACACACGCGCGCGCACACATACACACACACATTCATACACACACATATACATATATAATAAGTGTACGTGTGTAGATAGATAGATATAGATATATGTATAGGTGTAGGGATGGGGAGGGATGCGGAGGAGGGGGATATATTGAAAAGTCGGTTAGTGTGTAGCACCAGAGAGAGTTGGTTACAGGTGACCACGTTCTACGTTTTCTCACACCCGGGCGGCATACCTTCATTTAGACTTATAATTTAACAGTCAATAGACTTTAATTTACAGGAACTGTTTTTGCACCACCACCACTAACTCCCCAGAGCTTACATTACCTGGGGAAGCATAACTACTTTCCATAAGAATTATTTGATACCATTTCGCAGTGTAACTGCAGACTGCCAGTAAAGCTGCCACCTGCATGTCAGTTGCTTCGATTGAAGCATTAGTTTCTTCACCGTATAAATGCAACAGAGAACTGATCTGCGTGTATTTTATTCCAGTAGCTGCAAGGCATGTCTGGGCGCGGGCCCTTATAATACCAGCCAATTCATTGCAAGTGTTTCCAAAGTGTTTTGCAGGATCATTGTTATGAGTATTGAATTTGCGATGTAAGTACATGTATGAGCTTGTGATCAGCTCGAATAGTCCCCACCACGATGTACGTGAAAGTATTTGCCACCAAAATTGTTTAGCTGATAAGGGCGTATAACCAGCCGATAGGTTACCGTTTAGCAAACTGCAAACAACAATAGTGTAATAACCATAGGGGCAAAGGTCATCGTCATCGATGGAGGAATACGCCCCGGAGATCGACCCGCAGCTCCCCGAGAACATGCAGGATTTATAGTTCTACAGTATCGTCAACATTAACGCAGTCCTTGAGCGACGTCAGATGCCCAGTCGGGTATATTCCAAAATTTTCAAAACCTCGTATCTCACCACCCCGAAAACCAAACCTGGCCCTATTCAGTCCAGCCACACAGCATCATTTGTCGTCCTTCTGTGTGGCATAAATTTTCCACCAAAATTAATTTTCCCGCCAACATTTTTCTTCTACTTTTCCGGCAAAGTTCTCCACAATTAAGTAATTCCTGCCATATACCTGCCCGCCCGCAATGAGAGGACAACGGGAGCAATCAACAAGGGCAACAGCAGCATCGTGACTCCTTACAGATGCCAGGAAGTGTGCCATGTGGTCGGCGAGGAAAAGCGCCCCAACAGCAGTGTGTCCGACATTGCTGCAGGAAGGAGAGCACATGGGTAGAGCACAGCCATCTTGGGCAGTGTGTGACGTCAAGCCCGCACCACCTGCCCGACACAGTGGACAAAGGACAGGAGGGAGTGCACACATAAGTACTACCACCAACACCGCACCAACTGCCGACACAGCAATGCTGGTATTGTGAACAGGAAGTTTACCATTGGCACAGACAATACCCCAACAATCGGAACCTCAAGCGAGCACAAGATAACAGTATGCAACAGGGAAAAAGGAGGCAGGGGAAAGGGGGACAGACGCTCATGAGATCCATGTCCCATTACAGCAAAAGCAATGCGGGGCAACACCACAGCAAGCCCTCATAAACCAAGTTAGTAGCACAATGGCAAAATTCATTTCCATACAGGTCACAGTCAATGGTCAACACCGTCACAGGTTAATCGATACCGTGGCCTCCCACAACTTCATTCAGCTCCATTTTTGAATGACCATGGTGATAAACCTACTAACCATGTGATCAGGATAGCTACTAATCACCGCAGCAAAGTGCTATGGCTAGAAAACATCACTGTAATAGTGCGGGATATCAAGACGAGAACCACTGCAATTATTTCACCAGAAATTAGAGAGGGTGAGATTCTCTGGGTACTGTTGCTGATCAAACAAAACACAATTATGGAACCGCAGAATGCCGAATACATTTTGGTGCAAAAGAACGATGCACTATATATACTCTGGACCAGCGCCCAACCAATAACTCGGCCCAGTTTCCCTAAGTGAAATTGACGATGACGTAACCCCCAAACACCAGGCAGCCTTCCAACAAATGTTGGTAGAGTGGAAGTATGTTTTCCCCTACACAAGAAGCCATGCATCGCAGCACCATGGCTGAGCACGAAATACCATTAGAAAAAGAAGGGCCTGTATGCACACCACTGTGAAGCTATTTGCCACACCTAGCAAAATAATTCGGCAGCAAATACAGGAAATGTTGGGAGAAGGTGTGATTGATCCGACGGATAGCCATTACAACTCGGCGATAACACTCACCGAAAAATGATGACTCCTGGAAGTTCTGTGTGAACTTCAGGCCGCTTAATCAGGTGACATATAGTGCACTCTGTTGTTATTATCAGGATCGTTTCAGCTATGGGAGTATAAATTATAATGCCATGGTTAACTTTACTCGTTTATTTTGCAAACACGAGACACCGCACCATTCGCAATTACGACACGACAATGTTTGTACAAGAAGAAACATGTTGCCAACTTAGCCCTACAAAGTATAAACAACAAAATTCCAACACAAAACAACTGTTACCAACTCATAACACTCTCTTGCTGTACATAAGCGTGAAAGATGGGCTCAGTTCACTCGGCCAAGCTAAGATCTTTACCTCACTGGACTTGAAAAGTGGGTATTGGCTAGTCCCTGTGAAATTAGCGGACCAGAGAAAAGAAAATATATTTAACTGTGTCCGATAGGTGACTATTCCAATTTTGTGCGATGCCGTTTGGGCTAAAATATGCTCCCGCAACTTTTCAGGCGATGGGGGTCAGAACACTGGATGGCCTCATCTGAAAGTATATGCTTACATACTTATACTATATTGTTGTATGGTCAACAAGCTAGGAGTACCACTTAAAACAACTTTCTGTTGTTTTGGAACGGCTTGCCATTAATGGCCTAACATGTGCAATGGGAAAGTGTAAAGTGGAAAAACCAGCCTCGATTTTCTGGGACACATTGTAGACACAATAGGAAATGAGCCAAACCCTGAACAACTGCAGTTAATAGAGAACTACCCACCATCCTGTACATGCAAGCATTTATGCAAATTTTTCGGGCTAATAAATTGGCTATGAACACACAGAAAATCTTGCAGTGATAACAGCATCACTGATGGATTTGCTATCGCTACAACAGGGCTTTCAATGGACCAGTGAAACTCGGAGAGCATTTTAAGTACAGATAAAGTTCAAATTCTGCCCCACACTATCTAGGTATGATCCGAACTGGCACTTGTACCTAATGATGGATGCAAGTCAGGAAGGCATAGGGGGCATATTTTATTAATGCGACGATGACGAAACTCACCACTTAATCGATTTTGCTAGTTCCAAGCTCGGCACCACAGAGTGCTGCTAAGACGTGTACAGGCGAGTGTGTTTAGCTGTCGTCTGGACAATGAAGAAATACCGAGGATCCCTAGAGTACCAGCAGTTCACTGCGATTCGCGCTCTCCCAGCGCTGACATAATCGTGAGGGACGACTCGGAGTGGGAAGACATACTGTTCCCAGTTATGCAAGAGCCCTTCCAGTAAATAAGCATCCAACAACTTGACACATTGAACAGTGATGTTTTGATCTATGAACCCTACTGCGACAAGGAACATGCACAGGAGGAATGTGCATTCACACAGGACAATCACATGCACACAACAATGCTTGGAAAATTGGCGCATATAAGACAGGCATTCGGAAAGTTGTTCGCATAACGACTCCAATAAATTAAGGCTGTTTTTCCCTACGTGTGAGAGCGAGATGGACAGAGAGAGAGAGAGAGAGAGAGAGAGAGAGCGTGTTCTAGCCTATTTGCACAGTGGCAATGTGGCAGGGCATCCAGGGATCGACCAAACAGTGTGTAACATGAGATAACACTTTTTCGGACCTTGTCTGGCAAGGCACGCACGTCAATATACACAGCACTGTGTGAAATGTAATATTTTAAAGGCAAGGTGAGGACAGATGGGAAAAAGCAGTAACAACCACTTGCCCCGCAAAAACAGTTTGAAATAGTGTGTCTAGACGTCCTGGGACCTTAGCCCAGGACCGCCGAGGGGAAACGTTTTATTGTGGTAATAACTGACAACTATTCAAAATGGGTGGAGGCATATCCAGTGAGCAGTGCATGCACGGGAAATATTGTTAAAGTTTTGAGTGAAGATTTATTTCAGGGGGGGGGGGGACTCCAAAAACTTTTTGACTAATAATGGTTCATAGTTAACCAGAAGAAAGTGGGGTGTCCTGTGCACTTGGGGGGGGGGGTGAAATACCAGAAGATAGCAAACTACCACCCAATGGCAAACCCATGGAGTGTCATAACCAGGAGTTGAAGGTGCAGTTACGACTCAATGTGGGTGACCAGCACTCCACGTGGGCAGACCACCTGCCAGCTGCACTATATACCCTTTGCAGACATGTCAGTGCTGCGACTGGCAAAACACCAACCGACGTATAACTGGGGTACAAACTGCACCTACCAGGTGAGGCCCACAGCCAGCAAGTGGGGGTTAACAGCGAGACTGCCAGTAGTGATACTAGAAGGAAGCAACACCATCGACGACAGTGTGAAATTCGACAGCACCAGGTGCAGTATGCCAAAAAATGGCTGCCCACCACAGCCATTGAAAACAGGTCTGATGGTCTACATGTGAGCTCGCCCACAATCAGTCCACCGCCCAAATGGAGCAGGCCACACTCGGTTATTGGGAGCCATGGATCAACCACTTACATCGTACGGCTTGAAAGGAGAAAGGTCAGTGTACATTGGGATGACCTCTGTCTCGCACCTGGTGACATCTATCGATGAAGTCGCGCCCGACACCATGCAGCCCCACGATGGCGATGGTCATGACAAGCTCGACCAAGTGGTAGGAGGAGAAGCAGGTGCATCAGCACCTCCCGCAGGAAGGTCTACACCGGACCATCAACTGCTCGATGAGAAGGAAGTACCACCCATGGTGAGTCTGATTGGCAACATCACTGTCGAGCAACCCCGAGGGGGGAGGTACTGAGAAGGAAGTTATGCTGGTACCTAAAGCATGTATGCCACCAGCTGGGACAGAAAGTATCCATCAGGGAACTCCAGACAGCCTAATCAGGAGATGTTGATGGCGCAGTGCCTACAAGCACCTCCAATCAACCATGAGCACCCACATAGGTGCCAGTACTACCAGTGGTGCATACACCCAATGATGCCCCGATGCTCTGCATCGTGACACTATCATCACCTGAGGCATTTACCTCCCTGACGTCACATGCACCAGGTAACCACCTGGAGCCCTCTGCCACAATGTTGATGGCATCAGGGTGGTCCTCGGGGATGTCTGCCACTGGCAAAAGGATGGACAACTCAAGCAAGACAATAGCAAGAGTGCCATCATCGGCCTAGAGGACACTAGCACATAACTACCCTCCTGGTCGCTGCCAGCCTAGGTAGCTCCTAACAACAGCCGGATCGGTGCGACACACAAGCAGATGCAGGAGCAAGCAGTAACGGCGGGAATGAAGGCAGAGGGTTGGCTAGCTTCTGCCTCTGCCGGTCACGTCGGCAGACCCAACCGCCTCCAGTGTGCCTCGTGCGCAGGAGCCTCTGAGCACCCTGCCCCGCAACAGCCCATCTTCAGCATTAGTACTAGTGGCCACCCAGCAATGTATGGCCCACTCAAGATGCCAGTACATCCTCCGGTCATGAAGATAGGTGTGGCACTCACCTGTTGCAGGTAGCCGCACCCTGCCAGGGGGGTTGATATGTGCTCTCATCCCTTGTCTCCTAGACTGTTTGCCTGACTGTTCACCATGCCAGTGTAGCAAACACTAGCATTCTATGTAGTGTGTGTTAAGTGCATCAGTGCACCAACATCTTGATGCAGCACACAGAGTGTATGAGCACTCGTGCTCCTAGTGCAGTGTAGTGCAACATGTGTTTCACCTTCACATCACATAATTTACAAGGGCAAGGGTACATTTGTTTTATAGAAAATAGAGAATACTTTATGCAGTTGTTTTCTTGGCCAGGTTAGCATGTTTGAAGTGTATATTCATTGTTTTTGCAAGTGTGCAAGGAACTAGTTCCATCATAGTGCACTTACCGCCACCAGGCGAGGGTCTGGTGTCATGGCAGAACATTCAGTAGCCTATAAGACTCGCAAGGGTAGGGCTGCATTGTCCATGCTCCGGTGGCAGCACCGTTAACGCAAATCACTTCATCAGCAATATCATGTAATCTTATTGGAATCTTTTTCGTTTTATAGTCACCGGATATGCCTGCCCTCCTCCCTTGTTGTTTTGCATTGCCCAAAGGAGCTTAATTTCACATTATAATACATTTTCGGCCTTCGCACCATTTTTATATTGCATTGCTGTGTCGACAGGCTTACAACAGTAAGTGTATTTAAAGTGTATGCCATAAGAGGAGTGGTAAATTAAGTCGCTATCTATTTACGCGAACAAACTTTCGTGTGTTATTCATGTGCAAGATTCACTGCATTTCAGGGTGCAGACCCTTAGAATACCTGCTACCATCACTATGTGATTTAAGTGTCTTGTTTTATTTTTCTACTGATTTTTATGCATGTGTGTTCTAATTAGTGATACAAGTTTATGAGTACCACGTGCTCCCATCCCTAAGACTGTTTGTCCGACCGTGACCTGCAATGCTACTGCAGTAGGGCTGTGCACTCAAACAACGGGTAGGGCGTGCGCCCTGTTGCAGTAATGATCAGGAGCAGCGCAAGTACAAGGGCATGCCGGTACAGAGCAGCCTGTGGTTCCCATGCACACTAGGACACCGCGAGGTGGAAGAAGACAAACAAAGTCCAGTAATAACTGAAATTGCGAGTCCAGGGCCTAAGTTGAACATTGTTTGTTATACTCATTAAACAATTTATTCATTGTTTTGTTTCTTATGTCTATAGTGCATTGTTAACATTTTATCATCTTTCTCATCACACATCTAGTGTGTTGTCCATTTTATTCATATGTGTTTTGTATTGCGGGATTTGTTTGTTAATTGTTATGTGTATGTCTAATTATTTGCATGTTTCAAGGCAAGGAGATGCAAGCTGTAGCAGAAAGTAGTGCCACTCTGGTGTGTGGGCAAGCCGCGGCGAGCATGCATCAGGCAGCAGAGTCTGTAAGCGAGTAGTATCAGCTGGAGGTGGAGTGCATGTCGTGAGCTCCGGCGTTTTCCCACGCATGCCGAGCGGTCTTCAACTTTTTGATATGGACATTCTCTGCAATATACTATAATGTAACCTGGAACCTTCTTTTCTCTTCACCACCCAGTAAGCCACCTCATCTTCCCATGAGAGTAGAATTGCACCAGGAGGCTTTAGCTTTTACCGTAATCCATTGTATGTCGTAAGTCGGTTTTCAGCAGTTTCACCATAGTGGCCGGTTAAAGCCAGCAAGTGTAATGTCAAGTGCTCTGCTAGAGGGAGATGCAAATTCATTACAATAAATATGTCTGTGGACTAAACACATGGTATTTATTTTCGATCACTCTATGCATGTCAGGGACGGGCCCTTATAATACCTACTCAATCCAGTTTAATTCTTTGCAAGTGTCAGTAAGCCTTGTTCCGAACCTTATGGGTGTGTGGTTGGCCCTGACAATCCACGTATGCAAGTGTTAAGGCTAGTCACTTTTCCCACCAAGATAAAAAATGGTACATAGTCGACCGACCTGCTACTGTTTAACAAACAGCATAATTCATCTGGAGCAGTAATCAGCGTGTCAGATGTCACCAGCATCATCAGCAAGGAGATTGGTCTGGGCGTATGGCCCGCAACCCCGAGGTTAAGAGATACCACGACTTCATTGACGTCGCCTTGAAGGCACCACCACCAAAAATCATTCTTACTTCTTTTCCAGCATCTCCACAAGCCTCAAAGTGTCAGGGTGTGTGACCAGTCATATTAGGTTACCTGCTCACAACCAAATCAAATGCAATTTATCACTATTAATCAACACCATTATTGAGGTGTGGGATCAGCCTCAATAGGTATCTGTTTAATTAACAAATTCAGTATTCATGCAAATCACCATTAATAATTAGGGGCAATGAGAGAAGATCATGTCCAGGTGAAATGGCCTGCAACCCTGAGGTCAATGAGAATCTGCGCTATCAGAACTTCATGACACCACAGTGACGATGCCTGGTGCCTACCAGGTAAAATATTCCAAAATTCCTTAAACTCAACCATCTCTGCCTCTGAAAATCACCTCTGACCATCCATGACCTCATCACACGATGTTAGGGGCCACTGTGGCTGAGTAGTTATTAGCCTGCTCATTTCCCACCAAGGCAATCGGGGTTCAATCCCTGGCCGGGTCACTCCGGATTTTCGTTTGTGGGAATTGTGCAGGACGATGCAGTTGGTCGGTGGGTTTTCTCTGGCATGTCCTATTTCCCCCGCTCTTTCATTCCGGCATTGCTCCATACTCACCTCAATCATCCTCATTGACACTCAAGACCACGATGTTAAGAGCCACCCAAATCTATTCATTCACTCACTCACCACATGGTGTCAACACATTATGCATTGCTGCATCTGCTGCTGCGACGAAATAACCAACTGCCAGTGTGCCTAATGGGTGTGGCTTGTGGGTAAACACTGTATTGGATCGCCTATTATTTTATTGCAACTGTTACCTCTTGCAATAATTAAAGTGGGATGGTCACTTGAGTCAAGTTGTATTTATTGACTGGAAGGTGTAAATTATGTTCCTGTCAACCTGCACTGAGCACTCAGCCTGATGATGATGTGGCCTGGTGTAGCTGGTGCGTTTGATGTGAATGAGGTGATTCAAGGGCGCACAAGGTCTCGTGGACGTCTGATTCACACCAAAATGTAAAACGATGAACAGATACCACAACATCCTGTTAACAATTATATTAAGTGGTCCTGCCTCTATTAGCCAATAATGCTTATCGCTGATTACCTGAACACCATGCCTTCATTACAAAGGTGAACCACAGCGCGAAACCACCTTTTTGGTACCTATTAATCCGTGAAAATGTGGCTATTGATCTCAACGTAACTTTACTTGAATTTTGTCACTGTATGTTATGATCATTTCACCTATATATATTATAAATTTTGTGTTTTTGATCTTCCGATACCTCCTTTACTTTGTAATGGTTGTGAAATTCAATCAAGTATTATAAAAAGGTTATTTTTGATATTGTTGCATTAAGGTTAAAGACAATTATATATTCCTAATTTTTAACAGTTTTTTATGGAATGACAACAGATAGCAGCAGCTTTTGCCAAATTTATTTTCCACCCCCGCCCCCCTCTGTATTGCTTTCATCATTGTGATTTCAGTTTGTAAATAAACATGGATGCAGAAACAGAAAATGTTGTAAAACTTATATTTCCAGGAAATATCCAAGGTATTCTATTTATTTTTTCTTTTCACTATTAAATTAATCCTTGTATTAATGCAATACTTTAGTAATTCATTATGTTAAAGTGTGCGTGGTACTCTCTCCTAGTTTTAATAAAAATTAAATGTTTGTGTCATTAGAGATGACATCAACCTCAAATTCCCACATATCAGACAGCAACAAGTTTGTGTTGTGATATTGTGCGTATTATAAACCGGGAAAAATAATTAGTTATGCCCTGCAGTTTTCGTAAAAATATTTATCGTGTTAGACCAATTTAAATAGTGTACCAATCACCAAGGATTTTTTTTTCACCAGTTTTTAAAATAGGCTAAGGTCCTTATATTAATTTTTTTTTCAAACCTAATACTGGCTTGTTTACTTGGTAATATAAGGATATAAGAATAGCCATTTGTTTATGTTTCACAGTGACACTTCTATTGGTAGATATTAAGAGTTCATATCAATGTTTACATCTTTCAGTTTAATATTTTTTTGTTTCTTTGCATTTAGGATGATAGCAGAAATGTTATCATGGTTTCATTTTAATAATATGTCTCTAATTTTCTGAATTTAAAATTAATAGAACATTTTAATGTTACAGCTTTATATAATTAGACCCACTGTTTTTTAATTTGTGTGATTTCTCCTTGTCAAACCAAACTTGAATTCCTAGGAGGTCACTTATGTTGACTTCTTTATAGATGACATTTCCTTATCAGGAAGCTGCTTAAAGGTACCTTGGTTTTTTTAAGCAGGATAGGGTTACACTTTTGTTAGCCCAGGGACACACACACACACACACACACACACACAACCCCCCCCCCCCCCCCACCCACCTCTCCCTCTCTCTCTCTAGACTTGATACCGGTCAGGTCATGTAGGACTATCTCCTGCAAAATTTTTTTATGTTTTTGTAAGACAGCGCATCATATGGCAGCAGGTGATGGAGGAGAGCCATTGCAAAGGAAGAGGTCTAAAAAGCGCCCAGGTTTAATCTGTTATTGAAATTCAATTCACCAAGATGATGTCCAAGGAGATGCTTGTGACTCCATTGCCGTGGGCTCTTCAGAATAGTTTGATCCAAAGATCCACTTGGTAATTTATGATTTTGACACAAAGAGCTTAATGTTGTATTCCGCTATGGTAAATGGGCAATAGTATTCTCGTCCCACATCATTCTTGGTTGCCTAGCAACCACACAGAGGAATTTGTTAATTCCGTATGTGCAAGGTTCCTCTTTCCCACCATTACTCAATTATATTACACAAATTTAAAACTAACACAACAGCAGAAAAAAAAAGAAAAAAAACAAGTACACATAATTACCAAACTACTGCCACTGTTTTATAAAGCGTGGTGCCCAATGTGGGGCTCGAGCAGGTCTGAATTGTATTTGTTTGAAAATGAGGAACGTACCAGATAGAGAGCCGTATTTTTTTTAAAGGAGTTCCCTGTGCAAGGCTAGCGATGCCGAAGTACGTGACAACATGGCGGGTGATAATTCTGTTACTATTAGCATGCCTGGTACCCTCTCATACCTAAATGAAACTAGCACAGATATAGTTGAAAACATGTCTTCCACTGAAATTAGTGAAGGTAAATAATGAAGTTTCTGGAAATGCCATGGAAAATGTGATTACTAATGAAATCTCAAATACCACACCTGTTTGAGTCATTCCATGCCATTTCAACCAGTGTTGGTTGCTGCACTTTTTAAAAAAATTCTGAAATATTCTCCATTCATTAATGCATGCGTTGATAGTTCAATACCAATTTTAGAAAAAAAAAAAAAAAAAAAAAATCTGCACATCCACCCTTGGCAGATGATTAAAGATGGTGGCGTGTGCCATTTTAAGTGTTTTCAAGCATTTTTGAAAAATGCTGTAGCGCCTTTATTATAAACCCAATTTTAATGAATCAAAAACTGATTTATTCAGCAAAAAGAACTGTTTCTCAAGGTAGACTATAGGCAAATTACACTCTTATTATTTTAAAGATCATACTAATCAGGGTCACAGTTCATGATGGAATTGTTCATTTTTCCCACTTTCTAGGCTAAATTTTTACTTGAAGGAAACCGAACACTTCAATAAGTTTTTATGTATTAAAACTATGGCAACGATACTTCTCAAAAATACTGCAACACCTGAGATGTTTTGTTCCCTTAAGTGTTTACAAGCTGCTGAAAATGAGAATATTTTAAAAATTCACGTTTTTGTTGATTCGTATCTCCTATGGGGGGACATAAAAAAAATCTGATTTTTTTTCTGTAGAAAGTTAATTAGGTGTGTAACAACATCTCGATCAACGTTTTGGCCAACAGTGGATAGGCCGAGGTGGCCAGATTGCTTGGCCTGCACGTTCGTCCAACTTGACTCCGCAAGACTATTTCCTGTGGGGCTATATGAAGGGCTTGATTTACGAGACCCCTGTGGAATAAGAGGAAGACCTGCTGGCACGGATTATGGCTGCGGTGGGTCTTGGACGTTCAGGTATTGGTGATTGTGTACCAGAAAATGGTACGTAGGTACCGTGTTTGTTTAGACGTCGCTGGTCGTCACATCGTGACCTTCTTGTAAGTGAACCCAGAAGAAAAACATGTGATGTGGTGGTGTTTTGTTTGTCGCGGGGAAACAGTACGTTTCCGCACCTAAGTTCCTGTGCAAAATGTAACCTTCTTGGTCCTCATTACAAGCCCTTACATTGTGTGATGGGAATTTAGACACATCCTGTATGTGGGATTTGGGGTAAAGATTTGGTACTCAAATTTTAAAGAAGGAGCTGTAGTCAAGGTTTCTTGTGATACAACTAGTGCTATTGGATTTTAATATTTTAAATATTTTTTTCAGATAATTGGAAAGAAAATCCAGATTTCATCAATTATATCACCAAACTAGGTTCATATGGAGTTGAGCAGTTAGGTAAGTTACTTTGTAACTGATTACTTACATTTAACGTTTTTGAAACAGTTTGCTTGTAGGTTACTACATGAGTGTATTAAGCATTTGAGGTGTACATTACGCAGGTTACAGAATATAAAAAGAATTGCAAACCTACACATTTTTTAAGACAACATTTTTGTTTGATTACCTTCAGTTTAGGTCCCCAGTATTAGCATTTCAGTTTAACAGTACCGTAGTGGGAAAAGATAAATTGCCTTGTAGTAGACAGAGCTTGGCTGTTCCTGCTGGCCAAGTCAAAGTGACACTGAGATTTGTTTGCATCCAGTCATCGTATTAATCGTTAACTACGTTATGCCTGCTTTTACTTAGTGTATACAGTGTTCATGCAGCTAGCTATGCTAGAATCAAATTTAATGCTGTTGGCACCTTGTTAAGAAATAATGCATTATTATTGTCGTCACAGATGTGGCGTATAGTTTTAAAATAGTGGGTCAAAAATTACCATCTAATGTACAGGAAGTGCCGTTACTAAATTGTGGGTACTATGTTTAATCACAGTACTAATTTTTAGAAGATGGAAATCGTCTATCTGCTGTGGTACTTGGACATTTCTGTTTACGACATGAGATTACTGATGGACTGTGGTGCTGAAGTGTTTTTCAACTGACTGACAATGGTACGGTAACACAGTGGACTTAACATTCAAGAGGATGCAGTTTTGCTTCCTGGTCTGGCCAATTATGATTTTAGTTTTCCATACTGTTCCAAAAATCACTCCAGGCTGTCTTTGGGATGGTTTGTTAATTCAAGGGGGGGGGGGGGGGCACGGCGGCTGAGCGGTTAGCCTGCTTGCCTCCCACCAAGGTGAACCGGGCTCAATCCCCGGCTGGGTCACTCCCAGATTTTCGCATGTGGGAACCTTGCCGAACGATGCCATTGGTTGGCGGGTTTTCTTGGGGATTTCCCATTTCCCCCGCCCTTTCATTCCGGCGCTGCTTCATACTCACCTCAATCGCCCTCATCGGCTCCTAAAACCTCGCTGTTAAGAGCCGCCCAAATCTCTTCACTCACTCACTCACTGAATGTAGGGCTTGGCCATTCCCCGAGTGCCCGAACATCTAATTCTCTTTCTAATGATACCTGGCTGCCAATGAGATGGAAAGGCTTACTCAATCATATTAAATAGATTTTTCTCACCTGCTTGTGTATTTTTACTTCAGAGCTTTCACGTGGTGTGGATACCACTAAAAATATGAAAATGTTATGTATTTGTCTCATACCGTATATATAACGTATACAACCTCTATCTCTATTTGATACCTACTAAACATTAGTGCATTGCAGTGGTGTATCGTTTCTGGCTGCTTGGACTTTTCTCACAGACATTGCAGAACATATTGACAGTAGTGTAATGGTAGAGATTCCACTGAGAAAACCTACCTTTACACCACAGCCTTTAGTAAAATTATTGAATACACAAATGTATCTTCCTGGTATCTTAAATCATATTATTTTTCGTGTATCTTTTTTTTTAAAAGATGTGTGCATGGATAAAGAAACTGCTTCATAAATTAGGAATCTTGTGATATTTTATTGCCGACACTCTTTCGTCATCATTTTTGTGATAATTATTTTTAGAAAAGTACATTATCTTGCTTTGTATTAAAAACTAGAGAATAAAAATAATCTTTAAACTTGAAACATTAAAAAAAAATTGAAGTTCAATGTAGCGGCATATCGGGCAGAGTTTTAAAGTACTAAATACAAAAAAAAAAATTAAGGTTTTAAAATTTTGATGAATCAAGGGTGGTAAAATTCTTCCTCCATAAGATAAATATATTTGTTTGGTTTTTTTTTGGCCGTGATTTTTGGGACCATAACTCGTGTATTTATGCTAATTTATTTCTTTGAAGTTGTGTCTATTCAGAAATTCATCTTCAGTTAAGGAACCAGAGCACCTAAATGAAGAAGCTACAGCAATATTGGAGCAGACTCAGGACTTGGCCTTTACAAACTACAAGACTTTCATCCAGACAGCAGAATGTTCAAGGGAAATTTTCAGACAAGTAGGTGTAGCTACATTATTGCCTGTGTAGCTGTAGTAATTTATAGGCCAAATCAGTTTTCTTATATTGGTGTGCTTTAATTGTGTTAGTACAGGCTTAATATACTAATAATCTTGCTAGTTAGGAGTACTGTTTATGTGTGTGTTGAGTCTGTCATATATATAAGTACAAAAAACCAAACCAACATTCTGTAGTGTTGTCCGTTAGCAATTACTGTTCAATCAAGCTTGGAATTTGCTCTGGTTGATAATCTAACCCTCTCTTGCAGCTCTGGGGCCACAGTGCCTGAGCAGTTCGACTGCTCGCCTCCCACCGTTGTAAACCGGGTTCAATTCCCGGCCGGTTCACTCTGGATTTTTGCAAGTGGGACCACCCCTCGCCCTAATGGCAACAGCCAATCGGCAACAGGCAGCGGCTCGATTTAGTATAAAAGGAGAGACAGCTCACGTCTGGCCAGTCTTCACTTCCAGCCCTCGTGGCTCAGAACTGACCAGCCCGCACCATTTAAGATTTGGTAATGTCAGTCTTCACAGTCTTCAGTTGTGTAGCCCCAGTTACTCGGACACTGATCAGCCTGAGCAT
The DNA here is from genome assembly GCA_029891345.1 of Dryococelus australis. Classification (NCBI taxonomy): domain Eukaryota; kingdom Metazoa; phylum Arthropoda; class Insecta; order Phasmatodea; family Phasmatidae; genus Dryococelus; species Dryococelus australis. The sequence continues at coordinate 52,225,162 of CM057006.1, read as the reverse complement.
AGACTGGAACAATTTGGTCACTTTCCGTGCGGTGGGCGCTTCTTTAGGATTACCTGTGTGAATTTGTGTTTGTGTAATTGGCATAGAAGCAGACATTTTTTTTTTACATACAATGTAATTCATGTCTATGTACAACACAGGGGCAAAGTATTTTATTGATGCAGGATCAGTACTCTAGACATGGAAAAGGGACGTGCAGGTGTTCTTATGGTGCCAGAGGTGGCCTTGTCAGGGTGTTTTTTCCAGGAGCTAGACCAAGCGCTCGTATGTGAATTCTGAGGTCTGATCTCTCTCAGGTGCTGGAATTCTCCTATTGTAGAGAGTCGGCCTGGTAGGCTGCTGGCAGGGCACAAAGTCGACTGTCTTAAACACTATGGGGTGACAGATCACTGGGAGTGAGTGTGCAACAATGCGAGGATGTGGTTGACAGGTAGCAGGTTCAGGTTGTGGTGCTGACGCAGGATGGGGTGTGTTGGGGATCAGATAGGCGACGACTGGTGGTTGTGGTGCAGAAGACAAGTGTATGAGTTTGGCAATCCACTGAGGTGTCTTCATCCGTCCTGTACATACTGGGTCACTGAAGAGGTGGCTTTGGCTTGGTACCTCACTGGCTGCTGCAGGTGTCTGATGGCCTGGGCTGGAGTTTAGCAATGGAGGCTACTAGGCCCGGTGAGTACTTGTGCAAGCGCCCAGAGGCACGTAAGGTCAACCTTACCCGTTCCTTGATACCACGTCTCTTGGAATAAGTCTTAGGGAAGCACAGACACACTTCTCGTCAAGGAATGGAAGGGACGCTCCTTGCTCTCCCAGTCTACATGTCGAACCACGAGTCGACCGTAGCGCAATGGACATCCTCTTTCCAGCACCTGGCGAGGAACTGCAGTATGCGCTGGAAATTGGGCTGCACTGGCTAAGGCTGTACACATGGGTCAACACCCATGTGTACAGCCTTAGCCAGTGCAGTCTGTCTCTCTTGGCGGGGCCCACTGTAGAGAGACTGGCGGACAGCAAGCTGAGAAGCTATGCCAGAGTCAGTGTACCTGTGTGATGCGGCCGTTCCACCCACGAGGTAGATGGAAGGGCAGGCCAAGCTAGGTGCGTGTGGGTAAAAACCAAAGTAAACTGAGCGCTGAAGCAAATTTTCCCGGGAGGACCTGTATTCCCTACCTCTGAGGAGCAAAACTGGGAACTAGATTCTATAGCTACAGGAAGGTGGTACGCAAGGTTTTGGCTGAGTTTCACGTTTATTTCAATGAATTGGAAGAAAACGTGATGACGTACTTGCTACTGGTCATTTGGACTTCTGTGTCGTAGGATATGAAAGTTTTCCACATATTAATTCAGTGAAATAGGCAATTGCATGCTAAGGGTTGGACTTACGCTCCTTAGTGTGGGAGGACTCTTTCAGCATGACGTCAGCATACCAGTGGCACGGTATCATCATCTGCTGCAAATCGGCCAAAAGAAATTTAATTTAATGAGAATTTCAGGGCCTTTTAGGAACGTCCATGCTCCACAAAATGATAAACTGTAACTCTGGGTTGCACTGAAATCTGATGATGCTGCCATTAAAAAAATTAATTATTGATTTGAAGCCCTGTAAGTACATTGGGCAGTCCTAATGACACCTAGGAGCCTCTGTAATCCTTATTAATGGTGGAAATCATATATTAAAACAACCTGAAACTAATTGTATTATGCTATATGTTTTATCAGTGACTTGTTTGTGCTATGCTTCATACCAACTTAAGCCCAAAGACATTATTTTTATGCATTAACATACACGTACTTACTTGAAGCAATTAGACATTATAACAAATGAGGAATACATTTTTGGATGTAAAAAAATGAAGTAGATAATAATTTTTAAAAAAATTTCGGTGGAAATAATATAGGTCTAAATTACTTGGGGCTTTAATTTCACATAACTTTCGGAAGAAAAAATTTATAATTGAGTGAATACTAAAGCAGGTTATTAAATAAGTGGATTCTCTGTACCTAATACACAAGGGAAAGAGGGATGAATTGTATCCTATTTGCTGCCACATGCAAATAAAATCATGAAAGTTATCACGTAAGTATGAGGGAATAGGGTTTTAATATTTTGTGTATTAGTAACAAAATATTACAAAATAGTCAATGTTTGCAGTTCAAGAACACAGAGAAGCGCTTGGATGACCTGGTCCGGAAACTCCCAGAGTTCTCGGAGAAGTGTCAAAAGTTCAGCAGAGCGTCTAATGACATTAACTTGCACAGGCGGTTGAACTCACTCACCATGACGCGCAACGCCCAGCTGCTGGAAATCTTAGAGCTGCCGCAGCTCATGGATACTTGCATTCGCAGTGATCAGTACGAGGAGGCACTGGAGTTGGCTGCATATGTTCGGAGACTGGGCAAACGCTATGGCCACATTCCTATCATAGCTGTGAGTCTTGTTTCCCATCGCAAGTAAATTACATGGTTTGAAGTGCTACTAATGTAATTATAATGTTTGAATATAATTTGTGTACCATGTATATATAGTTTTATTTTTATATACAGGTGTGTGCAATATAATTGTATCAATTTTAGAGTACTGGGTGTAATTAATAATAAACTTGTGTTATTAAGTTTAAAATCCGTTCTCATATGAAAATTCTGTGCTTTAAAGTTTTATGACTTAATAATTGATGCATTATGCATACTGACAATTTTACTCAACACAATTTCGCCTCATCTTCACGTAACACCATGTCAGCGTGAGCAGAGTTTGAACCCAAGATGACTTGCTTCCACAGCCCACCAGTACACTCCTAGGCAAGGGGCACCTGAGGACACAGCACTCAAGACTGTCTACACCAGTACGACAGCCTTTGTCCGAAAAATGGCCGCCAAGCACGGCCCATGACCCCAACTGGGTCCGAACTGTCGTGGTGGAGCCCCTTGGGTAGGGATCCTCGCCAACAACCCCAGACACCCAACACCATCCCGAAAAAGGATGAGCCCAGCTGCGTCAATGATGTAGGAATGCCCGAAGACCTCTTGCTTTAGAGGTCGACCACGTCCACCGAGGAGGATATGGTGACCTGCAGCATCTCGGTGTCCAACAGTCTAGAGACCCCAGCTGTCCATCCAGCTCCCCGGAATGAGGAGCCCAGCCGCTTCTTATAACAAAAGAAGGGATGCGAGCATTCATCCGACACCAGTATATTACACTTGACAGCTATCCTTCCCAGGATGTAGAACCATTTAGCTGGCTACCTGCTCGACTAACGTGTGCAGTAGAGAGAGACAGCGCAGCGCTACTTCTATGAGAGGAAAAGTGACATGCCACACACTGGAGCTCAGATCAGTGCACAGAAGAGGAGCGCTTCAGAAGCCAACCCTGACACTTTCGAGTGACAGTGCTACATCACTCTCGCACCAAATGAGCCTACTTCGCAATGGACGGGGGTGATTGACGCGTACCGACATTATAACTAAGCACAATTTCACCTCCTCTTCACGTATGCCACATTGATTTGAGTGGGGTTTGAATCCAGGACAACTTGCTTCTAGAGCCCACCAGTACGCCTTTAGGCAAAGGACACCCAAGGAGACGGCAGTCAAGGCCATCTACACTTGTATGTCAGACATAACGTTTCTATTAATCACCCCCATGTGTGATAGAAGCCAGCCAAGCAGACTGCCCCTAACCTCACATGAGTAATACAAACCGCATACGAGGAAAACCGCACTTCCAGCCTCCCCTGTGAGAATGCAGCTTTTGCCACTAAGGGAGGAGCTCCAACCCGAAGATAACTCAACCGGCCAAAGGGAGCTGAGAGACCCGCAGCCGGCCGTCCATATAGGCGAGCCCACAGCTGTGAAACACCATTTCATACTCAGCAGCTCACTCCACCATCTCGTGTGTTGGAGCTCTCTGCTTGCTGCCTACCTCACAAAGGACCAATTCTAACTTCAAGACATCCTCTAGACCTTTGCCACTCTGGTAGTGATACCTAAGTCCCTTCTGGACAACAGCATAGAATTAGTTACGGTCAGTTGTTGTCATTACTACGTAGCCGTATCTGTTCTTATTTAGATTATATCCAGGTCCCCCTTCACCTGTATTGTCATAGTTTACTTCAGTTACAGTATTGTTAGCTAGGAGTTAGTGTGGGCCAATGTGTCTATTCCTCAGGGGAATAAACACGTGATCTTTCCTAACCTCCGAGTACTTATTTCTAGGGTGACACTGACTTCTATCCCAGTGAATTTCGGATCTACTAAGGAAAAACAGGAGACTGCATCTTGGAAACCTCTTTGCCAAAATAGTGTAGGACTGCGGGAACACTTAACTGGGCCCATGCACGTCGCAATACATATTCATTAGATGGCCACCCATGCTGTGGATCAGGTACGAAAAGATACCTGATGTTCAAGTACGACAGAGCCCCAACCACAAATAACACAATCCATGAAGTGGCTAGACACTCAGATCAGCCAACTTATTTCATCCACAGCATCATTATTTTTGCAGGTTGGAGTGATAGGATGGATACTGGTAGCCTGACCCATTCTAGACCACACACCACGATGAGGCTAGACATCCCGAACAGCCCACCGCTCCATCCACCATATTATGTTTGCCGGTTGGAGCCATAGGACTGAGCCTGGGTGGACTGGTCATGACTGGCTACACACATAGCTAGATAATGTAATTCGTTTCCTGCTCCTCCTTAGGTGGTAGACTGTTGTACCTACCCATATGCGCTTCACTCATGCCATAGGAGTGGTGCAAGATGGAGAGCTAAGACAGCAGCTATTGCCTCCGAACCTAGCCAATTGAACTGCAACCCAGTGCCAACTGCCCTCAGCGGTCTATTCCCATGGGAACGAGCTCAAGCTGTCCCACAACTGTAGAGGCCACACCTTCCAGATCCCCCACACTCCCTCTTTCAGCCACCCCACATGACTGTTGCAAGCTGCACCAGATCGTCATGAACCTTCAACTGGAACTTCCAAAGTCTCTGGGCATTGTCAATCCATGCTTGTGAACCACTAGGACCGGCAGCCCATCGCTGGCACCTACAAGTCCCACCAGCTGCAGCATTACCACCGCCCAAGGACCGGGCCTCAGTTCCAGCCAGCAGTAGCAGCGGCCGAGCCAGCATCTACCCCATGCCATGGCCCCAGCAGGTAAACGAACGTCTGTGCCTACACCAACAGTGGAGAGAACCGGTAAACCCACACCTGACTTTGTACCGTACCACAAGACTACGCGCCCCAGTCTGTACTGTACCCAGGGACCAATCAGCAGCCAATAAGTAAAGCCTCACCGCATTTAGTTAGCCCGTGTTTCTGACCAGAACAAAAAGAACCTGGTCTGACAATGACATAGCTGTCAGTTCAACCAATGTCACACGTTATATTAAACAACTTGTTGACATATTTTGTAAATTTTCAGTATAGTACAAAAAAAGGAGTTCATTCTTTAGTAGGTTCTCACAAAATACAAATTGGAATATTTTACTCACTTATATGTATTTTTTTTTTTTTTAAATTGTAACTATCCCATTTGCTTCCATAAAAAACTAATAAAATCTGATATTCATGTGACACAAGTGCTGCCTAGCATTGAACATTTTTAGTTGCCAAACTATTAGCATTGAGGAGATTCCCAACCTAAGTTTAATAACTCTTAGTGGAGCCAGCTGCCCCACCTGCAGGACAGACCTGTCACTCCGGCCAGCTGGAAGAATGGATGATGTGAAATGAGATGGATTGTTTGGACAGAGAAAAGGGGAGAACCAGATAAAAGCTCTGCACCAATCGTGCCACACTTACTGCATGTTTCCCCTGTCTGAAATTGTGTTGCCCGCCGGGGATTCGGATTGAAATGAGAACCTAAGAAGTCGGAGACCAGATATTTCTGGTTCTAATATGTGAAAAACAGAAAGAAACTAGTTTTAACTTTTTATGAAATAGTGGAGTGAAGTAGAGAGATTTGGGTGGCTCTTAACATTGAGGTCTTGAGAGTCGAAGGTGAAGTGAAGTATGGAGCAGCATCAGAATGCAAGGGCGGGGGAAACGGGTGAATCCAGACAAAATCCACCAACGAGCGGCCTCGTCCTACACAATTCCCGCCTTGAAAATCCAGTAGTGACTCTGCCAGGAATTGAACTTGGTTCACCTAGGTGGGAGGCGAGCAGTCTGACCACAACACCTTTGCGGCTTCATTTATTAGATATTAAGACAAGGGACTGAGTTTAGTATCTAATACATATCCGACATTTCTGTTATTTCTCTAGTTAGTGTTTTTTTTTTTCAAAGGTTAGTTGCAAAAGTAATAATAAATTGTTTATAAGCTATGGCATCTATGTATGGAGAGGCTTATTGTACTGCAGTAACATGTTTCAGTTAAGACCGTAGTAAGTGTGAGGTGTGCTGTGAGCCGGCAGAGTATCGCGAGGGATGTGGAAGCGGCCTGGCTGAACATGCTGTACCAGCTGCTGTCGCAGCTCCACACGGACTTACAGTTGCCCAAGTGCCTGCAGGTGGTGGGCTACCTCCGTCGCATGGGGCTCTTCACCGAGCCCGAGCTCCGGCTCAAGTTCCTGCAAGCCAGGGACACCTGGCTCCACAGTCTCTTGGCTGCCATCCCCAAGGACGATGGTTTGTTGTGTTCCATATTGATCTACAGTGGAACCATTTTCTACAATTTCAAGGGACCAGGGGTAAATAGAAAATGTGGGATAGCGTGAAGAGGGAAAATTATGTTGTAAAACCAATAATTAAATTGGTAGGTAAGTGGGCTTAACATCTCGTCGACAGCTAGGTCATTAGAGATGGTGCAAATTGCACAGGGAAGAGGAATTGGGGAAAGGTTGGGAAGGAATTGGCCATGTTCTTTGTTAGGGACCCATCCCAGCATTTGCCTGGAGTGATTTTGAAAAACCATGGAAAGTCGAAATCAGGATGGCAGGACTGGGAATTGAACCCGGATCCTCCCGAATGCGAGTCCAGTGAGTTACCATTGCGCCACCTCACTCGGTAAAACAAGTAGGACTAAAAAAAATATTAGGTGTAAAATATAGGAAAGTGTATAAAAAAGAGGTTGTATTGTATTTGCTCAAATGCAGTATTTTTGACCTGAGCAGAGGAAAGGCTATGAAGGCCGACCGGGATTGGTTACTTGGCAGTTGGTTGGCTGTAGGAGCCGTAGATGCCTTATCGGCCTACTTAGTCCCTCATTGGGTAAATGGCATGGGGTTAGGTACTAAAGGTCGTTGCAGCAAGCAAGAGGCAGATGACAGAGATTCCCTAGCTAGAGTACCCAGATGCAATGTCACACTGTGTCAGTCCTAGCGCTTCAACCGGCGAATATCATGCTATGGATGGAATGGGTTAGCTGACTTGCGGTGGTGCTAAAGCTTTGTCGTGAGTCACTCAGAGGCTACCGTGTCACACTTTGTCATGCCTGGCACTCCAACTGATGAATTGCACGTGGTGGATGGAGTGGGTTAGATGACTCGGGTGGTCCAGTTGCTTCCTCGTGGAGTGTACCTAGTAGGGGGCTTTACCGTACGTGTGCACCAAGTACCTTTGCACACTGGGTCCACAGTATGGGTGGCCGGCGAATCGTGTGGTATTTTACGACATGTGAACTACCCAGTTAACGGAGCCAGCAATCCTACTGTATAATTGGCAATAGTTTTGCAAGACGTAGTCTCCTGCACGACTCCCTTGGGAGACAGTGTTTATAGGGGGGGTTGAAAGGTAGAAATCGTCCTTGGAATCAGAATGCAGTGCGTATACTTGTACGTATTTATTCTCGGAATAATAAACACTGTGACCCTTAGTAACTCCTAGGCTTTTGTAGTTAACAAACAACCGGCCGAAATTACTTTACTAACAGGTGAAGGGGACCTGTTAAAGCAAGAGCAAGTCTAGAGCAACTAATAAAGCAGTCGTGAAATCGACTCAAACCCTACTGTCTTGTAATGTAGTCCTGAAGGGACAGAGTTAAGCACGCCCAAGTTGAGTGGGTGTCTTGGGGATTGAAGTAAGCTTCGCTGATAGAATATCTGGTTAAGGTAGATGGCAGTGGTAGGGCAAGCTGCTGGGCTGCCAAAGCAGAGAAAGCCATTGCGATGACAATTCAACGTCAACTGACGTTCTCAGGGCTCGCCCAGCCCTTAATATACTGAATGGAGTCTTCCTTCAATTTCCTTTGGGTCATTCCAGGTATCTTTGGCCGGTCGGCACCTCCTCGTGTGGGCGGTGTCATTCCTTGCTGCACTCTCTTGGTGAGGGCTGGAAGCTCTGGGTTGCAGGTGGTATCATGGTGCTCACTTAGGAGCAGTCCAGCTTCGTTCAGGCAGCGCAGCAGGGGCTCATGATTAACGTGCGTATTTATTGTTACTGGTAACGGTGTGTAGTACTCATCTTCGGGGCGTAGCAATCCAGGTTCAATCTCCACTGCGGGTGTCATGGCTTCCCACGGGCTGAGTTAAAGTTGTAGATTCATACAAGGTGTATTGCCTGTTACGCGTCATGCATCATAATGTTAGATAATTTTTGTAATGGGTTACAAAATATTTATATGAGCAATAAACTTTGATATTCTCCTCAGTAGTTTATTTATGCTAGCCTACTGAATTATGAGTGAGTCCATTAGTTAAAATTAAAGATGTAAACTAATGTACACATGTTCTACATAAAATGAAATAAAGGCCCAATTTTTTTCTGTTTTACTATTATTAATAAATTAGTTTTCATGAACTCTTTAACAATAGTCCCATTAATACTGCGATTTGCGGAAGTGTTTTTGTTTTGCATGGTGTTAGCATTTTATCACATGCCATATTTAGTTCTCATATATAGATATGGTGATGAATGTTTGTATATTACATTTAATTAAAAATATTGAAAGTTAATATCTTACACAAAGAATTACAATCTATGTTTACAGCAAACCAACACCTGAGTAAGACTGTAGAGCTCACTCGTATTCATCTCTTCAATGTTGTAACTCAGTACAGAGCCATCTTTAGTGATGAAGATCCAATTGTGCCATCTTCCAAGGAACAGAATGTAAATGAAGGCCATATATTTTATAGTTGGCTCACTGAGAAGGTAAGTAATTTTGTTTACATTATATAATTAGCTATACTATATTATAGGTATATATTGCAGTTTGTTCTTAACAATATATTAGTTTCCTTTATTGTGGGCCCCTCATGACAGTTGCGGGGTGCTTCGTGGCAGATGTGGTGGCTCGTGACAGTGTGTAGGGTGCTTCGTGATAGTTTGTTGCCCTGGTGAGTCATCAGACTTAAGGGAGTCTGGCATGAGAGGTGTGGTGGTTTTTTTGGGATTCTTAGCACGGGAAGGGGGGGGGGGGTGCTTTTTGGCAACTTTCGTAACCTTATATTCACGTATTTAGAATTGCCTTCCAAGGTACTGGCGATCTAAGGACACTCATGAAAAATTTTGAGCTCTTAGAAGATGCTTCAAACATGACACAAAGTTTGGTGGTTGTGCTTTTGGGTTTGATGACACAATGTGCTTTCGGGTTTGATGACACATAGGCAAGGACAATAATTCTGAACTGGGCACCTTTTTCATATGCCCGTCTTCAAGGTAGCCCCTTATGAAATCAAAATATATTTCTTTCAATGATGGATCCCCTTTGAAGCGCCTTTCCAGTCTAAGCAACCAGTTCACTGCGTGCGGCCTAGATGCACCCAGCTCCAGCATCGATGAGCAAAAGTGCAGACATACCAACCACTAGCATCACGCCTGTGGGTCTCAATCTCAACAAACAAGTCCACACGACGAACCTCTTCGACACATTTGTGTTTGGCTGGTTGGAACTCCTCAACCTCCGAAAACCATTTCTTGACATCCTCCAGGGGGCTCAACGTCAGCAGTGAAATGTAATAAGATGCTGAAGACACAGCAGGAGGTTGTGCTTCTACCTTGCCCATCAAGATCCACCCGAAAATTGAATCTAGAGCCATGGGAGAGCCATTGATTTTACCTCCAGTAAGGAACCGAGGAACAAGATCTGCCCCTATAAATAAATCAACAGGTCGAGGAACATTGAAAGCTGGATCAGCAAGCTTCAAATGGACAAGCAAGCGGCACACCTCTCTGTAAAATGGAACACTTGGGAGCTTAGTGGTTATATGAGGGGGAACAAACACATCGATAGAAAACTGCGTCAGGAGTTCCACAAGGGACACAGTTCCCACAGTTTCCACAAGGGAGTTCTACAGTGGACACAAATGACTTGGCAACATTGACAGCTGCATTAGACAATCCTTAGAGCGGAAGATGCATCTTCTCACGAGCCAAACCAAGCCTTTGGCAGCAATGTTCAGAGATGAAGCTACCCTGGCTGGCTGTGTCCAAGAGGGCTCTGGCAACATAAGGTGTTTCAGCTGCGTCAAGGATGATATACCAGCAAACAGAGTTGTGGACTGCAAGTCAGTAGACTGAGAGGAACCTGCATCAGCCTGTGATGATGAGTTGCCCACCTCAGCATCCTTGGATTCAAAATGTAGCAATGTGTGTGGCGAGCACCACATCTATGACATGAGGAGGACGATGGACAACCTTTGGAGTGGTGTGAAGGCAAGAGACAATTCAGACATAATTTTGTGTTCCTTAGCAACCAAGAACTGCTGCTTAGGGTTACGACTACCAAACTCTGGCCACTTATAATGCTTGTGAGCACCTTTACACAAACAACACTCTACTTGGGTAGAACTCCCCAAGCACTTTGATGACTGGTTGGTGGACTGGTTACGAGGCTGTCTCCACAACGGCACTGCAGGTATTGGTTTGGGTATCACAGGATGTGCCACAAAGGTCTTGGTGGCTGCTGCATTAACTGTCTCCTGGACACGACAGTGCTTCTCAAGGAACGAGATGGATTCATGAATTCAGTCAGTGTGGGTACCTCACAACCAAGTGTGAGCTCTGACTGTGTTAGAAGCGGAGCATCTACACACTTGTAAATTATTGGTAACAACACTAAGTCCCACTTTTCTACTGGGACATCAAGAGCCTTAAGTTCAGACACATTCTCAGTGATAACACTCAACATTCGACGAGGTGGGTGTCTTTAAGGAAGCTGAAGGGTACTGAAGTAATGCCTCCACATGTACGTTAACAAGAAGTCACTTCTTCTCATAACGGTCCACTAGCAATTTCCAAGCAATCTCGAAATTAGTCTCAGACATGTGTAAAGACTGGATCATACCAAGAGGCTCCCCACTAAGTGCTCCTTCAAATAAGCTAGTTTCTCAACAGGAGACACATCACTGTTATGCAACACCAGAGTGGTAAACAAGTTAGAAAAATTAGGTCATTGCCTGGGGTCACCATTGAAATTAGGCAGAGTGATTTTGGGTAGTTTTACCCTTGAACTGTGAAACAGTGCCTTGAACCTGGCATTTAGACTCATCTGCAAGGGCATGTACAATTTCCATTATGAAGAAATATTTTTCTTCAAACTACCATGCGCCCCACATGCTCAGCAGCATTTAAATTAGGCAACTTATTGGCTAACAATTGTACAGCAATAAAATCAACATCAAAATTCTCGTGGACTTCAGACAAGTCTCGGGTGGTAGCAACAAACAAATTCAGTTTTTCTGGCTTACTCATAACAACCTGAGTGAGATCGTGGGCACGCTTGAGGCGACTTTCTGCCAACTGAAGATGTAAAAGCGCCACCTGTACGTCAGACATCTTGTAGCTACGAGAATTCAACACCTCAAAAACAACGATCAGACGAGTAAAGGAAATTACGATGGCAGCCAAGTAACTACTCCAACTCAAAGTAAACAATGAAAATTTTTGTTGGTATGAAACAAACCATGATTGCGACTGCTGTCAATAGTATTCCAAGAAAAGGCAAAGAACAAAGTCATGCGGCACTAACTGGAAAGGCCTAAAATCTTTAAAAATGAATACGTGCACGAAACAGTGTGAAAATCCAAGTGCGAGCAAAATTGCTCATGCAACGAATGGGTCATGAGAACAAAATGACTGGGTCAAGTGAATGAAATGACCAGGTCAGGTGAACGACTTCCAAAAATGTTTGACGTAATTTTTTTTCTTTTGGCTAGTTGCACAAGCCACTCAAAACGAGTGTTAATTTTAACAACATTTTATAAAAGACAGGCAATTACAATCGAGAAGCAGGAATGAAAGATGGGAACTAACAAAGAACCCAAGTGCTGACACGTAGATACAATAGAGACAAAGAGAGAGAGCACGGACGCCTGCACACAAAGGATCATGGCAAACGAAAAAAAAAAATATAAACCCCAGGAACTTTTACTATTCACTTTGTCTGCAGCATCCATAAGATCTCTTCTTGACTATGAAAACTTCTTTTGTATTGTACTCGAAGCACACGCACACCAAAAACACAGTAGCATGCTCATGTTTTACTGCAAACACAAAGAGTAATACAACAACGAAAATGTGCACTAATATGATGATGCCGGCAAATGACCGGCCCCAGAGGACCAAAAATGTGGTGAATTTAACTCTACCAAAATTAAATTGCCACTAGGGGACTGTACAATGAATTTCCGCAAGTAAATGACAGACTGGCAGCAGTTGCGCTCGACTCAACTTAATGCCATGATATCCAACATGAAACCGCTTTCTTCAGGACCGCCATCTCTTGAGACAGTGTTGACAAGTGATGAATGCGCACCAAGTCAGGTGCACTAGAAATTTAAAATAGGGTCCTTCAAAAGTATTAAGAGATTGACGCATGCCGCTTACACAACTAATCTAATATGATTACGACTCATCGCCTAGAGCACCTCTTCCACCACTACAGACATGAGCAAATGCTGCCTACCCTACAGGCAGCAGGAACTATGAGCGATTCCTTCTCACCTGGAGGATATGCAAACTGGTAGCCACACGCCCCCCCCCCCCCCCTTACGCCGCGTTTGGAGCCTACAAGCTGCTCAGACCTCGGGCAAGGCCGAGCACCTCCGACGAGGCACGAAGCAGAATCGCTGACCAGATATTCCCATGCCAACCAGGGCAGGAGGACGTCACGCCTCCCACGCACCCTGCGTCGGCAGCCTACAAGCTTCCACTATATAAGTCCGGACGCTGCCAGGCACAAGCAGTCATTCTTGTTCCATTTCTTGCGTTATCCCACAGCACTGCTGCCAGTGCTGGGACTGCCTGAGATCTTCGAAGCATTGAGTACACCCCCTGTGGCTACTTTGCCGTCGACGACCAGTCAACACGCTTAGCAACACGTTAAATTCACTTTGTCTCCTTAAGACATCTTCTTTAGACAGTTTAGTAATATTATATATTTTCTCGTTAAGCTCTTTCTTTCCCATTCTCCATTAGAACCAGGTCGCCTACACCTGGCAAGCGTAGTAACCTTCAGCACTTAATTGCCTGGTAGGAGGTTTATTGAAACTTCAATAAACATAGTGTTGTTTCCTACTTCTCAGCTTTTCTTTATTAGAGTATCTGTCTGTTTACCTGCGAGATAAGGTTGCTACGTACACCTTTGACTAGGACCGGGGAATGTATAATTACCGAATTAACTTCAGCCACGGGTGCCCTTCTGGGCTCCGTCATATTTTCACACACCCATTATACGGCCATCTGTTGCTTCCCAAACTACAACAGCACTTCTTCCAGGGCCGGTGGAGAGGAACAGAGGAGCCACGACCACAAGTAACACCTTCACCCAGAAAGGGGCGACAGTCTCAAGTTATTGCCTTATCCCACAGCACTGCTTCCAGTGCCGAGTTATACATTGGCTTGAGATCTGCCGTCCATTCCTGTGTGGACGCACATCCAGTGACAGCATTGGTGACTCAAACAGCTCCACGTCTCTGATCAGCTTGCATAACGTGGGGTATCAGTGGAGACTTTACAGAACCTTGTCAGCAAGCCAAAACCAGACTTACACTATAACTTGTGTTCAGTATTCGAGTCATGGTCGCAGGCGTAGGGTGCGACATGCAGCGCTTCTTGCCACCAAGCAATTGAGTGCACTTTCTCAGTCTACACCGGAAAGGCAGGCGTAACGGAACAGCGCCGCCCAACTCAGGTACAAGTCAGTATCGACTGCTCCGGTTGTGGTATTATTCGTTTCTCCGTGCATACGCATTCACCCGTTGTGCCATTCTGTGGTAAGAGGATTGTTGACCGGTACGGAAGTGAGGTTCAGTTGGGATAACATCCACTTCTGGACAAACGAATCTCATCTGTGAAACCGCAGCCAAGGTGTGGGCCAGGCTTGTTACGACTGGACCAAGTACACCACCAACACGGCACCCAAGAAGTAGGAGTATGTGAGTACTAGCCAACACTCCTCACCTCTTGTCACCTAGCTAACTCAATCACACCACTTTTGGTCTAGCGGACAGAATCCTAGACTATCATGACTATTAACCTAGCCGGTCACGCGTCAAGCGCTCAACTTACCGCCATGATATCCAACACAAAACTGCTTTCTTTTTCTTGTAGCTCAGGACCGCCAACTCTTGAGACATTGTTGACAAGTGATGAACGCATGCCAAGTCAGTCACACTGGAAATTTAAAGCAGGGTCCTGCAAAAGTATTAAGAGATCTGTAAAAGAAACTACATAAGTTCTGCTGTAAATTGCTACTGATTCAAACTTCTCGCCAATCCGTATTTACTAGGTTACAAGTCCAAACAATATCAATGAAATCAATCTGTTATTTTTTAATCTGTTGAATGACGAACTGAATATGTACTGTAATATATTGCCACATTTGCCTATTAAAATATTTTCTCTTGCAAATGTTTTAAAATGTACATTACCATTCATTGTGCCCTAAATTCTGTGCATTATCCCTTCAGTCAAGTGGAAGAGTGCTTTAACTTTTGTAAACAAGAAAGATGGCAAACATACCAGGGGACATCCCCCACCCGTGTTCTCACAATACATATCCAGCAGACTGTTTTGACCTAAATAACTACTGCTCTCGAGAAAGAGCATTGAGAGGATGACCTAGTGACTTGGGACCATCATGAACTGCAACCATACTGCTTATATGTGGTACTGTAAGACCCTCTTAAGGGGTTTTCTGTTAAGACGTTTTCCTGCTTCATAAGCTTTAAAAATTTTGCACTTGATCTATTACAAATACATAATTTTACCCTTTTAAGAAGTTTTATTGATTAGTAAGCACATATTTTTCTGAAATGTCTTAAAAGGGTTTCACTGTAAATTGAATGTGAAAGAGATGTTTGACCTTTCATCAAATTTTTCTTCATACCAGACTCAAATCTCTTGGACTGTTTTAATTGTTTCAATAAGCAAGGAAATTGAAAGGAGACTGCACAAGTTTACGGCAGATTATGTGCTTTGATCATCTAAATGACTAAATGACAATGAAAAGCTGATTGTTTGATTTTTGTGAGTGTTTTTAAAGAAAGACAGTTCTATATATTAGCAGACTTTTGTGTACATATTCGTGAGTTTTATGTTTTTGTTTTCAAATTTTTAGAATGTTTTATGTTGTGTGTATGTTTCTGTTTTCAGATATCACAGTTTCTTGTGACATTGGAACAAGACCTCAGTCACGTAGGTGGTGGCTCATTAGATTCTCTTATAGGTCAGTGCATGTACTTTGGGCTGTCATTCAGTCGAGTAGGCGCCGACTTCAGAGGCCTCATCGCTCCGATATTCATACGCACAGTTTCACAGAACTTTGAACTGGCCGTGAAACGTGCAACCAAGAAGCTGGAGCAAGACATGAAGACGTTTACTCTTGCCAAAACTGCCAAGACTCAGTCCATGTTTGTAAGAGGTGCTGCTCAGAAGTCAAAGCAGGTTAGTTGTAACTGTGCTAGTTTTCTTTAGTGTTAAGAAAAAATTTTACTTTTGTTTTTATGTTTACGTGCTCCCTTATCATCATCATTGTTGTTATTATTATCCAACAGCGTGAGCCAATCCTGTAATTGGCTCATGCTGTTGGATGACACACAAAGCATTGTAATAAACAAAAAAAAAATTATTAGTATTATTATTATTCGACTCCGCATCATCATGTCCGTCTAACTACACCCCTTCGACCAGAATTACTGAGATGATTCTCCGTCGCATTTGGTGTGGGGGGGGGGGGGGGAAATTGATGCACGACGCTTCCTTCTCATTATTATTATTCAACTCCGCATCATCACCATAACAGCAACAGCATCACATGCCATTGAGGGAATCGAACCCCAACTGGCTGCTTTCAAGGCCAGCACCCACGTAATTATAGGAAGTCACGTCGTCGCCCCCCGCAACTTGTAAACCCACTGAGAAGCAGCTGCGAGCATGCAAGAGTTTGCCCCTAAGCAAGCAGGAGGTGCAGTCCGCACTCAAACTCCCTGCCACCACCATGCCAAAAGATGGCAGCAGCGGTGTCACCTAGCCCGAACCTGAAGGGGAGGTGGCTGAATATTACAGAGAATGAACAAAGCACACGGGAACCCTCCAGCCAAGAGGAACATAACGCTATGCACCCAGCGGAAATGCCAGTCAGGCCAGGCAGCTCGCCCTAGCACCATCCAGTGCTAGAACTCTCTGCCAACCCTGCTCCTCCCTGAGGAGCTAACACCAGTTGTCCACATAGCTTGCCTCAACACAAGTCGTGCTAAAGCTCTCCACTGCACAGCCACAGTCCTCCTCAGGACTCTCCTAGACCTTCCAGTCTTCTATTAGCTCTTCTGTTGATGCCATCCATAACACAGCAGCAGAAGAGTTGTCTCTAACCCCTGATACTTGCAGTCAAGCATCCCATCCACCGCGTGAGATTCGCCGGTAGGGGCACTTTGACTGACGCGGCAATGCTGTGTTTGCATCTGGTTACTCTAGCTAGGGAATTACTGTCATCTGCCCCTTGCTTGCTGCGACAACCCTTAGCACCTAACCCATTGCCATTCACCCGACGAAGCGGGAGTAAGTGAGTTAATGAGAAGGTATCATGGCTCCTACAGCCAACTAATTGTCAGGTAACCTAACCCAGTCTGCATTCAACCTTTCCTCCTCTCGGGATCAGGCACAAGCCGCCTGCTGACTGCAGGGGCCTTACTCCTCGGTCCCCTCTAGTCATTTATTCGAGCCACCCCCAAAGACTGGCGGGATATCTCATACAGTCGTTGTCCGCCTCCGGCTCGGACTGCCCGTGGGACTGGGCCTCACCAACACCCACGACCAAGTGACACCACCTGCTGCTGCCATTCAGAGCCCAGCAGTCCCAGGACCAGCCAGATCCTCCTGGACGGAGCCCAGAGAGTCGTCCACTGCAGCCTGCCAACAGTCAGCTACATTGCCAGTCTACAGATGGTAAACCAGCATCCACTGCTGCCCACGCACCTAGACGCCTACATAGCTTGCTGCTGCCTGGCCAGGCCAACTCTATACACCAGCTCTCTCCAAGCTAAGGCGCACTCACAATAATTAGCCCATAAGGCCACGCAGGGTTCTCGGCCTGAACCCACATAGAAACTACCCTGTAGACAACGTGATGCACCGAGCATTCTGGCTGTCAAGCATCATCACTTTACTGTGAAGAGCCTTTATCAACGTACATACAGTAATTTATGGTACATGTGTAGGGTTGTGACAAATTTTCAGTATGCCAAAACAATAATGAAAAGTAAGAAGTGAAATTTTCAGTTTTGATAAGAAAACTATTTTCTGACAGTTTTAATCAATTAAAACATTTTGAGTTCATCAGATATTGGAGTGCTTGTGAAATGTTCATTTAATATCTAAAGTAATCACTCAAGACCCAAAACTAAACTTTAAATGTTCCCAAAATTGTGTTAAATTTGTGTTCTTTTTGTTTAGCAAGTAATTTATTGTAGTATTTTTTCATTCATTAAGCAGTCCACTCGTGTAACTTACTTTTGACGTGTTATGTAATGGAAATTTTTATTTTATTTTTGCTGCGCTACGTGTCGACAGATAATAACACACGTTTGATCTCATATTTTAAATTGTCTGTTCTGTAATGGGCGACAGTATATTTGATAAAGCATTTAAAAAATACTTCTAACATTTTAAGAAACTTTTATTATGATTAAGTTATTTTAATGTTAATTTTCATTTTCATTTCAGTGTCATGATATTCAATAATACATTTTTCATTTTCATTTCATGAAACAAAATATTCACATTTGGCACAACTTTATATGTGTGTGTAACAAGATTGTGTGAGGGTGGATGCCATTGTCAAGTTATTGATCTTGCAGGATGAGCCACCCCAGAGTCTTCTGGAGTTCTTCCCCCTGGCAGAATACTGCAACAACCTGATGGCGGCCTTCAACGACGTGCGGCTGTGTGCCCCGGTGGCGGTCGCTGACACATGTACCCAGCTGCTGCAGGAGTCTCTATGCGCTGCGGCTCAGGCGACCTTGAGCTTCTACCGCCAAGAGCAGCAGGCGTTCTTGCCCGTCGAGAAGGAGGCCTTCACTCGTCTCTGTGTCGGCCTGGGCAAGGAGCTGGTCCCGTACGTGCAGCGGTGCATCCACTTGGTGTTCCCACCAGCGACCATCGCCCAGCACCTCGGCATTTCCACGCAGCAGCTACAGAGGGAGGTGAGTTAGGCCAAACTTACTGGCTCAGCATATTTGATACAACAAAATATGTTAGAACCCCTTCTTTACTCCCCCTGATTTTACACCTATTTACTTTGGTCCCTCGTAATGCACTTACAGCATAAATTTCCCTCTTTTCACACCTCCCTACATTTTTTACATTTTTCCTGATCATTCAAGAATTGCAAAAAAATTACTGTGTGACTGCATTCTTACATCACAGCCAGCAGTCTACTCGGAAACAATATGTGTTTAGTAGGAAGTCTTTTATTACGCCTTTTTAGGATCAAGTCTCACATTGGTTTACAAAATAGGCAGCTGGCCTGAAAATTTAATGAAAATTGCTTTTTGACTGTTTAAAAAATTTATATACGTGATGTGTGATGGTTTAGAGACAGGAGCGCATCAGCATCTTGCCAGGTGTTTTTAGATTGTGTTAGATTAGCCACGCAGGCTTGGAGGGCAGACCTTACTGAGGCAGGGTCTGCAGAATCCTTTGCTGTGGTAACCTCATCTTCTCCATTCCAATCACATTATGATACCATTTAAGTCTCTACTTCTCTATCCTTGGGAGATCCATACTTTCCAAGACTCATTCATTTCTTGAAAGCAGGTGTTACAACTGCTACTAGCTTGTTAATGTTCGCCAGAGTCCTGTTAGGTGTCATTGTCTTGTGTTCCTGCCCCTGTTTACACTAGCATGGATATAACTTTACTACTTTAGACTTTTGGAAGGCACACTAAAAATTGACTATTGCTGTACTTTCCAAATACAGTAAAACTGTGTTAAGACATTTTTGAAGGGACTGGAAAAATAATGCTCATTAACCAGGAAAACTTCTTAAAAGGGTCAAATTACACTGTGCGTATAGACAAGGTTTTAAATTATTTAACTTACTAAGCAGGAAATCTTCTTAACAGGGTTTCACTATATCCTATGACAGTGTGTAATGTTTCAGCATAAGTGGGTGGCCCAGTTGAACTAGTATTTGGTTGAATTGAAACTCGTAAGGTGTCCACAGTACGTGAAAGTAGATGAATACTGGTTGTCAGTTCTTTTGTGAATTCTATAAAAGTTTGTGTGCCCTTCTGTATAGCTAAGTTGTCAAGTATGCTTTTTTAAATTTGTATTGGTTTTGTTGGGGACTATTTTTGGTTTCTATTGACGTGTGCCCAGGTTAATGACTAGTCGGCACTGTCGTCGTGGCTTTGGGTGCGCTAGACCAAGTGTGCTGCGTTAGGGATTTACTTCTGCAGTTGGCGTTTACGGCCTGTTACTTTGACTGGGCATGTCTGTTTGCGAGTTGGTACAAAGTTATTGATAGCCTGGCTGGCTAGTGACTTACGGATAGCTATCTTACTAGCCACTCTGGGTTTACTTGTCGAGGTCGGTACCTGGCAGGAAGTGGCTTACTTGACGTTGCTTTGGCCGGCTGTAGAACTGTGGTTGGCTGCTGGCAGGAACTGGTGGTGCAATCCACTGGCTACCGGTTGGTGATACCGTCGGGCAACATGGTACTGCAGAGTCCAGGCTGTTCCTTCTGTACTCCAGAACCTGGGGTTGGAGATCCCGTGTATTACCTCGGTCCCTTGTACCAGACCACTCAGGACGGGATGGTAATCTTGGTGTGTACAGATGTGTGGCAGAAAGACAATATATTCAAATACGGCAGAGGCTGGTTTCTCCAAAAGTCTAAGGCAGTGCGGTCTCGTTCCGCCTGTCTGTCCAAAGTCAGTGGAGCCAATACAGCCCGCTGCTTGGCAGCGAGGTGAGCTGTCCTGTGTTCTTCTCTCCATGAGCCATGCCTGACCTTGAAAGGCATAGAGTGTGGTTCGCAGCTGAATGGTATATGTTGTGCACAGTGGACGCAAAACAATTCCCTATATTAGTATAAGGCCAGTAGCAACTGCTGGGACAAGCTCAGTGCTCCAGAAGCCCCCTCCCCTCATCACTGACGGACAGACCAGAAGCGTTGAGCCGTATGAGCCGCCTTCTTGCTACTACTGGGTGTGGTACCGCAACCAAGGTCAGGCCGTAACACTCGAGCAAATACCCTCACAAGCACCTAGGTGCCCTGGTTGGGATACAACCCAAGCGTACTGTCTCTCCCTGGTTGGAGGAGTTTCTAGTGGTTGTGGCTCTGCTATTTTATCCCCGGTGGTCTAGAATAGGTGGCCATAGAATGGTGTATGTATTGGGCTGGTGGATTCTGGAAGGGAATCCCCAGTCGTAGTCTAGTTCATAGTTAAATACCCAGTCTGGGTCGGCAATGGACTACGTGTATCGTTCCTAGCAAGCACAGTGAATAACCCTCTATAAAGAATACTAGTGGCTAAAAGAACAAAGCTGTATTTATTAATACGTAATAAATACAGTGACAGGTGCTATCTCCTACCAAGCAGATGGAATGCTGGAAGTAACCTATGCTGAACAGGTGTAGGTGACCTGGCCCTAAGCTAAGCGGGAAAGTAAAATAGTTGACTGCTAAATAAGAATTACTTAACGTTGCTAACTAATTGCAGGTTGTCTAGACGAGACAAAGAAGTTAAAGGTCCACTGCTCTGGTAGCAGGGAGCGTTAGTGTTGAAGACTGTAGCAGAAGAAGCTTCTGGTAGAAGAAGGCTATCTGCAATGAAAGAGCCTCTGATAAGTGGTTGTTGACGTCAATGAAGCATCTGGTCATTGCTGCTGCAGGAGCCTCTGGTGATGGCAATGGTAGCAGACGCTGGTGGCTGCTGAAGACTTGTTGACAATGGGAGCAGCCTCTGGTAGGCTGCTGAACACTTGGAGGTCGTCGAAGGCCCCAGCACAAGAAGTGGTGGAGCGAGCTCGAGGAACTGGAAGAATAATTCGCTAGCGCAAGGCCGGGGGTGGGGATTGCTACCCTCCATCTGGCTGTCGGCTTCATGCATCTTCGGTGGCGCTCAGCTGTGCCCCGGGATGGCTGACTGCTTGTCAGCTCTCAGCGAGGGGGAGGGGAGGGCGAAGTGCCGCTGCTTGCGCAACCATGGTATTCACATGTTTGGAAGCGCCCTCAAGGGTTATGGTGCTTCCGCAACGTCCGTGTACAAGTTTGAAGGGTTTAACTCTCGCCTGGGTGTAGTAGAAATACTGACATGGTGTGTGATGTGTCTGAGTCGTTTGTAGTAGTACAATAAAGTGACACACATCACTATTGGGTGGATTTTTTTTTTTGTGTTTGTGGTTTCTTGACTATATGTAGCTGTTTTGTTTAATTTATATGCATCACTTTGCTTAGTTGAGCAATTTCACCATTGCATTAGTATTAATGTATTTTCTTAAATGATCATTGACTAATTTGTTTACAAGCAAGTAATTGGAAAATAAAAGTCAGTGTTCGTGTGTTCACTTTGGTATTTGTGTTATTTTTCAGCATGGCAATAATTCTTACAAGGGAGAGAGGAATCTATTATTATATAGCCAACAAAGTATTCTTTCACAATTTGTGTGGTTTTGTTAAAAATGATTGTGTACATAAATGCTATAATTGTCAGTAAGTTTTTTCAGCATATAATACTTATTTGATATAAATATCCAAGGAGAAACGGATGAGAATAAAGAATCAGGGGAAAATGTGGTGCGTTGAAATTATGGCAATAATCATACACACTTTTATAAAATTAAATTTGACGTGTGACGTTGGGTGGCTGACGACGACGTCATGGTCTGGCAAGATTTTGGGGTGTCAGTCTGAGAGACGCGTGATTTAACTGGCTGACCTTACTGACTGCTGACCGGGCCCTGGCCGGTATACAAGAATGGGTGCGTGGCATGACAGACCAACACAAAGTCAGACGTGGGCTTGGCTGTCCATCGTACTGGGTGGCACACGGCCACGGGTAAACCTGTACCGGAGGTGGCCCGGTGTGGCTGCTGCTGTGGCTGCTACTGCTGGAGTTGTCCGGAGCTAGTGCTTATACCTGTGGCAATGGTGGTGCTGCGGCTGGTGTTGCTGAGGCGAGCTCAGGGAGGGCTGCTGGTGCTGTGGCGCTGAAACCAGGGGTTTGCGATCCCTAGTGTTACGTGCCATTCCTAATGGAAGTCAGTGACGATCAGGTGCATTTGGCCGATGGTCTTGATCAGGGTCTGAAATAAGGAATGGGAGGGAGTGAGGAGGTGAGGTCTCTCCAGCTGACAGGAGACTTGAGCTCGTTCCCGGGGGTTACACTGCAAAGTGCCAGTTGGTGCTGGGTTACAGCACCCGTTGACTACGGAGGCAGCAGCTGCACTTCATACCATTCCTATGGGTGTACGGCATTAACGTGTAGGTACAGCAGTCTGCCTCATTAGGGGGAAGCAGCTGACAATGGTCCCTAGCTAGGTGAATAACCAAAGCCAAGGCCCAGCCAACCAGAGTCGTACCCTGTACTCTAACTGGTGACAGTACAGCGGGGTAGTTATAGCGGTGGGTGTCCCCTGGATGTCCAACAACGACGTTGGGTGTAGGTCCAAAGGTGGGCAGACCTCCAGAACCAGTTTCTCACTCCCTCCGGTGACAGTTTGGCGTGATGGATGGAGTGAGTCGGCTGGGCTGGTTGACTAGCCACCTTGTGGATTGTCTCACTAGTGGTTGTGGCTCTACCTTACTGCGCATCAGGTGCACAGTATAGGTGGACGCCAACTGGGTGTGTTTAAGACGTATGTGTGGCTCGTTAAGGGAGCCCGAAGTCCTACTCTAGGTTCGGTAATAGGTTTGTCAAAGACGTCTCCTGCTTTACCCTGGTGGGCTGACTTCTGCAGAGGATATCATTAAAGTCACCCTAGAATTATTACTCAGAGTTTTGAGAGAAAAGTTTGTTTATTCTGTGAGGAACAGACATGGTGTCTCGTACTACCTCCTAACTAACCAGGAACTGAATGGGAGTAATCTACGTAAACCAGGTGAAGGGAACCTGGATTTTAACCTGAACAAGAGCCGATGCGACTAGGTAGCTATAATAACAACTGTCCCCAACTATCTCAATGCCATTGTCCAGAAGAGTAGTGTGGTTGCCGATTACCAGAAGAGTAGTGGCTGGTCAAGGGGGTCGAAGACTTCTTCGAGGGTTGTTGGTGAAGGTCTTGGAAAACCTCTGGTAGGTCACGAAGATGTTGGTATCAGCAGAGAGCCCAGCACATGAAGTGATGGAGCGAGCTGCTGGAGATGAACTCAAGAAGAACTAGAGAACAATGTAGTTTTGCCGGGGTGCGTGGGCATATATTCTGCCTGCACACAGGCTCGTCTGGGATGTGGGCGATGAGCTTTTCCTCCTGGGTAGAGCTTTGCTCTCTAGCGGGATCCCTCAGTCCGCTGTGGAACTAAGCGGCTCTGTAATGCTGGGTTACCTTGGTTGCTCGAGCTTAGGCGCTTAATTTGGCTGCTTGGATAGCATCAATCACATGTGAGGGGGTTGGTGTGACGTCTAACATAAGGGTGAACAATTTTTGCTTGTCCGTGCATGCCCCCGCAACTAGGGTCGTACTTTAAGGCTCTCATAGCAAGTAGTTTCGGGGTCCAAATCCTGCCTGGGGTAACGTGATGATACGGACAGATGAGACGAAGTCGTGTTTATTTCTATTAAGTGTCACGTGTCAAATTAATGTGACCAAAATATATTTACATATTGCAAAATTCTAATGAAAATGCTTTTTGTAAATTGTTAAGGATGATTTACAATGATAGGCTGCTCATAAAAATTGTTATTTTTGCTAATATTCTCAAAAACATTACCATAATCCTTTGTATCTTATTTCAGGGTGTCACATACTTGAACCAAACATCAATTCTTGGACCAATTAATCACCTTTTTCCTGTTACAATTGAACTTCCACCACCTGTGACGAACACAATTTCTACAGAGAGTGACAATCAGACTAGTTTTTCACAAACAGAAGTTTTATAATAATAGTTGTATAAATGATAATAAAATTTTATTGACTGATGAGTTTCATCTGGTTTTATTTTGAGCAACCTGCACTTGTTGACTAACATTTTTCGTAATAATTAAGCTGTCTGAAATTGCCGTGTGGTACAGTAACTATCTTGGTGATCCTGCATGTATTATCTAATTTACTGTCATAGCTCTTACACTATTTATACAGAATAAATCCTGATGCAGCTCAAACCGAGAAGCACAGTAACAATGGCCATGAAAGCTTGCGATCTAGTTATTATAATGTTGACACAAGCCACTCTTACTACTAATCAACTACAATTACGACTCATCACTAGTTCCCTATTCCCATTACTACAGATGTGAGAGACACATGGATAGGGAATCTTCAGATGAGTTCTCTGTTGCCTACTCTACCAGCCAACAAGAACTTATAAGTGAATTTTCGTCACCTGAAGGTACGCAACCTGGCAGGCACGCCAACCCACTACCTTATGCTGAGAGCCTACAAGCTGCCCAGACCTCGGGCAAGGCCGAGTGCTACAGACGAGGCATGAAGCAGAAATGCTGACAAGAGTTCAACTCCCACGCCAACCAGGGCAGGATGCTCGCCCACTCCGTAGCCCGCGCCAGCAGCCTACAAGCTTCACGTATTTAAGTCCGGATGCTGCCGGGCTCGGGCAGTCATTCTTGTTTCATTTCTCGCGACATCTCAGAGTACTGCTCAGTGCTGGGGCCTCCAGAGAACTTCGAAGCTTTGAGTATGTCCCCTGCGGCTACTTCACCATCGACGATCAGTCATCCTGATAACCAGCGAACACCCTCACCAACACGTATTAAATTCACTTAGTCTCCTCAAGACACCTTTATTAGAACAGTTTAGAAGTAACATATATTTTACCGTCTAGATATATCTTTCATGCTTACAATCTAGAACCAGATCGCCTACACCTGGCCAGTGTAGTAACCTTCAGCACTCAATTGCCTGTCAGGAGGTAGTACGCACTGCATGTTTATTGAGACTTCAATAAACGTACTTGTGTTTCCTACCTTTCAGCTCTAATTTTTATAGTATCTGTCTGTTTGCCACGATCTGCCCGACGCTCTGTCTTGTTCCCCGACATTGGAGGAGAAAGCTGAGGAGGAAGAGGAGGAGAAAATATCTCCCCCCCCCCCCTCTCTTCAGGTTGAAAGAAGTCCAGAAGAACAAATCCAGCTTCTTCAACTGCAAACAACCCGTTAACAAATAACCTTGAGCCAGCAGGAGGACCCCGACATCCAACGCCTACTACAGGAACAACCCCAACGGTATGAAATACGGGATGACGTCGTATGGACGAGTAGTGGACAGACCAATATGCATTGGAAGATCTGGGTTCCACTGCAACTACAAGCTGATATATGCCGGCACCATCTCAACCATCCCCAAGCTGGTCACCTGGGTACTAGGGAAACCCTGCTGGATATTAAAACCTGTTACAATCGGGACGAGATAAGCTGCGATGTCCGGCAGTACGTCAGCAACTGCATCACGTGCTGCCATGGCAAAGCGTACCCAGTTCCGCCTCCCACCGCAAAACCACGGAGACCCAATACGGCCTGGACTTACATCGCCGCCGATCTGATGGGCCTGTATCCACGTAGCACGAAAGGAAACCGCTACCTGCTCGTGGTAACAGATCAATTTTCAAGATGGGTAGAGGTATTTCCTCTACCAAGCCAAGAAACCACCCCAATGATGCGGAAAATGGAGGTGGAAATGTTCTCATGATGGGGTTATACGAAGACCATACTGACTCCTGAGGTGTGTCCGGTGCACTCGAGCATATCTGCGGAAGCGCTCCGATTCTAGCAAGTCACATCTCCCATTCGTCGCCTTGAAGTGACTGTACAAGACACTCCCCAGGAGGGCTGAACCCCGACTGCTAAGATACGAGCAAGCTAATCCAGTCAGTTAGTATATGGAAAGAGCCTATTTGAGCAGAAATTATTTAAGTTATTTTTCTCTCTATTTTTATATTTTTGTCCATAGAGAGTTCAGATGCCTAAGAGAGGTGGTCAGAATAGTCATATTCATCGCCTAGCCTGACGAGCCCTACAGCGAGAACTATCCCACCTCCCGTCGAACCTGCTAGCGAACTCACACCACGTCGACCCCTGCCCGAGGTAAGATCCTCAGCACCACATAGGGAAGTCCCCTTAATCACTGAAAACCATGACATATATTTGGATTCACTGTTAGGGATTTGTTTGCAGTGGTCAAGTTACAAACACGTAATTTACTTACACCCTCAAGCACCTGAACCACATAATTAGTTTTATCGTCTGCGCACCATTTTGTACAGCATAGGTTGCCAACACGCCATATATGATGGGCGATTTGTAAGTGCCTCCCAGGAGGGTTACTGCAGTGAGTAAGAGAACCTATTCATCAAATTGTGTTTTATTTCACTGTTGGCCGCTTCACGGCCACTTAATTTCGAGTCTCTTCTACCCACACAACTACTGCACCTCCTAAGAGACGTGATTGTTGGGCACGTAAGTTCTATCGGGTGAGATGGCTGTAACAATCTCACCCATAAATTAGCGGTGTATGAGGAGGCCTACATCTTCATCAGGCAGGCATACAGGAATAATCCTTCAACAATAAGTCATTGTCGGTGCTGGGTAAGTTCAAGAGCAGTCACGTGGGCAAACGAGCCCGCCCCTAGAGAAGGGAGTCACTGCTCATCGAGCTGGCACCTTTTTTACCATCTAAATTCCACTGAACAAACTTTCTGAAACATCTCATTGCAAATTTTCACTACCTGTTACCCCCTCCTGAGCCCACGACAGCCTGTTACATACTCAAAATGAAAATCTTGAAGGAAAATGAGACATTCAAGAAATTGAAAGAAAATGGTTGCAATTATGAGAATTCTATTACATCATATAGCATTCAATGAATTGAATTCAATAGAAATTTTAAGTAATTTGAAGAAAAATTTGATCGCGTGAAAGAGCCATAAGCATCAAAGTTGACGAAATTCAATAATAATAATTCAAATTTCATTTTCGCTGACATATTTTGGAAATTTAATTGTAATTTTTTATTTTTATTAAAAATTGCCAGCTTGAACACATACCGATAGAAAATCTTTAAGATCTATGTATTGAATTGGATACATTTATTCAAATATCTGATTGTATCTGGAACCAGAATCATCAGAACATTTCAAATCACTGCAATCAAATAGAAGTGAGAATTTTTCCCTCTAGTCACTGATAATTCACAATATTGATTGAAATTTGTCAAGTAAAGGAGAATTAAGAGCTTTTTTTTTTTTTTTTTTTTTTTTTTTCCTACTATTTCTGTACTGATAAGGATGCCCCCTGATATGATACTGGTATCGATACTTTCATTTCGATACTGGATATTTTGGATTTGATACTTTTATTTCAATACTTTACCAGTATCGTATCAGTATATGATTCGGTACCGATACTTTTTTTTTTTTTTTTTTTTTCGGAATTACCTCTTGCTAACGCTTCCACGCAGGCTTCGAATTTTCTGCGTCGATCCCGTTCTGTAAACAGTTCCCAGTTATTCAATAACGGTTTAGCATTGCCGGCGTTTCAGTACTGTAGTAACGACGTTTTACACTTTCGGGTAGTTTTGGTGCGGTGTTGTGAAATAATTTTGGCAAAGTATAAACCTAAACGGCGAAACACATTTGAAATATGGAAGTTTTTCACTTTGGTTAATTATGAAATTGAATTATTTAACATGTATAAGCAACAATTCTTACACAAGACACAATAAGTAATTTAGCAAATATGTTTCAGTTAAACACCCTACATTTTCTTTACCCTTAATTAATACAGGAAGATCATAAAGCAAATGTCGACCACCAGTTTTAAGTTCGCTTATATTAATAATTAAATTTTAGAATAGATATTGGTCTACACTGACATTAGGTTACTATTAACATTTTGCCGACTCTCCATTATATGTAATGATTATGATTAAGATTTGTTTAAAATAGTGTCACTGATATTCCTTTTATTTCTTAAGTTAAATGTTAAGAATCTTTAGACGTATGATATGGCTATCAGCATATGTCAAAAAATTAGAGCCAATTCCATTATAACATAGAAGCAAGGGTACAGTAAAATATAATTTATTGCATGTAGAATAACAGTTACGCAATAACTGTTTAAAATAACCTGTTATCCACAAATAATGATAACTTATAACTAGAGATGGTCGAATGGTTCACGAACCGACTAGCACAGACGTAAAATCCGTGGTTCGACGGTTCACTCTGACAAATAGCTCCTTTACTCTCAACACCACCTCAAGCTAGGTTCGCGACGGATCGCGGTTCACGTCGGGTCGCGGTCTTTCTTCGCTCACTTCTTTTCTTTCTTCCGCTCAGCTCCCATTCTGCTATTTTTCACGGTTCTCATTTATTTATCCACTTTCGTTCTCTCTCGTCAACGTCCTGAACTAACGCGAAAAATAACTACTCATCTTTGCCGCGAGAACGCTCTGTATTTAATTGGCTAATGCGGTCCAAGACATTCGTGAATATCCTTTTATACGTACTCATTAATTTTTTATTATTTCCAATCTCACAGTATATGTTTGTGATATTTAATTTTAATGTGTGTGTTTGTTCCATTCGGGATATTTTATTTCTGGTTACGAGACACAGGATCGTGCTTTCATATTACATGTAAGATCGTTATTATAATAATATTTCATTATAAACTTAAAGAACTCCAATACTTGTAAGTACAAATTGTTTATAAATCCCGGAAATGTCCCAAAAATGTTTTGTGTGGAATATTATAATTATAGCATACGGTAATGTCGAGGACGTATTTATTTATGATGATATGGACAAAATTCGCTAATTCAAAAGTACAGTTTGTTCCCCAGCGACTATTTTTTTTTTAAAGAAATTTTGCTTATATAAGTCAAGAACTGTACTGAACTGATTAACTACACAAAAAGGACGGTTCATTACAGGGAATGAATCTATTCTGAACCGCTACTCAAAATGAACCATCTTGCCCATGAATACTTATATCCGTTATCGTAATATTATTGTTTAGCTCATCCCTAATATATTCAGTTCCTGTCTTGCACGCCTCCTGCCAGGCGGGCGGGACATGAATCCATCACAGCACCTCTGGAGGTGCAGCGGGTCAGGTTAGAGGTTTCGGAGGTAGTAGTACTCTGAAAATTAAAAACTCATATGACACACACTACAACATTAATGAGAAAACCATACAATACAAATAAAGCAGAACAATAAATTAGTGTTACAAGAAACAATAACTTATTTAAATAGTTAAAATTTCCAGTAAAAATAATACCAACTATTTAGAATAAAATTGCATCTATATTGACTGTACATTGTTGATAATTTATACAAAAACGTAAAGGAATATATTAACAAAAAACAGTTATTTCACATGGTAACATTTTGCCATCTATCGGCAACTATAGACTTCGGGTATTGAAGTCTTTTTGCTATAATTACCTTCGTGAATATACATTATATACCGTTCAGGAAGACAAGGAATCCTGAGTGCCATAACATAACAGTATTATGCTAAAATATTTTCTATACTACCAGAAAATTTTAAGTTAGGAATGCTTCATTTATAAAAACTAACCAAGTAAGTACATTTTTCCATAATGTCATTATCATCATCAGCATTTGTGTTCTGTCCAGAGGCAGGTTTTCGCGTGGTATATCTTCATGCTCTCCTGTCTTCTGCCAACCTCTTCAGGTCCACAACTTTCCGCTTCCATTTATGTCATCTATCAACATGTATCTTCTCCTTCATTTCAAAAATTTTCCGCAAACAATTCCTTCCATAGTGTCAGTTAGCAAGCACTCCCTACTCGACGAGTGTCCCATCCCGTTCTTCTTCATTTCTCTTAAGACTTTCAGCAGTTTTCTCCTCTCATCAACTCTTTCCAGCACTTCTTAATTACTCACTCTTTCCATCCAGCTTATCCGCTCCATTCTCCTCCACATCCACATCTCAAACGCTTCTAGTAGTGATGCGTAGTTCACAAACTACCAGTTCCTTTTGAACTGGTCTTGAAAAAGAAATAGGTGCATAGTTAACGGTGACATAAAAGAACTAGTCTCTGGTGATATCTCGGTCAGCCATTCTCTCAGTACCAGTAACTACGCCAGGTGCGCCACTGCGCATGCTCAGATAATCCATCGTTTGTTACTCCCTGCAGCCCCCCCCCCCCCCCCCCCCCAAACACATTGTCTGCCCAGCACCACGTGTTAACAATCTCGCCGTGACTGGCCACATCGCAACGTGCAAACTTCTTATCTATCTGCCTTCGTCTATCGGTATCTTTGTTTTCGCTTGTTCAGCACTGCCTCGAACTGTAGGGGTCGCAGACCTACCTAGTTCAATAGTGACATGAGTCGCAAATCGGTCGGGAACTGCAAGACACACAGCGCGAAACAGTTGGCAGACTTATGGCCATGCAGCGATCCTTCGTTCTTTCTTACTTTCTCCTACCGACCCCAATTGCGTAGTCACCTCGCTGTTACAGTGTCGTAAAACGCTGTCACTCACTCGTACTATAAATACGATGTTGCCAGACATACAGAAATTCCCGTATCTGTAAGAAAATACATATTATAGGCGCACTAATACCATCATAGCTACGACAGTAAAATATAGAAAAACGCTCATTAATGTAATGTCAAGTTTTACACACTTGCAATACAGAAGTGAAAAACTGCTTTTTTTTCCCTAGTATATTTACTCAATACTTCGGATATGGCTTCTTGACATTATTTGCATCATATTAAAATTATGTTATTTTGGATTTTAATTTTTGTTAGAATATTTCTAATACTGGTACGAATAAATCAAGTGTGTCGGAACCATTTTTGTTGAGTTTGTACACGCCTGACTTGGAAAAATTAACTTTGCTCCTGGTTGTCTCTCGCAACACAACTTATTATAATATTGTTGCGGTCGTTACTATCAGTGTCAAAAGTAATTTGGTGTTATATTAGACAACATAGGTGTGGATAACACAGTATAAAGATATTTTCGCCATTCATTTATCTTATTTCTACGTAAAAAGAAGTAATTTCTTCTACACACAATAAAGCACTAATTTTTTAGCAATTAATTTACAAAAATCACTTATTTGCTTCTCTTTCCATTTCGGGCTTGCTTACATTCTTCTGGGGAGAGGAAATGGAACTGTGAAAGAAGAAACAGAGAAAGACCTATCTAGTTCTTGGACCTAGGTTACACTTGCGCTCTGCAGTTCGCCAGTATGCGTGATCGTTCGACTGTGACCTATATAGTTCAAAAGAATGGTTCCCAATGAACTGTTCTCAAATGCGACTAGTTCGGAACGACCTAGTTCATTCTAATGAACTATATTTCCCATTACTAGCTTCTAGACTTTTTTGTCTCAGTGTCCACGTCTCTGCCCCATAGAGTGCCACACTCCATACTAAACACTAGCCAAGTCTTTTCCTGAGTGCTTTGTCTAGTTTTCTGCATAGCAATCTCCGCTTCCTAATGAACATTTCAATCGTTACCACAATACGAGCCTTCACCTCCTGATGACATTTCAAGTCCTCAGTTATCGTACTTCTTAGATATTTGAATGCTCTTACTTGGCTAATATGAACTTGTCCTATCTTAATATTTGCCGGCTTCCTTCGTTTACTGAATACCATACTCTTTGTTTTGATGTATTGATTCTCATTCCATACTCCTCACAAGTTTCATTCAGATATTTTAGCATTTTAGTTATAGTTCTTTCACTTTCTGCTAATAAAACCATATCATCGGCAAATATCATACATTCCGCCATATTATACATTCTCTTTCCGCCAATACGTACACCTCTTCTTCCATCTGACGTGTGCCCACGTGACCCCATTCCTTAGCCTGTTTGCCCACCTCAACAAGTTCCATATAATGTAATGTGTGCGTGCACACACTCTACGATCGCAAGTACAGTGTAGTGTGGTAAGGAACGAAACAGGTACAGAGCAAAGTGACACAGTGAGCGCGACCACATGCATGTGGTGCAGGAGTCCGAAAATAGACCCTGTGAAATTTATATTATTTAATTGGTTCAATAAAAGGGTAAGGTAAGTTTACGCAAGGGGGCATAACTGAAAAGATTCCTGCCTTCGCAGCCCTAAAGCCCTCAGTGTTTTCAAAGTGTCTTTTTGAAATTTTCTGTAATGTCCATTCACGTGTCTTTCATCTCCACATCATCCATGCAGTGCAATGTTTTGGTATAATGAATAATATTCACAAGGTTAATTTTAGGAGTAATATGGAACAACTGGCACGCAGAGTACGTATCCGATTTGCAAATGTTGTGTGCAAGGAAGTAGTGTAGCGTGGGGTGCCAGCCCGTCAAGCCGGCCGGCACGCTGCGCGGATAAAGTCAGTAGTCGTTCGTCTTTGCGAGGGTATGTGCCGCGTCATATCGGGGCTCGTGTTTCGCACGCTCGGGCAGCCATCACCATGTCGGACTAATTATTTCACAGCAATAGTTACTTTATCATACCGGACCCTTTTTGGTATTTCAGCTGAATGAGACTCCACCGCCCCTTGCACCTACACAGTGTTTGCATCGCCTGGGTAGGCATAAATTGTACTTAAGTTATTTCATGTGACCACATGTCTTTTGCACGGTATTACCCGAACTGACGGGTTTGAAAGCAGCACCAAATGTAAGCTTTTCCCGACGGGAATGTTATCATGTACTGAATAAATCGCAGCAGTGACAAGTTACCATGTGTGGTTTATTTCCAGTTCGCCGCAAGGAATTTAAGATATCTGCTTTTCTCCCGCCAATTTTTTCAAAGTGTAACTTACTGTGCAAGTATGATTGAAATGGTCATGAGTCGACACAATAAGTAACAGTGCTTCGTATGGGCGTGTGGCGAGTCCAGATATCCCACAACACAACAAGTAAGGGAGCGATTCAGTCAGTATTAATTTTTGTTCTATGAGGAGAAAACAACTGAACTTGGAGGATTTGCCGTGGTCATCAGCTGAACGACCCTGAGGAATGAGTCTACAGCTTCTCTTCGACTTCACGATATTGTCAAACCAACAATATCTGACGCTCTGGGTAATTATCTCCACAAAGATTAAAAAACTATAGTCATCGCTCCTCACCTAACCAATATCCTTATTGACCAACACCTCGACACTAGTTGCCAGCCTCCTGCTAATTAGACAGACGTCACATATAAGCAGTTCTCAATAATCTCCTCCATGTATAAATTGAATAACAAGGGAGGAATGCAACAGGCTTTGTGTAACGCCCCACCCAGTGCTGCTTTCTTCCGACAGTTCAGTTCCAATCCTTATTCTTAGTTTCTGTTGTAAATATAGATTCCGTACTAGTCTTCTCTCCTTCAAATCTACTCCTTTCCTTTTCAAGATGTCCATCAGCTTGTTCCATTGCACTCTGTCGAAAGCTTTATCCAAGTCAATAAAGACAGCATAAATTTCTCTACCATTCTCAATATATCTTTCCTTTATGATTCTTAACAGGCCTATAGCATCTCTTGTTCCTTTTCCACTTCAAAATACAAACGGGTCCTCTCCAATCCATCTATCTAACTTCCCATATAACCTTCTATTCAACACTCTTAACAATATTTTAGCTGCATGAGAAATTAGATTGATAGTCTTATGCTTTTCACATTTATTGGAAGTCTTTTCCCCCCATTGTTATCATTACCATTGCGAGGAAGTCATCCGGCCATTCCCCTTTGTAATATTTCTGATTACATATGTCGACTATATCCCTGCTTCTCCTGTTTCCTAAACTCTTCAACACTTCTGCTGGCAAATTATCGATTCCGCACACCTTTAGATTCTTCATCTCCTTCAGTGCCTTTTCTACTTCTGCTTCCAAGATGCCATACTCCTGTCTATCCTCTGGCACCTGTGCCTCCTCTTCAATCGTACTTTCACTGGGTCTTTGAGCTGCCTTATATAGACATTCTCATGTTCTTTCCATCTAGACAACACCTAATGTAGTTCTTTAGTTCTTTGGCTAATGCGCCATCCACTTTTTATATTTCCATGTTAGCCTTCCTTCTTTTGCCTTCAAAGACTATCTCCCTAGCAATTCTGTACATCATTCCATACTTTCCCCCCTTAATCTATGTTCGCTATTTCCTCACATTTCTCTTTAATCCATCTTTCTCTTGCATCTTTAGTTACTCTTCATAATTCATTATTCAGATTCCTATACCTCTTTCTTCCTTCTTCATTTCCCGTATTCTTCCACTTTCTTCTTCGTTCTTCCAACTTTTTTAACATGTTTTCCATTATCCATGCTTTTGGTCTAATTCCTAGAACTTCTTTGGCAGATGTCATGAGTCCTTCCCTCATTTTTATCCATTTTTCATTTATACATTCTTCATCTCTGCCTCTTTGGCATTTTTCCATAAACCTGTCTTCCAACTCCAAAGCCTTACTTGCCTCTTTGAGTGTCTCTAAATTTTTATCTTTCCCTTGCTTTGCTTCTCTCCACTTTCTTCAATTTTACTTGTATTTCTCCCACTATGAGATTGTGATCTGAACTTATGTCTGCCCCTGGGTAAGCCTTGGCATTCTTCAGGCAGTTCCTATACCTTTTTGTATCAGGATGTAGTCCAGCTGGTACCTTTCTGTATTCAAACTATAGGTCCATGTATACCATCTTGAGTGATTTTCAAATAGGATGTTGCCGACCATTAGTGAGTTTTCTTTGCAAAAATTAATTGGTCTTTCATCCCTCACATTTCTTACCCCTAATCCAAATTTTCCTACTATATATTCTTTTCCTTCACCCACCACTGCATTCCATCCCCAATGATAATAATATAGGCATTTTTATTCTCTTTCTCAATAAGTTATTCAATCTTTACATAGTATTCTTCCACCTCTTCATCTCTATGCTGGCAAGTTGGTAAATATACCTGTATTAATATCATGTCTTTCGAACTACCCTGCAGCCATATCATTATCAATCTTCCATCAATATATTGCACCATCATTACCTTATTTTTCAGTTTTTGCCCTATCAGTATTCCCACACCATTTCCACCACTCTTATTTTCTCCTGAGTAGAAAAGCTTATAATCTCCGCTTTCTATCTCCCCGTTCCCTTCCCATCTCATTTCTCACTTGTCAAGTGCATCTAATCTGTTCTTTTTCATCTCCTGTTTTGCATTTTCTAGCAGACTAGGGAATTTTAGAAGTTGTTTATTAAGATGTAGGAATGTAGTTTTGTTGCGGGTATGAAGTAATGTCGAAAGATATAAATTTCAAGTACAGAATAGGTTAATGTTTACTGTTGGAAATTTTTTAAGGTCATCCACATTTTGACGGTACCATGAATACAGATTTTAAATGTGTTGGTTACCTAAAAATGTCTACACTTCAGCACAGGAGAACAGTAGTGCCACAAAGTGCCCCGTGTTTTTAGTGTCAGTACAAGTGCTTCATAGTGATAAAGTGTAGATGTGTATTTTTCAATGGCTAGTTTATATATAACGAATGCTAGTGTGTCATGTGTTCACGAGCAGACCACATGCATTTGTTTACATTTAAATGTTGACATCTCATAACGTAACATTTTGGGTCTTATGTGTGATATTTGCTAGGGCAAATATCACATGTGTTTGTGTACATTGTTATCCTTGTGTTATTGGCATAGGTATGCCAAAGCCTACATGTATATTTAAGTTTAGCGTATTTTGTTTTGAAGAGTAGAATTGTGTAATTGAAGTGTTATGTTTGCCTGTTAGGGGCGTGATCTAAAGTGAAGTAATCGTGACATGTCAAACACGTGTCAGTTCAATGTCATAGAAAGTTATTGCAGAATATTTCAGGCTCCTTAGCATTCACCATGTATATATCCAGCAATTGATATAAAATAAAGTGACGTCAGTTCCTTCCCCCAAGCCTGTTTGCACGCCGTCGCCTGCGACTGCTGAAGGGAGCAGCACTCTACCAGGTGCTGGTGCGCACCGGTTTAGAAGTGTCCCACACCAGCTACACGTAAAATTGCTATTCCACGAGTGCAGTGAATATTGGTCAATGGAACGCTCGTGCAAGAAAGCACAAGGGCAGAGCAGTGTAGGGAAGTTCAGTACAGACACGTGCACCTGCATGCACGGGTTCTGAAAATAGAATCTGTGAAATCCGGTTACTGTTTAATTTGCAGGTTATTGCAGAACACACAAGGATGACATCCACGCAATGAGTTTTCATGAAGCCCTAACATAATTTAAGCACCCAATGGGCCTAAGTGTATACGTTATTGTTTTCCCATCATTCCCATGTTTCAAGGGTTTCACCCTCAGCTCACGTCACACAGTTTTATGTAATTTATTATGTAAGAGTTGTCTGATTTCGAGAAACATGTATAAGTTTCTGCAGGTTTTATATGTGTAAGAAAGTAGTTCCCATGTCATATTGGTCTGCCCAAACTGGTCAGCGTGCCACGCCGAGAGAGTTAGTCATACCACATTGTCTTGAGGAGTCGGGCGTGCAGACCGACAGGGTCGCATTTCTCGCGCTTGGACGGCACATCAACATTTTGTTACCAACCACATTACAGCAATAGACGTTGAGATTACCAGAACATTGTGTGTTTTAGCCGCCCAAGACTTAATTCGCTCCTCCCTTCTCGCGTATTAGCATTGCCAAGGAAGGCTTATTGTTTCAACTCAATTAATTGTAGACACGTGCCTTTTGTAAATGTGTAACCTTACCAGCAGGTGAAGCCTGGTAGTGTATGTGTGAATTGTTTCCTAGAGGAACGGTTTAATAAAACATAGTGAATTAACGTGAAGTGTTTACATCTTCATTCGGGTTGCCTATGGGCCATAGGGTTCGTGCCCCATCTTTTCCATATTTCTTTGAGTGTCCTATGCAAGTGTTTCCAATGTATTTCAGAGTGTTTTTTTCTTCGTGTAACTAAATATGGGTGTGTGAGTCGCCTCAAGACCTCACAGCATAGAAAGCTTAGTACAGGTACTTATTTTCTGTTATTACGACAGTCGGAGCACTGGGACGACACCGTCCATTGGCTGTCAGCACACGACCTGGAGAATAGGAGTCTGCTCTACTGAAACTATTTGGTATTGCCACTGTAATACCTGGTGCCCACACTTTGTCAGCAGAAGGTTTGGTGAGAAACTACGGTACATTTCCTACCCCAACTCCCAACCTTAGAAGTACACCAGCCTACTATTTAATGTTTCCTAACTTAGAGGCGATGTCCTTCCGCTAAAACACCTGTTTCAAAACCCCACTGAATAATTTCTCCAGAACTTTCAAAATTTTCCGGAATTTCCAAGTACAATATCTGTTCATTCCCGCTACCCTGACCTATGTCAACATCAGCAAGTCGTTAAGAAGAACGTTTGTGCACAACCGGAGCCGTGGGACGTCACCACGACACCCCAGGATGCCGGAAAAGTGCTGCACATGGTCAGTGCAGAAAAGCGTGCAGAAATTGGGAAAATGCAGTCACAGCAACCACGAGGATGCAGCGAGAAGGGTAGCAGGAAGCTGTCATTTGGGAGAG
The DNA here is from genome assembly GCA_029891345.1 of Dryococelus australis. Taxonomy (NCBI): domain Eukaryota; kingdom Metazoa; phylum Arthropoda; class Insecta; order Phasmatodea; family Phasmatidae; genus Dryococelus; species Dryococelus australis. The sequence goes on along the minus strand of CM057006.1, from coordinate 52,187,065 downwards.
CTGCTGCTGTGACGTCAGCCATTTGCCCGTTAGGCGTTCAGCAAGACAAAGGGGTGGCAACATCTTCCCCCTCCTTACCAGTGCTACCAGCTGCGCCGGCTATCAGCTATGAGCTACACCGACCATTGACTCCTAACTCGCGCCATGCTCGAACAGGCCTGCCACGCCGTGATGTCACCTGCACCATGCCGCGCTCCTGCTTCACGCTCCCACATTGGCTCTTCCATGTTACGTGGAATTGTTGAGAACACCATGGCTGGCTGGAACGACAGCAACACGCCTGCACGGTTGTGTCCGCATAGTCTATGGCTACGACCTCAGGACTGGATCACGAGTTATGAGCGAGGTTCAGAGAACTTTCAGTGCGATTATAAGCCCAGCCCAGCACACAACCGCATCGCGATCACCCGCGCTAGTGACGAACAATAGAATATTGGATCGGAATTACCATAAATTAGAACAGATATTTCGGGCATATATACAATAAATTGGTGTCATGATCTCATTTGACCAGGTCATGACAAACCGCTTCTAAAATGGAAACAGTGCAATCATTGGCCTGCATGAACACAAGAGAACAAGGAACAATACGTGGACTATTGTTTACCTGCAAAAATTGTTACCATCAATTAAGCAGAAACACGTAACCTATGATTGGGATAATTTCTTTGTATAACTGCAACAGATCAATGCATGCGAGCAAATAGACTGCAAGAGATTGATGAATGGTGGAATACAGTACTGCAAGACATGTAACGTCAATCCACATAACCTATTCTCCTCGATGGTGCAGCCTATGTGCACTTCACTTCAAATGGCTTTCTCAACTTGTGTGGCTGTTATAAAAGGACCCATGAGTGTCGATCTCCTTTCTGCCAGAAAACATGAACACATTCCAACCGAAACACTGAATTTCAATTCATGAAAATTCTATCTTTATACATGCCTTTGTGGGACGTGTTTGACCATGTGTGCATACAATTATCAGGTCTGTTGAGCTCCGACTCTCTTTATTTCGCTACTGGCCGACTCATCACTGAAAATGGCGAAAAGACAGGTAGAAATTCGACCATTGGGTGAATGAGAATGCTGAAGTCCACCATCTTGTGCCAAGAGGGCAATCACGATGTCAGCTGTGCCACCATCTTGGACTGAGTCCATGGCTAAGGGGAGTGAGGCACCTGCTTCCTCCCTCCATCCTTGTCACACCTAGTCAGCAGGACCACCCCTACTGTGATGCGCACGTGAGTGACAACTGTGAGTTGCGAGGTTACGTGGCCCGGCATAATATCAACACCACAGACTTCAGTACGGACTTCTCGGGTCAGCCATGTCGCGCCACCGAACGGGGATGGCTAGGATGGCAAATGACCAATGGACAAAATGCTTTGCTGTGCAACAAATGTTTGCACCTCGTTCCTAGCCCGGACCCATTTTCGTTAAATTTCCTACAGTGTAAAACATGTGTGTGTCACGAGTCGGTCACCGTACCTCAGTTACAACGAGTTATCTAAAATGTGAACACGGTCATTTACCAAAATGCTTTGGCAAAAATCGTCACGAGAAAACCAGGAAACATCTGTAATAGCTTCATGCGGCCATCCACATACCAAGGTTTCATTAATCCTACATGCGCCACTGCAGTGTGTACCTGCAAAAAGTCACAGAGGGAAGAAAAACAAAACTCGTCCCAACAGATGTGCACACTGTGAAAATGCACAAATGGAAGCACATGCAATGGTGCAGAAGTTGCCACCATGGCTTGTAGGCAGTGTTTCCGCACCTACCACCATGATTGCTTGACAACAGAAGAACATATCACCTGGTGAAGGTCAAACTTCATCCATTCCACCTGATGCCGGATCACACCAATGAGGCCAGATTTAATTAAGAACTTACAGATTAAAATGGAGCAGCCAAGTGTATTACAGGAAGTATTCACTCCGCAGCCGGAAGTCAACACCACGGTACAGGAAATTTTTAGCAGTCCCAAACAGCCAAAAATGTGTACGTCATCTCTGCCAGTACAGCTTCTACAGAGTTTACAACCCATGTATTATCAGCCTGAGGACATGCCATTGGCAACATCCACCAAACGCATCATAGAGAGGCCGGTCATCTGCCCAAATGCCAAGACCACTCCAACCAGGTCTTTACCGGCATATGCAGGATCCACTTGGCTTCTTGAGAGATTGTGAAGACCGCTTACATCACTATGGAGTAGACCAGATGGATTAGTCCAACTGCGTGGGAGAATGCTTGTCTGGAGACACCAAATTCTGGTGGCGCGGTGTGGCCCACTACGGGATCATGTGGGAAGAATTCCACAACTCATTCACATGCAGATTCGCAAAAACATTCACATCGTTACGATCTACGTGTCAAGCTATCCTAGAGGAGCAGTGCGAGGAAAGCTTATATAACTTCGTTACTACGAAGCTCAGCCTATTGAAAGCCTGCCACCTCATGCTAGCCTTGAAGGACATCCTGGAAGTCGTCGCGAGCATTGCACACATCGAATAACAACCAACCCTAGCACCGGTGATTCACGTGATGGAAATTTGGAATTCATCCAGATAATCATGGTACTGGATACCAGTATACAGCCCCAAACTCCTCGGCGAAAAATGGGGCGGGCCGCACCGAGTGTTACAGCAGTTGGGACCTATCACCTATTTGGTCCGCATCGGCAGGAGATGGGCGAGGGTGCATCGGACGACATCCAGCTCACCCCAGCTGTCGTCCACGAGGTTGGTTCTGGTGCCCCTAAGCCCCAGGACGGCGACGGTGCTGCCGAGCTCGCCAAAGCAGGAAGATGAGAGGGAGGTGCAATGGCATCTCAGGTTGAAGGAGTAGTTCCAGCTCCACCCGAAACGATGCACCTGGAGGAACCACCTGGTGGTCCCATGATGGCCTCATGGGAGACTAGCTCCCTGAGCAATCAGGAAGGGAGGAAAGTACATCAGTACCTCCGGCAGGAAGTAGAGGAGAGGGGACAGAAGACCCGCCCTTCCCGGCATCACCATGCCTGAAAGGGAGCTACGGAACGCTTACGCAGGTCTCTCCGACGGCGAAGCGCCTACAAGAGCTACCGTTGCTGATACGGCACCCATTATGGTGGCAGTACCTCCGAATAGGACGCCCGCAGCCGGTACACCAGCAAGTATGGAGAAAGATGCCGCAAGAGAAGAGGAAGGAGAAGGAGAAAACACCGCAAGTGGACAGGAGGAAGGAGACCATCCGGGTCGCGCCCGAGAAGGCCAGCATGACGCAAGCATAGAAGAGGACAGCAAGAAGAGGAACAGCAGGGGCAGACGAGTATGCGCAAGTATCAGCAGCAGCGATGGCGGGAGTGAAAGCAGCATGTCAATTGCTTCATTACGCCTCTGCAGGATGTCACGGCGGGTTCACCCGCCTCAGCAGTGCCGCCAATGTGGGTACGCTTCGGCCACCCACGGCACAGTTCGGCACATGCAGGAGCACTGGGAGAAAGTACCGCTCAGCAGAGAAGGGCTACAACCTACGCCCTCGGAGGACCCCGAGGACACCCAAGTGCTGTAGGTAGCAGCATCAGCCCACAAATGACCTAAGAAAAGGGGGGCTGATACTAACATTGATTTTACCCTACTTGTGTGAGGCAGGCCCTGTAAATAAATACTTTTAACACTGAAAAATACACTGATATATATATATATATATATATATATATATATATATATATATATATATATATATACACTTGTGACCTGCGGGTGGTCGCGGCTGTAAAATAAGGCGAGGGCCTTAAGAACTATTACGTGAAGAACATGTCACTGTACATGTGAAGACCTGGATTATTACCTCAAGTTGATGTAAGGTCTCCCCTTGGCTAAAGATAAAGTTAAAAAGTTCCTAAGTTACGTTATACAATTGAAATTAATGATATCAGGTTAAATTGATGTGCCGAGGGGGGTAATGGGGTAGCTTACCACCTGTCCTGCCGGTTGTTTCGAGTGCTGCAATCGGACTGATTTGAGATGGCCGCTGCCTCGGCGAAATCGGCGAGGCGGCTGCTAAATGCGAAATATGAATAAACTTAACTGCACAACTTACATGATTAAAAGAAAGAACATTTGACATAATTTATTGTTATTTGCTAAAAACATGTTGGTGATACATATATATATATATATATATATATATATATATATATATATATATATATATATATATATATATATATATATATATGTACTGATGTGACTTGTTATGGTGAAAAAGGAGAACTAAAGTACGTACTTCATTTCCTGTGACGACACACACAAGGGGCGGAGCTATGCCCTGTCCTATGTGGGATTTTAGTAACCCTCTATGAAAAAGTGGGCGGCTTCCATAGTAAAATAAGTTGCTACAGTTGCTGAAACTCACTGTAATTACTCTAATTAAATGATGCTGCTAGGGAGCAGCTCGCTACTTTACACTTATGCTGGGAATATTATTCCCCATCTTTTGACATCTTTTGAAGCTACGTCACACTCCGGAGTCGGCCACAAGGCCCGTTGAGATCGCGCACATTGAACAAGCGTGATTTTACAGGAAATACCCTTTTGGGCCGCATATCAATTTACCTCATGAGAATTACCTCTTGTGACGAAATCAATATATGTTGGCTTGTGGCCATGAGTTTAAGTGCGGCAAGAAAAGTGTAAACACGCCTTTCTTATCGACCTGGACTGATCGGGACTATGGCCGATGATCGGTCGGGTGTTGCTGTGTGGTTGATGCACATATTGTGGTACAAATGGGCTCAAGGGATACCTGGACGTCTGGAACACATCAAATGTCTTCCTTTCTGGTGACAGTTTGGTCCCCGCAGACCTCCAAGGACCTGTCACACTGCTAGGTGCAACAGGATGCCGGGGGTCGCAGCTGGTTGTGAGGCCTCAGGTTGTAAAGCCCGGGATCATGGTATGCTGCGCTGACTACCAATTCTCCAGGGCTGTGACCCTGCTGATGCTGATGAAGTGCCGCTGTACATATTCGACGAAGGGGATTGGCCCCGTCGCAAGTAGTGCATGTCGGCCGATGCAGATGATGCTGACACTTGGAGCGGCAGGGAGGGGTCGAGACCCGCTCCCTGTTCTGGTGGGGGGGGAGGTATGTGGTCCATTTGTGGACCTGATGCTCCCGATGCTCCTTTCCCTGCACCTCTGATGTGGTCCTTCGATGCGAGGTCAGCCGATATCATTGTCTTCGTCGGCGTCGTAGCATAGTCCTGTTGGAAGCTTCCCTGTGGGCTGATCGGGCCAACAGTTGCCCCCACTGACTCGCTTTGTGCGACATATCCCGAAATCAAATCAGTATCTCTATACTGGTGTCGTGACACTCCGAACTGGCTCACTCCATACTGCAGTGCCTGCTATGCTGTTTTCCTGATCTGTTTGGGATGGTGTGACCTCTTCCTCTTGTGTCCCTTCTTCCCCTGCCACCCTTATGGGCGTATTGATGCTTGTTTAGCAGCGAGAAAAAGGCATCGAAGAGCACCCTTGTCTGTGTTGGAGCTTGTTCCTGTTTCGCCTTTAGGCGTTCTTGCTGCTTGCTCCGGGGTATTGGGCCCCTCTTCCTCTTCTGGAGTTTCGGCGTTGGGTCTTTGCACGGCCAGGCGAAGGTTGTCGTGGTGTACGGCCACCTTTCGTCTGCTGTTGACCTTTATGAGGTATGTAATGAACCCCAGCACCTTAACAACAACGTGTGGCCTGCTCCACTTAGGGGCAAACGCTGCACAATAATTCTGCTTTGCATTACTCAATCGATGCTTGCAGACATAGGCATATTGCCAGGCCTGAGTCTTTTTGGTGGGCGGGTTGTTGCTGGTACCCATTGTGCGATTTACCTCTCCTGCTGTCTGCATGCATTTTGTAAATCACCTTCTCGCCGGAGTCGCCTACCTGCTGCACTTTCTGTTACTTCGTTATTTGTTGGTCTGACTTGAAATTCTCCAGGGAGAGGCAGCTCCCTTCCCTGGAGTATGACAGCGGGTGATTGACCTGTTGCTAGGTTCACCCTCCGTATGATGGTGAACAAGGCCGCGGGCAGATGTTCAGCCCAACTTGTGTGATTTTTGCCTACCTGCAGGCGCAACTGAGTCTTTAGGTCTTGGTTTATCCTCTCAGTTGGATTGGCCCGCGGGTGGTACACGTCCGTTGTGTTGTGCTGGACTACCCACTTGGTACACAGTTCCCTCCAGTACTTCCCTGTGAAATGTGTACCGTTTTCTGTTATGAGCATGTATGAGTAGTCCCATCGGGGGTAGAAGTCAGTTTCCAGTACACGGGCTATGTTTGCGTGTACATACATTGCAAACTGGGTACACCTACGTCCATCGTGAAAATGAATCACTGACCACTAAGATAAATCTTTTGCCATTACGGGTGTGTGGATATGGCCCCATGGTCCAATGAAATGAACTCGAATGGCTCCCGTTGCTTCCGTGGTTGTTGTTGAGTAACTCCATCTGCTCGTCGACTCTTGAATAAGTTAACGCACCCCCTCGTGTATTGCCGGATGTCTCTTGTGACGCCGGGCCAGTGGAAGTGGCTGTGTGCATTCCTGGTGGTCTGTGATGCTCCAGGGTGGCCCGCAAATCACACATTGTGTGCATGATGTAGCACCTGTGCTCATGGGCTTTTGCGCACGTAAAGCTACTAGGTTGCTCCAGGTCGACACGGTCGTGTCTCGACGCATGTGCCATTCCTCTGCAAGCACTCATGGTCACTCTGCATGATGAAGGTAAATGCTGCTGGGTTTCTCTACTCTGCAGTTGTGCAGTGAGGTCACTTTCCTGCAAGTCGTCGATCCTGAGTTCCGGTTCCTCAGGAGCCTCGATGATGGCACAGCTCACGCGGCCCTCGCCAAATGCAATGCATCCTTGACATTTATGTAAGGAGGCAGGGCGCTCAGTGTGATTTTGTTGATTGCTCGAAAATCTACATAAAAGCACCACATCCCGTCTTTCTTGGCTGCCAAGGTGATTGCACTGTTATATCTATATCTGTTATATATATATATATATATATATATATATATATATATATATATATATATATATGGGTTATATCATACCCTCAGCCAACATTTATTCAATCTGCTCTTTAATGATGGTACATTGATGTGGCTGGTAGCTTCTGGGTCCAGAGTAGATCAGCCGGTCATTATTACAGCAGAATACTATGTTCAGCTACAGTCGTTGGACGGAGTGGGTCTCCTGCCGCAAATACTTCGCATCGTTCGTCCAGTATGCTTTGCACCATATCTCGGTATTCTGGTTGGAACCACGTGATCGAGTCCATCTAATTGTACTCTGGGCTCGTTACCAGTGGGTCGGGATTCGTTATCGTACAGCATTCGACTTTCTTTCAGGCCGAAATGGATCCTATGGGTGGCTGGCTCAACAATGGCTTTTTGTTCGGCGAGCCTGGGGATACCCAAGATCGCATCCTCCCGTAGGTCCGCAGACACGAGGGCTGTGGCGATGGTGTCCACATCTCGAATTCGGATGGTAATCAGTGTCTCTCCCATTGACTTCCCCATGTTCTGCTTCGTTGCGAGGTGTAGTACCTGTGTACTGGGTGTGATATCACATGTGTCCACGAATCCGACGCGCACTAAGTTATGACTAGCTGCTGTGTCAATCAATGCATGGCATGGTTGTTGATTAAGGTGAACTAAAACTCGAATCAACCTGTTTTGTTGAATGTTAATTTGCTGTATGATGAGTTGATGATGTTTACTTCGTGTCTGCCCGATTTGTTGACGAGGCAGTGTTACACTGGGGCTGTTAGCCCTGGGGTAGTGAGCATCCGGCCCGCTTACCCCGACGGTCCGTTTCCCGTCGGTGGTCTGTTGTTGTCTGGTAATACGTTGTGTTTTGGACATTGACTATGCCAATGCACATTTCCCTCCCCTGCACGCAAAAGGTGGTTCTTGTTGGCCTCCTGCCATGCCCGAGGTTGCTCCTGTTCGCAGTGATATTCTGGGTTCTGGATATGTTCGCGACCGGGTTGTGCTTTCTCCTACTACTTTGCTCGCTGCCTGTTGCTCTTCTGTCTGCTGCCTTTGCTCTGCGTCCCTTCTCCGGCCCGAATGGTACCCGTATCCCTCTCTAGCCGCTGTGCGTTGCTCTCGGCTGGCTTGGTCCAACAATGCGGCAGAGCGCATGAAGTTCTCGGTGCTACTGTGGATAAGCCGTGCCATTGCTAGCTGATTCTCTGCTCGTACCATTGAAGCTACCACTTCAAGAACCTCACGCTCGCTCATGTGGGGATGGAAATTCCTAATCTGCCCGATTTTTCTGGTTGCAAATGCCGTCAGGGTCTCCCCTTGCTTTTGCACTTCTAGTAATGTCCTGCTCGGCGCTTGCAACGAGGAATAAGGTGTTGGCAAACCGACTTTGAAAACTGCTAAGAAATCCTGCCCACTCTATGCCGTAGTGATTGACTGATCGTCACCAGCTATTCGCTTCGCCTGCCAATTGGGTTCCTGGTGCAATTTGGCCACTCCTGCTGGCACATTCTGTATATCTCTAAACTTGACGTGCAGTCGTTTAGGAATGCCTGCGGGTCCTCACTTGGTAGTCGTGAAAAAGTTGATAACTGCTGAAACCGTGCCGGAGTCGTACCGGCTTCGACGGCCCTTGTTATTGGTGTTAATATTTCCGGATTATTGTCGGAAGCTTGTGGCCACGTAAAATAAAAAACGTGTAGGTTGTGACGTCTCCTGTTGTGCTTTTTTTCTTCTGAGCAGGTGCGTTGAATGAGCCAGTGGGCCTTTGTATATACTGGCAATTCCGCACCTACTACTGACTTGCTTTCTTCCGACCACGGCGATGGAAATGTACATTGTCTGCAACGAAATCTTCCAGCTGCTTGGTCTGCCATGTCCTTCTCGGTCAGACATTGCCAGTGCGTCTTGCGCCCGCACGTTTCACTCCCCATCGTTTCCTGTTGTCCCGGTCTGCAAATGTCGTGCGCGGGTTTGAAAAGTTTGCCGTTCACGTGTTTCTGATCAAATGCGGCCTCGCTGGTCTGCTGTCGCCTTTTCTGTTCGGCTTAAACATTCCGGGTGGAATTTCTATGTACGCTGGACACAAATTACCGTGCCATTTCCCCTTCCTGCACACGTAATCTGTTCCGCGCACCTGCCATTCTGTCTACCGGTTATTATGTTTACTGGGCTGTGCCAATCTATAAACTGTGTTGGATCACATCAACAAACAAACCGGATGGGCAAACCCTGTTGATTTTGATTCGGTTGCAACTTGCCACAATCGGCACACTTGACGTGCAACTCCGTGCTTTGTTCACTGGTACTCTTTTTACCTTTGTTATCCGTTCTTTACGCAATTCTAATTTATTTAATTCTCTGCACAGACATGTTATTTCAACAAAAGGGTTGGTACCTTACGTGGGTTCAACACACGTCAAGTATAATGGCTTAGCTTGCACTGCGCTCGTGCACCAGTTTCGATTATCCCGGTCAGTATTAATTACTGCTACGTGTTGCGGAGCGCGAGCTTCAAGGTCAAACATGATGACGCAGGAGCTGACTCGTGCGATTACATTGCTGTCCTAAGGCACGTCATTCGAAGCGTGGGCGAAACAAGGGGGAGAAGGGGAATTTTTTACCTTCTAGCTCGGCGCCTCGTTGTCTCGTGTGTTATCTCGTGATCCCAGCTGACCGCGTGGCACCTGCGTTTTTCCCGCACTTGGCTGCGAATGCTTTGAAAGTTTTAAAACGGCCTGTATAAAATAGTCTTAAAAAGTTTGGAAGGCTCTGAATGTTTCAAAACCGGCTTCTGAGAAGTTTTGAATATTGCCGCTCAAAAGGTTTTGAAATGTCCATGGGAAAACACTGTAAAAGTTTATTGTTTATTTTGAAACGTTTTAGATAAAATAAATATAGTCCTGAAAACTGTAGCAAAATTCTGTTTATTTTCCGAAAGAAGGTTCCGAGAAAATTAAAATAAATTTAAATTTGTTTTGAAAATTATACAGAGCTGACTGGCATTGCTTGAAAATACTGCCGTAAATTGCTTGTAGTGTTGCCGGAGGGGCAAATACTGCACACGCTATTATTGCTGGTTACGTAACTTCAGAGAAATGACACGTGCTCGTTGTTACAAAATATTATTCCACTTACTGTGGCACATCTGGTTTGCTGCCTACTTCTTGACGTGCAGCTTTGAATACATGTGCACTCCAGCATACAGATATTGATTGCCCTTTTACACTTGCAGTGCCGAGTGGATGTGTCTGACTGGCATTTGTTTTGGATCACAGTCGTGTTAAGATGTTTTCACGCGTTGCCACGTCTAACCAGTGTGTCTCAGCAAACTCTAAAACTCCAGCTGACGTTGCAATGGAACAACCCAGCTCATTGAATTGTTCTGTACAAATGCAAACCCGCAAAGACGTATGTTGACGTTTTTCAATTTCCACTCGGTACACTGTACGTCTGTTGACGTAACACACGCCCTTAATAGTGTAAACAAAACTGACAAGTTTTTATATTACTGAAAATAATTGTACAAAGAACAGCAATGAACAAAAAAACACTGTTATTTGTGATTGAAATGTTGTTGCTCTGGGCGACTGGTGACGCAATTAAAATGATTTCGACTCCAATGTCCCTGACGTGACTTCGTTGTTTTACAAGTGTCCGGTGATCTCAGGTCACTCACCAATGACTGCTGTTATACGTCGTGATGCACTTTCGTAGCACTGTTACCTTTGTTGTTGAGTGTTGACACGTGGTGTGTCGAGCAGGCTACTGACGTGTTGGCGATGATCTCCTTTGCACCCGGACGTTCTTACTCGCCCTAGTTGGGAAAGCCACTTGACCTGTAGGGAAGTGGCTAGCTGATGCAGTTTGACGTTTGATTCGCCCGAGTTGGGCAGGCCACTTGACGCGGCGCGTCCACATACATGATGCGCTGCCTGGTAGCAGGTGCAGAGGAGGAACTGATGATTTTTGCCCGGCACCATGTCCGGTAGAGCGAACGATGATGATGGGGGTCGTACGGTAGACGGCCTACGGCGATCTCTGGATACGCGGTCAGTTTGAAGGAGAGGTTAATTTAATGACCAATTAAATTATGCTTATTGTTATATCAAACCCTTTGCTAAAGCGGATATAACACGATACCTGCTGCCTTACTCGGTTCATGTACGAGCTTCTATAAGACCTGGTGTACGGGCCGGTATACCAGTCACTGTATGAGCCGCCATGGAAAATTCATATTACACGACAGCAGTTCGCGTGCTAGCATTTGGCACCCTCGGTGGGTGCTCAGTGTGTGGTTTTGTAGTATAGGTTGTGACACAACATTTTTCACTATCTGCACCTATTTTTAATCATGTTTGTTTCACACATTGTACACTATCATGTATAATACTTGTAATTTTACCCGTATTTCACATATGTTTTATTTTTCGAAATTTTTATGATTTTTTAATTTTTATTTTTCATATGGTTAGGATATTTAAATTTAGAGGTACGAATGGTAATAATTAATGTTTCATTGAAATAATTTGTTAGATTTTCTTTCATTTGTATATTTTAATTAATAACTAATATTTTTGCATTATTTTTGATCTCACCTTTATTGTGAATGATTCAGGGAATTTCTTTTGTATTTTTGGATGAACTTCTACGAGACACGTAACTCTATGGAGTAGGGATTTCGGCCGTTTGGAGTGTGTCATTTTGGATCGTTAGTTAGGAAGCCTTGCAATCGGCTAAGAGGTTTCAATCCTGTACTCCGATTGGCTGGGGAGCTCAGCAGTCCGCGCGGGCCGTATGAAAGTTCGCTCTCTCTCTCTCTCTCTCTCTATGCCACCAAGCTTCAACTGCTCTAGACGTAAGGCTAGGACGCTCGTCCTGCAGTTGGACGTAGTGGAGGAATTTTTAATTAGAAGTTAAGGGTGTTTTAGTTCCCTACAGCTTACCACAATTTTTACTTGTGTTTTGCGTCGAGTTTGAGAGAGTAAGCACTCCGCATATTTTTAATTTCAGCAGCTGTTTAGGAGTTTAAGGTAGCTAACTAGAGATGTAACGTTCGTGAGCCGCGAGCCACGTAAATTAGCACCGCACCCAGATCTCTGCATTTTCCTACCTCCGTTCTTCCTACAAGAATCTACGCCCTGCCTTGGCCTACAACCTGGTATTTAATTACAATAGCTGTTTTCCATTAAGTTTTCTGAAATTTTATTTCGTTTTTGACTTTGCTACGTTACGCCGTTGGCGTAGAACATTCTACACGACGCCATGTTGGCAATGCGCCGATATTAGTTCCAGCAAATTTTAACCATAATTTTACCCGAGAGAGAAGTTAAGTGTTTTACCTTTCGATACAGTCAACTTTCTTTTTTTTTTCTGAACTAAATTCAAGACATTTTATCTTGAGACAACTGCGTTTATTTATAGTGCTCAATCAGACTGTCAAATACGTGCCACGTAAGGGTATTTAAATAATGACCGTTACCCATGACCACTTCCTAACGGCAGCTTAGTGTGAACACTATTCTTATTCTTTGCTTATTGCCATTCAGGGATTCTTGATTATTTGAATTATTTTTCCAGCTCAAAACAAACAGATATTTTGAATTTAAAATTTTTTAATAAATAATTTTTAGCTGGATTTGACACGTCTGAAAACTTTTCTTAGTATGCACATTTTGTCCAATGATTAAACAAGTGCCTGTCATATGAGTGTGTGTGTGTATATATATATATATATATATATATATATATATATATATATAATAATAATAATAAGTTTCACAGCCGGTGTGGCAAATAATCGTTCGCCTGTACCGAGGGTGGTGTTGTCAAAGGCGAGTTCCTACGCATCTCACATACTGAGTCCTGAACTGAGTATAGCCGAGCAAACACATTTCTTTGGAACAGTATTAATTTCTTTTTACTCACTAACTGAATCACAAATGTCGCCAACATCAGACATAAGTTAATATTTCGTCATGTGGTGCATAACCATAGAATTCTTACTTTCACAACGAGGTGGCCTAGGTAATGTATTGCACATTTCAGAAAAATTAAAGTGGTCGTCCAACGAATGGGCCACTGTAGTACTGTGTTTACTCCAGAGTGCGCCACATGTTACTAGGTGAATCCCATTCGTAGAGCTGCTACCAGTTAGTAACTTGCGTAGGCCTATAAAAATACTAGCTAGCACATCTTAATATTGCTATATTACTGTTCGCCTTTTACATCAATTATTTGCTTACTAGTATAGTTGCATTCATTTTCTTGAAAATGACGTGCAGTCACTAGAGTACGAGTGTGCTATTTTTGATTTTGACGAAAATTATTGACCGGTTGCAAAATATAGTTTTTTCTATATGTACCGCGACATTAACCGCACGTAAAATTTAATTATAAGAAAAATTTGTGTCCGACGGAGTTTCGAATTCATGCACAAAAATAACATACCACTGTACCAAAAGTTCGCACACAAAATATTGAGACTATATACTATAAATAACATACATTTTTTTTAAAATTAAGTTTTTCATACAATAGGTAATGTTCTAAGTATTTAGAACGGTTTTAAAAAGTAATAAAAATCCGTTTGAAAGAGTTTCAACCTCACGGATGTAAATTCAAGATGGACGTGTTCTTTTCAGTTTCTTCATCAACACATTTCAAGTAGTAGCCACGGAAGCGCCCTACGCTCTGAAACTGCAATGTGATTGGCCAACCACGAGAGCCGGTATGGAACCTGCCACGAAAAATAGAACGTGTCCAATTACCAAATCAGGTACGAGATCCGCCCGTGCAAGGCGGGAAATGCCATGACGGGTGCCGCACTAGCCCGTATACCGGCCGCTATGGCGGACCATGCACAGGCTTTTACGGAATCTGGTATCGTGTAATATCACCTTTAGGGACGAAGTTATCGGCCACTTCGCACGCCCTACACTAACACTGATTTTACCCTGCTTGTGGGAGGCAGGCCCCATAAAGATATACTTTTAACATTGAAAAATACACATATATATGTATATATACATATATAAGCCGCCTAGTCTATGTGCGACAGTTTTATTGATGAAAATGGTACTACTAAATGTCACTGCAAACAATGCATACCCTTTTAATATGCGAACCCGGCACTCGTGACCTGCGGGTGGTCGCGGCTGTAAAGTAAGGCGAGGGCCTTAAGAACTGTTACGTGAATAACGTGTCACTGCACGCGTGAAGACCTGGAATATTACCTTAGGTTGAAGTAAGGCCTCCCCTCGGCTAAAGATAAAGTTAAAAAGTTCCTAAGTTACGTTATACAATTTAAATGGATGATATCAGCCTAAACTGATGTACCGGCGGGGGGGGGGGGGGGTAATGCAGGAGCTTACCGCCTGTCCTGCCGGTTGTCTCGAGTGCTACAGTCGGACTGGTTTAAGATGGCCGCTACCTCGGCGAAGTCGGCGAGGCTGTCGCAAATATGCAAAACACGAAAAGAAACAAAAAACGTAACTGCACAACTTACATAATTAAAAGAATGAACATTTGACATAATTTATTGCTACTTGCTAAAAACGTGTTTTGGTGACATACCCGTGAATGTCGGAGCCCCAAATATGGCTAAGAATGTGACGTCACGAGTATGTCACTGCACTTGAAGGGTGATATTAAATGAAATGATGCCTTATGGGGCTGCTTCTCGATTAATGAAGACGTGTACGCTCTTATAATTAACACACACACACACACACACATATATATACATATATATATATATATATATATATATATATATATATATATATATATATATATATATATATATATATAGACACACACACACACACACACACTGGAGTGTGTCGTTATGGTGAAAAAGGAGAATTAGTATATGTATTTAATTTCCTGTGACGACACACGTATTTCACTAAAAGAGACGGAGCTATATCCTGTCCTCTGTGGGAGTTTAGTAACCCTCTATGGAAAAGTGGGCGGCTTCATTAGTAAGATATGGCTCAATAGTTGCTGAAACTCGCTGTAATTACTCTAATCAATCGATGCTGCTAGTGAGCCGCGAGCCACTTTACGCTTATGCTGGGAATATTATTCGCCATCTTTTGACGTCTCTTGGAGCTATGTCACACTCCGGATTCGGTCACAAGGCCCGTCGGCATCGCGCACATTGAAAAGGCTTGGGATACAGCAGCGCCACTTTCCCCAGTGTAGTCCTCCGATGGCTGTTGCGTCTAACGGTCGTAACTTTACGGGAAACATCCTTTCGGGCCGCATATCAGTTTATCACGAGACCTTCGTCTTGTGATGAATTAAAAATGTGATGGCCCGCGGCCACGAGTTGCAGCGCGGCAAGAAAAGTGTGAACACGTTGTCGACCTGCACTGATCGGGACCGCGACCTAATGACGATCGGTCGGGCGTTGCTGTGCGGGCGATGCGTCTTCTGCGGCGGTATAGCCGGGCACAAGGGATACTTGGACGGTTGAAACACGTCAAATAAACCTTATAAAATACAGTAAACAGGTAAACACTCGAGGGAAATAAATAAACAACACACCGTAACATTCCAATATGTTATGATAGCTTTATTTAATTCTGTTGTTATCCATGTTCCATTTATTGCTCTTTCCTCATCATTATGTTTGCATAGTCCTTTTTCTCATCAATACATTTCGAGGATAACGTAAACAATAGGATAGTTTTTCTTTTTCAATTGGCAGGTCTGGATTATATAAATTTCGAGGTTCTTAAACTTTACATTCAATCAATCCAACCCAATTTTCGTCGTAATATTTTGGTTTAAATATTAATTGGATGACCAATTGGACAGTTATCATAAAACATTACTGTTGGATACAAACTACATATATCTATATATCTTAATTTTAATTTTGAAGCATTTGTTCTACCTCCAAAAAATGCATCTCGAGGTTGTAATGGTTTTAATACGTCTTCAGTTTTTTCTAAATTACTTTTTTTAGAAAGTCTTTTTTTTTCTCACTTTGCAAGTCCACATTTCTTTTAATTCGTATCCATTTTGCCTTAAAAATCTCGTTCGATTGTTTGTTTTAGTAAACAAATCATACATATTTTCATTGTTACATTTATTTATTGTATCTCGAGAGTAACAATCTGGACAACCGTGAGAAAACCAACTGTGATATTGATATATTATTTTAGTTTTATCGTCATAACCATCAACTTTTGCTCCGCAAATAGTTACTTTTCCACCATTTAAAGTATGTCGAACATTAAGAAATGTATTAACCACGAAATTGATTCTTTACTAAACATTTCTTTTTTATCTTCTTTAACTACGGCAATAGTATCTTATTCAAGAAAATTGGCTCTATAAACAGCCATACAAACACTCGCTATTTTTATATAACAAAAAGGATCTATATTTGCTATTTATAGAAATAACTCTCTAAATTCGACACATCCACGACGTAAAGTATCTACATCAGAATCACAACATTCAGCTATTTCTTTTTTGAAATCGAAAATAGAATTTTTATTTACTTTTCAGAATGCCATTTTAAAAATTTTCGCGTTGTTCTTGTTTCATTGTGTTGACTCCATAGAATTTTATTGATGGTATTTTCCCAACATAATTTTGATTTTCTGGTTTATTAACAAAGTGTGGAAAATATCTTTTTTAAGCTCTTGTAAACCCAGGCCCGGTTTCATCAACAAGGAATGAACTAAGTTCCAGTAAAGCGACACTTAAGCTTAAGTGGCCCTTTTGTATGTCGAGGTGTTTCACCATTATATAAGTAATTTTTTGCAAGCGCATCTTAGCTAGACGTTGTTCAAAAAGACAAGTTGCAAATATTTTCATGTTGGTAGTGGTGTGTTGCGGTCATGTGACTAAACGAACCAATGAGAATTATTTCAAAGGAAGTAAAAAAACAAATTTTTCCCTGAAATGTCGTGTTTACTTTTGTTATGAACAAACGAATCCTAATTGATCACAACCAAATATTTGTTTCATAATAAACAATTAAAGCATTAACGTTCGCCTGGTGAATGTTAAGAATCAATTAAAATAGATGTCACTGCATATACGAAAAAGAATATGTGTATTCGATTTGTTGAACTAACTACGCGTACCGAAATTTATTTCTGTTAAAATTACGTACATGAAAAATTAAGTTTTTAATTTTTCGAGACTAATTTATTGTCGAGGAAGTGCTGTGTTGTAATCCTGTGATGTTTTGTGATCTCGTTTTTATTAATTACCAGTGCCAAGTGTGATATTTCACAGCAAAAGTTATAACGATCCATATAGGTCTGAGCTGTTTTTTGACTAGTCAGAATGATAATTGTCTTATATTTTATCTAAGTAGTAGGGTTTGGCCGACTTGGGCGTAAGGGTTTGGATAGTCGGATTCGGATTTGCCCACCGCCATCTTGTTACTTCACCGTCCGACATCTTGTATGTCATTGACACCGACCATGACCTTTGACCCGTGACCTTGATATTGACCCGGTGACCTCTGACCCCAAAAACCAAAAAATTTGCGAAAAAAATTCTAAAAAATTTATACCAAAAAATCTAATTAAAAAAATCGTTCGAAAAATTAAAACATCGTTAAAAAAATTTATAACAAAATTTATTATAAAAATAAAATAAAAATGTAGAAAATAACAAAATCGTTTAAAAATTTATTTTTATAAAATTTTATTTAAACAATTTGTTAATTAAAAAGTCGTTAACCCTGGCGGCCATTTCCCCTTTTTTACCCTTCGAAATTTCTCTTTATTCCCTCAAAATTTCCCTTACTTTCTTTATTATAATTCCTTTAAAAATATTTATTTAAAAACTTATGTACGTTACTGTCTCTGTTACGTCCGTTCGACCACCGTCGTTCTACTAACCCCCACCACTCCAGCCTTGCAATATATTTAACTGCACAGTTACCCCGCCAACGATTCTCATTGGCTAATTAGTCGCTTTGGTCCCTCCCCTCCACCCCCGGCAATGATTATCATTGGTTAATTAGTCAGAAAATGTTTCCCATTGGCTAATTACTCACCTCTATTCGATCCCCTCTATCCCCACGCCAATATATCCGATTGGCTAATTAGTCACATATGTGCCACCCCGCCAATGATTTTCATTGGCTAATTAGTCACCTTGCTCCATCCCTTCCACCCATAAGTCACTCCGTTTCACCCCCCACCATTCTAACCGATTGGCTAATTACTTACTTCGCTCAATCCAATTTTTCTCATTGGCTAATTAGTCACCTTTGCTCCATCCCCACCATGTGACAACCCTTCCAATTGGATGATTATCTCGGGTATCTTCGGAAACCTTCGTGCTGCCAATCAGATGCCTCTGATCGAACAACAAATGTTTAGTCGGCAAGCCTCCACCACATCCGTTCCATCCCCCACCTATCTTTCCGATTGGCTAATTACTCACTTCGTTCGATCCAATGATTCTCTTTGGATAATTAGTCGCATACTCCATCCGGTAGTCACCGCCGTTCCACCCCCTCTAATATCTTTGATTGGCTTTATAAGGCGCATCCCCGAGGGCCTCCGGGAAAAAGTTGCACCTCGCTCTTAGAAATGTACCCATGTTGTCGAAACGGTTATAAAATCCCTTCGGCCATTTTGGTATTCGGAAGGAAACGATCACTTAGTGCCCTGCACAAACGGGACGAGTTACCGTATCTGCCGAAAGAGTTCCTGCTCACGCACGCACCGTACGACATTTATACAGCATTGAAGTATTTACCAGCCTACCCACAGTTGGCTGGAGACATACGGGACTGCCTCCTCAGCAAGGAGTGTTTCAAGGGTTGCACCACCACCTCATTTCCCTACACGCCACACCGCGAGGGCTGGTGCAAGGCACACAGGGCGGTCCTGGCAGCGACCAACTTCCCCGTGGAAGACTCCGTACAAGTCTTCTACTGGCAAGCAGTACCCAGCGACGAGGAAGCTAGCCCAGAACACGAGTGAACACAGTGTGAAATAACTTTTGTAAAAAATTTATAGTGTCTGTGAAGAAGAAAAAATATTTTGCAACATCCAAGGGTTTTGCACGCTGGACTCGTACGTCATCAACCAGATTGGCATCTCGTAGAGCGACGAAGACGAGCAAACCAAAGTGTTTACGTTTTTACCACCATGCTAATGGAAGCACCCCGACCACACCACGCAACAGGCATGCCGCCTACAGCAACACATGCACGGAGTTAGGTGGAACAACAATGGAAATATTCAGTACGGTGACATACACAAAGTGCTGGAGGAAGCCATAATTCCCGATTACCCCTTGTACGTGTATCGACAAGAGTCGGCGATGCGCAGTGTCTGTCCTGCCGGTACGAAAATTATACACCTCTACAAACAAAAACAACCACGATGTCCTCCGTTCAGACAGCTGGTAGAGAAGTATGTAGCGTGGATTCACGACTGTGAAAATGGTCGATGTGCGTCGTGCAATGCCCAAGCATTAAGATTCTGGATGTGTGATAATCCGTGGTACATATAAAACATTATTGCGTTATTACGTGTATGTAATAACCTCAAAACTTAAAAAAAAAATCATTGCGTTAATACTGACGAGGAGAAGAATTTTCGTATACTAAGTATATAGGACATAACTGTATTGTAATGTGTGTGTAAATAAATAAATGGAAGTTTATAAAAAAAATTTGCATCTCTCATGTTACACCCTTCTCACATAAGTTAAAAAAAAAATGGTTTTGTTTCGGCGTTTTAAACAAACACTGTTTTGTACCAGATTTACCATATTGTAAATAATGTGTTGTTTAAAAAACACGACTGATGAAAATATTTAGTATCAGTGGTTAAAAAAAAAAAAAAAAAATACACGGCTGGTATACGTACACACGCGCGCGCGCACACACACATATATATATATACATATGCATACGTATATATGTATATATATACACATATATACGTATATATGTATATATATACACATATATATGTTTAAAAGTTGCTACATCGTAAAGGTATACTGACTGGAAGTTACAATTTATAGGGAAAGAGGGGGGGAGAGAGAGAGAGAGAGAGAGAGAGAGAGAGAGAGAGAGAGAGAGAGAGAGAGAGAGAGAGAGAGAGAGACGCGAGCCGTCACAAACATATATACTTACTAAGTTTTACGAACAAAACTGAATGCGTTCTTTTAAAAACCAAGCAAGAGCGTGTGTAGGCTCCATGCCATTTCAATTGTCTGCTTGCGTACATCGCCGGCGGGCGAGCGTGCCGGCCGGAAGGAGTTTGCAAGTCAGCAATTTTTACACCTGAACGTATGTAACATCCTACCACAGCATCCTTCGTCGACCGGACGCCGGCCGGCAGAGAGACAACTGTGCCCCAGAGGCAGGAACCAATGCGTGGAAAATATTTAACACTTAATGTATAGAATACACAGTTAGCGTTCCATCAGCGAGCGGGTCGCATAGTCAATTAGCATGTAGCATGCCGTCCCCCCCCCCCCCACAGTCGTGAAATAAGTAAGGCTTACGTTTGTCGAAAGATAACATGGTACAGCACTGGTAAGAAAAACTACACACAGAACGATGGAAAAAATATGGTGCAGTACTGGTGGAAAAAAAACACGTACGACACTATATTGTCCAGGGAACATACCCAATTTATTTGTTTGTAATTATACAGGCGGAACTAAATATGCGCTACTAAATATACAGCCAGAGGAACAAATTCAGTTATAAAAAAAGTATACACATCACCAATACATACAGAAGGTCCTGATTCGACACCTGGTACCCACTCCGGTACAATACAGTCAGTACATTGCTCATACCCCACGAGCGCATACACAACAGCCCCGAAGGCATCGGGAGGGGACATATATGAAAGAAAGTAAAAACGGTTAACTAAACAAGCAAAGATATATTATAGTAAAAAAAATTGTAAGATTTACATTAAATGTTAGTTGAAGCAGGCGCGTTACGACAAAATGTCCTTCTCGTCGACCCAGGAATCATCACGCTGCGAGTGACCCAGACTACGTACGTACACACGACCTTTACGTCGTTTCAGCACCTTCTCCACCAAGTACAGGTCTGGAAACCGTGTAGGCCAAATATCTTTGGCGTAAAATCCACCAATGATGGGTTCGCCATG
Organism: Dryococelus australis; assembly: GCA_029891345.1. Lineage (NCBI taxonomy): Eukaryota > Metazoa > Arthropoda > Insecta > Phasmatodea > Phasmatidae > Dryococelus > Dryococelus australis. The sequence continues at coordinate 52,165,892 of CM057006.1, read as the reverse complement.
CAGTTCCTCGAGGTAAAACATGCATGGGTATGCATGTCGTATACTCACCACCTTGTACAGCTCTGCAGACCAGTTCTGGCGGAAGCCTTTGTGTAAAATTCCAAGTTTTTTCGAAATCCGCACCAAGTCGCCGATCTTGACTTTGGGCTTCGTGGGTCCCTCCTCTTCGGAATAGCGTACACAGTCCGAAGCAGGGAGTTGTTCTTCATGTCTTCAGGCTTCATGCGAGAGGTAGAATGAACGATAGAATTATACTCGCGTACAAGTCTCGGGAGTAGTGTCAACCACTTGTAGTTTCCATTCGCCGTGAAATTTCTCCACTGTTTAGCCTTTAGTGTCCTGTGGAAACGTTCGATGTTGCTAGCCTTAAGCCCAGAGAAAGTAGAATAGTGACTGATGTTATGTTTCTTCATCAGGGTATGGAAAATAACGTTAAAGTATTCTTTCCCGTCGTCGGTGTGGACATTTTTCGGTACGCGCCCTTTGCGCAGTAGGCTAGCTACACTATTTGCAGAATTTCGTCGATTACATATTAATACTTTAATGGTAAACAATATGTATACGGGTAAAAAAAGACAAACTACTACGTCAACTTATTTAAGGATTATTCTTATCTAGAAATAGAGTCGAGTTTATAGGTAATTTTTTTTGTATTCGCGAGCAAACAAGCACGTCATAAAAGAGGGCGGGGGAATTGCAGACTGTGGTGGGAGTATGCAGAGCATTAAAGGAAGCGGGAATTTGGACCCCTACTTATAAGCTTTAGTCTGGACGTTGATGCGCCACTGTTGTACAGCGTCGGGCGGTGAGAGATATGTCGGTGAATATTACAAAGTACTGGACGTGTTTTAGAGGGCACGCACTATGCACGGGCTGTAATTGGTACGAAATAGAGGCTAGGCACCCTCGGAAACCACACCCCCGTGTATGGTGCGAGGCGCGTCGGGCGAAGAAACGAGGTGACGTGGTGCCAAAGGACGATGATGCCGTGTCCTGGTGTGACACGTGTAAGCAGATGCACGAATTTTTTTCTTGAGGCCGCTACCTACAGCAAACAAGTGATTTCGTCATCGTATCGGTGTTGAAGATTTTTTTTTCTGTGGCTATAGACATTATCTAAATCCATCTTCGCCATGTCACTGCTTGATTTCTTGTCCGAGTGTGACGATGCCCACCTCATTCCGGCAGGGGAGTTGTTCGAAAAGATAGATACCTCCATCTCAGGACGGCGCGGCACTGCACCACCGGAGACCATAACGTCGTTACGAAGCATTCAGGCAGCACCCATCCAGGCGGATCCCGGTCGGAGCATCCAGGCGGCACCCATCTAGGCGACACCCGGTCCGAGCATCCAGTTGGCACCCTTCCAGGCGGCACCAGAGCGAAGCATCCAGTTGGCACCTTTCCTGGCGGCACCCAGTCGGAGCATCCAGACAGTACCCTTCAGGTGGCACCCAGTAGGAGCATCCAGACGGCACCCATCCAGGCGACACCTGGTCGGAGCATCCAGACGGTACCCTTCCAAGCGGCACCCAGTCGAAAAAATCCAGACAGCATCCTACCAGGTGGCACCCGGTCGGAGCATCCAGACGCACCCATCCAGGCGGCACCCGGTCCGAGCATCCAGGCGGTACCCTTCCAGGTGGCACCCAGTCGGAGCATCCAGACAGTACCCTTCAGGTGGCACCCAGTAGGAGCATCTAGACAGCATCCTTCCAGGCGGCACCCAGTCGGAGCATCCAGATGGTATCCTTCCAGGCGGCACCCAGTCGGATCAACCAGACAGCACCCTACCAGGCGGCACTCACAAGGAGCATCCAGACGGCACCCTTCCAGGCGGCACCCAGTGGGAGCATTCAGACGGCAGCCTTCCACGCGGCACCTACGCGGAGCAACCAGATTTTTTTTTCACGAAACCACTAAACGTGTAATACTCTCAATATATAATGCATATTATAAATGCTGTTCCTCAGCCCTCCAACACAGCCAAAAACGGCTTTGTCACGCTGCTGTATCTCATAACATAACTGGTCGAAAAGGTGCAAAACTATTATAAAGACCATCCCTGAACTTTGCTACAGACTTACCACCAATAAAATAATACGGTCACCGCTTATAGACAAATCTGGAGAATCACTCCAGAGGGACAACGCACCACATTCATGCGCACTCAGTTGTAATTATATTTTGTATGAGAACTGTTTCTCACCAGACGTTACCAACATACCTATTTTCTCCCTGTTTTCATTAAAATTATTTATTAATGAAGTATTATAATTTATAGACAAGATATTAATAACATTTCTATTTAATAGGAAAAAAAAAGTAACTTTTATGAACACAACTATAAAACGCCTGTAATACAGGGCGTATTTAGGAAATAACTAAACACGTCATACATGCGGGTATTTTTCAAAGTTTTAATTCAAAAAGGCCGAAGATACAGCGAATGGACCATAGTCCCATAGGTACACGCAAAACTACGAGGACACAATGACTAAGGATGAGGTAGACTACTTTTCTGCCAAGCCTAGCGAAAGAGGCATGGTTTGGATTTTAGGTTAGGAAAGTTATTAGTAAACAAATGCTTTGAGATATATGTATGGCCTACTTCCTCTGGCCAATTTGTAATGCAGTTTGACTAAATTCAAATTAATAAAGGTATTTTTTTTCATATATTAGTCCTTGTTGTTTAAATATTTAGATATAAACAAACACTTTCATCACTGTCGAACATGTGACTCTGACAGTTGTGTATGATTGGGGTAGGTCAATGTTGGTTGGGTACATGGGCAGAAGACGAGTAAGCAGTCTACCTCATCTGTAGTCTATGCGAGAACACTGCACGCCAGTTCAGCGACTTGCGCGTAGGAGTGATTGGGCACAAGGCGCGCGTGCCAGTGTCGCCCTTATCGCCCCCGCGTTTCCCCTGCGCCAAACGCGCTACGTAACGCTCGCCGCCGACTTCGGACGCGTCCTGCATGCGGAACGAACTCCCGTCGTGCGCCGGCTTCGGCCAAGCTCGGCTGTGTTCGCACGTGGACGGAAGAGCCTCCGCGAAGGGGGGGGGGGGGGGGGGAAGTGATGATTGTCTGGTATTATCACCTCACCTGCTGGAGTCGTGCGCGGCTTTCTTCGGCTCCTGCGGTCCCCAGCTCGTCGCGTCGAAAACAACGAAGAGAAACAACTGACTGTAAACGCTTTTGGTAAAGTGAGTGCAAACATGTTATTTAGATATGTATGATAACCTAAGCTGTGTTCACATCCACTGTCACATATCCTCAATCACTTGCCCTCGATCCCTTCGTTACCCACATTTCTCCACATTCCTTTGATACCTTCGGGTATAATTTCGAACACCCTTCTTCGTTCAGCAATTGTTGCAAGTTCCAATGTATATGCGAAAAAAAAAAATCGATTAATTAAACACATTGTCTTACGTTACTTTGGTTTCTGTACGAACAGTATTGCTCAGTAAATTGTTATGGCTGGATATAATTATACCTACGAACCATACATTTCGTATTTTAGATTTTCATTTCGTTATATTTATAATCACAATGCACAAGATGCAAAGTATAAAACTTTTATGTTAATAGATGTATCTGATTTACAATATTGTTATACAATTACGTTAAGTATATCATACGGGGGGATATTGCACTAGATTAGTACCACATCTTTATTTAATATTAATGTTCATACCTGCTCGCTTACCTTCTGTTGACTCGTCGCTGGTAATCGTTACGGAAACGGCGGTCGTGAACGATGTCGCTGCGCTAGGGCTGGCTGCAGACATACAGATTTCCGGGTGTGATATGCTTTTATTAACGATTCTATATTATAAACTTGTCCTAGTTTACCTCCAGCCTCGTGGCGAAACTGCTGATAGCTTGCTTTGTTCCCGTAGGCCCGTGTCGACGTGTCCTCAGGGCTAGCGTCGTTTTTGGCATTCTTTCGCCTCGGGTGTTGCAAATTGTCCTGAATACTGCAGTGTCTGCCCACGGTGCGTTCAGAAAGTATGTTGGTTTAAGGTGGAAGGTTGCCTGGGTAGGCCGTCAAACGATGTGCAGAGCTCCAGCAGAAAACGTTTTATTAAGAAAACCGTCCAACGTGTCTGAGTGAGGTCTGCTTACGAATAGCATTTGAGAAACGTTTATATGTTTTTCAGTTCCTACATTTCTCTCTAAAGTATCTTTTTGTGACAGTGAAAATTACTGTAACAGGTGTTTTCACGGTCATTTTTAGGTACGAACATTACGGTACAAAACATTAAAAAAGGAATAGCGACGTGCATGAAACCTTTATTTTTATTATTACGTCATAAAATGGCAGGGTCTCCGCCGAAAGCGTTATCGACGGCAAGACTGCACGCCAGTTCAGTGCCTTGCGCGTAGAGGCGACGAGAGAGTTTGACGTGCATATCTCGGTCGCCCCTAGCGCTCCCACGCTTTTAGGCCTCAGACGTACAAAATTCCTTCGACCATTTGTACTGAACGTGCACTCCCCACCGTGACATAATGTGCGCAGGAGTGGGTACGCACAGGTCGTAGGCGCTGGTCCTGCCGGACGCACTACAGATTGAGAAGTTCGTCGTATCCACCGACATGCAGCGCCAGAACGTGGCACCACGTCCAGAGATCCTGCGGTCTGTGAGATCTGCTCGGTATTAATGCCGGTCTCTCGACAAGAACCATTCGTCGCCATTAAAAGGAGGTTTTGTTGACAGGCACGGCATCACTGCACCGTTTGCCTTAGACCTGCTGCTCGCCGTCAATGGCGTCAGGAACGCCAACATTGGACAGAGGAACCACGCATTGTTTTCTCCGACGAGCCTAGCTTCCATCTTAAGAGTGGAATGGACCCCCCGTGGGAAACCCGCGTCCAAGGTCAAGAAGCGAGGGAGCGATAGGGGTGACACTAACACGCACGTCTAGTGCCTCATCGCTCCTACGCGCAAAGCGTGCAGTGTTTCCGTCGTAACGCTGCTCTGTGGAAATGAGATTGGTAGCAGTGGGATTTTATTACACGCAATGAAATACCACAGATTAAACTACGCCCTTATCTTTATAATTTTCTCTTGCCGCTTAAGGAAACTGCATAGGCAAGCTTTAAAAATGCGATATTGAACCATTTTCGCGATTTTTCTCTCTCCAAGAATACACTTAGTATGATAAAAGTAAAAAATAAGAGCATAGATAATTGATTTTTTTTTAATATTTTCTCACAAAACTTCGTATTTGCAGAACATTCATTTGCCAAGATGTCCGTATTCGCGCAAGCAACTATTTCACAAAGAATGCAGGGGTCCGGCCCACTCTTAATGCAGACGATGGTCGCAGCATGGTTTCGCACTTCAGTGGGCAACACAACGATCCGGCTCTGATTTGTGAACTCCGTACGTCCTGGACTCTAGGTGTCATGGCACAGGCAGGATGCCATCAGCTACGACTTCCGGTCACGTATCGTGAATGCCGAAGGCGCAGCGATATGTCAACGAGGTTCTGCGGTCCCATTTTCTGCCATTTTTGCGGGGCACACCCAAGACTATCAGGCAACAAGATAATGCTCTTTTCCAGCTTGCATCGCCCCAAGCCCTACAGGATGTGGACACCATTCCTTAGCGTGCGAGGTCCCCAGATTTTGTCCGCTATTGAAAACGTACAGGATATGATGGGGCAACGTTTTAACTACAGTCAAGCACCTGCCAAAACACTGGCTAATCTACCGTACGTGTGTATAGGTTATTCGCGGTAAAGTGAGCACTTTTGAAGCCCTAGTTACTTTTTCCTTTTAGCCACTATTAGAGACCTGTAAAATTCGCGTTATTGTTCCAATACAGATTGGACTTCAAACACTTGTGATCGTGTTTTGCTTTTGTCATTGGACTGCAGTTTTTTCGGACACGCCCTGAACGCCTTTGGACCATTAGCAAGCAACTAGCGATAGGATGGCCCAATCACGTCCAACCAAGCCAAAAGGAAATTGTGCCCTCACTACTGCATAAGCCAATAAACAAATGGCACCCACTCGAATATGTATAGGGCAGTGAATTTTAGTCTTCTGCCAGAAAATAACGCGAATTGTGCAGGTCTCTAGCCATTATTTATCCTCTAACCAACGTTCCAAATAAATATTGCAATGTATGTAATAAACTCAGAATAACAGAGAAAATCACTGAAACAATCCGCAAAAAACGGGCACGATTCTCATAATTCTCCGATTCATCGATCTTGGTTCCAAAATTGAGAGATCGATATTAAGTATGAGATAAAATTTGCTATTGATTCGTAATCTATGACGTCATTTAAGTAGGCGTATTTTTCACTATACATAGAACTAGATGTGTAATGTTTTATCTGTTTTAAGTAAATTATTGTCGTACGAATTTTGCTGAATAGTATTCAAGTGCGTATAATGTTGTTTTAATTTCCCAAGAAAACAATCGAACGTAGTTCTATCTGTTGGCGTATTTTCGAACTACATTTGTTGAGGATGGCTGCTGATCTCAGATCGAGATTTCGAACCATCTCGATCTCCAGTCCAGCTCTGAACTAGAATGGTACAACAGTTTTCTGTGTCGATCTTAGATCCGATCTCTGATCGAGTTTCAAACCACGATGGTGCAACCGGGCATTAGTCGTGTATTGTTTCAATTGAGTTCCCTTAAAAGGATTCTCCCTCACCAATAGCTAATATGTATTGCAGTCTTGAGATAATTTAATCCATGTTCAGCCTTGTAGGGACATGACGAATTATCTAAAATTCGGACCGCAAATATTTATGAAATGAAAGTTACTATTAATATGCTGGTTTCATAGAATTAAAGTTTATACAAAGGCTTATAATTGCCGCCTAGACACAGGTGTTAATACTTATTAGAATGCTTTTTTTTTCGTGAACAAAATTACATTTTTTTAAATGGAACTACGCTGAGTCACACCAATAAAATACAACTAGAAGAAATTAGAATGTCAATGGTGTATTTTGTAGGATTCTAGTGCAATCAGGTTTGTTTTCGGTGCAAGTTTTAGGTGATTCATCCTGTGTAACTTTAATATTTAGTTACCATGAACAATACGACACGACGAAATATTTACAACAACCAATGAGAAATAAGGTCAGCGCGCGAAAATCGAAGCCCTGGCAGAAAGTCAGAAGTAGATTCTATTGCCGCTTTTCGTCGAGTCGCGTTCGTCAGGTTGCGCAGAATGCAAATACGGCATCACAAAACATTTTCTTGCACAGTTTCTTTCTAAAGTAAATAATGAACTAAGTAACTCGGTACCATAATCGCCATTTGGTTTGTTTTAATATGCTTTTTTGTTTGCATTCAACTTTAGTGAAAAACAAAGAATCATTCAATTCATCAGATGCGTATGCCATAATAAATATCGGGTGTACTTGTCATTTTAAGATCTTTCACCAACCAAATAAAACACTTGTTGGCCTTATTTCGTCAGGATACTGTGAACACCGAATAAAACATGACATTAAAATTCGCTGTGCTCTGATATTGTGTCGTACTGTGGTTTCACAGTTACCCTTTAGTCGATGTTTGAATAAAGCAATTGCATCCACGTCAATGTCAATTTTACACACGGTGGAACGATACACAATGAAATAAGTAGATCCTAAGCAAGGTTTTAAAAAGTGCCCTATTAACCGTAAAAAAAAAAAAATAATACTGTAAAATAAAATCTAAACTTACCCAACAATTTATTTTTTCTAGGCGTTAGCTTGTGTAAAAACAGCACACTATAAAAATTTAGGTTTATTCGCCATTAAATTACGTATATTTAACTTTCATGACATCCAGTACGACTATATGGCTATACTCGTTGGTACGGTACTCGACCTGGCGAAGATTCAACAGGCTCAAGAAGTATCAAATATCATGCACACGCAGTCTGTCTCGTGTAAACTCTTCCATTACGTAAAACTTTATTAAACCCTCGCAGGCTAATAGGCGATAGTGTAAATTAGTATAGGCTATTCGCGGTAAAATGAGCACTTTTGATGAAAGACCTGCTTAAGATCTACTTGTATGCACGTAGTGTATTCTTCCGCCTTGGGTAAGATTAACATTGTCGTTGGCCTCATCACTTTATTCACGCATCGGTAAAACAAAACTGAAATTATTCGAAAAGTAAATATTGTAACAAATATGCTCAATTGTACACTCCGATGCATTAAAAAGAAAGAAAAAACAGAAAACGAAAGGAATAATGTAAGTTATCAGAAATGGTTACCTAGCACTTTTTTTTCTACGTTAATATACGGAACTACTTCCCAACCATCGTTGCTGACTTTACTGGGCGCTTGTCACTCAGGACGCCGCGCTGGTTAAAACGTATGCAGATGGCAGCAGAGACTTTTTCTAAGGTTGATTTCAAAAGTACTCACTTTATCGCGAACCACCTTTAGTGATTAGTCTTTCACGCATAGAGGTGGTTGGTGGATGATATCCCGAGGCACATACCACTATGCTCCCTTCAACTAAAGGCTATTCACGGTAAACGGAACTCTTTTGAATGCCCTCTCATTTGGAATAATAGTCAATAAACACATTTTTTTTTAGTCCTGTACGTTAACTTCCGAGTGCGGTGGAATATACGCACAGGGATTTTTTTCGTTGAGGCCGAAAAGGACCACGTTAAACCTTCTTGCATTCGACAGCAAGTTTCGCTTCCTTTTGTGCCAAGAATTCCCTCATTCGTTGTGAGTGGGCCTGTTTGAGCTCTTCTGTCCAAGGGGCACCGCATCTTCTTTTGGGTTGTTCTTTATTTCCAGTATAAGAAGGTCCTCTTTGGTGTTCACGAACCACGGCATCACGATTTTGGGCTTCGTATCGAAAAAGTTAAAGAATTTTTTTAGTCAGCCTGTTTTCCTCCATTCTTTGCGGCGTAATCGTTCCGAGTGCCGTGTCGCCGGGAGGCGAAATACACTGGCACCTCGGTGCTACGTTTAACAAACTATAATTTCAGCAACGTGTATTGTATTCTTCCCCTGGTCTTTGTACCGACATGTCGCTGCAGTTTGCTCGACTTGTCCGCTTGACTGATCCATAGCAGTGGACTCGACGCGCTGTTGTGACTCCAGCTTTAGACATTTAAATATATCACTGAGATGCTCATTCTCACTCAACTAAACGCAACTATTTAATATAACGGCAAATACACGGATATATTTTCCCTGCTTCGTAGCTAACGGTATAGCCTATTCAGGGTAAAGTGAGTACTTTTGAAAGCCCTCTCATTTCGAGTAATAGTGAATAAATACATTTTATTTCAGCCTTAGACGTTAACTTCCGAGTGCGGTGGATTAGACACGTTGTGTTTGTTAATTACATGGCAATATTCATTTTAAAAAGGTGATTAGGAATAAAAATTGCTGAATGGAAAAAGTAACTAGGCCCCAAAAGTGCTCACTTTACCGTGAACAGCCTATAAGCATTCCGGTCAGTTTCCGTCGGAATATATGCAGTTAATAAGAATATACATTTTTAGAAAGGGTTAACCGTGAAAAAGCTTTTTTTTTTTTTTTTTATAGCTATGTACCGTTTTACCTTTTGTCTGTAAAATAGTACTTTAATCTTTCCTTTGCCTAGCGGTCCTGCATTATAAACATTTCTGAAACTAAAATTACTACCTAATTACGTTATTTTCAGTTAGTAATAATATATAGTGCATCAAACAAACAACATAATGACAAACGTCTGGGTAGTAATTAAGGTAGGTATAGGTTATTCACGGTAAAGTGAGCACTTTTGAGGCCCTAATTACTTTTCCTTTTCAGCCATTTTTTTTTTTACTTTAACCACCTTTTAAAAAAAATATTGCCATAAAAGTAATAAACAGTGTCTATACTCCACCGCACTCGGAAGTTAACATCTAAAGTTAAAATAAAATATATTTATTGACTATTATTTCAAATGAGAGGGCTTTCAATAGTGCTCACCTTACCGTGAATAGCCTATAAGGACAACTTGACGTCTCGTTGCACAGCGAGGTCATTCTAGAGACGTAGCAAGTTGCTCAAAGAAGCGCGAGCGTGTAGGAAATCTAGCATATCCTGTAATAAGGAACCACCACAGTATTCGCATAGTGCCATTTCGGGAAACCACAAAGACCACACCGGGGTTCCTCCCGAATGCGAATACAGTGATTTATATCTTCGCCGCCATACACGCTAGTTGCAAGTTAGTAATACTTCATGATAGGCTGTTCGCGGTAAAATGAGCACTTTTGAAAGCCCTGCTTAAGATCTACTTGTATGCGCGTTGTGCATTCTTCCGCCTAATGTAAAATTAATATTGCCATGTGTCTCATCACTTTATTTATGTGTCGGCCAAGAAAAACTGTGAAATTATTAGGAAAGTAAATACTTTACAAATCTGCTCATTTCTACACTTCGATGCATAAAAAAAAATCAGAAAGTTGAAGAAATAATTTAAGTCATCACAAATGGTTACCTAACACTTTTTATTCGACGTTAAGATATGGAACTACTTTCCATCCATCGCTACCAACTTTACTGGGCACATATTACTCAGCGCGCCCGTTAAAATATATGCAGGTAAAGGCAGTGGGATTTTTCTAAGGTTGATTTCGAAAGTGTTCACTTTATTGTAAACAGCCTTTATCGACATGTGCTTTATTTGCACTCTAATTGTTCATTTATGGCGTACAAATACAACACTACGATGGCGGCTACAGAATACCTTAGAGGAGAAACTATCTTTATTAATTACCCCGAGTATGTTATATATGATTGTATTAACTATCAGTAACGAAAACTTTATTCGATAGTACTAACTTCTGTGAGAGTTGTCGTTTGTAATGCATCAAGATCGTTGCAATATAGCCAACAAGGACACAACGCAAGTATTTAAAAATTGTGTTGTATCACAGTTAGAAAAATATGAATAACATATTTATATTGCTAATGCATCCAGTTGTCTTACTTTATCGGCGCGTGAATAAAGTTGTTGGGTTCATGGCAATGTTAATTGTACATTTGGCGTAACGATACAAAAGTGTAGAAAATGAGATCCTAAGCAGGGCTTTCAAATGTTCTCAATAACGGCGAACATTCTATAATTAGAAAAAATCTGTGTTTGACGGTTCTGATACCCTCAACAACAATAGATCCTTACTATCAATGGGAACGTGTGTTTGTGTGTTTGTTTGAATGTCCTTTCACGTCAAAACGAAGCAATGGAGCGACGTGATTTTTTGCACAGATATAGTTGGAGGGCTGGAGAGTGACACAGGCTACTTTTTACTCCGGAAAAATATCTGATTTACATAAGACAAATTCTTATTTTAATGTTTTCTCATTCCTTCAGGATAATTTTTATTGTAATATTACTGCATAAAAACCATTGTTAAAAAAAAGTTCCGTCATTTCTCTTTTCTTTTTTATCTATAGGCTGTCTTCCATTCCTTCCCAAGAGCAGCCGTAGCTGAGTGGGTAGAGAACCCAATAGTGTGGCGGTAGTAGCTCAGTTGGTAGAGAACCCAATAGTGGGGCCGCATTAGCTCAGTGGGTAGAGAACCTAATAGTGGGGTTGCAGTAGCTCAGTGGGTAGAGAACCCAATAGTGGGGCCGCAGTAGCTCAGTGAGTAGAGCACCCAGTAGTGGGGCCGCAGTAGCTCAGTGGGTTGAGCACTCAATAGTGTGACCGCAGTAGCATAGTGGATAGAGCACCCAATAGTGCGGCCACAGTAGCTCAGTGGGTAGAGCACCCAATAATGTGACCGCAGTAGCTCAATGGTTAGAGCATCCAATAGTCTGGCCGCAGTAACTCAGTGGATAGAGCACCCAATAGTGTGGCTGCAGTAGCTCAGTGGTTAGAGCACTCAATAGTCTGGCCGCAGTAGCTCAGTGGATAGAGCACCCAATAGTGGGGCCGCAGTAGCTCAGTGAGTAAAGCACTCAATTGTGAGGCGGCAGTCCTAAATATCATTCGAACGAAGTCGCACGCGTCATCTAATATTAAATAAAAATACATAGATAAGAAACGTATGGACGTGAAAGAAGTCCGGGAAGAGGACTGCGGTGTTACGAGGTCAATACAGAAAGTGACGTGAATTTTTGACTGTAGAGCCGACATCAGGTTAGACACATTTTTTATACCGTTCACAAAATGGTTGGAGATTTCGTGGGAGATATCAGCATATTAGAATTTCCATTTAAAATGTTTGGCTTTCTTAGTAAATTATATTCGATAACACTCTATGATAGTAGTAACTGTGCCAGAAAATCTGGTCAAGCGTACACCGACGATGCTGAAAGTGGATTAATTTCAGTGCGTGTACCCATTCCCAGGAGTTCATCAGAGAACTAAAACTGGATTAAAAGTCTCGTGAAAATTTATCGAAAACTATTTGGCAAGTATAGACTTAATCTCTGTCTAATAAAATTTAGACACTTTTCTCTGGATTATTATTGTATTCCTTCCACAAAAAGCAAGTTCTACTAAACGATTCTTCTCAACTCTGAGAATGACGGAGAACTACTAACGAAAGTGAACCAGTATAGAGAGACCTTCGCGAATGACTTATTTTACTGTAAATGCTGAACTGCCGTGTACATTAAGGTTTGAAAGTTTAATTCGCATTTTTTTTTCTCCAGTAAGATCGCAGAAAGTATATTTACTTGTAAATAAAGATTAAAATTGTTTTAACTTAATCAGTGACCCATGCTTGATTTTGGTACTGTTTATTTTTTAACAAAAATTGTTATGACTTATTAAAAATTTTATTTACGTTTTAGATATGGCAGCAATATTACAATTATGTCAAACTGCATTAAATATATACGTTGGCGACGTTCAGAATATTTGCATTATATTGTCACATGGCAGCAGCGCGGTTTACCTACCCACGGGGAAAAGAAAAATCACATTTTAATTTTTATTGCAGTTTTAAGCTTTCGATTTTTAATTCGGCTTGCTCTCATGTCTATATAGTTTTGGATTTTGTTGACAGTATTCGTGTTTCAAACAAAATGTAACAACATATGCTAGTTACCATTCCTAATTTACATGCACGAACAAGAACAGATCGTATACGTATGATGAACGGGAAGCAAAATATTTTGGAGGTGTGATATTTACTTCCCAATTATCTTAGTTTGTTTGTTTAGAGGGTTAGTAAGATATTTTTCAACACATAGATGTTCAAAGATATTGGACAAGTCAAATTACAGCGTACAAAGTTTATACACTGGACATAATAAACACACACACACACACACACATGTATATTCCAGATTGCACGTACACACACCACATATTTCTTCATAATGTGACTAATAGTCTTCCAACATGCTGTGGGGCGTCATCGTTTTACTGAAAGAGAGAAAAAAAGGAACGAGTATGACTGGAATAAAAATGGCTGCATTGAAATCTTATACGGTCATTTCTTAATTTTAGTAGTCTAAGATATTGGTATAAGCTATTAATTGCACATTCAATAAAGAATTCTTTCAGTTGTTTTTAAAAGAGTTTCTGGTTAGGAAAGCAAATTTCTTGAAGGTGTTGCGGTAAATTATTGAAAATTTTGCTTTTAAGTAAACTGAATCAATGTGTAAGTGTTTTTTACTCTAGTGTTATGCTTATGAAATGACTCATTTTTCTGAAAGAAATGATCTGCATGTTGTCTAGGTGCACGCCTAGAATCACGTGAAGGTTTTATTTAATTTAAAGTAATTGCAATTTTTCTCGGCGGACTTGTTGAATACATCGTTATTTCATATTGAAAGTTATCTCACGTATGCCGCTAACAGAACATATAAAAGTCACTCATAGACGTTAGAATAGTATTATTTGTATACATATACGTATTTAGATGCAAATTAATTACAATGCCTGTGTGATATAACAGCTGCGACAGCTGACGTAGCTATGCGGCAATCACCACAGTTTATCTATACGACTTCAACTGCGTTTCTAAATCATTTAAAGAGAGAATCCACTTGGAAAGTATTCACACATGTTCAGAATATTCAGGATGCAAGTGTTCGGTTAAAGTGCGCTGTGATAATTTAAGACGTAAAGAGGTAAAGAATTTGTTTTTCTTGCAATACTGCGGGAGCTTGTTCTAGAAAACTTACAAAATAACCTCTCTCTCTCTCTCCGATCATATCTCCCCGCCAGCATTATGGTAGTACAAGGCACGGAACACTGAGCACACAAGTAAAGGAGATATTAAAAATGGAATCGATAGCGGCGACCAGACTCACTCTACCGAGATTGCAGGAACTCCGTACATGCTTAAAGTTAATGCGATCAATGATTTAGCGGCTCCGCTAGCGATCCAAGGCTTGGCGAAAACGGCGAGGTCAACGCTTAATTTATGAAGTGGAACTGTAGTCCATTAGCGGTTACTTCCGACTTTCCCGAATTCCTGCTGAAGTTCTACTTCCAGGATATTCCTCCGCCTCGGGAAAACGAAGCTTAACCAAGTCTAGAAAATTACACCAAAAGTACAACGCACAGTATTTATGCGCACTCGAATCAATATTATTTTGCACGAGAACTATTTCTTACTACGCGTTGCCAACACACCTATTTTCTATCTATTTTTATTCATGATAATTACAAATGAAATATAAAAATTTACAACGAAAATATCAGTAAAAAAAAAAAAAAAAAAAACTTTTTATGTTAACAGAAGTGAAAACGCTCATAATACATGACGTATTTAGGTAACAACCGAACACATCAGACATAAGATGATCTTTCAAATGTTTTATTTAAAAAAATAGTGAAGATACTTCGGGTAAACTGTAGTGTGTAGACTGTTTTATAGTTCCTAAAATCTTTAGTCATAAAGTCATTTTCTGATTTAGAATATTCTCTGTTTTACCCGTTTTAAATATATAACGAAAAATATTTCATTTTAGTTTTATTGACAATTGCATTAATATCGCTTTGCACTCGATAAAGTTGGAAACGCGGTCTTCTCATTTCAGGCCATTTCACACGGTCAAATATATATCGAGTCCAATGTACTGAACTAAAAAATCACTTCATTTGCCTTTCAGTGCATTTCATTCAATAAGCTTTCAAGTCTCCACATTAAAGTGTGCCGTGAACTTTTTGATGAAAGAGGTTTAAAAAACCCCAAAAGTAAATTTTTGGAAATTTCTATGACTCGTGCGAAACACTAAAATAATTGGTAAAACCCCGACTAATTTTCTCCATCTTATTGTAAATTTTCTAAAATATGCATCCTTATTTTGCAAAAAGTTTAGATGTGAACACATTATTATTATTATGAGATTATTTCCATTAATACTCTCAGAAAAGCTGTGATAAAGCGATTTAAATTTTGGATTCAAGAAAATTTTAAACATGTTCTAAACTAAAATATTGTAGCAAAACGAGACACTGAAGCAATTAAAAGAGAAAATTTCCGCGATTATGACATTTTTATGACAACATATAGCATTCAGTGAATTGAATGCAATAATGATTAAAGGTAATTTGAAGAAATACTTGATGGCGTGGAAGGCTATTTACTCTACAAGAACAGAGATTGCGATATAATATAGAATTATTATCGTAGAAAATAATTATACTAGTAATACTGTTTGGTTTGGAGCAAAAGAAAATTGCTCATATTTGTAGCTTACGTAAATAATTTTTTTGTTGTTCCGTACAGGTGTGCAAAATTGATGCGATATTTTCCTTCTCCCACTTAAGATTTTTATGGCAATCTTCCCGGAAGATAAAGTGTTGCTTCAGCACCCAAAATTTTTTTCTAGAAAATATTTTTTTATCTTTTGAGATTTAAAATGCATAATTTTTGTAATCTGGGACAAAGTGTTCCAACAGGTGAGACACGTCAGCGCTGTGGTTTTCAAAGAACTTCCGTGACATGTGGCCATAGAGCATTCTGCTCACGGCTAACAAACTGTTCAGTTTATTCTGTCTATAAACTGAATACTGTATTTAAGTTTAACAGCATGTCCGAACTGTTTGTGAAAAAAGGAAATTACATAATCAAAATAACAGTTGTAAATAGTAAGTATTATTTAATTGCATATAGGTTTAATTCACAACAACTGGCACTGTATAATCCATTCTCGGTTACATCAACCTTTTCTGATGCCCTGCTAATTTTCTACTTTCAGGATATTCCTCCGCCTCGTGCAAACCAAGTTTAACAAGTCTGGAGAATTACACCAGAGGGACAACGCGCCACATTCGTGCGCACTCAGTTGTAATGATATTTTGTATAAGAACTGTTTCTCACTAGACGTTACCAACATAACTATTTTCTCCCTGTTTTTTATTCAAATTATTTATCAATGAAGCATTATAATTTTTATATAAGATATTAATAATATTTCAATTTAACAGGAAAAAAGTAACTTTTATGAACACAAGTATAAAACGCTTGTGATACAGGGCGTATTTAGGAAATAACTAAACACGTCATACATGGGAGATTTTTCAAAGGTTTGATTCAAAGAGGCCGAAGAAGCCGCGAATGGACTATAATAAAAACATTTCAGCCGTATAGTAAATTTAAATAACAATGATAAAGAAATAGCAGTGCAAAGAATTGGTGAGGTGGTTAACCCATGAAAACTTCTTTCTAGCTTCCTCGTAGCTATTAAAAGAAAATACTTCAGGTTCGTTACATTTAATAGTGACATTTTGTCAACTATAATGAACACTTAATGCTGTTTGTAGTGCATTATGCATTGTTTTTATAGCCACTAGGTACATTAAAGACCTCGTTTAGATATAGTTACTCTAAGAATAGTGGTTTTTAGCCCGTACTAAGGAAAGATCATCATCTAACCATATTTTTTCGTATTCAGAGACACGTTTTATTACTAATTCTGGTATCATATTGCTTTAGTATGGGCAAACTTTTAGTCCGGGTAGCACTAACGACGTATCAAAGTCAAAGTAAATACAGCGAACTTAAAATAAGACAGGTTTGGTAATTTGGTAATATTACATGCAAGTGGAAGCAAGATAAGGTGTACGGCCCACAAAAAAAAAACAAACGTCTATAGCCGATTCTGTCACTCTGCTGAAGCGAAAATATGCCGATTTCATGGGTGAAATCACCGTGAATAATATTTTGAAGGGAATATAATCATAATACAAATGTTAAGGAATAGCAAGGCCTTTCGAATTTCTGTGTCAATAAAATGTCTTTCTTTGAGAAAAGTTTCTTACCAGACGTGATATAAATAATTTAAAAAATATTATTTGAAACAAATCCTACTTCTCCTACATATATGTGTGTACCGGTAGCTCAATGGTGACATTGTGGCTTGATATGAGCAGGAATACAATTTCGAATCTGGTTTGGGTATGTAAATTGTAACTATTTTTGTGATGTATTTTTGTTTTGTATTTAGCACTAAATATAATTTCTCGTCACTCTAAAGGCAATATCGGCGTAAAATATTAAACCAGCCCATACCATCAGTGTATAGGTGTGTACAATACAGGATGAAGAATCAGATATACAGGATGTTTCTCAATTAGATCTACAAACTTAGTGAGGTGATTCCTCGTGTAAAAATAAGTAGAAAATATATTGGACACGTACGATCTAAACTGAATAGTAAGGGAGTTATAAGCCCTTGAAAAGTGAGATTTTGAAATATATTTTTACAATATGTTGGAAAAAGTGAAATGAAATCACAATTCTAAGGTAATTGTTCTATGTTAATGGGATCTTCATCTTAGTTCTAACTCACATTAATACATTCCCGTACAGGAAATAACAGCGGTGGCCACCCTATTTTTCCTGGCAACTCTTTTACAGTCAGGAATTACAAACTTTTGATGATGAATTATTGAGAAGCATGGCCTAAGTAACAAAATTTGTCCTCCTGTCGCATCTGCCAAGGACCCAACGTTTATGTGTAAAACGCACACAAGGATTAGTTTGTAACGATTCAGTGCCTAGCACATAGGCAATACTATTTACGTCCGTGTACAAAACGCTGCGTGTCCACTGCACAGACGGCTGCTTATTTGTTTCTGGCGACAGTTTGTAATATATTACTTATATTGAATGTTTGAATGGTATTTTTGCAAATCGTAAAAGAAGTGAAAGGAAATCACACGTCTTCGAATAATGTGTTATGTGATCGGGAACGTCAACCTAAGAGCAAACCCGTATTAATGCCTCTCCCCTCCCTTAATGAAGATAACAGGAGTGGCCACTCTCTTGTTGCATACAACATATTTACCGTCGGGAATTGTGAACGTGTGATGCCTGTTTATTGAGTAGTAACACCTACATAACAGAAACTGTCCTCGTGTTGCAACAACCTAGGACCCACCGTTTTCAAGATATCGGGAGGCAAAAGTGATGCACTGAGAAAAATATTTGGTAGAATGTAATGGAATTTGTTTGAAACAACCAAATGGTGTATTTGTCTACTAGCAATCAAGATCATTGCTTGGCGCAACAAAATAATTTGTTTGATATTATTTAGTTGCTTCAACAATGTTATATTGCTGTAATAATAACCGATATACACTGCTGAATCAAGTCAGTTCACAGGTTTGGCAGAACCACAACAGTAGTTTCTTTTAATCAAATCACTATGTTGAACTTCAACATGCCTATGTTGAAACAACCAAGCAACTGTTTGGCTTGACTAATAAGACAATTACTTTTAACCAAATAATTTTGTTGAACAAAATATATGCCTGTGTTAAAACAAACGTGAATTTATTTGGCTTGTCTACTAAGGTATTTTTTTTTTACCAAATCATTTAGTTAAACTAGACATTTATTTATTCCACCTAATTATTAGTGTTACTTCTTTTAACCACTGTAAAAAGATTTGAGGTAAAATACAATCATATTAAAAAATACACGGGGTATTAATACTGCCAATTTTTTTTATTACCTGTATCCTGCGACGAAGAGTAACTGATATGTTTACTCTGAAATCTGCAACACTTGCCGGAGGGTGGGCGCGAGGCACGGGCCTCTATCACGATAGGCCAATGTGCTATCCATTACACCACCACGACTACGTCATAATAGAAGTGAGTATTAGTGTGTTACAGGATTGTTTATTCTGCCCATTCTCCCACTTAACTGTTAATCCTACTTGTTTCTGGGCGCTGCTATTTCGAAACACACCTCGGAAACGTAATAAAAACAATTTTATTACTTTAAATCTAGGTTATGTTCATAACAAGTGCAGTATAGCACGAACGTTTTGAATCACTATGAAATGCCGCTAGAAATAATCCATACTGACAATAGGAACCCAAAAAAAATTGAAACAAAACTTCAACATACATTAAGAATCAGGTGTAAAATTTTAAAATCCCCATGAAATTACGAACATTCGTGTTTCTTGGTCTGCCGTCTCGCACTCGCTCACCAAGTTCGTTGTTCAGACGGACGTATCCAAATGGTTAAATTTTTCCATGTTTGGTAAATATATAGTTGATTTAAATAAACCGTTTTGTAAACGCAAGCATGTGTAGGCATTTTAAAAACAAATATATGTTTTTTTTTTTTTTTTGCAAAATTGATATACAGGTTTATTACAAATGATTCATCGGGTTTTAAATATCTGTAATTCATAAACTATTTATGTCGAAGGTTCGCGCTAACCACCCTATAAAAAAAACTCACAAAGTTTTTTATACGAATTTAAACTTCCTTTTTATCACACCAGGTGACAGCACTAGCTCAGTTCACAAAAATGGCGACAAATCAACAGAAAGCGTTTTGTGTTTCGGAATACGCAAGATGTTTATCGGTTGTTACCGTGCAGCGTGTGTTCCGAGGGCATTACCACACAGAACCACCAGGTGACCAGAGCATTCTGCAGTGGTAACGTGTCAGTTCCAGGACACAGGATGCTTGTGAGCACAGGGCGGCTAGGTTGTTTCTAACGAAACAGTGGAGAGAGTGAGGGCAAGTTATGTGCACAGCCCACGACAACCAACTAACCGAGCAAGTCGGGAGCTTGGGATTCCTCAGCCGACTGTGTGGAAGATTTTGCGACGACGGTTACAACTTAAACCGTACCGCTTGCAGTTGTTGCAACACTTGCATCCAGAATATTACGCTATCAGCGTTGAGTTTCGTGAGCACATGCAGGAAACTGTGCAGGAAGATGAATTTGCCACACGTCTGGTGTTCAGTGACGAAGCGACGTTTCACTCGAGTTGAAAGGTGAACCGCCACAATGTTCGGATATGGGGCATTGAAAACCCTTTATGCTTCTGCGCAACACGTACGGGATTCGCCAAAACTTGATGTGTTCTGCGCAATCTCACAGACGAAGGTGTATGGGGCCCTGTTTTTTCCTTGAAAACACTGTGACGGGTCTGTCCTATCTCGAAATGTTGGAGTTGTGGATATTTCCACAAATCAGAGAGGCCCCCACCTCATTGGCACATAGAAGTGCGTCGCCACCTCAATAATGAACTCCCACGCCGCTGGATTGGACTCTGTGGTCGGGACGACTCGACGCTGTTCAGATGGCTGCCCCAGTCTCCCGACCTTACACCGCGTGATTTCTTTCTTTTGGGGGTGCGTGAAAGACACTGTTTACGTGCCACCAATGCCAACAACACTGCATGAGCTCCGAAACCGCATTACCACAGCTGTCATGGCCATCGACAGGGACTTGCCACAACGCGTATGGGGTGAACTCGACTACGTCGTGTGACAAAGGAGCTTGCATTGAAAATTGTAGAAATTTGTGGGAAAAAACTTGGAGAATTTCTGGTTGTTTTCACGTATTGTTCATAATTTTCTGACAAGTATTTTGTGAATTGCAGATTTTTAAAACCCGATTAATAAATTGTAATAATCCTGTCTATAAATAGTTGAGCATATCATACATGAAAAATATGGTATAGTCAGCAAAACATTCGTTTTATTTGAAAAAATACACCAACAAAATTACTTGTTCAAAACAAAAAAAAATCATGATATTTACTTCAAAAATCCAGTGCTTGCTACAAGCTTTTATTTAACTTGCCTTGTTAGTTAGTTAGTTAGTTTTCTGTACGTTCTGGTGAAATCTTGCAAGTCGATTATAAATCATTTCCCGTTATCCAATTGAGCTGAAATTTGGCATACATGTGTGGTTCCCATGACAATACAATGTGAAGGTACCACATTGAGCTGATCTGATAATGGAGCCGGAAGGTGGCCATAGGAACTCTACAGCTACATGCAGTAAACGTCGTATCGAGTTTGCTTTACAGAATCGAGTAACAGTAAAATGGAGATCAGAAGTGTCACTGCTGTTGTGCGCGTGCCCTATTTTGTAGCGGCAAATGGTCCTGAAAACTATTATTGTAGTTTGCTCCTACAGTATGTCCCGTATCGGA
Organism: Dryococelus australis; assembly: GCA_029891345.1. Lineage (NCBI taxonomy): Eukaryota > Metazoa > Arthropoda > Insecta > Phasmatodea > Phasmatidae > Dryococelus > Dryococelus australis. The sequence continues at coordinate 52,144,528 of CM057006.1, read as the reverse complement.
ATGAAAGCGAACTACTGGTCTATCACGATACATCATGGGAATCTTTCTTAGCGAGGGAAAGCCATATTCGTGATACAAACACATGGTTGGAGACTAAAAAGTGAGTAGATATATAATGAGAGAGCTGGCTCAGCCCTTATTTTCAACGAAATATCGAGTTTTTTTGCTTCAAAATCTAGGTTTTTTGAGGCAAAATTTAGGCTTTAAAATCTTTTTTAAAGGAGCTCTCAAAAACAAGCAAATTTAAGCCAAAATCAAGCAAAATTTATAATTTCTCGAACTCGTGCAGAACTTTTGCCAATTAAAAAAACAGTAAAATTTAAGCAAAAACATGCAAATTTCTCGATTTCTAGAAACGCTAATTTTGCGAGTAATCTAAACCAATCAAATTCACGCCAAAATCAGGCGAATTAAGATAAAATCAAGTGAAATATTACAAATATAATGGATGGAATTCAATTTATTCAATGAATACAATATCATGCATAGTTTTTCTATTTTTCATTTATTTTAAGCCTTTATATGCTATATATAATAACTCGCCCCGCATTCAATATTTTTGAGCTATTTTCATCAATTATTTTTGCATAGCGATCTGGTAAGGTGATTTTATAACTTCCATAAGGAATGCACTTAATTTTTTTTCCAAACTTAGATTCGCAAATTTGAAATTCTGTGACTTCATACCATTTATCAATTTCTAGATCCGATAGTTTAGTAAGTTCATATGAATTGTTTAACTTCTTGAGGAGTGCTTCAATTTTGGTGTGTGTTATTTAAAAGGAAACAAATCAAATAAGATTGCAGAAATTTGAAATTACAAAAAAAATATTTTTTCTCTTGATAAATTTTTTTTCTTTATAAATAAAATGGAATCGGCACTTGAAATGGAAAATAATAACACACGCAAGAAATGTAAAAAGTGTGGCGGCGAAGTATTAAACATAGAAAGTTTTGCACCGCATAAACACACAAAAGATGAACATTTTAACATCTGTAAAAAATGTAATAGTGAATATGCTAGTAGTCGTTTTGAGTTTAAAAAAAGAGGGAAAGTAATGTGTGGATGTGGAAAGTATGTTTATAATGCGTCTCTCAAAAAGCACAAAAATAGTAAATCACACAATACGGTATTAGTTAATTTAAATGAAACTCACCACGTTAACTATCCAACAAAAACCTGTATAGTGTTTAATGAGAATAAATCTATAAAATTATTTTCTCCTAATAAAACTACTAAGGACAGACACGCAAATATATTTAAAAATGGTTTTAGTGAATATGCAAAGAAATATTATCAAAACAAGAAGTTAAATACAGTTTCGCAATAATTTGGGCACTTTTCAGGTTTTCCAACTATCCTTATTTTATAATTTATTTATAAATTTTTATTTCTTACAAATAAAGCATTATGGCCACGAAAAATCTAACAGTTGCGTTGAGCAATATGACAGTGAGGGATTTGTGAATTATAGCTAGAGATTCTGGAATAAAATATATAAACAGGCTAAAGAAAGATGATTTAATAAGAACTCTTACCACAATTATTACTGATGGGCAAAGAAGAATAAACTTCGCAAATTTTCCATCTTCTTATGCCAATATCAATTAATTATATAAGAAAGACAGAAAGAAATTGAAAAAAAAAATTTCCATTCTCTAATAATCTATTTCTAAAACAAGATAAAAGAAATTAAAAGAAATATTCCCATTTTCTAAAAATGTGTTTTAAAAGCCTAGAATCAAAAGTAAGCGGGTAACAGAATGGATAACAAAGAATAATTTTACGAATTTGCCTTTAGCTGATGCCGATATCATTTAATTATATCCCAAAGATAGAAAGGAATTGGAAGAAATATTTCCCTCTAATAATAAGGTATTTGTTAGCAAAAGAAGTAGAAGAACCAATAAAAATGACTTAGTTAATAAAGCTTTTCAAGGTAAGGTATCAACTTATATAATTGAAAATTCTTTTAATTTAGTAAAGCTAGGTAATTTTTTTAATTCATTGAGAAATATAGTTTTTGAAAGAATATGCAATAATCTTAGGACATTTAAGGGGATAAAAATTAATATTAAATCATATACCAACTGTTGTAAGCAAGAGAATAACCAAGTAGAATTATTTACATTTGAATCAGCAAGCTATACAGTATTGAATGAAGGAGATATTAAGAGGATTTATCAATTCATACATTAAGAAATAATTACATAATTATCTGAATTTCAAAAAAAGAGGTTCTGGGTGGTCTTTAGATAGAGTAATTGGAATACAATTAGCAATAAATAAGTATAATTCATTAAATGGTTCATCATCTATTGAACTATCAGAAGTGATTAAGAATAAAAAAGCATGTGTTAATGTAAAGAATAATGATCAAAAATGCTTTATTAGAGCAATCAAATCTGCTCCATTTCCAGCAGAAAAAAATTCGGATAGAGTAACTAAATATAAAAATGTGGGTCTTGATATCGATAAAGTAGTAGATAAATATGAATATCCTATTAAAATTGACGATTTATCAATAATAGAAAATCAAATTGAAACATATATAAATGTTTACTCTATTGAAGGTGATAAATCCATTGCATATCCACTAAAACATACAAAAAATAAAAAGGAAAAACAAAAAATGTACTTTATTTCAAAGAAGGTGATAACACGCATTATTGATGGATTCATGACTTATCGAAGCTGATTTCAGCACAAAAAACTAATCATAATAGTAAAACTTATATACGTGATATATACAGAGGACTGCTCTAAAAATGAAGCAGTAAAAATCCAGTTACCTTCGAAAGGAGAGCAAATATTTTTCAAAAATTATAAACATACAATGAAGGTTTCTTTCGCAATATATGCTAATTTTGAGTCAATTTAAAATAAATTATCAACAGTTAAGCCAAATCCAAGAGAAATAACTAAGTTTAAGTTAATTAAAAAATATCCAGTTTTAACAGAGGGTGATATCGATAATTGTCTGTATTAAGAATTACTTAAAGAAAGATACAATCTTACTAATGACCAAACAAATTACATTGATTTTAATTTGAATGACGAATCTTATATTATGAAATATCCATTGCATGGAGCATCTGGTTTTTGTTATTATATTGTATCTGCTTATGGTAATTATAAACCACCAGTAATTTATTGAGGTGCAAATGCTCATAAAATTTTTATGCAATCAATTAAAGGAGAAGTAGAAGAAATTGGGGAGATATATTCACAAATTGAACCAATGCATCACCTACAAAAGAAGAAAAGGGGTATATAGTAAATCAATAAAATGTACTGTATGCGAATGAGAATATTCGGAGCAAAATGAAAAAGTACGCCACCATGATCATTTAACTGGAAAATTCATTAATCCTGTATGTAATAATTGTAATCCACAATTAAAATTGCCTAACTTTGTACCAATATATTTTCATAATTTAGCTGGATATGATGCAAATTTATTAATTAAAGAGTTAGGCTACGAGGGAAAAAAAATATAGATTTACGTACAAGCAATGAAGAAAAGTTTATTACTTTTGAAAAAGAAACTGAAAATTTAAAAATGAAATTTATAGATACATTTCAATTTATGGCTACTAGTTTAGCTAAATTATCATCGAATTTAAGTAAAGATAAAATGAAACACACACAAAAACATTTTCCTAAAGATAAAGTATATCTAGGTATGAGAAAGGGTGCTTATCCATACAATTATATGGGTAGTTCGAAAAAATTTAATGTATCCGATCTTCCACCAAAGAGTGAATTTTATACGAAATTTAACGAATCTGACATAACTGAGTATGATTATGAACATACAAAATGTGTATGGAATCAATTTAATATTAAGAATCTTGTTGAGTATCGCGATTTATATTTAAAAAGTGATATATTACTGTTAGCTGATATATTTGAAAACTTTAGAAATACATGCATAACTGCGTACAATTTAGATCCGTCACGGCATTTGTCAGCGCCAGGATTATCTTGGGTCGCAATGTTAAAAATGAACAAACAACCATTGGATTTATTACATATTTATGATATTATTTTAATCATAGAAAAAGACATAAGAGGCAGAATATCGCAATGCTGTAAACTATACATTAAAGCAAATAAATATTTAGAAGATATTAACTCTGATCAAGAGTCTAACTATTTTGCATATATCGATGCTAATAATTTATATGGCTGGGCAATGTCACAATATTTACCATATGATGGTTTTGAATGGGATAATTATACAGCACTTCATTTTTACAATGAACATATATTAAATTTGGATTATGATTCAAAATATGGCTACATATTATAAGATGATTTAGAATATCCACAAGAAGTGTATAGTTTGCATAAAGATATTCCATTTTGCTCAAAAATAAGGTAGTTCCAAAAACAAAGCAGTCTAAATTATTAACAACTTTACATTAGAAAGAAAAGTATGTAATAAATTAAAACTTACTAAAATACATAGAATATTAAAGATAATCAGTTTGATTGGTTGAAAAAATATATAGATTTAAATACAATGATGAGAACTAATGCTAAAAATGACTTTGAAAAGGTTTTTATAAGCTGATGAATAATCCTGTGTTCGGCAAAACTATGTACAATTTTAGAAAAATGCGAAAAATTAGTAGCAAAAGTAAATTTAAAAAAAGTACTATATTTAATGAGAATCTTGCAGCCCTTCATATGAATAGAACAAGCATAAAATTTAATAAGCCTATTTATGTTGGAATGTCAATTTTAGACATATCGAAAGAGTTAATGTATGATTTTCATTATAAAGTAATGGAATCAAAATATGGTAATAAAATTGAATTATGTTATCAGGATACCAATAGCTATATAGCTATATATATATATATAAACAAGATTTTTACGAACACATGAGAGCAATGTTAGATAAATTTGATACAAGTGATTATCCAACTGACAACATCTATAACATGCCACAAATAACAAGAAAGTTTTAGGCAAAATGAAAGATGAATGTAATGACAAAATACTGAAAGAGTGTGTTGGTTTAAGAGCTAAAATGTATGAATATAGAGTTGGCAGAAACGAAAACAAAAAATCTCAATGTGGGAAAAAATGTGTTGTTAACAAGAAAATTAACATTTGATGACTATAAGAATTGCTTGTTAAATGAAGAAATGCAATATGGAACAATGAATCACATGGCAACAAAAGGATTATACTAGAAAATAAAATAGATACAGTGCAATATGGTTATCGAAATGGAGAATCTTAAACATCTTTAATTTCTAAAACAATATCGATGTCAGGACCATCGAAATCAATCAGTTTGCCATTTTTGTCTCTAATTTCCAAAACAATGTAATTAAAATGTTCATTGTTTATTCTACAAAAAATCGGATATGGGGGCTCATAGCTAATATAATCTTTAAAGTCAAACATAGTTTTTGGTGTAAAATTAGCAATTATGTCTGCTCCTAAATGATAAGATTCGTCATACTTTATGAACATTTAATATGCCAAGTTACAATGGATATTGATTGTTTTATATGGATTAAGCAATTTAGTGCCCACGACAACTTTGTCCTTTTCAGTAGCTATATTTCTATGAAAACCAAGAATATCAGATAATCTGTTGTCAAATTTAATATCAAACTTAGATTTAATAGATATTATATTTTTTACATTATCTGATGTTAACTCAATGTTGTTTGTTGAAAATGGATCAATTAAATGCATAGCTTCTTCTATAGATTTATTATCGTATTGGCCTGTGTGGTAATTATAACTTCATTTTTATCAATGACAGCACTCATTTTTTCAATGGCAGTTATAGTATTATTGTCTATATTTGGAGTCAAAAATTTTGCATGAAAACTAACTAATGCAATCGATTTTTCACTATAGACAATATCGTAATGAACCTTCTTCTTCAGTATGGAATTATTATTTTCAACTTAAATTTTTTATTATCCATTTATTACAGAGATTATTGTTATAAAATTAAAAAGCAGCAGCCACAGCAGTCTATGCTGCGCAAAGTAAATTGGGGTGTCGGGGTTTTGATTTCTGAAGAAAACTCTAAAAATAAAAATAATGGCGAATTATTTCCTGATGATATTAGAGGGGTAATTGTAAGCCTGTGCAATCATGGAAAAACTAATTTACTGCCCAATTTTATTTATAGGTTAGGATGGTTAAATTTTAATAAAATGTATGTTTGCTCAAAAAGTTTGAATCAATCCAAATATATTCTCATACAAAATGATTTTGATGAGGTATTTTAAAAGTTAAAGAAAAATTGAATACATTTTAAATAATGCTGAGGAAATGGCCCCTTTAGACCAATGTGAAGAGAATGTCAAATTGTATTTGATGATGATATTTTAACCAATCAAGACATAGTTCGTGAGTACTTTACTATGGGAAGGCATAAAAACATTGATGTATTTTATTTAGCACAAACATATTCGAAAATTCCAAAACAGTTGGTATGCGATAACACTAATTTCCAGTTTAGACAAGATGGCACTAATTAAAAACACATTTATAATGATTTTGTTGGGGGAGACATCCCTTATGAGAAATTTAAAGATATTTGTGCCAAAAGATATTTGTGTCGAAAAATGAATAATGGAAAGTACAGAAATAAGATCAGAGACTTTATTAAATTAAAAATTTTTTGGAAACCGGTTTACGTTAAAATGGATACTAAACGAACATTAAAACAAATGTAAAAAACTAACGTTAAAAAAAGTTAAAACAATGTGCATAATGTTTTTGCATTTGAGTTAGATAATTATAAAAAATATTTAAATTTTACAAAGCGTCTGTTTTATTAATCCAAAAGTTTTACGAATCGCCAAAACCTAACCATTTCAGATAAATTTTGTCGCCTTTATTTTTTAAGACTTTTTCGACCAAATATTCATTGGTATAGTCTGTTTTCATAATTTAGAATTCATAAGAACTGCCTTCTATTTCTTCTTCTTTAGTATATTTTAATTTTTAAGTAGGCAAATAATAATTTAAAAGTTTACAAATAGTAAACAACTCTGTTGGCCAATTAGCAGTATAGCCCTTCTCAAAAAAATTTTTTAGTTTGCTCAAGAGGATGACATCTCCAACTTTTTATTTTAGTTTAGTAAGCATGTCTACAAAAATTGTTTGCATTAAATTTTTTTCATTGGCCTTATTAACATCAATGGGTTTCATGCCAATAGTTCTGTGTTTTGTGTTGTATTCTTTCACTAAATCGTCTAGTATATTTGTCCATTTATAGTTTCCATTCAAGGCAAATTTCTTCCACATTATATTTTTCAAAGTTCGATTAAATCTTTCTGCAACACTTGCTTTCAATTCGTTAAGAGAAGAATAATGATTGATATATTTTTGCATAAGTTCTTTAAATGTTTTATTATAAAAATCGGACCCATTGTCATTTTGTATATTGTTTGGTTTCCTTTTCATCGATATAGATTCTAAAGCATTTACTACATTTTTGCTGTTTTGTCTTTAATTGGTATAACAAATGCAAATTTTGAAAAAACATCGATAATTGTCATTATTTACATGCGATATGCCTTTCAAATTTGTCAGTATCCATTTCAACAAGATCAATTTGCCACAAATTGTCGATTCCATATGATATTACTTTCCTTCTGGGGAAATTTCTTCTCACTGGTTTATATAATTAATCGATCATGCCTTCTCTTACATTGGGTATTTCTTTTTAATATTGATTTTTCAGAATTACATATCGAGCATTTACTTTTCTGAAATTATCCTCCATTTTTAGTATTTAACATTTTTATATTGCTATTTTTGGTGACTTCTTATACTTCAAGCACCAAGTATTCTCCATTTAATATAAAAAATAATTAGAATTTATATTTTATGGGTACTCCTATTGTGGCCATCAAGTCATCGTCATATTCAGATATTTTAGTTTTTTTTTTATTTTAAAAGTTAAAATATCATCTATGTTTACATCAAAAGACTTACTGTAATCTATTTTTGAGATCCCTTAATAACAGTCACATTATCAACAGGTAAATTGGGATTAACAGTAATTATTTTATAAACATTACAATCCATAAAAAAGTAAGGAATATTTTATTATTATGTAAGAGAAAACTATTATTACTTTAATTCCACTCTGCAGGTAAATAAAATATATGTGATTTTTCTTCCTTACATTTTTTAATTTTCAAGTTAATAAGTGTATCACAATAATTCAAAACTAATTTGTTTATATTTTGCAATTTATCAGACATTTATTTATCGAAATATATTTTATTGGCCGCATCTTTACCATCTACAGGATCGTCTATATTAACAATTCTATGCCCTAAAAAAAAAGCATAAGATTTTGTATAATCAAAACAAGTGCTTAGTTTACTTTGTAAAGCAGAAACACCCGAATTGCATTGTGAATCTATATATGTTTTTAAATAGGAAACAATGGAATTGTTTTTTGAATCTACATTTTTTTTAATGTAAGCAGAAACACTATTATTGTATTTCGAATCTACGTCCTTTTTAATTCGTAATCAGAAACAATAGTTTTATATTTCGAATCTACGTCCTTTTTTAAGGCATAATCAGAAACAATAGTATTGTATTTTGAATATAATTCCTTTTTTAGCACCTGCTTTGCATTACTTATTCGTTTTACATAATCAGCAATAGTATTACTGAATTGTAAATTTATATCTCCTTTTAGAGAATAATCAGGTATTTGTTTATTAAAAAAATCTTTTATTGACTGCATCTTTATCATCTCTGGGATCATCTATATTAACAATTCTATGATAAAAAAAAAAGAAATAAAATATTTTGTAAAATATGAACAGGTGGTTAGTTTACTTTGTCAAGTAGAAACATTCGAATTGCATTTTGAACCTACATGTTTTAAAATCTTCATTAATATCGCCAATGTCTTCATTTAAAGATTTTATTAATGGTTTCCCAAATATATCCATCATTTAATAACATAGAAGTTATATCATTAAACTTAAATCCTCTCGAAAAAGGTGTAAAACAATTAAACAGAGATGTGCACATATAACTGAATTAAAATTCTGAATTCGATCATCATTGTAATAAATTCTTCAATCATATAAACACTTCTGAAATGCTTTATATGTAATAGTTTTACATATTTTTCGATATCAATATTGGAGCGAAATTTTTTTTGGCCCTCCCCTTTTTGCAGCTAATCCTTTTACAGCCTTGTTTTCCATTGCTAAATTATGTGTTTTTGTTCTTCTAATTCTTTTTTATTTTTACTAACTTTATCAGCAGTACCGCAAATTGCACCTGCTATTGTTGCTAAACCACTGAGTATACCTAAAGCAGCAAGTACGAGGGGAATAATTCCTCCATGATGTAAACCACTTCCAGATTGTTCTTTGGTCATCTTTTTGACTGTTTGCAATGATAAAGTTAAATTGAAGCTTTTACCATCTTTCAATTTTTGATTTTTTTTTCGCAATTTGACCATCTCTGAAAAATTTATCTATACCCAAATCGTTTAATTCCTCAAAGGGAATATCGAAAGTTTTACTTGTTATCTTCATTTATAAGTAATATATATTTATATATAAAATATCTAAAACATTTGAATTCCCAGCGTAATTTTCTATTTGTAAACAATGTTGAGGCAACAGCAGCAGAAGCAAATTCTTCAGCATTTGGTGTGTTTTTATCTAACATAATTTCTTTTGCTTCTTTTGTAAAATTTATCAGCTTCATGTCTAGATTCTAAAACTTTTTGATCTCTATTGGCAATATCGTTATATTTGCATGCTTCATCTAATTTAATTTTTCCTGTGTAGCCTCTTTCGAGTCTTTCATTTAATTTTGTAAATGGTCCACAATAATTTTAGCCTGGAAAATGCATTTCAGGGAAATTTAAATGGTTTAATGCCAAATTTATAATGCCTTTTACATGATGTTCAGAATTCCAAAATGAGTGTGGAATTGCATTTAAAACACTTTTAAGACAAAGAATTCCTTTTGGATTATTTATAACAAAATCAGAAAACTTATTGTTCAATATATTCATTATGTTCACTTTTTCATTGTAATAATTGTTATTTTCAGCATTTTCTTCACAGTGAATAACAAATAATCTATTAATTAATTGTCTGAAATCATCCATGCAAATGTATTCCTTTGGCAAACTATTGTATTTTTTTATACATTCTCCAGAACTAGGAGTTCTTGGAAAAATTAGTTCTGGTGTGTTTGGCTCTGATCTTGACGCTCTTATATAGTCATCATAAATCGGTTTAATTATATTATTGTACTTCCAACCTCCGCTCGAAGCTACCTTTTTATTAGGATTGTATTCTTGGAATGTAGCATTGGTTGTTCTAACAATTTCTGCATAGTTTTTATCATCCCCATCATCCAATTTACCCGCAAGAGCTTCTGGTGAATTTTCTGTTAACAAATTACAAATTTGTGGTGTCAATTTATATTCTTTATCCATAACAAATAGTGTATCATTATTTATCATTACTTTTGTAACACCAATGTAAAAATTTTGGCCAACTCCACGTAAACCAAATTTTTCATCAATAACAGTAATTCTTTTTGCGATTTCTGTTCCGAGATTTATAGTAGAGTCAGACACTGCATGCTTGCTTAAATTTGCTTGCTTGCAAATTAGCGTTTCTAGGAAACGTGAAAACTTGCTTGAAAAGCTTGAAGTTTGCATGTTATTTGCTTACATTTTGCTGTTTTTTATTTGGCACAAATCCTGCACGATTTTGAAAATTTGCAAATTTTGCTTGACTTTGGCTTAAATTTGCTTGTTTTTGAGAGCTCTTTTTAAAAAAAAAATTAGAGCCTAAATTTAGAATTAAAAACCTTGATTTTGAAGCAAAAAAAATCCTCGGTATTTCGATGAAAATAAGGGGTGAGCCAGCTCTCTCATTATACGTCTCAAGTGGGAGGGGGGGGGGGGGGAAGTAAATAAATTTTAAAATCAACCTTTTATTTGTAAATGCACTAAAAAGAGAAAAATAATTTTAATAGTTACACAATTTGTAGAACTTTTAAGATGTGGTCGAACAGCAGTAATAAACTTTACTACAAATTTATGTTTGTATCAATTTATATTCAGTATATAAAAGCTTGGCGGTATATAGAACGTATACCTAATTTGCGTAAGCGTTGTAAGCATATATCTTGCGTAAGGCTCTTAACTATTCACAATATAGAACGTATATCACATTTGTGTAAGCATTGAAAGCACATATTGTGCATACGGCTCTTGACTATTCGTGCCAAGCTTTCATATACTAAATATAAATAGATACAAACATATTGATTTGTATTAAAGTTTACTACGGCTGTTCGACCACATCTTACAAGTTCTACTAATTGTGTAACTATTGTAATTATTTTTCTCTTTTACGTGCATTTATAAATAAAAGGTTTGTTTTAGAATTCTTTTACATTTATTTTATTTAATAGTTGGTTCGAAACAGTAAAATTAATGTCAACATTTTTTATTCGGTTGTTTATACAATTCCTTTTTCTCAGTGTGGGGTGTGTGATAATGCCTGCTAGGTAGGCAGAACACTTAGCAGGTACTTTTACAAAGGCACTGACGGAAGGGAGGGTACGCGCACCTATCGTCAGCATCAACGATGGTGCCTAACACATGGACACCCCTGTTATCTTCATTAAAGGAGCGGGGAGGCATTAATACGGGTTTGCTCTTAGGTTGACGTTCCCGATCACATAACACATTATTCGAAGAAGTGAGATTTCCTTTCGCTTCTTTTACGATTTGCAAAAATACCATTCAAACATTCAATATACGAAATATATACAAACTGTCGCCAGAAACAAATATGCAGCCGTCTGTGCAGTGGACACGCAGCATTTTGTACATAGATGTATAGAGTATTGCCTATATGCTAGGCACTGAATCGTTACAAACGAATCTTTGTGTGCGTTTTACACATAAACGGTGGGTCCTGGGCAGATGCGACAGGAGGACAAATTTTGTTACTTAGGCCATGCTTCTCAATAATTCATCATCAAAAGTTTGTAATTCCTGACTGTAAAAGAGTTGCCAGGAAAAATAGGGTGGCCACCGCTGTTATTTCCTGTACGGGAATGTATTAATGTGAGTTAGAACTAAGATGAAGATCCCATTAACATATAACAATTACCTTAGAATTGTGATTTCATTTCACTTTTTTTCCGATATATTGTAAAAATTCATTTCAAAATCTCACTTTTCAAGGGCTTATAACTCCCTTAATATTCAGTTTAGGTAGTGCGTGTCTGTCTTATTTTTACATAAGGAATCATCTCACGAAAATTGTCGGTCTAATTGAGAAACATCCTGTATATAAAACAATTGAAACAGAATAAATATTACAAGGAAATAGTTAATTTCTTTAAAATGTGCTTGCCGTTGAAACAAATAATAGGCCTTATAAAATAACGCAGGGAACAACTTAGATTCTAACCCACAGCTCAAGCACCTTATCCACTGCTCTAAACAGTCATACATACTTTTGAGTTAACAAATTAAAATAATATTGAATATAAAATCTTAGATGAAACATTCAATAGGTTACAATTTACGGGAAATGTGGTCATAAGGTAAAGGGACAATCTATGATTTAAATGATTGAATATATTTTTAATGCGTGCGTAGTCTCCTAAATTGAGTTTCCTTATGTAGTAAAGCTTTTGTTTGAAACTAGAATCTTCAATACGCATGCGCAGGACATCTGGCAACACTGTACTTCAATGACCCCTCGACTAAAGTTAGTTATACTTTAGTTGGAGTTTCTTTAATACGATGCACTTAGTCCACCCTTAGTCCGGACAGTCCTTAGACAAGCTCAAAGGAAGATGATCTCTGGATCATCCCGGGACTACAGTCTGACTATGAATAGGGCCCCAAATCTGTAAACGGAACCACTAATTCCCGGTTGCACCAACATCTTCCCCGATCCAAGATCTAATGATCCTAGTTCCAAACCAGGATCCAGCTTGATCTTAGTTCCAATGTAAAAAAGTGTTGCACCAACGAAATTTCATAATGTTGGCTCTCCGATTCGTCGATCTTCGTTCTTTTTTTTGTTCCAAAATAAGAGATTAAGATTAAGTATGAGGCAAAGTATGCTATTGGTTCGTAATATATGACGTCATAGAAGTAGGCATATTTTTCATTATAGACTGAACTAGATTATTGTTCTACGAATTTTGCTGAATAATATTCAATTGCGTATAATGTTGTTTTAATTTCCCAAGAAAACAATCGAACATAGTTCTTTCTGTTGGCGTATTTTCAAACCACATTTGTCGACGATGGCTGCTGATCTCGGATCGAGTTTTGGAACCGCCAATTTCGGCGTTTCGAATTGAACTTAATCTCGATCTCCAGTCCAGCTCTGAACTTGAATGGTACAACAGTTATCTGTGTCGATATTAGACCAAAGTGATTAAAATAGCCTAATCCACCTTCAGACATACAATTTGTTGTACACAATCGTACTGAAAGCTGTATCCTTCCGGCGTTGCTGTGCCATATTGTATATCGGTTGTGGTATAGAAAGTTAATGAAATTGTTTGTTTACTTAATTTCTCAGCTAACAGTTTGATTATATTTTTAATTGCGTAATGTTTATATATGTTTTTTATACCAAATATAACATCGTTTAGGATATAAAGTAATTAAAATGTATTTGTAAACCACCCATTAGGCCTTAGCTTACTTAATTGCACTTTTAAAATTAAACGATAAAATTTAAGTAATTTTCGATGTAATTTAAATAGTTTTTGGAATTGTAATTATTCTTATATTTGCAATTAATAATTATTTATGTCTCATTTTGGCAATTTAGTTTGAGGAATGTCTGTTCCGTTTGATCAGATTTTCAGGCAGTCCCGGTGACTACCGGAGGTAGTTTTTTTTAGTTTTGTTAACAGTAGGCAGATTTTTTGAGGTCGTGTCGGAAGCGAGGCTTCTGGTGGGCTGATTCATGGGAGTGCCACTAATATAGGAGCAAATATTACTTTCTTATCGTAGTTCCAGGCTCGTTCAAACAGATCACAGCACTACTGCGTTTTTTGTACGTGGCAAAATATAAAAAAAATTGCTCTAATAGATCTATAAAATGGGGTTTCAAGTTAGTTTCCTGGGTTTATTTGAGGTTGCAGTAAATTTACAATTTTCATTTAGCATTAGAACTTAATTTCACTCCAGTCAAAATAACAAATTTGAAAGGCTAATACTTATCGTTTGACTTCATTTCTCGTGTTATTTGAGATAAACGAGTGATACTCACGCGAGGTAACAGTAATGGCTGTCGTTAGCTTTTTCTTGGCTTGATTACGGTTCACTCTTTAGATAAGCAACAAAACTTTCTTTACTCACAAGGAAAACATAACTTTCAGGATCGAATTATTGTTACATGAAAAAAAAGTTCAAATAAAAATGTTAATAAACGACACGATTTTAGAAGACCAGGTTTTCGCACCAGTTGAACGCGGTGAAGTGTTCCAAGGTAAGCTGGTGCTTGCTCATCGCTGTGCATGATCGGTGCAACGCAGCAGGACTGTATGTATTCTGACGACTCACAAGCGAGCAGCAAGGCACCCATTACACGCGTCCTGTGGCTTCCACCTGCCGAACTACGTTCCAGTATTAGAAGTGTACACTAGCAAGCAACAGGGTACAGCTCAGAGCAAACACCAGCTTACCCTGCAACAGTTCACCACACGCTACACTGCTTGACACACGGGAAAAGCCGCTGCCCTTATCGACTGATTTAGTTCACGAACTAGTCGCAGTGCGCTGTTATCAAAGTAGTGCTAATTTTACACTTCAGGAGTAGGGGTCATTAGAGTATTTATTCTTAAAATGTAAATTTAAATTATTCGAGAATATCTTTAAACTCCTTGTGCTTGGTATGTTAAGAAAAACGATCTTGAAAGCTAAGGAAAAGTAGAGTAAATTTTTGAAAACAGAATTGATGCAAATGTTACCAGGTGGGTATGGGCTCGGGGATGCAAGGAATGTATAAATTCTGTGGCCGTGGTATTATCCATGAAGGTAAGATGCATTGACACGCGAAGAGTAGTGGTATACGGGTCTATAGGCGTTCATGGTAAAGTGAGCACTTTTGAAAACCCTCTCATTTAGAATAATGGTCAATAAATATATTTTATTTTAGCCTTAGGCGTTAACTTCAGAGTGCGGTGGAATATATACACTGTGTTTATTACTTAGATGAAAATATTTATTTAAAAAAGGGGTCAAGGATAAACATTGGCTTAATGGAAAAAGTAAATAGGGCCTCAAAAGTGCTCACTTTGCCGTGAACAGGCTATAGTATTGCATACGCTCTCCTCTAGGCCGGCGAAGTGCATCAACTCGTCTTGGCATCGATTACGCAAGTGGACGAAGCATCTGTCGAGAGACGTTGACCCATGCCGTCGCGATAGTGGCATCGATTACAAAAGTGGACGAAGCACCTGTCGAGAGACGTTGACCCATGCCGTCTCGATAGTGGCATCGATTACAAAAGTGGACGAAGCAGCTGTCGAGAGACGTTGATCCATGCCGTCTCGATAGTGGCATCGAGTACACAAGTGGACGAAGCACCTGTCGAGAGACGTTGACCGGTGCCATCTCGATAGCTACCCACAGCTTCCTGCTATTTGTAGGTGCAGGATCTTGGGTGCGAATATACCTCCCCACCACGTCGTTCAGATGCTCGGCGGGGTTCATACCCAGCAAACGAGGTGGGCACAGCCATCGTTGAAACTCTCCAGAATACTCCTCGAACCGATGCTGGTCAAATTGGGCCGATGGCAAGGTGCATTATCCTGCTGGAACGTCATGACCAACACACACTCACTCACGCGCTGCCAGAGCACCAATGATAGAGATCTGGGCACTTCCAAGATATTAGGGGAAGGTGGCGTCATCGACTGTTTCCATTACATACTGGTGTCCCTTGACTTTTGACACGCCAATTTACGAACTTCATGGTATTATATATATATATATATATATACCATATATATGTGTGTATATATATATATACACACACACACACACAAAGCAAAACCACACCCCAGATAGTGTGTAAGCTTTCGGCAATTTCGGCATTTTATTTTAATTTGCCTTGTCTAGCATTCAGATGGCTTGAATTATGCTTAAAGGTTGCCAAGGCAAGTTGCGGCAAGTTTTACTTATCAATCTTGCTACAAGCTTGACCTGTGGATATTAAGTTAGCTTGATCCAAGCTTTATTAAAACTTATTGGCTTACACAGCAAGGTTTATTCAATCTTACAGGCTTGTCATAAGAAATATTTTATTCGAGCTCGATTCAAGTTGATTGTGCTATTGGGGACTATTTTGGTAGGAGCTGCTGTGGTGTAGTGGTTAGACTACTCGCCTCCCACTTGAGTGAACCGGTTTGGACTCCCGGCGGTGTTGCACCCGGATTTCCGTCTGTGGGAATCGCCTCGAAAGGTTCCGCTGGTCGGTGGGGTTTTCTCGGGAATCTCCCGTTGAGATGCCGAGCGCCACAAAATTGCAATTTATGTCTGTCTTTCTGTTCCCAACCTACGACGCGATCTCGGAAAAATAAAAGGTCCGTGCGTGCTTATGGAAGCACGTGTTTTTGGCAGCCCGAAGTCAAGATTTCTGCTAGCTATGCTATAATTCTACTCTACCTTGGCACCAACCTGCAATATCTTGGAAAGATGGAAGATTTCGAACGTAGCCAAATCTCTGCGCAGCAGCGTGCCGTCAACACGTGCGGCATGGCCGCCGGCAAAGCAGTAACTATGAGCGTCGTCGGCGATTCCAGCAGCAAGCTGTAGCTTGGTTGTCACCTGTCACGTGGCCAATCAGCCAATTAGCACCCGCGCTCCCCACTTCCTGGAATTTAGCCCTGCCTGATTTCCAAGAATTTGCATCTGCAGTGTGACATCAGTAGCCAGTGCGTGCTTGCGCTCAGCTGTTGCTAAGCAGAAATTATTTTCTTGGTGGTCTGTGATTGGCTGATTCAAATCATTGTATTACTGGGTGGAAGCATTGTAATAAAAAAATATATTTATCCCCTTCCCTAGTAGTGCGGGGTTGGGAGTACTGAGCCACCTGTTTGGCCCTACGTTTCACTCCCCTACTGGGGTGTAATTTTGGCTGGGTATATATGCCTTGGATGTTCCTGACTCGAGAGAGAAGGGGTCTCCAAGGTTCAGCAGACCCTCCCTGCCTGAGTTAAGAATGAAAAAAAAGTGAAATTAAACAATTCATAATGGTAGGCCCATCTAACAGGACTTAAACATGTCGAAGTCCGTTTACGCTAAATTTTGAAAGTAGTTTCCTTGAAGGAATAATACAAAGAGTGAGCTTAGTTTACTCTGGTAGCTTTTATAAAATTTTAGCAAATTTTTAAAGGTAAAGTCATAAATGGCCTTAGTTTAGTTTAAGTGACCCTGACAGTGATTTTCAAGGATCGTTTCAGTAAAAATAATACTCAGGACTTAGTAATGGTTAAAATCATAGTAACTTGTGCAAAATGGCACTTGCAAAATTTTGAATGGCCAGACATTGTGAGTAAAGTTACAAAAGATTTAAAATATGATATTTTTCGAAGCAATTTCTTAATTGACATTTGTAGTTTAATGAATAGCCAGATATAGTAAAGTTATGACAAATTCAAATATTTCCCTAAGCCATTTCTTAGTTGGATTTTGTAGTTTATAGAATGGCCAGAAACATTGTAAGTAAAGTTATAAAAGATTTCAAATATAATATTTTTCCAAGTCATTTTTTTAAATTGGCCTTTGTAGACTAATGAATGGCCAGATAAAGTAAAGTTATAAAATCTTCAAATATTTTTACAAGACTTTACTTTAATTGGCCTACATAGTATTTTCAATGGCCATAATTGTTGTAAGTAATGTATCCAGTTTCCAATGACGTTTTGGCCTAGGTATTTGAGAACAGCCAGTAAAATATTCGCTTTATATATGTTTATGTCAGTTATCTAGTCAATTAGCTTTTGTTTGAGAATGTGGCCGTGATACATAAAATCATATTCTGATAAAATATTCAAAGTTACATGTGTGGCCTAAAATTCCAAATTTATGTGGCCAAGTAAAAGTTGCAGTTGCAGAACCTGGTCATGGATCACTGGGTTGGAAGAGTGGCTGTGGTGACTGGAGCCAGCGCTGGCGTGGGGGCAGAAGTTTCCAGGACTCTTGTTGGCGCCGGTCTGAAGGTGGTCGGACTTGCACGGCGCCTGGACAAACTCCAGGTGAGTTCCGAGATCCAGCTTCAAGCGTGAACATAGGCTCACTGAAGAATGACAGCAGATGAATGACAACACACCAGTTCTGTAGTAGGGCTTCGGGTTGTCATCAACCAAACTTCGGTCTGTACTAGTATAAGGATAAGTTTATTACTGTCATGTTTGTAGCGGGAACAATGAGGGAACAATCTCACTGAGAGAAAAAATGAACAATTTTTGTTTGTTTATTTGCTCCAACAAAATATTTTGTTTAGTAGACGAAACTTGAAAAAAAATAAATTAATTTTGTTCCTCCAACAAAACATACGATTGAATTAACAATACCTCTGTGTTGGGCCGAAAGAAATTGGATTGTCAACAACCTATTTGGTAGAATCACCCGTATATACTTGCTTTGTTACTCATTTGATTGCCTGCTCGAGAGTTTGTTTTTATTTTGTGTGACAATCAGAGTTGTAACAGTGTTTGTTAGTGCGTTTGTTATGCTTAATAACGGTATAAACATCCTAATAAAACAAATTCAACAGGAAACTAAAAAAGAAAGCTGTAAAACTTGAAACATTTATTAGCGCACGTTGTCCAGTATTTTAAATGTATGTATTTAAAAACATAACAATTTCTACACTAGTCATTTTAGCAGATGTTGCAAAGGCGTAGCCTTGGTCGTGGGTGGTGTAGGTTCGTATTCCTGTCTCGCCTCAATTGTTTTTGTTATATGAAATGAAACTCTTTAGATGCACGTAGAGCCAAACAAATCTTTAGTTGCACCAACCATATCTTTGTTTGTTGCGAACAAATAAGAACAACAAAATAATTTGGTTTCAACAACAAAATATTTAATTGCCCCTATACAAACAATCAATTTGGTTGCGCCAAACAAACTTTGTTTGATTCAACAAAACCTTTTCTCATTGCGAGGTGTTGCAGAAATTGTTTTACCAAAGGGGCTATCTGTTATTATTGCTCTCTTCTAGGAACTACAAGCACAGAAAGGATCACAACAAACAATTATGTCTTGCTGTTGCTATCTCCATCGGTCCCTTTATTTTTTAAACAAAATTTAAGCATATTTTCGTTCTGGATGATTCGGAGAGTTGAATCTGTAAGAAAATCTTCGTCATGGAATATCTTCAAAATGTTTACTATGATTGAGTATAAAAAAATTAAAATAATAATATAGGAAATAATTTTCATAATTGATTTTATATGCGCCCATTTGTCACAAACATTTATGGCTGAAACTGATGTAAATAAAATTAATTATAAAATTTATATGATCCCTTAGTACTATGATTTTACTACATATGATCACAGTAAACATTATGACGATCTTTCTTTAAGAAGATTTTCTTGTAAATTCTGCTTTTCGAAGAATCCAAAACGGAAATGCGCTTAAATTTGGTTAAAAATGCGGACTACTTTGATCGATTAATTTTTTACATTTGAAAGTAATTTCAGTAAAATATTTTATAAAGTTGCAAAATATATACATTCTTCTTTCATATACAGCATAAATCACACTTTTCTGAACATTTTTATGGTGTATGTACTAATTTTTTAAATGAATTATTGACATTGTACAGTTAAGTGCAGTGCTCCATAGGCAGTTGCTTTACTTCAATCTTAACATCTTGATTGTAACAAAACAGGATGACTTGAAAAACAAATATTTATTAACGTATGAACGTCAAGGGCAATCTATTACTAATGTATAAATAATTAGCGGTTGGAATATTTTTCCTTAAATCTAAAAAAAAAAAAAAAAAAAAAATAATAACTTCCCGCTAACTGCACATAGTTCTATATAAACGCTAACTAGAAGGGTAGAAAACTGCAATTATGTTAGGCTTTTGCAGTTACACTAACGGTGGCAGCTTTCTAAAAAAAATAACTTGAAAATTAGTACTATAAAATATTTCGATACGAGTAGACACAGTTCGTAGTTTGCCTTTAGAGTTTTATTGTAAATCAAGCAACACTGGTGTAAAATATGTATTAGGAAAATGAAATTATTTTCGTTTATCAAGACGAACTCCAGCCAAAGATGTTTGTTGGTTTATTCAGAAAATTTCAGGAACCCCCATGTCTTGGACAGTATTCTACTCAATGGCACACCCAGAAGAGAAGGATAATTCCTTCTCTTCTGGGGGCATTTCTAATTGTTCAGGCGGGAAACACCAAAGAACAGATTATAGACTAGACGAATATTGTTGTGATATTCCTGACGAGGTCAAATTTGAAACTTCAGCTAATCCTGGATTTCGTCTAATGTAGTAAGAAAAACCGATAAAATTTATATTCAACAAACAGGCTTCTTTGATACAAGTCTATATTTTGATAAACCCAATATGTGTATATATATATATATATATATATATATATATATATATATATATATATATATATATATACATGGAACAAAGTATTTTTGGCCAATAAAAAAACATTTTATTGATTGACGCATATTTTATATACAGTCTGATGAGTCCGAAGGTTGATCGGTATATCAGGAAAAATATTATCATCCAAAGCCAATCAAACTCACAAATTTCATTATCAGAATATACGAAATAAATACGGTATTCATATGACTTAGATAATCAAAAACAGCACTGTGCCGCTAGTTTAAATCAACGGAAAGACCATCTATAACAGCACGTCGCTTAAAAATACTATAGTTAACAATGTTTGGCAACAAATTGTCTTTTTATTATTGACGAATGCTGTCATGGGTTGGAATGATTATTCTTATAAGATTAATTTGGTACCTTATAACAATTTTCCATGGCGAATGTATGTACAGCACAAATATATGTAATTTATTAATTAGTGCAAATATACAACCTACTTATTTGTTTTTTATGATCTGTATTTTTGGTATATGAACTCTTAGGATTAAGCCATATAGGGCCTACCAGTTATATGTTGTATTTGTATTATAACTTTTACATAGTTAAAGTAGAGATTGCGTTTAACATCTTAATAATTTTTAATTTACCATTTCATTGTTATGCAATCCAGTGGTACTCTTTATTTAACAAAGTCTATGCAGTTTTTTGTCCATGTTTTAAAAATTGTTATGACTTCTTAAAAGGATATACATACACATACATATATAACAAGTAAATAAATAAATAAATAAAGTTTCCTCTTTGTGCAGCGCTGCTGTCAAACTTAAAGATCAGTGGATTGCCATCTGTTTCTCTGCAGTCTTCGGGGTTTTTTCAGTTGAATTGAGAGATTTGGGTGGCTCTTAACAACGGGGTCTCGAGAGCCGATGAAGGTGAAATGAGGTGAGATTGGAGCAGCGACGGAACGCAAGGGCGGTGGAAACGGGAGATCCCGGAGAAAACCCGCCGACCAGAGGCATCGTCCAGCACGATTCCCACATGCGAAAAATCCCGGAGTTACCCGGCCCGAGGATTGAACCCTGTTCGTCTAGGTGGGAAGCGGGCAATCTAACCGCTCAGCCACCGCGGCCCCTTCTTCAGGTAGAGGACGAGCTGTTGCGGCATCCGTGTTTGCTATCACTGGTGTTGCAGGAGTTGGCTCAGCAGTTCGAGGGCCTGCCCGGCAAGTTCTTCCCGGTGCTGTGTGACGTCAGCAGCGAGGAGCAAGTGATTGCGGCCTTCTTCTGGGTCGAGTCGAATGTCGGCGGAGTTGACGTTCTCGTCAACAACGCTGGCGTCGGCGGACTGGGATCGTTGTTAGGTAAATGCTGTTCACGATAAAGTGAGCACTTCTTGAAATCAACCTTAGAAAAATTTCACTGCTCCAATCTGCATAGATATCAACGGGCGCGGAGAGCAACATGCGCCCAGTTAATTTGGCAACGTTGGAGGGAAAGTAGTTCCATGACTTAGCGTCGAATAAAAAGTGTTAGGTAACAATTTGCGATAACATAAATAATTTCTTTCGTTTTATGTTTTTTTAATTCGTCGAGGTGTAAAAATGAGCCGATTTGTAAAATACTAATTTTTAATTAATTTCACAGTTTCATTTGACCGACGCACGAATAAAGGGATAATGCCCATGGTAATGTTAATTTTACGTAATGCGGAAGAATACACAACTTGCATGCAAGTAGATCTTAAGCATTTTATCTATAAAGGCTGTTCACGGTTAAGTAAACACTTTCGAAACAAACATTTGAAAAAAAAAAATCACTGACCGTGACTGCATGTATGCTACAACACACACTGACGTGCAGGCTCCCAGTTAAGTTGGCAGCGAATTGACGAAAATAGTTCCAAGTTCAAATTTGTTTTTGGTTTTGTATTTTGGAAATGTATGTACAGTGAGTACACCCCATATCACTTAACTACCACGAGGTTGGTTCCGTTTGTTCACAGATGGCAGCCCTGCAGAATGGCGCCACATGCTGAACGTTAATGTGCTAGGGGCGTGTTTGTGCACTAAGGAAGCTGTCAAGTCCATGAGAGCACGCCTTATTACTGATGGCCACGTCATCAATATCAGCAGGTAAAATAATTCTGTAGGGAATTAATTTCTCTGTGTCCAAATTTTCGGCTGGTCATAATGACGTGTAATCATCTTTACTGTTCTATTCACGAAGAAGTGACGATACTTAGTAGTAAAAACAAATTACAGAATGAATAGCGTACGTTTTGGCGAGTAACCAAATTCTAAAGTAGGTGGAATCGGTATGTTCGGGCACAGGGCACAGTCACCAGGCGCCGACCGCCCACCGTGTTGTGACGTCACCCAACCGCCATATTGGATCCAACTGACCTTGAAAATGACCCCAATGAGCATGAGCTATAGTTAGTGCTTCCATGCCATTTTCTCACTTCCGCACCTGTAAGCGTTGGTTTAATTGAGCCGATCCAAGACGTTCCAAAAATAACGGTATAAACTATGGAACGTGTTACTCGTCTAACACGTTACCAAATTGTAACAGTTTATTATAACGATTACGTTAAATATCGCCCATCTCTAGTGGACGCAGCGAATGAGGCTGAAGTGTCACCACGTGTCGAAATAATAGGTAAGAAACAGAGATAAAGAGTCCTGATAAATATATGTAATGCTTAAGTGTTAAAGAATCCCCTACATTACGAATACGTAACTGAGATAAATGTTGCTTTCGAAATGTCAAAGCGAAGAGGGCGTGATTATTACAGCTGACTACCCAAAGAGTGAAAGTGCGAAAGAGGCCGAAATACATAGAATACCTTCCAAGCGCGCGGACAGACGGAGTGATACAACCTGACACCTTGAAATTGATGGATTTGGTATATGGTTTCTGGTGGTGCAAAGACCATATTTTTTGACGTTTAATGTACTATAACCCGTCACAGCACTGTTTCCTTATCACTACTAATGGGCTGTAAGCTTGATGTTCGGCTATGCAAATAAGAACAATTAATATCTTAGACTAGTAGCACGGTTTACAAATCATTAATACACAGGTAAGATCATTTTGCTATCACGCCTTGCAGTGTATAGTTTATTCGCAGTAACTTTTACTCTTTTTTTGAATAAAAACTTTGAAAAATCACCCCGGCGTGTTTGGCTCTCTCCCAAATATGTGACGTATCGCAAGCGTTTTATACTTCTGTTAACAAAAAACTACCTTATGTTTTGTTAAATTAAACTTTTACTTATCCTTCATAAATAAGTGCTGGTATTGCCTAAAGGTGTTCACGGTAAAGTGAACACATTAGAAATGAACCGTAGGAAAAATGTCACTGCCCCAGCATGCATATATTTTAACGGGCGCACTTAGTGACATTCTCCCATTAAAATTGGCAATGATGGATGGAAAGTAGTTCCATATCTCAACGTCGAATAAAGTTTTAGGTAACTATTTGTGATAACTTAAAATTATTTATTTTACTTTCTGTTTTTTTTTATTGCATCGAAGTGTAAAAATGAGCAGATTTGTAAAGTATTACCTTTCTTAGCAATTTCACAGTTTCATTTGACCGACGCACGAATAAAGTGACGAGGCACATGACAATGTTAATTTTATATAAGACGGAGGAATATATAACATGCATACAAGTAGATCTTAAGCAGGGCTTTCAAAAGTGCTCAGTTTACAGTGAACGACATATAAGTACCCGTCCACAATCGACATGGCGCACATAACATGCACGGCATAAAGATGTAAAAACCTGCATCTGAGATGGTACTAGTCTTTGGCGTGACTTACTCGGCGATATTTGCGTGACTCCGCGTCGAGATGGTCATCTCCGAGCAGCTTACGCCAAGTTTCTAAGGCTGGCCAATGAGGATGCGAAACTTCACAACAATCACTGTAGCCAAATTACGCATGTAAATATTCTTGCGCTGGAAAAATTAGTTCTTATTTGTCTGCTTTTTCTAATTGGTTAGAAAAGGTTTTTTTTTTTTTTCTTTGTTTCACGTTAACGCCGATTGTATAGACAAGACTGTTTCGCTTGCTGTGCTTTGTAAGTAATAATTGTTAGAGCTAAGGCGATTGTGGATGGGGTCTAGCAGTGTTTTGGTTTTTATTTTTAGTTCCTGAAGGTCGGGCGTGTTGTTATCCACAGCTCTGCTGCGACGGCGGTGCCGCACCATCCCAGCACGCACTTCTACTCCGCCACCAAGCACGCGCTGAAAGCCGTGACTGAAGGACTGCGACAGGAGCTGGCCGATCTCAACAGTCCCATCAGGGTGACGGTGAGCTCGTGTTGGGGTCCGCAGACTAAAGACGAGGAACACCGACCCTCGCTGGCTGCGCGCAACCGGTCTCCGCGTCCCAACACTGAACTGCTTGGACTGGCGTGGACTGGATTTGAGATTAGAATACCCGTTAAGAGTTGGATAAACCCCTTTGGGAACCCCGCGTCCAAGGTCAAGAAGCGAGGGCGCGATACGGGCGACACTAACACGCACGCCTAGTGCCTCATCGCTCCTACGCGCGAGGCGTGCAGTGTTTCCGTCGTGACGCTGTAACAGTGGGGTTTTATTACACGCGATGAAAGCCCACAGGTTAAGCTACGCCGGTATCTTTGTACTTTTCTCTTGCCGCTTAAGGAAACAGCATAGGTAAGCTTTAAAAATGCGATATTTGACCATTTTAAGGATCTTTTTTTCTCCAAGAATACACCTACTATGACAAAATGTAAAAATAAAAATAAAATTAGGGCATAGATAATTGTTTTTTTACTTTTTCTGACTGAAAGTCGTATTTGCAGAACATTTATTTACCGAGATACGCGTATTCGCACAAATAATTATTTCACAAAAAATGCGAGGATCCATCCTACTATTAAGAAAATAAGCTCTTTAAGATGTTTTCGTATTTACCCATACCTATTTGTAATGCAGTTTGATTTAATTTAATTTTGTGAAAGTAGTTCATTCATACATAGGTGCTTGTCATTAAAAAATTAGGATATAAACAAAGACGTTTATCACTGTTGACCATGTCATTGACAGTCGTGTTCCTTTGGGGTAGGTCAAAGTTGGGTACACGCGCAGAAGACAAATAAGCGGTCTACCTCACCTTTAGCGTATGATTGGGTCCCTTCTACAACGCACGGGTGTGTATAAATTCGAACACGGAACGCGTAAACGGAACGAGCGGGCGAATCGGGACGAATTTCACATGATAGTCCATTCACGTATACTTACAACTTTTCTGAAGCCCTGCTCAGGTCCTACTTTCAGGCCATTCCTCCGCCCCATGCAGACAAAACTTAAGAAAGTCTATAAAATCACATTAAAGGGACAAAGCACTGCATTCGCGGGCAGTGACATTAATAAAGTTTTGCACGCGAACTATTTATTACCAGGTATTACCAACACACATTTTTTCTTCCTGTTTTTATTCATGTTAATCTTATATTTAATAATATAATTTATTCGTAATATGTAAGTGGAAGTTTATTTCAACCAAAAGTAACATATTTTTATCTTAACAGAAGTATAAAACTATCGTGATACATGACATATAGGCTGTTCACGATAAATGAACACTTTTGAAAGCCCTGCTTAAGATCTACTTGTATGCACGTCGTGTCTTCTTCCGCCTTATGTAAAATGAAAATTGCCACGGGCCTCAGCACATTATTCGTGCGTCGGTCAAGCTAAACTGAAAAAAATGATTAGGAAAGTAAATATCTAACAAATCTGCTCATTTTTACACTTCTATGGATTAAAAAAGCAGAAATCGAAAGAAGTAATTTTAAGTTATCACGAATGGTTACCTAACACCATTTATTAGACGTTAAGAATTGGAACTACTTTCCTTCCTTCGTTACTTAGGAAATAAAATAAGTCGAGGTGATTTTTCAGAGACCTGATTCAAAGAGGACGAACAAAACCGCGAATAGACTATATTATTCAATACACAGAAACGTATCAATATGCAACATAAGAAATTTAAAAAAAATTGGGTTAGGCTGTGTTGGGGATACGACCGTTTGTTTCGCGTGAATACGTCTACGTTGATGCGCTCGGACGCCTTGATGTTTATTTTACGTTCCCGGCACCGCTTCACTCGATCATACGGGGTTTTATGGGTATCACTGGATTGCTTTTGAGATGCTCTTTCCAACCGTATACGATTCCTGTCTTTCGACTTCGCTTTTTGACGAGTATAGGCCGAAATCGTGTTAAGTTTTTAAAATAATTTTTTTTTACATTAAACGCATACAATTTCGCCATAACCACGCCACACAAATGTTTTTATACACGCAATCGATTGATCTTGACGAGAGCTGTCGATTGAAACTTAAAAGAGCGTCGTAGCTTATCCTAGTCAAAAGTTATACTACGCGGAAATTACGAGACCCGGCGAAATGAACTCAAATTTTGCGCCTCACCACGATTTGCAGAGAAAAATATCATTGTATTCTCAGTAATAATGAGCTTTTTTTTTTTTATGTGTATGCTTATGAAAGTTTCAAGCGTAATCACTAATTTCTCTGTCTCCTCATTGTAGAGCATCAGCCCAGGCCTCGTAAAGACCGACATGTTGTCGACGTCTCACAATCAAGAGTACAGCGACGCTGTTTACAAGTCCAGGCCGCACCTCCAAACCCTCGACGTGGCTCAAGCGGTCATATACGTCCTCGGCACTCCGCCTTACGTGCAGGTAATGTATTATTTTGTAACTATAACTAGGGACCTGAGTAATTCGCGGATTCATTTTGGGACAAGGTAGAATTCGAATCACGTGTGTTTATGTAACTTTAGCCATTGGCCCACACGGTGTTTGACGCCTCCTGTAGAACGCTGGCCCAATCATCGCCTTCCACTGTGACAGCGGACAACCAATGTGCAGCTGATATCGGCATATTTGTACACACGACTGTAGAGGCTAGCCTGCAGGCCATTGAACTCGCGAATTTCTCAGGTCTCTAACTATAACTACAGGCGGAATAATTATAGGCTATTCACGGGAAAGTGAGGACATTTTTAAGCCCCCTTACTCGGAATTATAGTCAATTAACATATTTTATTGTAGTCTTAGACATTAACTTTCAGAGTCCGGTGAAATATATACACTGTGTTTATTACTTACATGGCAATATATATAAAAAAAAAAAAAGTGGTGGAAGGATAACATATGGCTGATAGGAATAAGTAACTAGGGTCTCAAAAGTCCTCACTTTGCCGTCAACAGCCTATAACCAAATATGTTATATATATATATATATATATATATATATATATATATATATATATATATATATATATATATCCTGAATACGACACGAGTTACGAGTTAATGACGTGGCGCTTTCTTTGATGCCGGCGTATCAAATACGTTACTAAAGGGTTATGAAAAAATTTGTACTTTTAAACTTTCAGACAATATCTGTCAAAGTAAAATTTGTACTTTTAAACTTTTAGACAATATCTGTCAAAGTAAAATTTGTACTTTTAAACTTTCAGACAATATCTGTCAAAGTAAAATTTGTACTTTTAAACTTTTAGACAATATCTGTCAAAGTAAAATTTGTACTTTTAAACTTTTAGACAATATCTGTCAAAGTAAAAATTTGTAATGTTTTCGTTATGTACATATAAAATAAACCAAATTATTTGCAGGAAATTTAACGATGACAGCTTGAAGATCTTGTCTTAATGCACTTTAAGGCATGCTTAGCAAAAAGTTATTTTAAAAAAATCTGTGGCTGTCAAAAATGAAAAATATGAATTAATTTCCTTGTGTTTCGATTTCTTTAAATCCCAGAAACATTTCCTTGGGCGAGTTTACAGACGTCTTGAAGTAGGCCTTGGCATCTTTTTCCAGTGTGAGTTATCACATTACCGCACGTGAGTTAGTTTTCATAATTTGTACATTTATAGAACAACAAAATTGTGATTTCGACGTCCACTTATGCAAAAGCTACACAATAGTTTTTTTTTTCCGAGGAAGGAGTAACAATTTATATAGGTTGATATCAACTGCTGCAGTACTACTGGATTGCCAAATTCGGTAGTAATCTGTTAATTGTTTCCCGACAAATTACACAAATAAAATTTAACTACTCATATTTACTTGGCCTATCATAGTATTTCTTACGTGCCTAATTCGGAGAAAATTTGTTCGGTAGTTTTCGAGATATAATGTAAAATATTTATTTTTACATGCGGCGCTATCTATGGCCTACAAAAGTGGTTGCTGTTTATCTTATATCATGCTTGTAATACATACCGTCAGCGTACAAAATTTGGTTGGAATTGGCCAAATTGTATGGCAGTTATACTATTTGTATAACCGCCATTTTGAAAATATGTGCCCGGCGTTGTTGAAAACTATAATGAAAGTCAGGTGTCCTTATTTAGTACTATGTGTGTACCGAGTTTGGTGGAATTCGGTTTGAGCGTTCAAAAATTGCGCACGCACGCTCACGCACACACACACAAGTGATATCATGAGCCTTTCCAAAGTAGGCTCAAAACAAAGTAATATAATATAGGTTTCAAAACACATTAAAACATTTCGTATTTTTAGTTGAACTGTACCCATCCCATTAGAAATGTGAATCGAAGTTCATATTGAAACCTGCAGTAGTTCTTTCAGTAGTATCTTCATTTCAATAGTGAAGCTAGTAATTCTGTGACACTAAATGGAGTTATTTACCAACATCTTAATTAAACATACTATCATATTAAGTTTATGTTTTTTTATTTTAAATTGACTGCTTTATTTCTGAAATTAAACGAAAGTGTAATGAATCAAGAAACGGAAGGCTTGTGGCCGGTTGCACCATTGTGGTTCGAAACTCAATCCGAGATCGTATCTAAGATCGACACAGAAAACTGTTGCACCATTCGAGTTCAGAGCTGGACTGGAGATCGAGATTAAGGTTCATTTCGAACCGCCGAAATTGGCGGTTCGAAATTTCGATCCGAGATCAGCAGCCATCGTCGACAAATGCAGTTTGAAAATATCCCAACAGATGGAACTACGTTCGATTGTTTTCTTGGAAAATTAAATTAACATTATACGCACTTAAATATTATTCAGCAAGATTCGTACAACAATAATTCACTTAAAACAGATAAAACATAGCACATTTAGTTCTATATATAGTGAAAAATACGCCTACTTCCATGACGTCATTTATTACGTACGAATAGCAAAATTTGTCTCATACTTAATCTCGATCTCTCACTTTGGAACGAAGATCGACAAATCGGAGATCCAAAATAATGAAATTTCGTTGGTGCAGCACTTGTACATTGGAACCAAGATCGAACTGGATCCTGGTTCGGAACTAGGATCATTCGATCTCGGATCGGGGAATATGTTGTTACAACCGGCGTTAGACGTATTTAGAATGACTGTAGATTTTTTAATAATCACCACTTACGTAACCACCAAAACATGGTAATTAGGGAATAAGATTATTTTAACGGCCGACTTATGTGCATGGCAGTAGAGCGAAGACATATAACTGGAAATTTTTCGTGGTGAAGAGATAGCACGTTTTGCTTTCGCGTAGATATATTATGTCAATTGTTTACTTGGATTCCATTTACACCGAACCTTAAAATGAGCGGGCAGTGGCGGAGATCATGAAGAACGTCGCGCGGCTGGGGTAAACAGTTAAGTAGCGAATGCAGTCGAACAAAGGCGAGAGCGTGGATGTGACTCCGCCCTGGACCTCGTTTCGTATAAGTGCCTTTATCCTGTAAAACATTCGTCGCAGTCGTTCATTTTAAGTTACATTATGCGTTATTTTTTATATGTTTTTTATCGCGACACGTCTACTAACGGTGATCAAATCGAAGCGAAATTTGTTCCGGTTATTCACCATCACTTGCTCAGCCGAACAGCCTGGCTGGGGAGAATCAACCGCCCGTCTGGGGTATTGATTGCCAATTAATATCTCCTCTCCCTTCTTTAATTTTCGAGGGCCTATGGGGCACTGCACCCGACTATACAACGCGAAGAACTCATAAAAAAAGTAGTACAGAGACCATAAAAATTGTCAGAAAAGTACGCTTTATGCTGTATATGTAAGAAGAATGTTTATATTTTGCAACATTATAAAACATTTCACTAAAATATACTTCTGAAATGAAAAAAAAAATGGATTAAAATAGTCTGTTTTTAACATAATTTAAGCGCATTTTCATTCTGGATGCTTCGGAAAGCAGAATTTCCAAGAAAATCTTTGTAATGGAATATCTTCGTAATGTTTACTACAGTTGTGTGTAAGAAAATTTGTAATAATAATGTAAGATATAATTTTTATAATTATTTTTAATTGCGTTTGTCGGTCACAAACATTTATGACTAAAACTGACGTAATTAAAGTTAATTATAAAATTTATATGACACGCTTTTTATTACACATGATCAAAGTAAGTATTATGAAGTTCTCGAAGAAGATTTTCTTGAAATTCTCCTTTTATGAGAAACCTCGTTGGTGTAAATTTTTTTTTTGAGGCGTGTATTAAACATTTCTGTCTATAGAATATTTGTACTTTATCGAGTTGTTTGATTTTATTGCTGACAATAAGTTATAAATACTTATTATAGGCCATTCACGGTAAAATGAGCACTTTTGAAAGCCCTGCTTAAGATCTACTTGTATGCACGTTGCGTATTTTTTAATTAACATTGCCATGGACCTCATCACTTTATTAGTGCGTCGGTCAGGAGAAACTGTGAAATTATAGGAAAAGAAAATATTTTACAAATCTGGTGATTTTTATACTTCGCTGCATAAAAAAAAAGTGAAAGAAATAATTTAAGTTATCACAAATGGTTACCTAACGCTTTTTATGCAACGTTAATATATGGAACTACTTTCTATCCATCGTTACCAACTTTACTGGGCACATGTCACTCAGTACGAGCGTGAAAATATATGCAGGTAGGGGCAGTGGCTTCTTTCTAAGGTTGATTTCAAAAGTACTCACTTTATCATGAACCGCCTTTACAAACACGGGCCGTTGTTGGGTAGCGGTCAGAACTACTCGTCTCCCAACAAGACGAAGCAGGTTCGATCCCCGGAGGGGCCACTTTCAGGCTTCTGAATATGGGAATCGTACCAGACGTTGCCGCTAGTCGGTGGGTTTCCTTGCGTACCTCCCGTTTCCCGCCGCCCTTGCATTTCACAGCTCTGTTTCCATCTCGTTTCACCCCTCATCGGAAAGCTAGAGCGGAAGGGAGATACTCGAGAAAAACCCCGCTGACCGGCGGCAAAAAAACGGGAGTGACTCCGTTGGGAATCGAGCCCGGTTCGCCTTGGTGGGGAGGCGGGTAGTTCTGACCGCTGCACCACCGCGGCCCTTGTTTGTAATAAGTGCGAGATCTTGAGAGCCGACGAGGGTGACACGAGACGAGTATGGGGCAGCGCCGGAATGCTAGGGCGAGCGATTCCGGAGTAAACCACAGCCGAACCAGCGGCATCGTACGGCACGATTCCCACGCGCGAAAATCCGGGAGCGACCCCTTTTTCGATTAGAGAGTTTCTGTTCGACGCATAACATGAACATGTTCAGCGCTGGTCCCAGTGAGTGGTCACTCCTAACCAAATAAGATTGCGTGGGATTCGGCTCTTTCTTCCTTGAAGGACTGCAAAAGAGACTCGGAATCCTCGAGGAGGTGTCTTATAAACGGCGATCTCTAAGCGAACGTCATTCAAATGTACCTATGTTTGATTCTAGCTTGTCCTAAAATTCATTAGTCAAAATTTTTTGTCGCTTTTCATAGTAAACTGTTTCATTCCTTTTTAAAACTTATAGGTATAGCCTTTTCTCGGCTATTTAAGCACGTTTAAAAGTCAACTTTTGGAAAATGTCACTACCTCTGCCTTGATGCGTTTTAACGGTACCACTGATTTGCATGTGCCCAATAAAGTTGGTAACAATGGAAGGAAAGTAGTTCCATGGCTTAACGTTGAATTAAAACTGTTTGTTAAATCTTTATGAATGCTCAAATTACTCATTTTGCTTTATGTTTTTTAATTCACATGCTTAAGTGTAATAATTACAAAATTTGTAAATTATTGCCTGTGTCTAATAGTTTCACAGTTTCACTTGACCAACGCACGAATAAAATGTTAATTTTATATATCGTGATAGAATACACAATGTGCAAACAAGATCATCTTAAGCAGGGCTTTCAAAAGTGCTCCGGTTACCATACACAGCCGATGTTTATGTAACACAAAAAACAGCAATATTTCAGTGGAAATTATTTTTCTTAAATTTCGACTATCGAAACGCAGTAAAATGGGGGAGAGGGAGAGTGTGTGAAAAGATTAAAACAAACGTGGATATGGCCACAGAATGTCGGAGGCTTGCCGCGAGACTTGGAAAAACGAAGTCGGCGCTTGCGATTATACATATGTTCGTGTGAATATGTATTTGCTCCCTCTTTCAGCACAATGTCTTGCTTCGAACAACGTAACAAGCAGCTCGACCATTGCGCGTCGTCCGTATGCAGAAAATATATTTGGCAGAAGCCATCTTCTAGCATTGACCTTTCTTAGTTTTTCTATAGCAGTTCCCAAGTAAGTGAATGGGTGAACAGATTTGGGCGGCTCTTGAAATCGAGGTCTTCAGAGCCGATGAGGTATTGAAGCGAGGTGAGCATGGAGCAGCGCCGGAATGAACGGGCAGGGGAAACGGGAGTTCCCTGAGAAAACGCGCCGAATAATGGCAGCGTCCGGCACGATATCCGCATGAGAAAATCCTGAGTGACCCGGGCTGGGATTGAACCCGGATCGCCTTGGTGGGAAGTGAGCATGATAGCCGCTCAACCGCCCCGTTTCGAATTAAGAATCGGTAGTCTTTACACAGTACGTCTATAATCTATTTATGAGTCCTTGCCACTCTTTGAATCACGCATTTGTAAAATCACTCCATTTATAACGGGCTTGGTTGTTTCCTAAATATGTCTTACATCACAAGCATTTTATGCTTCTGTTAACACAAAAGTATATTATTACAGGTTAAATAGAACGTTCACATATATTTTTACTATAAATTATAATGATTCATATATATATACACAATTAATATGTACGAAAACAGAGTGAAAATAGGCGTGTTGATAATGACTCGCAAGAAATAATGCCCATGCTAAATATTAATAAAATGAGAGCGCATAGATGCAGTGTGTCGTCCCTTTGATGTAATTTCCAAGACTCGGTTAAGCTAAGCATGAGGCGGAGGAATAGCCAGGAAGTAGAACTTTAGCAGGGCTTCAGAAAAGTTGGAAGTAACAGTGAATGGACTTTAATTAATGGTTATAGCTCATCAACAAAGTCTTGCGGGACTTGATGCTCGTCTGACTTTCCGTCGTAATAATATAAATAAATTAATATATATATAAATTAATGCACATTTACATTAATTTAATGTTTCCTCCAGCTTTCAAAACTGTTATATCTAATTTTTTATAATTTATTCACCTCACATTCCAGCCAGAAGTCAGACTCAAGCGTTTCATTGAAAACTTTTCTTTAATGTATTTCAGTGTTATTTATCAATGAACTATACATTATTTTACCATTACCTATTCATATTAATGGGTTTAATAAACTGTCACGATAGAATGTAACGTATGCAGATGTGTCATTGTCTTCAGTTTGTTATGTTTAAACATGATGTTTTGATTTGTTTCAGGTTCATGACATATTGCTGAAACCCGTGAATGAAAAGTTGTAAGATATCTCTGTTTTGTCCATGTGTTATTACAGTGTCATTTTAACTGACACTATTAGCTTCTGTTTGAAATAATAATACACAGTGATTTCCTATCCATACATATGTAATCTTAGAAGTACTTTTGTTCATATTATAGGACAAAAACATATATTTTTGAAAATAAATATTTTAATTGTTTTAATTCACCGCAACGATCGTCCCTGAAAGCATTTTTCAAGAAGTAGACACACCGTTATTTTACTCCTTAAACCCCAAACTGTATTTGGAATGTCGTGGGAAAAAATGTAAACATTTATTTGGCGTAAAAATGTTTTATGTTATGTTTGGGGGTTGAGCACCGTTTAACTTGGTTGGATTGGTGTATGCAGAGTAAGAAAAAAGTCTCTGGCTGGTTCACGAATATTCTCTTCGCAATTTATAATTTGTAGCAGAATTTTCAGTCACATCCATAAATTCGCACAGAAATTTTGTCCGTATTTAAACTATATTAATAAGGTATTTTCTATTAAGATAATTTTATTTTATCGTTTTTCGGGTTTTTAATATGAATGCACTTTGTGGATTGTTTTGGAGATTTGAAAGTGAAAGTATTACGTCAGAGATCATGTCGTAAATCAGTGCTCTTGTATATGCAGTCGCATGCCCGACTGGAATTCGGGAGTTTGGTGTTTAAATTGCAGCTTATCAGCAGATTTATTATCATCAGTGCAGTCGAATTTTTTGTGCGATTCCTTTGGGTGTGTTTACTCGGAAAAGTCTGGTATTTACAAACGTATACATGTTGTATCAACAGGATGCGCTCACACCTATAAGTTCATTAAATGCAACGAGTACATATACATGAAAGTATCACAAAAGGTGGGCCATACCTTTTTAAGCATCCATAACATCCGTTTGTCCCTCTCCGTGGTCTTTGCATTGTTGAATGCGCCTCTTTTCGTGCTAATCACAATCCTTGGGGCCACTTTCTCGAAGACCGTGAGCACTGAATCTTCGATCCGATCGTTGGTTAAATGACGATGCTGCCGCACATTTTCCTTGATGAAACCCCGTAGTGTTGTCAGATCAGGGCTTCTTGGAGGCCATGGAGGAAGAGTTGGACGATTCCCCGCGTCTCATCCGATCCAACGACTCCTAAAGACTGCGTTCAGACGTTGCCGAATGCGAAGTGTGCCGGCCGCCAACAGTGCTGAAACCAAAAACTGCTCAGGAAATTCCCCCGTACCCAGTTGTGGGATGATCCAGTCGTGGATAATTTGGTGATAACCGAATAAATTAATAGATTCATTGATAGTGACCTGAAAAATTCGCAAGTTGAATGACCTGCAGGCTAGACTTTACATTCTTATGCACAAACATGGTGATGTCGACTGTGCATTGGTTGCCTGCTGTCAGAGTGGAAGGCGAAGATTAGGCCACCGTTCTACAGGACGTGTCATACGCCATGTGTACCAATGGCTTAAAAGTTATATAAACACCGGTGTTTTGAATTCTAGCTCGTTCCAAAATGAATCCACGAATTCTTCAGGTCTCTACTCATTCAC
The DNA here is from genome assembly GCA_029891345.1 of Dryococelus australis. NCBI lineage: Eukaryota > Metazoa > Arthropoda > Insecta > Phasmatodea > Phasmatidae > Dryococelus > Dryococelus australis. The sequence continues at coordinate 52,108,552 of CM057006.1, read as the reverse complement.
TGTTTGACAACATCTGAACACAGGCGACCAGCTCAGATGCTCTCAGAACACTAATGACTTCCCTTTGGACGGTTCCAAATACTCGCCACTAGAATGCAGCACCCTCTAGCAGAGTAGCAGCTGACGTTCACTTCACCCGCACTGTTCACTTCAGCGTGCTCTTTATTATTTAGTTCCTTTCATACAGCAGACGTGTCAGAACCATCGCCAAAGGTTACAAAACATATCAAGGTTATTTGAGCCAAGTGACTAGTGCTCATACATGATTTCAGGTCCTTCAACTATATTGAAATATATATTTTTAAATTTTTATTTTGGAAAACATAATTTTAAAATAACTTTTTTTCTCTTATATCTGTGCAATAATCGAAATATATTTCATGATACATTAAGAGAAAATTACATGTTTAAAGCGGAAGTAATTGGTAGATATATGTGATGCGGTCTCAGAAAAGGTACCCTAGGGTGAAAAACCATTTTCGGATGTTGGGCTGTTTGTGTAGACAATTCTACGAGGAATTCAATTAAACAAGTCACACCTTGTACAGCGTTTATACTCTCAGCATGTTGCGTTCATGTCTCGAAAGCGACAAGTTTCGCTTTTTTCAAACTTTTTATGGGCGTCCTGAAAATCTTACTTTTTCACCCTAAAGTACCTTTTTCTGAGAACGCGTCACATACGAGGAAAGCAGGGTGTCCTTTAGAGTCATGAGGTAGGTATTTCTCAGTTTGATCGAAATGATGAGTGGGCCAAACATTTTACACACACATACACAGATGAAAAATACCGTTGATTACACTTTTCTTTTTTTGAAATTACGCCTTTATCTTTGAAATAAAAAATCCTTTAAAACTTCTTAAAAGCTAATGTTAAATTTTATATTAGCATGTCAAAAATGTGCTATAAGACTAGAGCAACACACAAAAACATAATACTGTAAAAAATCAAATTTATTTTTAAATATAAATAATATCATACAACAACAAATCTGCTAACATTCCTTTAAAATATATGTTTTTTTTCTGGAACTTATTACAAAGAAAATATTTTTTACTTAAATTTTGTAACAAATATCATATAAATATGTTTACACCCCGAATGACTTCACTCTATTTTCACACACGGAGTTTCTGACAAAGACCAATGATTGCTTTTAACTTTCGTAGATTATTTCACCTCTGAGCGTAATGGAAATTCCAACATTTTTGTACCATTGCAATAAAACTGCCTTCATCCATATTATTCAGAATATTTATAATCGTGATTCTAAAGTCAACAAAGTTTCACACTTCTATTTTAAATTTCAGCGCAAAGTTCGAATGTGCAAGCAGTATCAAAGATTTCAAAGACTGTTTACACGTCTATACTTAAAATAACTAAAGGCTGTTCACGATAAAGTGAGCACTAAGTCAACCTTATAAAAAAGTCACTGCTCCTACCTGCATATCATGTAACGGACGCACTGAGGGACATGCACCCAGTAAAGTTGGTATCGACGGAGGGAAAATAGTCCCGTGTCTTAACGTCGAATTAAAAGTGTTAGTTAACCATTGATAGGATTTAAAAATAATTTCCTTTGCTTTCCGTTTTTATAATGCATATAATGTGTAATAATTATTAGATTTTTAAAATATTTACTTTTCTAATAATTTCACAGATTCACTTGTCCGACGTACGAATAATATGATGAGCCCATGACCGTGTTAATTTTACATAATGCGGAATAATACACAACGTGCATGCAAGTAGATCTTAAGCAGGGCTTTCAAAAGCGCTCAGTTTACCCTGAACAGCCTATAACAGCAGTTTTACAATGAATATTTTAAACACTGTTTCTTAACCAATACACTTAACTAGTAATAAGAACTTAACGTTAAACATATCACAGCCTTTTAAGTCGTTAGCACACGTGTATGGTAACTGTAATTTTAAGCCTACGTTTGCTTTATAAAAAACTGTTTCTTATTTCTTAATACAATTCTGTCGCACTTTGCACCAGTCAAATTGTGCGTTAATATAAACGCACATGGAGTTTATTTAATAATTAATTACTTTTACGTGTTTCGTGCTAAGAACTAAACGATGTATAATACTGTATGTCATTTCAAATTAAATCAATAAATGCTTCAAGTTTTATCAAATAAGGCAACTTCCTCGGGAAAATTTGAAACACCACAACGGAAAGCTAGGCCGTTATTGAAGCAGCATACGACAACCTTAAAAATATTTTATGTGAACTCGCTGTAGATGAGTTTATCTTAAATTAGAGCTACAAAAATTTAATTAGAGATACAACTTTGTTTTTTTTTGTTAAGTGAACCATGAATTTGCATTACATTTTTTAATATATATAATGGTACTAAAATCAGCAATGGTAACAGGAGATAATTAATTCTTTAAAATATATTTTTTTGTACAATTCATTATCTTAGAACATTTATTTACTAAGTACATGATCAAACGTTAATACTTCCCAAACTGTTTTACCAGGAAGTCCCCATAGCAGAGTACTCATATTGTGTTTTGGCAGTGATGACAATTTTTAACGACAAAAGCGTAACAGAATGCTGATTGGGCCGTTTCCTCAAACGTCTGTGCAATGACTTTATGCTTTTCTGTCAATGAATTAGGCTCACTTCCGTTGGTGGCGATCGTTTTACTTTGTTGGGAAGAAAAGGAGCGACGACTTGGACCTTGTAGAATCAAATAAATGCACCATATTTTAGGCGTTGTAAAACACGAAATTTGTGTCCATAAGTGTACCGCTGCCTGCATGACGCTCTATCGGGAAGAACAAAATGTCTGCTGTGCTTCGTGTTATTGGAGGTAGCTGCTCTTGAGTCTACAGAAGAGAGAAAGAGAGAGAGAGAGAGAGAGAGAGAGAGTGTGTGTGTGTGTGTGTGTGTGTGTCTCAACAGCAAATGATAACTCCCCCATGTGAGACTATCTCACATTCGATGATGTGTTCTAACATGTACATTGCAGACCATTAAAGCTGGAGTCACAATAACTCGACGAATACGAAACGACAGACCGACGCGATGTCAGGAATCAACGGAATTTCACATTATATTTTACCGTGTTCACAATACGACGACGAAATTTTCCCGACAAGTGTGTTAGTTGGCTGTTGGAAAATCCTAAAAACGACAAGTTATCCTAATAACTAACATCAATATTTACTTCGTAAAACTTACGATAAAACGAATGATTATCTTGCGTTTGACAATATTTTAATTTATACAAAAGAAAAATGTATTTAAAAACAAACCGCGATGTTAGTTTGGCGGCAAGTTAATTTATTATTTACTAAAGTAGGGAAATATACACGAAATTGTGCTTTATAATGTTGTGTTTTCATTTTTTGCGCGCTTCGACGAGCCCCACGCGACGGAAAGTAGAAATAGAACCTACTAATCTCGGGCTGTCGGGGCTGCAATTTTGTCAGGCTGGCGTCACTGTAACCTTGCTTTTCATTGGCTGCTACTCAAATTTCGTCGTGTCGGGTTCGTCGGGGCAATGAGAATCCATCTATAGTGCGTTGACCACGAAAAAAGTTTGTAAGGTTATATTTGCACTACGCGCTGTTCAACCAGTAAACATAACCTGTGACTACTTTTTTCCTCAAATTAATTTTTTTTTAGAATGTATGGTTTTAGCAAAACGGCATGTAAAAGTAAAAATTTTACCGGTTTTTGTAATGCACAGATAGAATAAACCAAACTATTTGTATCAAATTTTTCAATGACATCTGAAAGGTTTTGTCTTCATTAATTTTAGGATTTTCTTAGCAAAAGATATTTTACGAAAATTCAGGGGCAACCACAAGTCAAAAATACGCAAGAATTCCCTTATTTTCAACAGTTTTTTTTTCAATTGTAAAAACGTTTCCTTACACGATTTTATAAACGTCTTTGAAGTAGCTCTGGGCAATTTCTTTGAGAGTGAATGATCTTATTTCTGTATGTAAGTTAGCTCTCGTTATTTGTACATTTCTAAAACTATAAAATTGTAATTTGACATGTTTTAATGCGAAAACTATGCACCTTTATTTTTGCGAGGAAAGAGTGATTACTGATAATGTCTAAAAGTTGAATATAATTTTGTACAAATACAAAACAACACATTTTTCTCGTAGCCACTACCTGAGCAAAGTCCCACATACAGAATACTGTGAGTGAAAGGTTTAAGTTACTTGGTTCTCTGCAAGATGACGCCATGGACAAAGGGAAGTAATAGCGGAGCTAGCTACCTTGTGGACGCCAGGGAAACTATATCCAAAAAATCGCGGAGACAGGGGCGGCCTGGAGGGGCAAGGGGAAACGGATGTGCACCAATTTGGTTTTGTGTTAAATGAAAGTGGCTGTCTAGACGTCTGTTGGTACGGAATACCCCTGTGAAAATGTTAGAATTCCAACTCTGATAGCGGTTTTTAAATTTCATCCATTGTTTATGGAAATAAGACATTAAGTTAATTTAAAATTTAACCAAATTTAACATTCGTTACTCATAACGTTTCTTTCCTTTTTCTCTCCGAGCATCTCTCTTATTTCAAATACCATAACGTCACAACTCTGTGGGATTTACAACCTCCCATCACTGGCCTATCCGCCAACGATTATTTTACACCGTAGATCTTTAGTCGAATTCTTTACACGCGAAGATAGTAAACATATAAACAAAGTTTGTATGAAACATGTGCAGCAGATAGTAGCTATTGACATCTCAGTACCATTTTCTTAAACATCTGCTGTGTTGGTCTGTCGGCAATAACAAAATATATTTATTTTACTGGATGTCCTGGGTTCATTCCCAGCTACAAGCCGCTGCAAATCATAACCCTTCTCTCAGTTTGTACAGCAGCCGCCCGCGTATTATTTGCAGTGAGTACTGGGGCTTTTATCCTATGTTAGAGGTACAAGCTCGCTCTGGAAAGACAGGAGCCTGTGTCCCTTTCTTGACTCCTGAAGGTCATCAATAGTGTCGTCGACGTGTAAGCTGCGAAAGTGTATCGAAGCGGTGTTCTTTTCTCCGCTCGAACATTGCGAGAAGCTCTTCAAACATAGGGTTGTTCACTTCTAATAACCCAACACATGGGATACTGCCAGCAGATATACAAGTATGCTCTATAATACTCTCGTTTCATAATGCTGAAGCGAGAATGAAGCATAATCAGTAATCGGTATCACAGCAAGTTATTTTCCTGCGAGAGGCGTAAAATAATTTGATACCTTGTCAACCTTTACGTACATTGCATTGGTGGACTCGATGGTCAGGCGGCCAGCGCACTAGTTTATCACTCGTGTGGTCGAATCCAAATTTTTTCTTTTAGGAAACATGGCCGACGATGATAGAGTGGTTTTCTCAGGGTATTTTCGCCCCTATCACAACTGCACTCTGCTACTCTGTGAGTACTGCCTTATTTCTTTCTAACTTAATTCGGTGTCTTTTACTCCAGCATAGTGACCCTAGCCAAAGGTACTCCTTATCATGCTTCAATAATTTCTCTTTGATCACCGTATTTGTGGCGTGAGTCATCTGGTGTCCGAGTTCTTGTGAACTGCCCGTCTCAAAAGGCGGTAAGGAGAGCACCAAGAAGGACAGCAGCTTCCCGGACCCCAGACGCGCAAGATGCCATGGGTGGAGATCACGACACGGCGTTGCCGACCAAGTATCACTTGCAGTAGCAGTAGAGCTTCATGTGGTAGTCTGTGACACAGGCGCTCTGGTCGCCGTAAGTGTTGATGCGGCTGACGACGCCTTCGACGGCCATGCTGGAGTTTTCCGCTCGCTGTCGCAGGGTGGCCTCGAAGAGCGCGTCGCCGGGCCGCGTACGCACCACCAGCACGTAGTCGGCAATAGCGTGGTTCTTCTGCAGCTCCGAGGTGGGCACCTGGCGCTCGGCGCTGCGCAACTCTGCTAGCTCGAGGAACGCGCACTCGCCGTATGGTTGGAGAAGGGTGTTGAGGTGGCGCACAAGCTCCTCTGCTGCCGTCCTCGCCCTGTCGTCTGTCACGTTGAGCGGCTCGCTCGTCTGGCACGCGCACCAGTGCGGGTCGATGCCGGCGTCCGCGCACGTCCTCTCCTCGGATCCCGGCAGGAAGAGGCTACGACCTCTCGCCGCTGCCCCGGCAGCTCCCCGGTCCTCCTCCAGACGCCGCAGGTCCAGCAAGTCGCGCAGTGTCTCGTGTAGGTCGAAGGGCGTCGTCAGCAGCCGCGTGTTCCTCCGCACGTTCGCCACGGCGGCTCCGTAGCGCTCCTCGAACCATGGCGGAAACACGAACATTAGGAACGGCAGCCGCTCCTCCAGCCGGCCCTGGTACGTCTCGCGGATGTCCCCCCACCTGATGCCGTGGTCGCTCATGAAGACGACGACGGTGCGCTCCAGGTCCCCCGCGTCCAGGTGCCGACGGAAGAAGTTCTCGTAGTGCTCGTCGCCGAGCTGCGGGAAGTTGAGGAAGTCGTGCGTCAGGCTCGTCGTCCAGAAGAAGGCGAACGAGTCGGCCGAGGACACGGCGGTGAGGTACTTGGACATGTAGCTGAGCAGCGCCTGCAAGGTGAGCTGGGTGCCGACGCACAGTTTCGCGTTCCATAACTCGTTGTGCCCGAGCTCATTCTCGGCCACCAATTGGTACGGCCTCGCGTAGTAGTCTGTGGGTTGGCGTTTGAAACCCTTCTTCAAGTAGTTGAATATCGACATTAACGGGGAATCCTCCCCGAAGGCGGTCCTGTAACCTGCCTCACTGAAGTTGTTCCAAATCCAGGGACAGCGGTCGAAGAAGTCCTTGTCGCTCTGCCAGCAGAGGTGGTGCAGCTCGTCCACGGAGAGTCCGGAGAGCACGGGCACGATGTTGGGGAAGGTGTTGTCACCAACCTTGTTGTAGCCGAGCATCTCGACGACGCGCAACTTGCGCAAGAGGGCGATCGTGCGCGGCATATGGCGGTGCAGGTTGAGGCGAGACACTGCGTCCACGCCCACCACCAGCACGCTGACGCGATTCTTGTCGGCCAGGGCGGCGGCCTTGGCGCAGCGCTCCTCCACGTCCGTCTTGCGCCGCACGAAGGCGTGCACGTCCCTGTAGACGCGGCGACCGCCCTTCGCCGTGCACGTCACCGTCACGAACTCGTCCTGCACCTCCACGTCCTGCTCGAACACGGTGCAGTTCTTCGAGTGTCTGCGAACAAACAACGCACACTATACTTGCAGTACCTCGTCTCATTTGTTACTAATAAGCCCTGACAGTCGTGGTTACAGTGTGATAAAACAATGCTCTCCATTCTATACAGAAAATAATAGTTGTTCTATACTTGGTTTGCTGCAAGTGGCGAAATACTAATCCAAAACCATTACACTTCGAAGCAATTTATATATATATATATATATATATATATATATATATATATATATATATATATATATATAAGTCCATATATTTATTATTATCATGCTTAAAATTACATAATAGTAAGTAAAATTCCTAGCGCACTGTTCTTATTCAAAAAACTGGTGGCATAAGAGACCGAATGTCAAGATAATCAAACGGGCCTTGGAGTTACGCTATTAGAATACTATTTATTCGAATAAGTCCTTAGAATTTAATTTAATTATCCTCCAACGGGTAATTTGTCGATTCATTATCGACATAGTTCAGACATAATTTTTATGTCTTAATTACTTCATTAAATTTAATATGCTGTATTTTATCACAAAATCTTTATCTTTGTAAGAGTGCATATGTGCGCATATTAATTTATACCATGTATGTACATATACTTATATTAAAAGTACACAGCCTGTAAAAAATGGCGGATTGTAACACCAGAGTTGCGTAGAAAAGTGAAAACTGCGAAGAAAACATACGGGTCATTTTGTACTACAGCGAGCCGTTTGCTCACAGTGAATGTAGCGTGTTTACATTTAGCAGTTAAGACTGATTCACTATGAAATTAACAATTTAAGTTGTATGCATCCTTGGCAATAGGGCTGATGGTCCTTATCTTTTACCCGACCACATGACTCTTTGAATATGTGTCACTAGCTGCTTGCCGCTGCATGTGGTTGCAACATGACGACACACATCTCCACTTTATGTGGCTCTTGTGTGAAACCACATTCACAAAAACTTCCCTGGTAGGCTGTTCATGGTAAAGTGAGCACTTTCAGCCATATGTCATCCTTAAAACACTTTTTTAAACATACAATACCATTTAGTGTATATATTCCACCGCACCCAGAAGTTAACGCTTAAAGCTAAAACAAAATATATTTATTGACTATTATTCCAAGCGAGAGGGCTTCACAAAGTGCTCACTTTACCGTGAATAACCTATAGATGGACAGGAAGTGGTGATCCGGGTCCATGGCCTACAAGATCGCCATACCCCAGTGTCTTAGAAATTTTCGTGTGGAGTCACCTTAAGGAACTTGTCTACAGGTATACGCCAAATGACATTGCAGGTATCGTGGTAAAACTTCATGCCGCGCGATTATTATAGTTGATGAGACGCTGAATAATGTGCAATAATCTGCAGGTCACTGAACTCGCGAATTTTCCAGATATTATTTTTTAAAAACTTATGAAAGGAACTATAGGAATTTTATATTTATGTGTTTTTCCTTACAAAGCTAACACATACGACTACAGCTTAATAACTGCCTGTATCACCATAACTTTATGAGAATATTTCCTTGTGAATTGTTGCATGGTTCGCCGGTATTTCAAGTATAAACTTTGATATCAAATTTTAAATCAAAAAAGTACAGGTGAACCATCAGTTGGATCTCAAAGAATTTCTATCATACCACTCCTGGGACTTCAAGAACGTCAGCTGAAATCAAACTTAGTGTTTTTTTTTTTTTTTTTTTTTTTTTTTTATCTTTTAGGAATAGATTTTAAGTTCAAATACTCTTATTCATGATTTAAAAAATGACAAGTATTATTTTCGAAATGTTTGGTGTTCTTTATTATGTTATAATTGATACCATATCACGAAACAATAGTTAGTCCTCAAAATAATGAAAATAAATGTTGTCTCTTTTCAGTTGGAAAAATGTTTATAGAAAAATTGTTTCGAAAGAGTTTACAAAAGTTTCACGAGTTTCAATATATATATATATATATATATATATATATATATATATATATATATATATATATATAAATATGCAAATAGTTTTGTAAATTGTTTTTGAGACAAAAGAGAAACAAATTCGGGTTAATTCGGAGGAAGAAACACTGTTTCATGTCTTCAAACTGAAAGGGAAATACGAAACAATATTTGCATGCCTGGACGTGTTAACTGAGGGGGGAGGGGGAGAGGAGGGGAGGGGAACAAACCAGTTGTTTGACATCAGTCAGATGGGGTTCCTCAACTGTCAACGGTGCCTATATCAATTATTCTTGTGTGTAGGCTATGAGTAGGGACACCCGAATTTCGCTACAAGATTTCCACGCACGTCAGATTTCAACACCCTATGGACGTGGCAGCAGTTCTCTTTTGCTTTTTGGCGGCGTGTCTCTGCGGGAACATATTTTATTACTTGACTGGCCAATAAGAATCTGAGTTACTACGATACTGTAAGTCTGTGATTCACGAGGATACGCGTAAGACGCATAGCACCTACATTATCCAATCACGAAAGTGGCTCTGAGCTAAAGTGTTATGGAATACAAGTGACCATGAAAATTTTATTCTTTCGCGAAATTCGGGTGTCCCTAGCTATTAGTGTGTGGCCATATGTGATAACCCGACGAAGCTCATCGAGAAGTTACATTTTAGACTAATTTTGTGGGGTATGACAAATTCCAAATATAAAATTGAAATATAAAAAATGCTTTAAATGAAATTGCGGTCATGCAGTTCGCAACAGAATGTAGAACGCAGGCGAAAGCTACTTCTTCTGGCTACATCTCGAACATAAACTGCAGTCTGGGGACAACGCAGCACAGGAATAAGGTTTGTTAAACAGGTTTCTAATGTTTCAGAAACAGTTTGGGAACGGTCTGAAAACTGTATGTAAACACTTTATAAACTGTTCTGAAACTGTTTGTAAATACTTTACGAATTGTTTGGAAACAACATGAAACAGTTTCCAATTATAAAGAGGCTTTAACTACGGTACGCATCAAAAAATGTCATATCTGCAACACGCGTAACCATAAACTTAGTGGATCTCGAAGGGCTAAAGCTTCTCTCCTGAGACGCCAAAATAAGTACTGCGGGGGCGGACTTAACATGCAGGGGAACCACACACAACTTAGAAAATCCAGAATGCTTGGAGAAAAATCCCACGAGTAAGAACTATCATAATATCTTATAACTGCCATAACTTAGAAATAACATAATTCAGAAAATCACAACTCTGAGTAACTGTAACTTAAAAAGAACTGTCAAAAGTTGGAAACACACACTTCCGAGTTTAGAAAATCACATCAAAGGGAGAACGCACCGCATTCGTGTGCAGTCAGTGTAATAATATTTTGCTTAAGAATTATTTCTTACTACACATTACCGGCACACCTATTTTCTCCCTTTTTCACATTAATTATAAATGAAATATTATAATTAATAAATAAAAATAACAAAAGTTCAATTTAACCAAACATAAGATATTTTTTATGTCAACACAAGTATAAGACGCTTGTGATATATGAAAAATTTAGGAAACAACCAATCAAGGGGTGATTTTTCGAAGATTTGTTAAAATAAAAAGTGTGAAGAAACCGCGAATAAGCTACAGAACTATTACATAGTTAGAACCACATAACTTAGAAATTTCTATCTTATATAAACCTAACAATAAAAATAGTTTGGAATATTGCGCGATAAGCAGTTTGCGCGGTAGGAGTTATGTAGTTCTTTTGTGACCAACAGACTAACGAATTGAACACGTCTGGGACAAGTTGAAAACAGTAGTTTATAATCGTCCACAACCTCTAGCAACACTTCCAGATCTCATAAGAGCTGCCCAGATGGAATGGGGCCTTCTTCTGGAAGATGACACTAACACATTGATTACAAGCATACTACGGCGTGTTAATGACATGTACAGTGCACAGTGGGAAGAGAGGAACCCTCCCTAGACAGACACATCATTATACACTGAGTTTGTTGTTATTTAGTGTTTCTTTATTTGTGATATCGGAGAACTGTTTTATTGTTAGAAACACTTTTCGTTTCACGTTTTTTTTATCGGTATTGTAGGTAACGTCTAATTTCTATGCTTTCTTTTATGTATATTGCATATTTATTATGCATGTTCCAAACTTATTTGCTTTTTTTTATGTACCTATATTCCAAACATTTTGTGAGGTGTTTATGCTTCTAAGTAATGTATTTCTAAAGGCTGTTCACGGTAAAGTGAGCATTTTTGAAATCAAACTTAGAAACATTTCACTGCTCCTACCTGCATATATTTTAACGGGCGCACTGAGCGACAAGAGCCCATTAAAGTTGGAGGGAAAGTATTTCCATATATAAACGTCAAATATAACGTGTTAAGTAACCATTTGTGATAACTAGAGACTTGCAAAATTTGCGTTATTATTTCAGGACAGTTACTTAAAACACTTAACCTTTGCAATAGGTTTGTCATTGGGCCATGCTTTGTTCGACACACCCCGGTAAATCTGCACCAAGAAATGAACACTTCACAATCGTGTGCCCCAATCACGTACAGTTTAGTCAGAAAGGGCGTGACTCAGCATCTGGGTTGCAGCCAATGGAGAAACGACGCCGGCTCGAGTAGTTACAGTACTGTGCATTTTAGCTTGATCCCAAAAGAAAAATAACACGAATTTTGCAGGTCCCTTGTAATAACTACGGGTAGAGAAATTTTGCGAGTTCAATGACCTGTATGCTAGACTCCACAATCCTTTGTACAGTCGAACCTCAGATGTTTGTTCATTGGCTGTTGCCCCAGTGTTACCCCACATTTGACAGTACGGGATTCGCTTCCTGTTCCTTCGCAAGTCGGCTATTGGCGTTGAGTCGTCCAGGGCGTGTCTAATAAACTCTGATCCAATTGCAAAGGCGACTTCAGAGTACACGCGTTTGAAATACTACTTGTACTGAAATGAAGTCGCGAATTTTTCCTATCCCTAGTGATAACTTAAATTATTCCTTTCGCTATAGGTTTTTTAACGCATCGGTGTGTTAAATGAACATATTTGTGAAATATATTACAGTTTCACTTAACTGACACATGAATAAAGTGACGAGGTCCATGGCAAAGTTGATTTTACGTAAGGCGTAAGAATACACAACGCGCGTACAAGAAGAACCTGAGCAGGGCTTTCGAAAGTGTTCATTTAACCGTGCCCTGAGATGCACGCGGACTTACTTGAAGGATTCGTCGTTTTGGGGCAACCTCCAGTACGGCCGGTAGCAGCAGGACAGCTGGTCGACGGAGACGTTGTAGAAGACCGCCCGCGACAGGTCGAGCAGAAGCGCCGTCTGGTTGGAGGTGACGAGCGGCGGCGGCAACTTCTTGCCGCACTCTATTGGCTTCTCCTTGCGGATGAACTGGCGCACGTGCTCGTCCATGGGGTCGAGGGCTGGGATCCGGCACGCTGGCGTGTCCACCACGAAGCCGGGGTTCGCGACCCGCTCGCGCTCTGCGGAAAAAAAAAAAAAAAAAAAAAAACGCCGGTCCCCACCCCCCACATCCGCTGTCAGCTGGCCTGCAATCCCCGCTCGCCTCACGAATCAAACATAGAAAAACTTTTTAAAACCAACCTTTTATTTATTAATGCACTAAAAAGAGAAAAATAAACACAGTAGTTACAGAATTTGTAGAACTTGTAAGACGTCGTCGAAGAAACATAATAAACTTTACTGCATATTATGTTTATATCAATTTATATTTAGTAGATAAAAGCTTGGCGCAATATAGAACGTTTACCCTATTTGCATAATCATAGTAAGCACATATCTTGCGAAAGGCTATTAACTTTTCACAATATAAAATGTATACCTCATTTTCGTGATCGGTAGTAAGAACATATCTTGCATAAGGCTCTTAACCATTCGCGCCAAGCTTTTATATATTAAATACAAATTTATATAAACATAATAATTTGTAGTAACGTTTATTACGTTTTTCGACCGCGTCTCACAAGTTCTACAAATTCTGTAACTATTAGAATTATTTTTCTCATTTTAGAGCATTTATAAATAAAATGTTGGCTTTTAAAACATTTTTACAGTTAAATCATTTTTCAATTTTTAATCTCAACATTTTTTGTTATTATTATAGATGTGGACTATTTATACATTTATTTATACATTCGTGAGACTAAAAATACTAAAAATGTGCAATCAAACACGGTTGGCCCCTTCTAAACTTTGGGCTAAAACCTGCCGAACAGTAACGCGCTGCAGGCACACTGCATGCCAGTTTATTGTGTAGAGATTGGGCAGACACCGTACATACAAACAATGCAAGTTAAATAAAACCTTGTAACAAAGAACCAATTGCGGACTCCCAGTGCAACTCCAACGAGCAATCTCCAACTGTGACGCTAGCTTCAGCCACCAACGCTTCTGCAGCCATCCGGGGCGGATGTTGCTATCTTATACAGCAAGATAGCATTAGCAGTCTCCACGACACCATACCGGATCGTGTCACCGCATATATACCTGCTATAGGCTGTTCATAGTAAAATGAGCACTTTCGAAAACCCCTCTTAACATCTGCTTGCATACACGTTGCGTATTCTTCCGCCATATGTGAAATTAAAATTGCCAAGGGCCTCATCACTTTATTCATGCGTCAGTCAAATGAAACTGTGAAATTATTAACACAGTAAATACTTTACCAATCTGCTCATTTTTACATTACGGTGCATAAAAAAAAAAACAGAAAGCGAAAGAAAAGATTTTAAGTTACCACAAATGGTCCCCTAATACTTTTTATTCAACGTTAAGGTATGTAACTACTTTCAATCCATAGTTACCAACTTTACTGGGCGAATGTCACCCAGTGCGCCCATTAAAATATATGCATGAAGGGACAGTGACTTTTTTGTAAGGTTCCTTTCTAAAGTGCTCACTTTATCGTGAACAGCCTTTACTGGTGGTTCAACTCTCTCCTAAATCACTATTCGACTGCACAGTTAAGCCAGAATAAAGAACCTATTTTTATTAATGTCATGATGAGTCATTTGTATTATCATTGCCATTATCGGTACAAAGATTCATATTTTCATGTAGACGTCGCCTTTTGTGTGCGGATATTTTATGGCAGTAAGCTAGCAACTCAAGTTTTCTTCTATACATTCTTGTTTACTACCTTATAGTATTTCCGAAAAAAAAAAAAAAAACACTTACTTCTGTTACACTATTCTTCAGGGGAGCCAATATATGAGATGAGTTTCTTCGTGTATTCAATTTTCGGGCTTTTTTCAGCCAACCTTCCTTTTAAAAAAAATTTTTAATGACATTTTAAGATAAATTTTTAAAGAGAGAGCATAATTTTCTCAGTGTAAAAGGGTTCGATACAACAAGAAGTTATGCAATTGATCTTGGAATTCGCAACAAAACTGATAGATGCCGGTTGATGGTTATCTGAGTCATGTACCTTTGATAGTTTATAACTGAACTAGCCACAGCGACTTTCATCATGTTTTTTGGTGGTATTTACGCTGTACCGCTGTCGTATATAATTGCATAGATTGTTAAAATAATTACGCCGGTGAAATAATTTTTCTGCACTTCCCTTAGTCACATAAAATTTTTAGATGAAATGTTTATGTCAAGAAATACCGCATTTCGCGGAAGTACCGAATTACAATACAGTTTTCACATTATTGCATTAATTTGTTATACGTTGAATAGGTAATAACGTAAAATTTTCTTTCTTTATTTATGTTAACATTATTGTTTACGTTAGTATATATTTGTGAGCATTCTTAGCGAGGGATTTAAATGGGTACAAGTCATTTGGCCTAAAATTATTTTAGGCCGAGCGCATTTTAGGCCAAGTGCCTTTTAGGCCATGTGACTTTTAACGATGATTTGTTAGATTACGTTGGGTGACCGGGGGAGTAGCTGACTGCCGTGCCAGGCGAGGCGGCAGTGGGCGCCTAAGCAACTAGGCGAGGCCAGTGGGGCGCCTAGGCAACTAGGCGAGGCGGCAGTGGGGCGCCTAAGCAACTAGGCGAGGCCAGTGGGGCGCCTAAGCAACTAGGTGAGGCCAGTGGGGCGCCTAGGCAACTAGGCGAGACCAGTGGGGCGCCTAGGCAACTAGGCGAGACCAGTGGGACGCCTAGGCAACTAGGTGAGGCCAGTGGGGCGCCTAAGCAACTAGGCGAGGCCAGTGGGGCGCCTAATCAACTAGATGAGGCCAGTGGAGCGCCTAGGCAACTAAGCGAGAGCCCGGTATCGCCACGCTTGCTGGCAAGGCTGGCACAGAACGGTGAGAGCCCTGTTCTTGGGGAAAGGGGAATCGATTAGGATAAAAGTCTTGACTACTGGAATTTTATAGGGATTGATGTGTTTTCTGCAGCGGCTCAGTGGCTAGAGCAATTTCAAGTGGGGCCGCAGTAGCTCGGTGGGTAGAAATATCTCAAGTGGAGCCGCAGAGGCCCAGTGGCTAGAACGTTCCCAAGTGGGGCCATATTGGCCCAGTGGCCAGAGTTATAACAAGTTGGGCCTTAGTGGTTCAGTGACTAGAGCGATCCAAAGAAGGGCCGAAGTGGCTCATTGGCTAGAGCACTCCCTTGTGGAGCCAAAGTGCCTCCGTGGCTAGAATGATCCAAATAGGAGGCTGCAGTTGCTCAGTGGCTACAGCACTCCCAAGTGAGCCGGCAGTGGCCCAGTGGCCAGAGCAATCCCTTGTTGGACTGCAGCGACTCTTTGTATAGAGCACTCTTTAGTGGGGCCGCAGTGGTTCAGTAGGTAGAAAGATCTAAATTATGGACGCAGAGGCCAAGTGTCTAGATGGCTAGAACATTCCCAAGTGGGGCCGTAATGGTCCTGTGGCCAGAGCGATACCACGTAAGGCCTTAGTCGTTCACTGGTTAGAGTGATCCAAATAAGAGCCACATCAAGCAGAAGAAAGCTTCACCATTCGGCCGCTTGAGGGCAGCGCAATATTGCATTGCTGTGCATTAAAGTGTCTCATGCGTGTTCAAGTGTTTTCATTATCGTTTAAATATTTTCTTTAGTGTAATTATTTTTGTGTAAATGTTTTTGTTGTCATAATCAGAGTCACCACAGATCACACGTAACTACTACGTATGACGTAAAAAAACATAGTGCGCAAGAGACATGACGCATTGACCAAGTGCACACTAGCACATTATTGCTTGTTTGTTTAGGTTAAGTATTTTTCAGGGTTTTTGTACATGCTAATTACACATGATCATTTTTTCAATGGTTTAATGTAGAGCACGCATAGTATAATAAACCCTTGAGAGGCACAAATAAAACGTGTCCGGTGATATACAACACTTTATATTTACACCTTAAAATTCTTTAATTGT
Organism: Dryococelus australis; assembly: GCA_029891345.1. Classification (NCBI taxonomy): domain Eukaryota; kingdom Metazoa; phylum Arthropoda; class Insecta; order Phasmatodea; family Phasmatidae; genus Dryococelus; species Dryococelus australis. The sequence continues at coordinate 52,092,064 of CM057006.1, read as the reverse complement.
AAAATGTATTTAAATTTAAAAAATAAATTTTTAGATTTTTGAAGTGAAAGGCTCACACCGGTCCGCTCTCCTGGCCCAAAAGTCGCCTGGATCACAACTCCGCCTTGCCTGCTCCGGCTGAAAGTGGACTTTTCTGGGGAGTCATTTTTTATATATATTTTTTTATTTTGCAAAATGGGAAAATGCGAAATTTTAAGTAAGAAAAGTGATTTTTGGGTAAAATAATTATTTTCTGATGTGATTTTAGGGTTAAAACGAGCGATTTTGGTAGAAAAATTTCCGACATGGCGGCCGGCTACCCCGAGAGCCGGAGCCAGACCCTGGGCGCTTCCGAGTGCTTCCCCTATTTCCTACTACCGACGGTTTAAATTAATTTTTAAACGTTTGTAACTAGTTAATAACCCATCACCAAAGCGCCAGTTGTGCAACTGCATCCGTAAATTTACTGGATAAATGGGTGATATATCAACATCGCTATTTGTTTCTAAGAAATAATTAGATGACACTGGTAGGTTAAAAAAAAATTGGAGTTACTTTTCTTTTTTACAAGTTTTTTTTTTGGCTCTGAGTGATAAAATTATGTATTAAGTAATTTAAATGTTACGTCTTTAATGCATATTAAAGGAAATTATTAATCTTATGTAATTATTTTTCAAGATTTTTTCCTTTTTAAGCTTGAATGAGAAAGAATTCGAAGACACCAGTATAGCAAAATATATCGGTCTTGAGTTCCACACCCATATATTTTCATTTTATAGGAATGAAACAACAACTGCAACTTCCTAAAGAACCGAAATTTACAATAACATTTTATAGGAATGAAACAACAACTGCAACTTCCTAAAGAACCAAAATTTACAATAACATTTTATAGGAATGAAACAACAACTGCAACTTCCTAAAGAACCAAAATTTACAATAACATTTTATAGGAATGAAACAACAACTGCAACTTCCTAAAGAACCAAAATTTACAATAACATTTTAATCACATTCAAAGACAATTTAAATGTTCTTAATTGTTGCTGATCGCAACACACAGTACGATTAAAGCAACATAGGCCTACCTTTGCATTATGTAGCATATTAAGACACTGATTGAGAATTTCGCAAATAATAAAAACAGAGAAACTATGATTATTTAGATGTGACGGGTAACAAAGTGACTCAAGAATATTTGTCTGTAAGTAAATTTGCTTACAACTACCTCTTATTAATTCAATCTTAAATGCAGCTACATTTATATATTGCTAGTTGTACTTCGTTATGGTCAATTAATTACAACTTTCATACAGAAGTGTGGGAATTTTCATCCTAGGAATTCCACAAACAAACTTGAGAAACTGCTGACATATTACGTGAATAGTAATTTATGTATGATAAGTGCTCACATAATTTTTATGTTCTTTTACTATTTGTGAAGATTTGCTGCCCTCTCTTGCCCTATAATAGTAATCCTGGCTACGCCACTGCTGGCGGGGGTTAAAAACTCGTAAAATTTAATATTTATAATGTTTTGTGTACATAAGTAATTTCAACAATTAAGATTTTTTTATACCATATACTTATCTTGAATCTCTCCGTAAAAAGGGTTTCATAGCCACAATTTCATTTCAGTTCAATTAAATATCTTTCTGTTGTAGAAAAAAATAAAAATATATTATCGTGTGCATATCACACCCGCCATTGAGAGAGTTGTGTTTTCAAACAATGCGTAATTTATGTGATATACTTTTTATCTAGCCAATCTCAGCGTTACAATGTTTCCGCGCAACACTGCAAAATTCTACGAAAAAAATATACGGTATATTACTGAGTAACATTAATCCTTGTTCATTTACGCACTACACATTACAAATAAGAAAACCAGTAGTTATTTATTAATTCCAACACCACTAACATTCGACCCACGTGGGCCATTTTCACTCTAATACCGAGCAATACGTATAGGACCAGTCTTTCTTAAGCCACATTTGAAAAGTGGATCGATCAGGAGAGGTGGAACAATCGCGGCTTTATATTTCAGCCACCTTCTTTTTTTTTTTTACATCTAAAGTCTTATGTATGAGTTCGTACGCAGCCTTCTGGCAGAAAATTGCACGTACATTTTCATTTGCTTTAAAACCAGGACATGCAGTGCTATCTGTTACTGCTACATTGAACTTGATGCCCTTGTACAAGACAAACACTTTGCTTCTGTTGTTTTGAGATACTGTTCTAGTGGTACCACCTATGTCGTAAATGTGAACAAGATAGTGCTTTTTGGTTTGCTCAAGGTAACAAAATCCATTTACCTACGACAAGCAACTGTCGTTTGCCAAAAATTTAGCCCGTCGATCAGCTTCCCAATAAGTTATTTTGCCGAAAGTCGTTCAGCCTAAAATCGGTTTGCCTAAAATTACAGTCCCTCGCTTAATTTTACTCAGTAATTTTGCTTAAAATAGTTTTGCCTAAAAGTCGTTTTGCCTAAAATATTTTAGCCTTAAGTGGTAGATCCTTGCTTAACTTGCCAGGAAGTCTATTTGCCTAAAGTTCGTTGGGCCTAAAAGTAATTTCGACTAAGTCATTTTGTATAGAGTAATTTTGTATATAAAATCATTTTGTCTAAAGTCATTCTACCTAAAAGTCATTTTGCCTAATTTTAGGCAAAACGATGGGTGCTCATCTTTAGTCTACAGAAATATGCAGTTAAACTGACCTGGAAGAAGCACCCCAGGCAAGCGTATGTACCCGACGGCGTTGATGGAGCTGCAGCTTTCAAGCCAGTAGATCAAGCTGCAGACGAGCATGAAGCAAATTACCAGCCACCAGCTCTTGAACACGAATCTCGGCACTCCCCCGGAGCTCAGCAGCTGTGCTTCTGCGGCCTGCTTCTGCCTATCAGTGTCGTTCACGTCCTCGACTATCTTCAACCGCCCCATCTGCAGCACACCAGCACTGGGCTGTGAGACACTGTTCGCCGCCCCTCGACACTTTGACGTCTATTCTCGAGTGTCGCTAGAGCTAAGTTAATGTAGACTGTAGCATATTCGCAGTTTCTTCTAACTTTTTGAATGAAACTTTCGAAAAATCACCCCATGTATTACGTGTTTGTTTCTTAAGAACGTCGTGTACCACAAGACTTTTATGCTTCTGTTAACATAAAAGTACCTTATTTTTTGTTAAACTGAACTTTTACCTATATTTTAACAATAAAGTATAATATTCAACTAAAAGTTAGTATGAATAAAACAGAAAAAATAGATGTGTTGGTAATGCCTATTAAGAAATAATTCTTATGCAAAATATTATTACACTGTGCAATGTTGTTTTGGTGAAATTTTTTTTAGACATAGTTAAACTTTGTTTGTATAAGGCGAAGGAATACTGTGGAAGTAGTACATAAGCAGGGCTCAGAAAAGCTGGAAGTAACCGTGAATTGACTGTATTCATGGTTGATCACTTTTGAAAGAACTGCCTAAGATACGCCACACAGTAACGAGGAGTCAGTACTGAGGAGTCAGCACCAAGGAGACAGCACTGTGCTAATAGTAAAAGTGTTCGAATTCACACATGCTTGAAGACGATGCAAACCACCGACGATGTGCAATCGAGTATGTCGTGTACGATTACATGCAACCTTCATCGATTGCTCAACAATTACACGGAAAACAATGTTGTTACTGTGCCAAAACCTCCAGTACAAAAGTTGCAATGCACGACGCCATGAAAAGAGCGAATGTTCAAAGAAACCGGCCTCCATAGTTCCCATATGGTATATGTGTGATGCAACATTTGGTAAAAGCGATAATTTAAAGACACTGGTGCATGTAAAGGTATCGCACCTTTGCTCGACTCGAAACAGGATACATTAAGTTCGTTACCTTCTGTTAATTCGCTGCATTAAATGCTCATAGACGGCGAGGTAACTTGCATAATGAAGTGTTACGACAATCGGCACGTGCAGTTTACGCAAGGCGATGCACTGAAAGAACTCGTTAAGGTATGCAAGTTCTCGTGTTTTGAGAGCCAGCAAGTGATGTCGTCAATGCCCCTTGCTGAATCGATGGGTGCTGAGACCACAGAAGATTACGTCATAACAGTGAATGCTAATGATGGAATGAGTGACCTACGAGGCGTGGTAGAGTCGGTATATGTGGAATGTACGTCTGCAAGATGTTCGACGAACTTCACAAAATAAACGGTCGTCGGCTCTAAATATGGATAACCATGCGACCCCTACAAGGGAAAGTAAACTTAATACTGAAGATGAAACAGGAGGTGAAGATGACCATGAAGATAGCACTGCTGATAATGACTATGACGACAGTGTTGATGAAGTAACTGATGAGAAGGATGATGATTCTCTCGACGTTCCCACACATTTCACCAAAGAGTTTACTTCGACAAGTGGCGCGAAGAAGGTAGGACTCAAGAATGCTCGTTACATATTTCCCGAATATCCAAATGAACTTGCTGATGGACTCAGGCATCTGATTGACCTGCAAAAACGCGAATATCTCATGCATTGTTAAGATATCTTCAATCATCGATGATCTGATGGATCGGGGTTATATCAGATGAGACTTTTGGCTACTATCCATAATCTGTAAACATCTGAGAAATGTAAAGATCTAATGTATAAAATAATTAGAATGATATATTGCATGTAATAAGTAAATAAATTAAAATATATTTATACTTAGTAATGGGTGTTTATAGGCCATTCACGGTAAAGTGAGCACTTTTTAAAGCTGCTTCATCAGACATAATAACCAATAAATAGATTTCATTCTGGCCTCGGACGTTTGGTTTTGGGTATAGTAAATGTATACACTGTGTTTTTTACTCACATGACAGGGTTTACATTAACAAATGGCGGAAGGATATAAATTGGTGGAAAGAAGAAAGTAACTAGGGCTTCAAAAGTGCTCACTTTACCGTGAACGGCCTATAATTTCTTATACAGTCCTTTCTGCGTCTCTGAGACTTATTAATTCACCGGTGTAAACAATCGCTTGCGAGAAAGTGTTTTAGATAAAATTTATGTGAAAATGTGCAAGAGGAGGGCTATGGTCCGATCTGAAGTATTAGGCCTTACTCAGGCATGCGAATTAAATGAGGAAGAATGTTTTTAAGAATTATTTTTGAGGAATGTTTTGCAACTGGTTGGTTAACCTGGTCAGTTGGCCTAGTAGGTTGGCTTGGTAGGTTAGTATGACCCTTTGGTAGGGTTAGCTCTGGTAGGAATTTTTCGAGAAGATTTTGTGCGAAGAGGTTAGCTACCAGACTCTTATTAGGCGACTTTTTTTTTTTTCATATTGTTCATCATCGTTTGTTTCTATAGGGGGTAGTATTGCCGGTTGATCTTGTCGGTTGGTCTAGTCAGTTTTGCAGGAACTGGTCTCGTCAGGAGCGAGTCTTGTGCTCAGGCAGTCTCGCCAGTAACCAGTCTTGGGTGGAGTCAGTCGGATGGTATGGTTAGTCGGCATGGTCCCTTGGTTGTGACCAGTTAGTAATAGACAACTTAATGGTCAGTGATTTTTTCTCGATTTTTGAGTTCAATGTCATTGGCGTCAATGCCAAGGTCTACAACAACCATCATGGAGGTCAGAGTCATCAATGTTATTTTTTCTTCGATTTTTTCTATTACTTTTCGAATTTGCAGATTTTTCTCGATTTTCTATGATAGGGAATGTGGTTGTGAACGAGTTAAGGGGGGGGGGTGTTTATGTTAATACAATGTGATTGATTGGAAGGGGGTCAGTCGTATACTGGACATAGTGCTGGGGCAATCTCTGGAAATATAATTTTTTCAAATAAACATTTTAAAACAATTTCAATATTTTAATATATAAAGGTTTAATAATTTTTAAATTGAACGATTTTTTATTAATTAAATATTTTTTAATTTTTTAGATTTTTCAAGGTTAACATTACTGGAGTCAAGGTCAAAGATAAATGTCGCCAACATTCAACATGGCTGACGAGATGAACACCGGCCTACCTGGCGAGGGTCGGTCGTGTCGAAATTTTAGTCGCTCCACCCGTCATCGAACCCCAGACCTCCTGTGTGGAAGTCTTAAAATAATTTATAAATTATTTTTTAAAAGTTTTAAAGAACATTTTTTAATTTGTTTGAAATTTTATATAATATATTTATTTTAATTTTTTTGAGAGTTTTTTTCAAGAGATGAAGGTCGCAGACATCCAATATGGCGGTCGGGTGACGACACAACATGTCGACGTGTCGACGTCGGCGCCGATCTCCCGTACCCTTATGTCAGAACGCCGATAATTATACTACTCGTGTCGAATTTTGTAAGTGGGCTGTGGATATATGCAAAAACAACGATCATTTTACTGGCATGATTATTTGGTCCGATGAGAGAACCTTTAAATTGAATGAATCTGTCTACCGCCACCATGGTGTGTACATACTAGGCCTATGAAAATATCCACATTGTGGTAGGGCAAGCAGTAAATCTTCCTGGGTTAAACAGTGCGGGACGGTTTGTCTACCAAAGGACTCGTGGAACCGTTCTTCTTGAACGGAACAGTGACAGGTTAAAGTTACCTTACCATGTAGAAAGAGAACATTGTGCCAGCTATTCACGAGCTCTGTCCAGATGAAGATTGCTTTCCTCAAGCAGGACGGCACACCGCCACTTTACCAACAAGACGTACACTGTAAAAATTTTCTTGCGAACTCCCTAAACTGTAATAGAAGTTTTTAATTTATACAGTGTATGGAAATAGTACTACGTGTCAGGCTGAAAATATGGGAATGTTTAGCATTGCTACTATACCAAGATGGGAACTTCCCTACGCGGGCCAAGGTGACTGAGCGGTTAATCCGCTCGCCTCCCACCAATGCGAACCGGGTTCAATACCTTTCCGGGTCACTCCGGATTTTCGCATGTGGGAATAGCGCCGGACGATGCCATTGGTTGGCGAGTTTTCCCCGCCCTTTCATTCCGGCGCTGCTCCTTCATCGGCTCTGAAGACCTCTCTGTTAAGAGCTGCCCAAATCTCTTCACTCACTCACCCTACGCATTTGACTCTTTACTGAGCAACTGTAGGAACGTTGCTATGAATGCATGGGACAATTCTTAACCATTCACGCTTTGTCACTGTGCGTACTGTGTACACTAATATGGTAAATTTACAAATAATTTCTTAGAGTGTACGGTCGCTCCTGAACGACACATTCTTTGGGAGGTGGGAAGTGTTGAATATCCTCCTAGATCTCCAAATTTAACTCCGTTGGATGTTTTATCCGTGGGTAACTCTGAAGAACAGTGTGTACGCCAAGAAGACACGGAAACTGGATGCGCCATGAGACACGATTGGGACCGCCTGTGAATACACTCCCATGGAAACCGTATCTACGGCGTTGCAGACGATGTATTGCTGTTGATGGTGGACATTCTGAACATTTGTAATTGTTAAAGGCTGTTCATGATAAAGTGAGCACTTTTAAAATTAACCTTGGAAAAAAGTCACTGCCCCTGCCTCCATAGGTATATTTTGAAGGGCGCACCGAGTGACATGCGCCCAATAAAGTTGGCAAAGATGAATGGAAAGTAGATCAAATTCTCAATTTCGAATAGAAAAAGCTAGGTAACGATTTGTGATTACTTTAATTATTTATTTTGCTTTCTGTTTTTGAATGCATCGTAGCATAAAAATGGCCAGAATTGTAACATATTTACTTTTCTAATAATTCCAGAGTTTCACCTGGCTGACGTATGAATAAAGTGATGACGCCCATGACGATGTTAATTTCACATAAGACGGAAGAATACGCAACGTGCATACAAGTAGATCTTAAGCAGGGATTTCAAAAGTGCTCATTTTATCGTGAATAGCCTATAGAAACAGGTGACATACTTCTAGCTTGCATGAATGTTTGTGAAATTGTACCGATCTCAAAAACGTTAACAGCCGAGTTCTGCAGCACCAGTGTGTGTGTGTGTGAGGTGAGAGGCGACGGAATGCAATGGCGAGGCATACTGGGAACACCCTGAAGAAACTCACTCCGCCAACAACAACGTACGTCACATTTCACACACACGGAAATCCGGTTCTCGGCATTGCAGAGGAGGGGAAAGAATTGATAGGGAAGGAGACGGGGTGGACGTCTGTCTTGAACTTGGAACTCTTGAGGTTGCGACTTCAACCCCAGCTACGGGCACGTGTTAAAGTACTGATATCCGTCGGGTTGTAGTACCGTGGCAGCACGTATGTGCCGATTAGAATCAGCATTTGCATTGCCATTGGTCAGAAATGAGAGTGGGGTGAAGTCGAGAGATTTGGACGGCTCTTAAAAACGAGGTCTTGAGAGCAGAAGAATTTAAAGTGAGGTGAGTGTGGAACAGCGCCGGAATGTATGGGTAGGGAAAACAGGAGATCTCCAAGAAATCCCACCGACCAGCGGCATCGTCCGAGTGAAATATGTAGACAAAAGTATATCATTATTACATGCAATTTTTTTTGAACACCGAAGGGCTCCCTACCCTCCTCCTCACCAACACACCAATACCAAACAATACTCCTACCTACAGAAAAGGGGATTCAGACAGTGTTACCCATTGGGAAGATTGAATGGAAAACTAACAAAATCGTTTGTCTTCTTCTTTTTTCTAAACATTTAATACCAGTTGCGAAAACTTATCAGAAGTTAAAAAAAAAAGGCATGTCAATGGACAGTTAAAGAGGACGGTAACAGCGACTCAACAACCAGGCGCGCATGAATTACGCAGAGGTAGCGGCCATTACCTACAGATGAGGTAGACCGGTTCTTAGTCTTCTGCGTATGTACCCAACATCGACCTACGCCAAACCAACATAACTTTCAAAGTCACATGGTCAACACTACTGAACATGTTTGTTTATATCATGATTTCCAAAAGACAAAGCACTTTTGTATGAATAAAATACCTTTGCCATTCGAGTTTAGCCTAACTGCATTCCAAATTGGTTAGGAGAAGTATACAAACACCGAAAACACTTGTTTATTAAACGGCGTTCTAACCTCAAAGCCAATCCATGCCGTTTTTGCTAGCTGTATAGGCAGAAAAGCAGCTCAATGTTGGGACACTGATATTGGTTGTGCGCAGCCAGCGAAATCGCTCTACCCCATATTCACTCTACGGCAGCGGCGTGAGGCTTATCTGTAATAACAGGTGTGAGGCTTATCTGTAACAACAGGTATTGGCAACAGGTAGCACTTAGGAACAGTAACCGGTACGAGGTGTTCCTGAGAAATACTGAGTGAGTGAAGAGATTTGGGCGGCTCTTAGCAGCGAGGTCTTGAGAACCGATGAGAGTGATACGAGGTGAGTATGGAGCAGCGCCGGAATGAAACGGCGGAGGAAACGGGAGATCCCCGAGAAAACCCGCCGACCAGCGGCATCGTCCGCCACGATTTCCACATGGGAAAATCAGGGAGTGACCCGGCCGAGGATTCAACCCGGTTCGCCTTTATGGGAGGTGGGCAGGCTAACCGCGCAGTCACTGCGGCCCCCTGAGAAATAATGGTTTCGCCTACCTCTATCACGTACTTCTACTCTTGGTTATTAAATAGGGTAATTTCAAGTGACCATTTTCCTTAATTTCGACATGCTCGTGTTACGACCCTAGTGATAACTGTGTGGGGTGTCGTTTAGCTGGGAAGGCGCGTGAGGCGCGGGTGTAGAAACACAAAACATCACGTTATTACACTATAGTACGGGGAGCGTACTACTCCTGCGATATAAAATGCAAAAGTGGCGCAAGTGCCACTATTGCATTCTATATCGCAGTATGTCCGCCCTCCCTCTATTCACTATTGGCTATTGAACATGGAAAAACACAAGCCGAAAAGTTATTATATATATATATATATATAGTCTTACTTCCATAGGAATAAGAAGTGTCTAACTGCACACACCGTCTTCAAAAAAGGTGAAATTTATGCAATTTAGAAACCTTCAGGGAAACTACAAATAAGTTTATCTTCATTAAAAGACAAAACTGCATCCAAAAAGTGTGCTAGCATCTACGAAGAATCATCTTGCTGTGGACTGGTCTACACAGCCACACACACAGAAGAAGATTCACTACAGTGATCAAAGAACTCATTCGAAACTACAAGCACGAGAACAGCAGAACAATCACAACAGATAATTCTTCCATAACCAGTCACGGTATAAATTCGGTCAGATCTAGAACATCAGCCAGCATTAACAAATACGAAAAAAAAGAGAATATAATTATGGAAACACGAGCAGCTTTAACAAAGAAGATGGATGAAAGCCAAGTAATACCTAGATACCGCTCATTGGTAAGCACAGTAATCACCTGCCGTTCCGAAGACGTTTTACAAGAGATAATAATGTACGTTTACAAAGGTTTGTGAATGTACTTGTGTAATGAAATTATCGGTAAAGTTTACAAAAATATTTCGTAAAGTATATTCGTGGTTTCTTCACACTTTTTGAATAAAAACTTCGAAAAATCATCCCACGTCAGGTGTAATTGGTTGTTTCCTAAATATGCCATTTATTAGAAGCGTTTTATACACGTGTTAACATAAAAATACCTTATTTTTGGTAAGATAAATTTTATTTATAGTTTATCTACAGATTCTATTTCATTTATTATTAATATGAATAAAAGCAGTGATAAAATAGGAGTGTTGGTAATGCCCAGTAAAAAATAGTTCATATGCAAAATATTACTACATTGAGAGAGCACGAATGTGGTGCGTTGTCCCGCCGGTGTAATCCTCTAGACATTGGTTAAAATTTGTTTGTACGATGCGGAGAAATAATCTGGAAGTAGAACTTTAGCAGGGCTTCAGAAGTGTGAACATTATCGTGAATGGACTATAGTACAGCAGTGCCCTCCGCACTCCCCATATGAGAACCCCCATCAGAAATTTACCAGAACCTGGGATAGAAAATGCTACCCCAGGAGCGGGACGCTAACGTTTAACTGCTGCGACAAGTGCAGTTACAATGGTAGATATCTTAAGGGTTTCCTCCTGCCTGCAGTTATTTTGCACGTTGAAAGGCATCGAGAATGTGCGAGCTCTTAAGGCCGACTCTTTGCTCACTCACCCCTTGCCTTATCACCTCTGCGTGCGGTGCTGATTGCAGTGCGTGCGGTGCTGATTGCAGTGCGTGCGGTGCTGATTGTGGTGCGTGCGGTGCTGATTGTGGTGCGTGCGGTGCTGATTGTGGTGCGTGCGGTGCTGATTGGGAAGGGTTGCAACGTATCGGTAGAAATATTGACTCCTACCGACTAACTCCTTCCGCAGGAGTCAGAGATTGACTCATTCCACAGGAGTCAGAGATTGATTCCTTCTACATAAGTCAGAGGCTGACTCCTGCAGACTGACTCCTGCATGTAATGTCTCAGCGCTTCCACGTGATTGGTCAATTGCAATCATGTGGCAACTCAGTGATCGGTGTCCGAACAATGTATTAATGGTGTAATACGATTGGTTCAAAGTCAATATGACGTCATGGAGCTTACATACGTATATATTATAAGCACTAGTACGGCCAGTTGGTAGTCTTAGTTTTACAACGGCTAATGTGAAAGGTGGATAGCCTCGGCTAGCTTCTGCAGCTTCACATTTAAGTCTTATTTTGCATCTGCGATGTCTTCGGACACTCCAGTGCTAATGGTAGCTATGGCAGTGCAATGATTTCTTCTTCGGGAGTGATACCAGCAGTGCCATCGACTTCTTCGAGCGGCATGCCTACAGTAGCACCGCTGTCATCTTCTATGGGCATGGTACCAATGCCACCATTGACTTCTTCGAATGGGTCACCTACAGCAGTGTTACCATCGACGTCTTCAGGCATGACGTCGACAGCGCCATCGACATCTTCGGATGGGTCAACTACAGCAGTTCTGCAATCGATGACTTCGTCAAGACTTCGTTTCTGTAACTGTGACAAGATATTTGCCTACATTCAAGGTGCAAGGAAGCATGAAAGAACTTCTTGTGTGAAAGGACCTTCTTGTGCTATGCAGCGATGTGTCAAGAGCAAATACCTGTTCGAATGAGGTGATAAGCTGAAGATAAATATCAAGAACTGTAAAGGTAGAGATCCTGCAGCTAAGAAACGCCCTGCACTAGCTGCTGGCGAAACCACGTCGAATGGATTCTATCTTAAGCAATCAGCATCCAAGGGAACTTAAAAAGATTATGTGCTTGGGAATAGTTTCGTAGGTACAAACAACATATGTACATACCTTGACCACATTAAGCAAAGGATAATCAATAAACAGAAGAAGTCGAATTAAGCCACAACTTTTGGATGAAGCCATTAGTCGGCGAGCTTTCAAGACTGCGAACGTAGCATTGTACAATGTTAAGAGCATTTAAATGACTGTAGAAGCCCTGAAAGAAAAACTTTGTCGTGAAGAAGTATATATGGCCAAGGTTTCTGGTTGGACGCTAGCTAGCATAGTCTGTCTTGAGTCGCGTATAAGCAGATTATATCCACTACATGAAAAGTGAACATGCTACTGTAAAGACATGGCGTGGAAAATTCGAGTATTCAGTTTTTATGTCTGTAGTCTGAAGTATGTGTAGGCCTATATAAGGGCCTAGATATATATTTTTTCAATAAAAAGTTTTCTTATTTCTCGCCGGTGTTGATGTACCTTGCCCTATACCATGCCTACTTCAGTGATATAGAGAATATGATTTCCTTGGTTTTATATATGTTACTACATGATGGTACCCTAGTTGAACAGGATAAAAAAAATTAATGAAACGATGTGTCAATATACAATGATTTAAAAGTTAGTATTTAAATATTTTTTGCGTAGGTCCGTCACTGGGCGTGCGCAATGAACAATATGTAAATAAAGGTATAATGGTAAGAATGGATTTTCATCATAATTAATTTTACGCAGGTTGGATGCAGCAGACATGAAAACATGCTGTTTAAGTGGTAGAAATATGACCCTGAAACTTGGAGGGAGGGGAAGGTGAAGTTCGAGTCGGGCCTCGCCAGACTTGCTTCAGTGCGGTATATGGCGAAGAGAAGTCCTACATAAATTTCTACATAACTTGTGTTGCTCTAATACACCACAGTTATTTTTCTACTAAATATGAATTAGGAACCAAATGGATTTCGATGGTTAAAGGTCAAGACCATATCGCATAATCAAAGATTGCTGAAGAGATGTAACTCAAGGTGGTGGTTAGAGGGGCATTAAATCGAGGTGGAATGACAGAGCATGAATACAATGTAAGATGGTGGGTCGATCACAGGTTACTTAATCGTAGTGACAAAATTAAGAATGAATTACACAATGAAAGGATGAAAACTAAAGAAAAAAAGAAATAAAAAATGGTGAACGTGGCATGACAGAGCATGAGAGAATGTTTGTTTCGTCAGCTCACCTGGTGGCTAAATCGAGAAATTAGCACAACTAAGTGATGAAAATAGAATCAAATATGTCTGGTGTAGACAACACCACCTATTATTTAAATAAATGTCAACGAATACGGCTGCCCCCTGGTTGCTACAGGAGGGACCTCCTGAAATGTAAGTTTTTAAAATAAATTTTTAATAATAATTTATTAAGTTTTTATAAATTTTTTATTTTTTTATTTTTGCGTTTTTTTTTCTTTTAAAGCATTTTTGGGGATTTTTTTGGATTTCAATGTCTAATGTCACCAAGTCAAGCTCACAGTTTAAAGTCATTTGAATCCAAGATGGTGCTGAATCCAACCTGGTGGTAGTATTCAGTAACGTAATATACTCGCTGGTTTTTATGAATTTATTCAGTTTTTACCATTTTCCTCGAATTTTAGTTTTCAAAGTCACCTAAAGTCATGGTTGTAGGGTCAAGGTCGCCTGGGTCCGACATGGCGAATAAGATGCCTGACGGTCGGCTGTGGCTCCGACTATGGACCCTTGTATCGATATGGCATACCCTATGCATATAAAATCAATATGGCCACCATTGCTCTGACCTCGAAAACGCTCCCCCTAAATCACACCGAATTAGCTGAAAATTACCTTTCGGGGGATCGTTTTTGCAGCTGGGGGATCATTGCTTTTTTGAGGGATAAAAGGGAACTCTTTACGGAAAAATGGCAGCCAGCCGACCAGAATAACAGAGCACGAACTGCTTCGAGCTCCGCCGCCCTACTCCCTTGCCTCTAAATCGGCATAATCATTCTACTTATTGTCGTTCAAAAATAACTGAAATTATTTAGCATATGTGTAGAACACTGCACAAGATAAATTTTACATTTGGACATTTTAATTTACTATAAATATTTAAAAATATTTTCTGCGAATGCACATTTTGGATTTTGCAGTTTCTGCTGCATCAGAAAATTTTATACTTTCTGAAAAAATTTGGTTGTACATATAACGTCGCAGTCCCTAGTAATGTCAGCAGCTGAACAGCACGGCTTTCACGTGCGAGAACATCTGAGGCGGAGGGATACATTAGCGCCGCAACAACACTGGCCCTAGAACAGCAAAAAAAAAAAAAAACGGCCTTTGTAAATGAAACAGAGTATACCTTGTTCATGCCTTGCTCTGTCGACGAGACGCCTTCCAACACTCGTCTTTAACTTTCCCGGAATGAGTTGAGGGCACCGTCGTAGAAAAAGTCACCGACCACGAAACTCAGTTCGCACGACGACGCCTTCGTGCACGGGTAGTCGCCCGCTGGTCTGTAGAAGTTGTCCACGAGCTGCTTGTTGTCCGACCGCTGGAGTAGCTCTGATGACGGTTGATATCGCCTCTGCCTGTTGGCGGAAGCTGCCTCTATGATAACTGAGTTATCGTGTGTGGAATTCTGGCTCGGTCAGCCAGCCGCGTCCACGCTCGCTCAGCCGTCTGCAACGATCGCCGGCGTCGTTTGGGTTCTCTTAGGGCTCTTTTATGCATCCGATTCGTTTCTTACGACAGCACGCGGCGAAAAGTACCTAGGAATAAATGAGGACTGTCGTGCGTACTGTCTGCCGGACCGTTGTGAAAAAACGTGTCGTACTGTTGTAGAATACGGACCGACAAGAAACGTCGTAAGACTCGGCTAAGTACATGGCAGTAAATGGGCGCCTTTATGCAGGGCTATCAATCACTATGCGTCACCAGTTCATTCGCGTGGAGGATGTCATCACGTTCCGTAGTGCAGTAGTGCTGTTTGTCACAGTGTTTGTTGCAGTGTTTAACATGGAAGAGTCACTATGGGATAGGTCATCAGGGGAATATAAAAAAAAAAACAGGCAGCTAAATAAAACGCAGTAGACCGAAGTGTGTACATCATTTTACCCAGACTTCCAAGAACTGGCTGCTAAGGAGAAAGCCGTTATATGCACGTACCAAGTCGTAGCCTATTTACTTGTATGTTTATATGCATTTAAAAGTATTTTTCCCTTTAATTTTGTATGATGTTTATTGCTTTCCTCTTATCAAACATTAATCACATAGTTTATAAACACTATGTAATGCCGAATTATATGTTGTGTATATTCCGTACATTCTTTATCGTATGTGGGCGGGGTGTAATGATACTGTTGTTACAATTTCTCTCTTTAGAAATTACTGGGCTATACCAAGTTCATTAAGGGATGGAGGTCTTAATCAAATAGAAGAATTAATTATAATTTCCTTATTTTATTTACAATAACTACAGCAAAATTCTCTGAACTCAAACTTTCACAATAAATTGAAATCACTTACTGTTCACAATTGATACAAATTAATAAAATTTATAATTACAACAAAGAAATCAATTAAATAAAATAATTAAAGATCAGTCCCAATAGACAGTGTATCAACCTATTCAATTATTTTATAATTTATGCATCCATATTTGACAGTTCGAGTATTTACAATAAAATTAGTATTACACTTCCATTCAGTCCCGCCTCAGTTCAGTCCATGTCCTGCCAGTCGCAAAGTTCTAGAGTCCTCCAAGCGCCCTCACGCACAGTGGGCTTCACTCGTCGGTTTCACACCCTCTCGTCCATTCACGCCACGAACACCTCACTCGCCGTCGTCCCGCAATCTCCCATCGTCGTCTTCGCTCGCGCACACTCGCCAGACGGCCTCCGTCAAAGACTGGCAGCCGCTGGGTTGCGGCAGTATATATAGTGTCTTAGGCCGCCACCTAGAATCTTTCCCAACTCGCGTGATGCGTTACGGAGGGCTGAGGCGCCAGCCAGTCACCAGAACATTCTTGCGTCGTCGCTAAACGTATCGAAAACTCTAGCAGACGAGAGAAGGTCTGTGACGCCATCAAGTCTCGCCGCTGTCGGCATTCACAGGATTCTAAGAAAGGGGTATCAGGAGGCCGCGAGCTCATCGTTCCAGGGAGAGGGTAGGGCGATGTGGGTCTCCGATTAAGGCGCGGGGCAACTAAGTCGGAGCCAGCTGCAGCATGTACCACTATTAATAGTAATAACAAGCACTTGGTTCCGTATAAGCCCACGGCTCCTTTACATCTTGCTGTTTTGCCAGGTAACCGCACCTTCACTGCTGCTAAAGTACATTGTAAACCGGTCTCTGTAAACATATGTTGCTTTGTTCCCTCATCGCAAGTGGTGGTGTGTTTCTTAAACACTGTCATATAAACATACGCCATCCCTCTCACGAACATAGTTGTGCAAAGCACATACAGCTTTAATTACAGCCACACAACGTGTGTATTTTAAATTCATTTGAGAATGTAAAATCCTGCATTTGTTCGTGAGCATCCCAAAAGCACACTCAACAAAACGTCCAGCCATACTTAGTCGACAGTTGAAGATTCTTTGTGTATTTGTCAAGTGGCTCCCTGGATATGGCTGCATCTCGTTCACTGAGATTCCGAAAGATTTGTCAGCTACAAATACATGCGGCAAAGGTCCTAACGCGTCTGTAATGGTCTCCGGTTTTGGAATGTTTAATGGCCCAACTTGTAACGCCTTGCCAAAGATCGAATGTTAAAAAATGGTAGAATCTGCAACCTTTCCTATTGCCCCTACATCAATGTACGTAAACCTGTAGTTAACGCCAGCTACGGCCAATAATTCTACTGAGAAGTACTGATTGTAACTGTAAAAAGGTGAACCAGAATGCTCTGGATTTATAACGCTCACATGCTTCGCATCTATCGCACCTAAACAACGTGGAAAGTATGCATTGTTCTTGAAATTGTCGACGGTTGTCCTGTGTAAATTCTGGAAACATAACACTGCATAGAGCGGTCCACGGGACTTTACACGTATGTGGAACAATCACGCTCGCTATCGCTATCCCAATTCTAAACACGTAATGGAGATCCGTATAAGTACACCATGATGCCAAATACCTGAACGAAGTAACCACAAATCATTAAATCCTTAATAAATATATTCCGTAATGGTGGAAATACATGTTTAAATTACAGTGACCATGGGGTATTTGGTATTTGCCCCCCCCCCCACCCCTCCCTCAAAATACATTATTTCAAGTGAAACTGTTGTGGTTAATTTCAGTATTGTACTCGTGCTGCGGTGCTCGAATGGTTGGAGCGCTCGTCTTCCAACAAGGCTAACCGCGTTCCAGCTCCGGTGCAGGGTGACTCCCGGAATTCCGCTTGTGCAAAACATGCGTGGACGATGCCGTAGTCCGGCGGGTTAGTCGGAGTCTCACGTTTCCCCTGTCCTTGCATTGAGGCCACTACGCCATGTCCGTCTCATTCCACTCCTCGACGTCTCTCACGACTCAAAATTTTCCCAACGTAAATATACTAATGTTGTATATTTGTGTGATGTATTACATATTTTAAATTGAGTAGTAGCATAGAATAGCATATGTTGCCTATAATAACGTAATTATTCTCCACCATGTTGTTTAATAATAGGGGCGAACAACATTATACCACACAAAAGTATATACCTTTCATATAGTTCTGTTTTCAGACAAAGATATTCAGACAAAGTGGAGGAATGTAAGGGATTCCTATGTTCGCTATCTGCGTTCAACAAGAACCAAGATACCTGATCAGTGTTTTTTCAGCACTGTTACAAGTTGTTCATCTACCTGTGCCGTGCGGAACGACATTCTTCTTGGCCGGACCGTCAAAATTGACGTCGTATACGGCATATTTTAGCCGGTCCTGTTTCTGGAGTATGCCGTTGTACGACATGAAAAGTAACCTGGTAAAGTTACTGGGTTAACTCGGTCACGCGACCAGGTTTACACGATCAGTTGCGGTTAACCAGGTTGCTTTGAACGTTTTAGAGTAACTCTGGTTTTGAGATGGCGGGAACTCAAAGAATATTTGGTGCAGTTATTAAATACTATGCTAGATGACGATGATGATGACTATCAAGAGTTTTCGTTACATTATGTTCTGAACAAACAACGTAAAAAGAAAACTTGCATTAAGCAGTACTGCGATAATACAATACCTCTGCATTCAGTCTCGGATTAGCATACCATTTAATATCCGGGCTACAATGACCGGCCAAAGTAGCTAAACATTTATAGTTTTACATATTTTGATCGTTTCCAGGTTTCAAAACTTATTTTCGTTTGCTTGCTTGTTCTGTTGCTGCAATTTTTACACATTTACGCGCTATTTCACGCGTGTCGTCTGCTAGACCAAGTATACACTGCTGTCGAGCAGGGTTAGCTCAGAGTTGATCGAGTCGAGGATCGAGTTAACCCGGGTGTCTTTTCATAAGCGCCTTTGGTCGTCCGTTCACGGCTGAGGTCTTCGGCACCGGCAGTGGGTGAAGTGAGGTGGGGATGGATTAGCGACGGAGTTCCAAGTTTGGAAGAAACGGGAGTGCCCCGAGAAAAACCACCTCCCAACGGCGTGCTACACGGTTCCCCCGCGCGAGAAAAACCGGAACCTGGTTCGCCCTTGTGGTGGCATGTAGAGTGAGCACGATCAAGAAACTGGGGCGTGGCTTGTTCGCGGTCGGTTTAAGCAATTTTGAAAGTCCTGCCGTAGCTCTACTTCTCTCCTCATTCTACGCCCATCTGTCGTATGTAAAAAGTGCATTGAAATTACGGATTCAGGCTTAGAGTGGTGAGTAAGTAGATCCTCGGAACCGCTTGCTTTCAGCCATTCATGCTCTTATTTTTTTTTTAAATAAAGAAAATCCAAAATGGAAACCACCGTTCGGAAGTGAGTAGCTTTTAAATGATATCCCTTGGAAGACAGAATAAAAAAATAATAAAAGCTTGCATTTGGGAAACGTGGCGGACGCCGTTGGTCGACGGGTTTTCTCGGGGATCTCAAGTTTCCCCCGCTCTTGCATTCCGCCACCACTCTATCTTCACGTCATCTCACCTTCACTTTTGACAGTATCACTTTCAAACAAAACCCACTTTGTGCACTTTGAAGAGAAGAACCATGCTACAACAGAGCAAGTAGAAGTAAATTGTTAGAGTTAGCGCTTCTTTGGGTCTATAAATCAAGATTTCCCTGCAAACTACATGAAATTCGATTTTCCACACAAAAAACGTTTTGTAGAAACGTGGCCTGGACAATCATAAACAAAAAGTTTGTTGTTTGAATGCGATATTGTAAAAGGTTTCTGAGACACGCCAAAAACTATTAACCTTTAAAACCTTCCCCAATCACTCGACCGGCCTAGGAATGTAGACATCGGAAAAAAATATCGATATTATTAATAGAAGTATCGTTTTACGAAACGATGTATCGAAAGAAAAATATCGATTGTCGGTACATCGGAATCCGATATTTTATGTATTATAGGACTTGGCAAGTGTAAAATTGCTTGTATTATTGCATAGTGAAGACACGAGGCATTGCAGAACGACTTGGCGCCTGTTTTTTGTACATATTGCCAAAGTAAACGTAGTAATTTTTAAATCCAATCTTTGTATTCTAAACAGAGCTCATTAAAAGAGCACTCCGAAAATATTTATTTTCGATACCCAGAAAAATATATTGCTTTAGATAAAATATCGTTGAAATATATATATATATATATATATATATATATATATATATATATATATATATATATATAGTTGTAATTTCTCTCTCTCCGTCAAAGACTGCCGGCCGCTGGGTTACTGCAGTATATACATATAGTGTCTTAGGCCGCCACCTAGAATCTTCCCCAACTCGCGTGACGCGTCGCGAAGGGCCGAGGCGCCAGCCAGTCTCACCAGAACATTCTTGCGTCGTCGCTTAACGTATCGGAAACTCTAGCAGGCGAGAGGAGGTCTGTGACGCCAGCAAGTCTCGCTGCTGTCGGCATTCACGGGATTCCCAGAAGGGGGTTGTCAGGAGACCGCGAGCGCAACGCTTCAGGGTGGGGGGGAGGGCGACGCGGGTCTCCGATTACGGCGCGGGGCAATTGAGTCGGCGCCAGCTGCATATACATCGTTGTTATAATATCGTAATTTCGGTTTATCGATCATTTTTCAACATCCCTTAGTTGGCCTCGCACTAAGCAGCCGCACGAATAAAACAAAACGGTAAACGTTTTCGGAACACATTTTCCTTGTCTTTCATATTACTGAGAAATACAACTAGATAACTTGTGAAATACGCGAAAAGAGTAAGGAACAGCAAAACATGTTGGGTACACGTGCGTGTGTGTATGTGTGTACGTGTCGCTAGAAGCACTAGTGCGACACCGCACATGCGTGTACTAGAAATGAAAATTCCTGGTCCGGAAGTGTTTGCAGAGGTCTATTAAGCCCACGGACTAGCGGCCGAAAGAAGAAATGTTCGGTTCTTCCGGCCGTTTAAGGTATTTCAAAGTATAGGCTGCCCGCGGTTAAGGTTAGTGGTACTACAAGTTTGGAACCTAACGTGATATGTTTTGGGAGTCTTTGGCACCGGAGAATTTTCGCCGCTAGGTGCGCAGCGTGACCGAAAGAGAACTTTCAATTAAAATTATAAGCTACGTGAATTATAAAAGAGAAAAATTTTACTGGGTTACGAAGTTTTTCTAATACTTGATTTACAATTATAGCAATTACCTTGTTTTTTAATGTAGACAATAAACAAAATGTGTTTCCTTGCCGACGCTAGCGCTTACCTAGTGGCGAAAATTTTCCTTTTGCCAAACTTGCAAATTTAAGGCTCGCCTACACTCAACATGACGCAAAACATTTAACGATAAACGTCACCATAATAAAACTGGCATGTCTACAATCGACGTTAACACGAATAAGAATAAAAAGAATGTAGGCGTATATATACAAATATTTTTGTTCGTGTTGTAATTCAAAAGAAAACCTTTTGTAACAAAATATCCCACAGACTTAATAGTTACACTCAATTATTTATAAGCGTGTTTTGCTTTATTCGTATATTGCTTTACTATAACAATAACGTAATAAAAACGTACAGGCGATAGTGGTGCCATCTGTTGCCAATGGTCTGTACCATTTGTTTTCACATGTTTGTGACGTCTTGAACTCTGATTGGCTGGCGTTCAAAGTTAAATGCAAAGACTTGAATGATGTTTAATTTCAACGCGTTGCGGCAAAGTTTTACGTCGATTGTAGCCAGCGCCATTACTCTCCATGTATTCATGAGTTATTGTAAAGCGTTACTGTAGCGTCAACGTGATTGTAGCCAAGCCTGTAATCTTCTCAACCTGTAGTAGATGTCACCTTAACGCGGTTAACAGATCATTTTTGAAATCACCTTTTAAAATGCCACTGCTCTTATAGGCTGTTCACGATAAAATGAGCACTTTTGAAAGCCCTGCTTAAGATCTACTTGTATGCACGTTGTGTATTCTTCCGCCTTATGTAAAATTAACATTGCCATGGGCCTCTTCACTTTATTAATGCGTCGGTCAAGTGAAAGTGTGAAATTATTAGAAAAGTAAACATTTTATAAATCGGCTAATTTTTACACAATGATGCAAAAAAAATAGAAATTATCACAAATGATTACCTAACACTTTTTATTCGACGTTAAGATATGGAACTACTTTCCATCTATCGTTACCAACTTGACCGGGCGCATGCCACTCAGCCCGTTGAAGTTTAAGCAGGCATGGGCAGTGACTTTTTTCTAAGGTTGATTTCAAAAGTGCTCACTTTATCGTGAACAGCATTTGGCTGCACATATTTTAACGGGAAATGTGATTGGCTTGCACCCAGTTAAGTCAATAACGACAGACGTAAAGAAGTTCCATGCCTTAATGTGGAAATAAAATTGTTAGGTCAACATTTGAGAGCAAAACTATTTCTTTTGCTTTCTGTTCTTTTGATGCATACAAGTGCAAAGATAAACAGAATTCTACTCATTAATAAAGTGATCAAGAGAATGGCAAGACGTTAGGTTGGGTTTTAATTTTACATACGTATGGTGGAAGAATACACAATGTGCATACAGGTGGATCTCAATCTGGGATTTCAAACGTGCTGAGATATATCTGGAACAGTCTGTAATAAAAAAAAAAAATCTTAGTTCCCGAGTTCAAATCCGCCCCTCTACCTTCCTGCCGTAGGAAAACTGACGGAATAATAAGCTGGGGCAGTTTTTGAAATGGCCACTTCATTGCAGCTGGTATGTTTTAGTCCGGATACTGTTGACAGTCACATCAAGAAGTTAAACGAGTATCGATTTCCTTTAGCCGAATAAGACGTCTACGCAAGTGAAACGAGACTTGTTCAGCGCTAGGGAAGAGTTGCAATATTGGCTATGCATACGTTCTCATGTATAGTCCATTCATGCTTTCTTCGGCCTTTTGGAATCAAACCTTTGAAAAATCACCCTAGGCGTAACATGTCAACCTGTTGTGTTCAATCACTTGTATTCCAAAATTATATAATCCTGTGATTAACGTTAAAGTATCATGTTCTTGAATAGACTAATAATCTACTTAGTATATTTCTTGTAATATACTATATTCTTGTATAACTTCTATAACTTGTAATATTCATTTCGTATTAAATACGAATTAACAACAGCGAGAGCAGCGACGTGTTGGCAACGGCCGACAAGACATAGTTCACAGTTACAATATTTTTTAACCTCGTTTTTGTTTATACTATTTGTAAATTAAACGTTGCCAAATGATATATTTGTATTGTTATGGTGTTTTTTTTTCGTCCGGAAGAAAGGTTTAAGGGAAGCGGATCTTGTGTGTGTGTGTATGTAGATGTGTATGTGTATGTGTGTGTGTGGTGTATGTGTGTGTGTGTGTGTGTGTGTGTGTGTGTGTTATATATATATATATATATATATATATATATATATATATATATATATATATCTCTCTCTCTCTCTCTCTCTCTCTCTGGAAGTTCGTACCACCTGTGTGGCAGGAAAAGTATAAACCTTGTTATTTCTAATTTCAGCACATTTTATACTAATTACAGCAACAATAATGATGTTTGAAATTGTAATGTACAACTGGAACGAGATTTTATTGTTTAAATACCTATTATATGTTGACGGCTGGCCACGCAACTTTGGAAGGTAATTCAGATAATTTCCGGCGTGACAGTACTATGATAAGGCATTTCATGTACCCTCGATAAGCACTTGGCATAACCAGAGAAACGTGTGGGACGTGACGAGGTATCTTGCCACGCGCATTAGTAAAATAAATACGCTCATTTGACAGAACTCATGATTTATCGCTGAACGCGGAAACAAACGCTGATAGCAGAATTACTTGCCTCCAAAACGACACGATAAGTGAGCTAGACTCGCTTATCACGTGCCGAATTTCGCAACATAACCACAGCTAGATAACTTAAGATTGGTTTCACAATTATAATTATCGAATTAGTGTAAGTAGGCTGCGCCCAAACAGGCACAGCTTTTATGAGTCCTGTCTACTGAAACGTTTTCTGTCAAATCGTTTTTTGCACGTCAACACGTATCTCGGCAAATAAAAGTTCTGAAAATATTACTTTCTGCCAGAAAAGATGAAAAAAAATTATGTACGGCACCATTTTTTTTTTTACTTTTGCCATATTAAGTGTATACTCGGAGAAAAAAAATCGTGAAAATGGTCAAACATCGCATTTTTAAAACTAGCTTATGCAGTTTTCTTAAGCGGCAAGGGAAAAGTACAAAAACTGTAGGCTTTCATCGCGTGTAATAAAGCCCCTGTGTTACAAATCTAATTTGCACAGTACAGCGTTACGTTGGAAACACTATACGCCTTGCGCGTAGGAGCGGCGAGGCGCTAGGCGTGCGTGTAAATGTCACCCGTATCGCCCCCCTCGCTCCTTGACCTTGGTCGCGCAGCTACTTAGCCCCCTTAAGAGAATGGTGTTTACTGCCAATTATATAATACGTGGTATTCAACCGAATTCTGTGCCGCTCCTGATGGTAAAATAAATTTTTCGACGCATCCGCCAAATATGGGCTTAAACCTTATTTGAGAAATTACGGTAGAAAACGCCTGAATTAACGAGGCACGTGCAATACTGATGCGTTTCCGCCAATGCAATACATAACACATTTAGCAAATATCCCTTCAATGAAGTGGGGGCCGCGGTGTGGCTGAGCGGTTACCCTGCTCGCCTCCCACCAGGGCGAACTGGGTTCAATCCCCAGCCTGTTCACCCCGGGTTTTTGCAAGTGGGAATCGTGAAGGACGAAGCCGCTGGTCGGCGAGTTTTCTCGGGGATATTTCGCTTCTCCCGCCATTTCATTCCGGTGCTGCTCCATACTCAAGTGCCGTAATACATTCTTATATGCTCTTCATGATTAACTGAGCACTTCTTGAATTAACTTTTTAGAAAAATGTAATATTTTAACTTCTGCACTGACCTGCATAAGTTCAAATAAAGTTGGTAATATTAGAGATAATGTAGTTCTATGACTTAACGTTGAATTATTCAGCAAACATATGTGATTACTGAAATTATTTATATAATTTTCTGTTTTTTTAATGCGTATGAGAGTAAGAACTAGCCATTTGTAAGATTTTACTTTTACAATAATTTCACAACCACACTTGATCGACGCATGAATAAAGTGATCAGGCCCACGGCCATATTTATTTTACAAATGGTGGAAGAACACACAGCGTGCGTACAAGTAGATCTTAAGAGTAGTAGTCTATGCGTACCTCAGCAAATAAAGGTCCTGGGAATACGAATTTCTGCCAGAAAAAAAAAATATTATACTGGTCTGTACAGTTTGTGTTTTTATAACGTTAAGTTTATTCTAAGAGAAAAAATCGTGAAAATAGTTAATCACACCATGTCAAAATCACAATTTTAGTGGTTTTTCGGATGTACCAATGGTATAAACGAAAACGTTAACAGAAAATTAAACCAGAGTGATTGAAATATCATGTGCTAATTTACTGCAAGGTATGCTTAGCTGAGTAAAATTTATTTTACAAAAAAAAAAATCATAGACAACTGCAAATCAGAAATATGCAAACGCCAAGAAGCCTGTCCTTCGTAAGGGCTGGGTTTCATTGTAATCGCTTCCCCCACTTCTAGCTGCGCGACACCAATGGCTGCAGAGCTGCTAAGACTGTCCTCCGAGGTCGCTGCGTTGTTTACCCGCCGGGACGTGCAGGGCGTCCTGACCTCTGGGCTATGTGTTCTTTGCGGTCTGGTGAGGGAAACTTCCTCAGCCCGCAGAGAGATACAATTGCTGCAACCGTAAGGGTGGTATAAGGGCCCGAGCACACCCCCCGCTCTGAGCTTCGGCAATGATGAGAGTTTGCGTTGTTTACCACTAGTACTGCTCCGCTGGCGATGTTGCGATAGGAGAGTTCCGCTACTGCAGAAATCCCTGCCATTCCTTCTTCATTGTATTCTTTTCGTTCTCCGCATTGTCCATCCTTCCACTAACACCGTCCACCACTTCAATTACCAATGGTGTTTATTCCATAGACGCAAGGTAAGCAATGCTTATCCTATACTTATTGGAAATGTTTCACCCGTTATAGTTCTCGCCTTAAACTTTAATTTTAAACACATTTAAATCTGAGTTTATCGTTTCCGATTCGAGAAATCGAAGTTTTCGTAACTCCCGTGCTGTACACGCATAGTGCTGCTACCTAGTATTTATTTCCACAAACGGGAGCGACTCGCGATGAATCGAACTCGCAAGCGATATACCCTGCCACGTTACTTCGGCAGGGTAAGCAGTCGTTCTGTTTGCGTCCTCCAGTGCTTCCCCCCTTGGAAAGCAGATGAAAATTTTTAGGAGTTTTCTTATCATTTGTAATGTGCTATCTAAATAATATCCAGTTTAATTATTATTACATTAATTTCGTTTCCATTTTTATAACTAATGTTAGGTATTATAAAATGGTAAATTCACGTGGCGGGTAAGCAAAGTTGAAAGTTGTGTTTGTTAGTAGAAATTTAAAATCAAATCACAGCCCGGCACTAGCAAATATTATCTAAAACACTCAAATATGTGGGGCTATTATATTGCTTACTCTGTAAAAAAAACTCACTACAAGCCACTGTCAATTACACTATATACTTTTAAATTTACACTGTCCACGTTATCTATTTTCTTGTTTACGTTCTGATTTTCAGAGTCTGTTTTCCTGTCAACATTTTTATTTACAGTGTCTATATTCTCATCTACTAAATCACTTATATTATTAATTTCACTTTTTACATCTTCCCTTAAGCTATTTTCTCAGTTGCGGTCACTTGGTTACTTAACTCCTCTATTAATGCTTGCAGTGCTTCCAGTTCTGTAGACCTTTTCCTAGCTAACGTTCACAGTGATGGTTGTTCAAAACAGCCTTAATTTTCGGCCTACAACTATTGCAATTAATCGAATAGTAATTGCCTCCATCCCACTTGTAACACTAGTGTTACAATACGCCTGAGGGGCACATCCGAGCTCGTGAGGGATGGAGCTTTTAATAAATATAAAAAAACTAAATTTGAATTTGAATTTACTCACAAGCATATTATTTACAACATTAATATATATATATATTTTCACTATTACTCTTTTTATTGCTCAGTGAGCGCAATATTTAATGTCCATTTTAAAGCTAATATAACGCCCTCTCAATGGCTTTGTTTGGTTATAGTCAATAAACGAACACTTTGAGCCTGCCTGTTGCCATAATCTGTAATGTCTTTCATTCACGCGCCCAAACCACTAGTCTATCCTGCCAGTCGCAATCTCCTCTGCGCCGATGCTCACAGTCGCAGTTTCCTCCCGCTGGCCACTTCTCTCTCCGATCGTTCCTCTTACGGCTCGTCGTCTATCGTTAAAAACTCCTGCCACTCGTACACTACAGGTGTGGCAGGCGAATTTTCCCCAGGCGATTACTACCTCCTGAATCCCTGAGTGGCGGCACGTGACAAAAGCAGCTTGGCGGTCCGCTGACAACCGCGACGACAATATAAAGCTGTTTACAACCCTCGGCTGATCACAGTACATTGGGTTGACACCAATCGCCGATAGCTTTATCCTCGTCACTTTCTCGCCAGACAGTGCCCTCTTACAAATAAAATTACTGTTCAAGCGTAGCCAAAAATTACATACCGAGCTAGAGTCATCAGCGCCAGCAGGGGAGTTAACACCCAAGACAGTGATTCAAGGCACGCCGGCTGTTTTTTGTATGTGGTGACTGTGAAGCAGTCATGCATCAGCGAAGCTTGGAGTTTCCCCAGAAATGATTTTCAAGCATAGTAATTTCGTGTTCTGTGCAATTAGTAGAGTGAAATTGTACCACTTTCTGAGAAAAAAAAATATTTTTTCTGAAAAGCCTCTATTCTGAACACCCCTTTTCTTTCGGTATGGCACCCTACTGTGCCGACATCTCACACAATGGTATAGTGTTGCACTTAGTACGTTCTTTTCCTGTCTCGATCGCGAGGGTGTCCGTCCTTTCCTACCTGGGGGTGGAATTCGCCAGTTACAGCATTCTAAAGCGCACTCTGCATAACTTAGTCTAATTTGCCACAGAATGAATTTGAGTGGAGAGTAGAGAGATATGGGCGCCTGTCAACATCGAGGTCTTGTGAGTCGATGAGGGCGAAGTCAGGTGCTTATGGAGCAGTACGGGAATGCAAGGGCGGGAGGAAACTGGAGATCCCGAGAAAACCCACCGACCAGCGGCATCGTCTGGCACGATGCCCACGTGCGAAAAGCCAGGAGTTACCCCGCCAGAAATCGAACCCGGATCGAGTTTCTGATTCGAATACTGGGTGAAATACTGACAAGTGTGCCGTAATTAGGCGTTGTTCAGGTTTAACTTCGTTTTTAAGGGCACCGCCTACTGACTGGCAGCTGCGAAATGTAAACTTCGCCTCAGTGCGTTAATGTTAAAGATAGGCGTTTTAAAAAATATATATTCTTCGCAAATTTTTTAGAAGTAGTTCCCTACAGCGTAGATGTTTGCATAACATGCAGGCTATAGCCTGACTGCAAGGAATGTTTAAAATTTACGATTTACTATTTTTATTGAAAATATACGCTCGTAGCGATCTCCTAAGAGATCCGTCAATAATACATTCAAACCTTTTGGATTTTGAAGTTTCTGCTGCATCAAAAAATTTCACATCTTCTGAAGAAAAGTTGGCCGTACGTATAACGTCGCAGTCCCTCGTAATATCAGTTGACATAACAAACAGCATGGCTTCCGCGTGTGAGGGCAGCTGAGGAGGAGGGGTGCAATAGCACCGCAACAACACTAGCACTACTTCCGTGGAACTGTCAAAAAACGGTCTTGTAAATGAAACTGAGTGTACCTTGTTCCTACCTTTCTCTGTCGACGGTACGGCTTCCAACACTAGACTTCAACTTTATCAGTCAGCCTAGCCTATCGGTACAAAGGGTGAACTAGAGTGAAAGGCAAAAAGTTTGTCTTGGCTGCCAGGCGTTTACTATACTGCAAAAAATTCAACTACTCATTAGATAAGTAATCACTTGTCAATTAGGCATTTACAAGGACACGTTGGGTTCTATACACAGAGAGGAAAATCTTAATGCCATTTGCTGTTTTATAAACTCACGCGTTCGTTAATTTTAATTTCTCAGTTTCGTATTTGCCATGGGCCACACAGAGGCAAAATTAAACAAGCCCATGCCTAATAGTAACAATACCTTTCAGGATTCGGAGCCGCTTCCAAACCTCCCCGCAAAGGACCGCTATAGTTTGACGAGAAACAAAAGGTCAATCTCCGTTTTTATTCTATCGAGCAGCTGTCTTCCCCTACTTCTGCAAGGCGGGAGAGGTGGAAAACCGTCATGGCGCATGAGTCCGTATTACACGAGCAGAAGTGCATCTCGAGAATTTTATTTCACAGCTTGTTCATCGAGTAAATGTACCTGTATTTCGATATGGTTTAACTGTATCAATCGGAGTCAGCATATTTAACATTCGTTTTGTAATCTTTATGGTAGGTAGTACCTGAATATTGAACGAAACATTAACGTCTTGATTCGCTATTTACGGTACAGAACGGAATATAAGCCTCTTTGATACGAGCATGAAAATATGATAGGTACATGCAAAGCTATGTATCTAACCGGCGATGGGTTGAACCCACTCTATGGAGTACCAAATAAAAGTAAAAGGGCTGAGAGAATACTCTAAGTTTAAAATCGGCAAGTCCTAATGCAAATATTACCACAATAAAACAGATAATAACCTCTCATAACCATGTTTGTCACATAAATAGTTAACAGATGTGGACTTATACTCTAAAAAGTCGTAACAGCAGTAGAACATCGTATATTATAAATGCAGCATGTCAAACAATTACGAAACAAAAATAAAAATGTGAATGCAAATAACAAACACAAATGACGCACCTGTTCCGATTCAGAGTCTGTCTCGCATGCAGAATCTTCGTCAGTTGAATGTCCGTCTCCAACAGTTATTATTATCCTGTAAATTTCAATGTCTAGTAAGCCATCACTCTTCACATACTCCTCTTCAACCTTCTGCATATGTTTGCAGCACTCTTACAATTTGTCCACACAAAAACTATTGAACAACTCGCACTATCTCTTTTTATCATCGAGGGATGAAGAATTTCCCTCGCGAACATTCCTACTAATATCCGCCCATACTAACTCAATCGGGTTCTGATCCGCGTGTAATATGGAGGCAGACGAATGACTTCATGACCATTAATTCATCAGTAGTAGGGGTTGGGGAAGGCTGGTGCAGGATTCATGATCGGGTTCTGGCTCTGTCCACTACGTTAAAATTTTTCTTCCAAAAATCGCTCATTGTCACACAAAATCATATGTTTTAACCCAAAAATGACTTAAAATTTCCCTTTTTTTTTTATACAAATTTCTCGTTTTTCCTTCAAAATGCCCTGGCTTTCCCTAAAAATGGTAGAGGCCACTCATATGCAAAAACAAGTCACTCAAAGCCAATTTCTGCCAATTTGTGTGGCTTCCTTAATTCTTCTAGAAGAAACAATGAAGAATCAATAAAATAGAATTATTTTAGTAAATCATTTGTTTTTAATTTATACACTGTAAATTTTTATATTAAAATAGTTTGTAGGCGTAAGTATTAAGTGTTATACATCACCAGACTCGTCTTTTCAAGGCGCATACAATCGTGATGTCATACCACCATTCTGTCTATTTTCCCCTTATCTATCATTCCGATCACATGGCCGACATATTGGATCCAGGTGACCTTGACCTAGACCTTAAATAAAAAATCCCAAAAATTCATATTTTAAAAATAATCTAAAAAAAAGTATTTAAAAATCCCACAAAATCGCAAAGAAAAGTTTTAAAAAAACATCCAAGAACTTATCAAATTAACCTCACACTCATCCCACCACCCTAAACATTAAACCCCCTCCCCCTTATCATCCCACCTTCTAATACTACAAAATAAAGAAAAATCATAACAAATATAAAAAATTCTAAGAACATACGTTAACCTCACACTCATTCCACCACTCTAAGCAATAAACCCCCACCCTTTCCGAACCACCATCTAATACTACAAAACCAAGAAAAATAACAAGAATTGAGAAAATATATACAAAAAATCGTAACTCCAGCATGTCTCACATGTTAACATTACCATCAGACATCAGCCAAATATAACACCACCCATCAAACAAACCACCTGATTATAACAACCATCCATACAAATAAAATGCTGGCCACCACACCGCAGACAGACGAAACAAAATAAATACAAAATAATCGCAAAAAATATATAAAAATAATTAAAACATTTACAAAACTTATCACCTTAATGTCACACTCAACCCAGCACCCTAAACGCCATCCCCTGCCTTACCTACCTACACACCAATACTAAAAAAGACTAATATAAATATATTGAGAAAAACATAGCAAAAATCATAACTCCAGTATGTCTGTCATGTCACCATTGCCATCAGACACCACCCATTTTACTTGTTCTACCAACCAAAACCTCGTATTCCTACCAACCATACCACCCACTATAAAATTAGCATACCTCAATCATTCGTCCACGCAGACCATATGAAGCAAACGTAGAGCCACATTCCAGTGACACAATCAATTTCTCCTTCTCAGACCATCCACCACAGCTCCATAGCTCCATCTGTCCAATCTGCTCAATCTGCTCCAACTGATCCATCTGCTCCATCTGTTCCATCTGCTCATCTGCTCCACCTGCTCAATCTACACCATCTGCTGCATTTGCCCCATCTGCTCCATCTGCTCAATATGCTCCATCTGCTCCATCGCTTCATCTGCCCCATCGCTCCAACTATCCTATCTGCCCCATATGCTCCATCGCTCCATCTGCTCTATCTGCTACATCTGCTCCATCTGCCCCATCTACCCCATATGCTCAATCTACACCATCTGCCCCCTCTGCTCCATCTGCTCCACCTGCTCGAGTCTGAATATTTCCTCCATTCATGAAGATCTTGTAAATTTTTGCGCTGGTGTAGGACTTATATTAGCTTGCACCATGTGTAAATACTTAGAAAAAAATTACAATATTTTAGTCACATGTGAATATAAATTGAGATATCTTAGGACCAGGCTCATGAAATTCAATTTGCAAGAATTATTTCTAACCCTGGGAATATATATTTGTTTAAGCCCTATATAACAATACTAGTGATTAGCTTAAAATATTCATTTGCTTTTTTAACGAGATCTGTTTATAACAGACATGGGCATGATACAGGATTAAAATTAGAGACCATGGTGGCTGAAGTCGGGACTTGCCCCGACTTCAGCTTCGTTGTAGACGAAGCCGCCACCATGGACTTACGATTTTTTTTTTAGATTTAAAAATTTTCCTTAAAGAATTGGCTATTTTGCTCCTCAAATGTGACATGGATCAATGGTATCATGGGGTAGTGGGGTCATGGGGTCAATTTATCATGGGATAATGGGATCTTTATGGGGTCATGGGGACTTTATGGGCTTTATGGGGTATTAATGGGGCCATGAGGCCTTTGTGGGGTCTTGGGCCCATTATGGGATCTTTATGGATCTTTATAAGGTCATGGGGTATTGTGGGTCTATATGGCTCTTTATGGCGTCTTTATGGGTCATTGGGTCAATGGGTCAGTCTTGTGAGGGGTCGGTGTATGTTTGCTTTGTATGGTCTGTGTGTGGACGGATGGTTGAGGTATGCTAATTTTATAGTGGGTGGTATGGTTGGTAGGAATACGAGGTTTTGGTTGGTAGAACAAGTAAAATGGGTGGTGTCTGATGGCAATGGTGACATGACAGACATACTGGAGTTATGATTTTTGCTATGTTTTTCTCAATATATTTATATTAGTCTTTTTTAGTATTGGTGTGTAGGTAGGTAAGGCAGGGGATGACGTTTAGGGTGCTGGGTTGAGTGTGACATTAAAGTGATAAGTTTTGTAGATGTTTTAATTATTTTTATATATTTTTTGCGATTATTTTGTATTTATTTTGTTTCGTCTGTCTGCGATGTGGTGGCCAGCATTTTATTTGTATGGATGGTTGTTATAATCAGGTGGTTTGTTTGATGGGTGGTGTGATATTTGTCTGATGTCAGATGGTAATGTTAACATGTGAGACATGCTGGAGTTACGATTTTTTTGTATATATTTTCTCAATTCTTGTTATTTTTCTTGGTTTTGTAGTATTAGATGGTGGGATGGTAAGTTTGGGAGAGGGGGTGTAATGTTTAGAGTGGTGAGATGAGTGTGAGGTTAACGTGATATGTTCTTAGATTTTTTAGTATTTGTTATGTTTTTTATTTATTTTGTAGTATTAAAAAATGGGTTGGTAAAGGGGGAGGAGGGTTAATGTTTACGGTGGTGGGATGAGTGTGAGGTTAACGTGGCAGGTTCTTGAATTTTTTTTTACCTTTTTTGTAATTTTGTGGGATTTTTAGGGAATTCTTAATACATTATTTTTTTTTTATTTTAAAACTTTTTAATACAATCTTAATATTTTTAATTTACGAATTTTTGGGATTTTTAAATTTAAGGTCTAGGTCAAGGACACCTGGATCCATATGGCGGTCATGTGATCGAAATGATAGAGCATGAGAAAAAGAGACAGTATGATGTCACGATAGTATGGGCCTTGAAAAGACGAGTCCGGTGATATACAACACTTAACACTTATACCTACAAATTACTTAATTATAAAAATTTAGGGTCTATAAATTGAGACAAGTACGCTTACAAGTACGCGTACAGTCTATCTCCGCCCTGGCCCAATTCTCTATGCAAAGACCGTATTCACCAGCCCGCCATCGAAAAGCATTGATCGGACGACGTGTGCAGAAATGAATTTCAGGAAAAATGGACAAAATACGCTGAAAAACTTGTTTGATACTCATGAACACTTACAATTATGTTGACGGATGTCCACATTGATGGAGGTTCGGCTCGTAACATAATTCCCGTACAAATAAAAGTTCTTGGTCGGGCATGCACCGACCGCGTCAATGTCCCCATATAAACTGGCGAAACGCGGGGTGCCTGGCAGGAGTTGATGCCGGTTTCCACCAGATGTCAGCAGTGTTCCTTCTTTGGCGCGTGGCGGAAGACACCTGTCTGGCCCGCGCACTTTTGAATGGTTAAATTTCAAATGTACGGACGTAATGTCATAGAAAATGCACTGGACTATTCTTTAATGTTGTTTCTGGGTACCCCGATAGGGAGAAATTGAGTGACTGGTTTTTTCGACACTGACTCGCTGTTGGTTGATGATTGTACCTACCCCCATAGCAAGGCAATGCTAGATTTCTGTTTATAAGCAGTGCTAAAACCTGGCATCGGGGTCAGACGCTTGGTTGCGAGGGAAGTCTCCCCAGACAACAGTTCAGGTAATTTTGGTAAAAATAAAAATTTAAAGCCTTTAAGGATATGCAGGAACGTCACTTTGACACTATAATTTTAATTCAAAGTCAGGATAATTTTTGTACAGCATAATAGGTATGGCTTCCATTTTTCTAATAAGAAATATGAGAGGAGGAACCTTAATTTTTTCCCATGTCATTAATAATTTTAAAATTTTCCCAGGAATGATACTTTGTATGTAGCCAATTCTCTGCCATTTTTGGACTGAGTGAATACCTCATTCATAGTCTTGTTTTGCCACCGTTTTGGATACGGGGTGTTTGGGAAGATTAATTGGCCTCTGCCAGGGCGTAAAAGCCAGAGATTTTGCTCTGTATTAATTTGATATTAGTGGTGGATTTACATTTTTGAATAAAGACTGGTGTATTTGAAGTAAATGAAAGTTACCTTAAAACTACCTGTGAATGGCCATGGTAGATCTCAGGTGGTCAGGGATATATAAATGTTGTACTAAGCCAAAGATAAAATATTAAGTGGCTGAACATTTCATGGACACGGAAAGTCATGATTGGAAATATAGTACGAGTCATATTTACCTTTTTAGTAATTTTATGTGAATTTAAATTGTGGTATTCTTTTGGCTCAACACTTGGCTTATACTATATGGGTCATCTTTGTTAATGTTTTTAATCCATTTTTGTGAGAAAAAGCTAAAGACAAAAATGAATTTAAAGAGTCCGTTTGGGACAAGATATTTTATAGACATAATTGAAATATCATTGTAAATTATTCGTTTGCTTAAAAATTTGGAAAAATATTTTTAAAGAGTCCGTGTGGGACAAAATATTTTTATAGAAATGTTATTGTAAACTATTTGTTTGCTCAAGAATTTGAAAACGGAATATTTTTCTGACCATTTTGGGTCCGTGTAGAGAAAATAAATGAAAAATATAATGTAATATTAAAATCATTACGAACATATTTATCTTTCTATTTGGCAGTATAGTGTTAACCTTATGAAATCTAATGCAGATTTTGGAAGTATATTTTCAGCTTCATTGACCATGCTTATAATACTCTATGCGTCTTTCCTTTTATCACATTTGTTTTTTAAAAAATACTTGGTATTTAAGTATTTTTGGAAATTGAATTGTTTGAGGTGTCCTGGGTTCTCAGGGTCTCAAAAATTAAAAACAAATAATTTATTAAAATAATTATATTTTATTGATTCTTCATTGTTTCGTCTATAAGCATTAAGGAAGCCACGCAAATTGGCAGAAATTGGCTTTGAGTGACTTGTTTTCGCATATGCGTGGCTTCTACCATTTTTAGGAAAAAACAGGGCATTTTTTTTAAGGGGAAAAAAGGGAAATTTTAGGTATTTTTGTGCTAAAACGTATGATTTTTGTGTGGAAAATGAGCTCTTTTTGGAAGAAAAATTTCAACATGGCGGACAGAGCCCGAGCCCGAGCCCGATCCCGAATCCTGCACCAGCCTTCCCCCAAACCCTACTACTTTCATCTTTTTTTTTTTTTTTTTGCGTTTGGTGTACTTGTGGCCAAAAGCAACAGATTCGTTTTTGTCACTTGCGGATTGTATCCGACATTATTATTTGTCAGCCAGTCTTAAATGTTTGGTTTTAAGGATGATCATGTTGGCTTTTTATTTAGTTGTACATTATGGTATCTTGCATTGTCTAACATCCACGACAGAGTAGCTAGGTAAATTTGGTAGTAATTTATTTTTCATCCACGTAGGGAAATTTCCATAGTTCATGTCATGATAAGTTTCCCGACTTTTGTTTGAAATTGAAAATAAGCAAACCATTCGGAACAAAACCCTTCTTCTCCACCAGCATGGACAATAATTAATCGTGGACCTTTCCCCAATTGATTCCGTGACGCCTATTTCTGTATCTGATCGCCAGCAAGAACATACGCTGTGGGTTAGCATGAACATGCGTTTCATCAACGTAAACCATGGCCCTACCAACCTGACAATATTCGCGTTATGTCCTCTAGATAGCACCCCCACCAAGCTGCCATGTCAAGCTTTTCAATTAAAATCATTAGTTTCGACTGACATTTTTCCCAGCGGAACCCAAGCTGCTTCAACAAATTTCGCAAAGTATTCCCTTCTACAATTTAAAATGCAGGCTTCAAGCAGAGCATTTTATTCAACTTTTTCAATATTGGCACAGTTTTGCGCACTGTGTAAAATTCGTGTATTCTTCTCCGCACAGCACATAATGTAAAATCGTCTATTTCGATCAATTTCTTGTGCTCAGTTTTCTTCCCTTCAGGTGTCGAAAACGTCGTCACGCAAGTTTTAATGTTTACCTTACCTTTTGCCAAAAATCCTTTTTACTGTTGCGTCTGGAACCCCAGTTTCAGTACTTGTTGCTTCGACGATGCTGCATGTCAGTTTGTACGTCTTTTTATTTTTGTTTGCCGAGATGCTTTGCAACATTATACAAGATCTCGCGTGCTTGTCCCCGCAATGGTGTGACCAGACTTAATGCGCTAACAAAATCCCGGCATGACAGTAAGTCATACCGTGTAACTCGGGCCTCCCAACAACCATGCCGGAGCGATCCCGCTGTGCCGCTAGCTACGGGTGACTATAATATCACCCCTCCCCCACTCCTTTTTTCCAACTATCTCAAGTCCTCTTCATATATGACTGATATCGCTGCACGGGTTCTTTTTTCTCTTGCCCAACTACACCAACTTCCACAATCACAAAAAAAAAAAAAAACATATCACACGTTTGTGCTGTTTTATACTATAACCATGTAAGAGAGCGATAAATAGCTACGGAAATTTTCAAATACTTGTCGAATAGCACGTGTGCCTGGTATTGTACGTTAGACCGATATTGGGCGGAGCCAGCCGCGGTAGCAGACCTTTTGAGGTTTTGCTCGTCCACAGTTCTTGGAAAAGGAGAGTGGCGTTAGATTGACGGGGATTAGTTATCCTTGCGAACACTGTGGTTCGCTCGGAATGTATGAATAGATATTAATTCATAAAAGGCGGAAAAAAAAAACAAAAAAAAAACATGTATTTTAAAAAGGTAATGTTAGCGGTAGATTGCATTTGTCTGTGCGAAGAAAACGGGATAGGGGCCAAAAAAAAACCTAGCAAATTGTAGAGAGAGAAAAAAGTAAGTACTCAAATTTGGTCAGCATAAAAACGCATTACGCAGAAAACAGATATGAAATTTTACAATATTGCCAAGTGTTGTCGCACTTCCATAAAAAACAAGTATATGTTACACTAATGAAACGCTAGCAAGCTGTGCATAAATTTCAATAAAATAAATGTATATTTTTTCAAACACTAAAAACCCTCATTTTTTAAAAAGTATGTAACGCTAATCACTGCAAACGAATTTTGTAATTTGTGCTTTTAATGTTCTTGTAATTCTAATAACTTTTGTAAACAAATGATAACGTCTAATGGTGTGACTTGGGCATTTAAAGGAATGTTTAATTTCATGCTTGCGAAAATGTTAATGTAAAACCAATTGTTACTTTCCTTCCAAAATAATGCACGCGTCATTTGTGTTAAGTTTCCTGTAGTTTAACAAGTATACGGGGGAAAAAAATACAACTGTCCCGAGTTACCGCGCAAATAACGCCTTCTGAGGTCTTCAGAGCTGATCAATGAAATTAGAAATGAGATCGCTATTGAGCAGTGCCAGGAATGCAATGTTTGGTGGAGGTGGGGGAGGGGGGGGATCAACAGAATCGTCCATGCACAATTCTCACATGCGAAGATCTGACGGTGACCCCACCCGGGATCGAACCCGGAACGATTTGGTTGGAGGCGAACGCTACAACAGTCGCTCGACCACTGCGGCGCTCATGTAACGTGAATTTCTCTTGTTGCATCATTTTCTATAGGACATATCCATATTCATGAACTGCAGCAACTTATATTATCAGCAAGTTGCCCGGATTTCCAGCTTGCGCACTTCAGTTTGCCGTACACGTATAAGATTTGCTAAGGACTGCAAACGTAGCTACCGCGCGTTATGAATGTTAAAATACCACACAAGAAAACAATTTGCAGTACGCAATAGTTTCATTTATATGCATCTAGTTATCATAGAGTAGTATGTGCTGTGAAATCTCTACTTCACATTGGCTAAAAAAAAAATTTACTGAGAGGATTGATACTCTGCATGAATCTGTTACTGGTTTCGCAGGATTTTGTAAAGCAAATACTTCCATTTCAAAGTCTGTGTTTGTACAATAACAATGAACTGAACAAGCTATTGTATTTCTTATAATGAAAACGTATACATCTTTTAAAGTAATTATTTTGTAAACGGATATATATATATATATATATATATATATATATATATATATATACACATAGTAAATATGAGTTTTTACAGCGTATATGTAACAAGATCTAAAAATTATTACCACCACATATCAACCTTAGAAAAAAGTCACTACCCCTGTTTGCATATATTTTAACGAGCGCACTGAGTGACATACGCCCAGTAAAGTTGGTAATAATGGATGGGAAATAGTTCCATATCTTAACGTCAAATAAATATTGTTAGGTAACCATTTGTGCATACTGAAATTATTTCGTTTCCTCTCTGTTTATTTTGATGCGTCTAAATATAATAATGAGCAGATATGTAACATATTTACTTTTCTGATAATTCCACAGTTTCGCTTGACCAACGCATGAATAAAGTGATGAGGCCAATGGCAATGTTAATTTTACATAAGGCGGAGGAATACACAACGTGCGTACAAGTAGATCTTAAGCAGGGTTTTCAAAAGTCGTCGTTTTATCGTGAAAAGCCTATATATCGTCACGTCATTTTCTAAACGTTTTCAATACGCTTACCGAAATGAATTTGTACGTTATTCGAAACTTATTGAGCTTCAAGGTCGTTATATCAAAAAAGTGGAGTAGGATCGGATTCAGTCTGGTATAGGCTGTTCACTCTTAAGTGAACACTTTTGAGGCCCTAGTTACTTTTTCCTTTCAGCATACTTTATTCTTTAACCACCATTTCTCGCCACAATGTGTATATTCCAACGCACTCGGAAGTTAACGTTTACGGCTAAAATAAAAAAATATTTATTGACTACTATTCCACATGAGTGGCCTTTCAGAAGTGCCCACTTTGTCGTGAACAGCCTATACATGTTAACATGTAAACATTTACCGTGCTGAAATCGTATCGAAATTAAGGCCGTGTCTCGATTTAAAGAATACTCTTTCGAGAGAGCACTCTTTCGCACAACCTGGCGAGAGCAGTGCTTCGCGCTCTCTCACGTTCTCGCTCTGTGGACCTGAGACAACCGCTATAGTTATCTCCGACGTCATAAAGATAGCTGGCGCCGAAAGGCAGGAAATCATGCTAAAATCGTAATCATAGCCATTGTAAATAACACACAAGTGCTCAAAATAATTCACAAATAATTATAACACCACCAGAATAATTATTAGCGCATAAAATACTACTGTATTATTTTTGTTTTACACGTTGCAGTTAAGTGACAAATAAACGAGACTTTGTCAGCCATACGTATTTATATTTTGATAAATACGTGTTACGTAAGTTATTTCGTTGTTCAGAACATCTGAAATTATTCACTTACAGGTAAAATGCGACGATGTTTCGGCTGAGAGAGCTGCTATCACCTTATTCAAACACGGAAATAATACAAAAAAAAATAAAAAATATGGCGTGGTCAGAGAGTGCGAGAGAGCGCTGGTGAGTACACGACATCGTGTTATCTCTGTGCTCTCGCTCTTTCGCGCTCTCTCCGGCGTTCTCTCTGACGTCACAATGGCGTGTTCGCGAGAGCGGGAGCAGGAGAGAGCGCTCTCTTGGACTACTGAGACACGGCCCCTAATTTTACGTCAACGGTATTATTTCATTGCAGCCAACATAACTTCCACTTCACCAACATTAACACATACATTATCCATAGTATTGAAGTAGATTTCAATTCGGATCCAAAGTTTGTATATTATTAGGACTACTGCTTTTGTCAACTTGTGACATGATCGAAATTGCAACATCTCATGGGTTTCTGCACATTCAAGTCGAGGTCGCAAGGTAGAAATAACGCAAAAAAAAAAGTCAAATTAAGAAATTTTGCATTATTTTACTTCTAAGGTGCAAACCAATTGGAATAAACGTGAGCGCTAAGAAAAATTAAAACTGAGTAATATGCATTATGAATAATAATAGTAGTACTCACAGTTATTAATTCGGTCTCACAGTTGAACCAAATTGCGTTCTTTGTGTTGTACTATTTACAGAGAACTGATTCACACAACCAAACGTGTAATCCTACAAAATTTTCTATACATAAATTCACTCTCCGTGCTGCATATGAAAATGCGGCCGGCAGAAGTGCGCCACGAGAGTAGAAATATTTGTCAAATCACTAAGCCACGATTGTATAAGTACGCCCTTTTCCGCTTTCACAACACATCGTTTGAACTGTCACCCTGTTGAGTGAGAAGCCCTTTAATCGAGAAAAAAAAAAACGCACAAGATTACAGGCCCCCTTTTATCTCCGGCCTATATTCTGCATTCTGCTCTCCACGCCTCCCCTTTTCGTCGCGCTGTCACGTCATTCTCAACTGTCACCGCCTTCTCAACTGCCAAACGCTACTCTCCCAACGTTCATATAAGTGTTTACTTTTCACAGCGCTCATCCTGTCCTGATATCTGGACACCTGTTCCTCCACACAGGGCGCGATTAATTTCAAGCTGCCATACTGACGGTTATTTCCAATTTTCCTGAAACCTTGCTTAAGGCTAGACTACAATCAACCTGACACAACGGTAAACGCGAAACATCACCTTTATAAACCTGGCATGTCTACAATCGACGTTAACAGAAATCAAAATAAAGAGAATGTAGGTGTATACAAATATTTTTGTTTGTGTTTGGAAAAAAAAAGAAAAAAACTTTTGTTAAAAAAAGATTCCGCGACTTAATATACTCAATTATTTGTAAATGCGTTTTGCGTTATTTGTATATTGATTTCATATATCATTAACATAATAAAAAACGTATGGCAATAGTGGTGCCATCTGTTGCGTATCGTCTGTACCATTTGTTTTCACTTGTTTGTGACGCCTTGACTTCTGATTGGCTGGCGTTAGACGTTAAACGCAAAGACTTGAACGTTGGACAACCTTTGACGCGTTGCGTTTTACGATTTAGCGTCGCGGCAACGTTTTACGTCAATTTAGCGTCGCGGCAAAGTTTTACGTCGATTGCAGCCATTGTAATTACTCTACATGGATTTATGAGTTATAACGTGTCATTGCAGCATCAACGCGATTGTAGCCAAGCCTTTACGTTCCTCCACCTCACGTGAAAAAAGCTTAACCTAGTCTGGAAAATTACGCCAAAGGGACAACGCACCGCATTCGTGCGCACTCTGTATAATAATATTTTGTATGGGAACTATTTATTATACGCTATTCACAGTAAAATTAGCACTTTTTAAGGCCTTGCTACCTTTTCTTTCTTTCAGCCGATTTCTATATTTCCATCACATTGTGATATAAACATTGCATCTAAGCAATGAACACAGTATATACATCCCACCACTCTCAAAAGTTAACTTGTGAGTCTGCAATAAAATACATTTTTTAGTGGTTAATACCTGTTAAAAAGTGCTCACATTACCGTGAATACCTTATACCAGGCATTACCAACACACCCTTTTTCTCCCTGTATTTATTTTTATTAATTTTAAATTGACTATTATAATTTACATATTAATATAAGTGAGAGTTCAATTTAACCAAAATTAAGCTGCTTAATCCTTTAATAACTTTTTAAATAAATATTGTTATGTAAGTAATGAACAAAGTTTGTATATTCCACCGCACTGGGGAGTTAATGTCCAAGGCTTAAAAAAGTATATATATATATATAGCCTAAATATTGACTATTACTCCAAATATGAGTGCTCTCGAAAGTGCTCATTTTACCGTGAATAGCCTATAACTACGAGGGAGAGGGTTGGGGAGTAGTTCCACGACTAAACATTGAATTAGGAGTGTTGTGAAAACTGATATATATATATATATATATATATATATATATATTTGCTATGGATATAAGTACAAGAACGAGGCCTGCACACAGCTCTGCGAACGTGTCCATTTTTGTAAATCGATCTTTTAAAACATTATATAGATAGCATTGCCACGTTCTGCACTATTTGCAGTCTGCTGTAGCAATGCACACTTGATCAACTGATTTCTTCTATACCACTCCCCACCCCCCCTTAAAAAAAAAAAAAAATTGGCACGCTGCGATGCAGAGTATTTTCCGCCACGCACTTGACCTGAATGTGTGATCGCGGTTCTTCGTGGCGATGCGCAATCACCACGTGTGCAAAGTGTGTCGAAAATTTATCGACGCCAAGAGTTCTGCCAGCAAGATTTCTCTTATATCCACGACGATAAGGATAGTCGGGTCGGCGGATAATGGAGAACTCCATCCTAATCGGTTACATGCCGTTCACGGTTGACTCCGTTCGGTCACGCATTACTTTGTGTGCTGAAGTGTTGAAGTCGTCTAATATTTCGACGTTTGCTGTGCTTGTGTATACTGTCCATTTTACAACCGGCGTGCAACGCGCTGCGCTATTGCTAAAGACGATGCCATCATCCGTTCATAAACGTGGGGCGTGGCAACTTGAACAAATCACGTTTATGCTGTTCACGGTAAAATGAGCTCTTTTGAAAGCACTGGTTAAGATCTACTTGTATGCACGTTGCGTATTCTTACACTTTATGTAGAATTAACATTGTCAATGAGCTCTTTTGAAAGCACTGGTTAAGATCTACTTGTATGCACGTTGTGCATTCTTACACTTTATGTAGAATTAACATTGTCATGGGCCTCGTCATTTTATTCATGCATCGTTCCAGTGAAATTGTGAAATTATTATAAATTTTTTTTTCTAATCTGGTCATTTGTACAATTTGATGCATTAAAAAAAAAAAAAAAAACAGAGAGCGAAATAAAGAATTTAAGTCGTCAGAAATGGTTACCTGATACTTTTTATTTGACGTAGTTATATGGAACTACTTTCCCTCCATCGTGGTTGACTTTACAAGTGCGCCCGTTCAAATATATGCAGGTAGGAACAGTGACTTTTTTATAAGGTTGATTTCAAAAGTCCTAACTTTAACCAATGCTTTACCCGCTCTCAAGACCTCGCTGTTAAGGCTCCTATGTACTGAAACG
This sequence comes from Dryococelus australis, assembly GCA_029891345.1. Classification (NCBI taxonomy): domain Eukaryota; kingdom Metazoa; phylum Arthropoda; class Insecta; order Phasmatodea; family Phasmatidae; genus Dryococelus; species Dryococelus australis. The sequence continues at coordinate 52,048,624 of CM057006.1, read as the reverse complement.
TTTTCTGTGAAATCGTTGTTTGCGCGTAAACGTGTGTCTCGGTAAATAAAAGTTCTGGAAATATGACATTGCCAGAAACGATAAAAACAATTATTTATGGTCCAATTTTTTTTTTTGTTTTTTTTTTTTTTTTTTTTTTTTTTTTTTTTTTTTTTTTTTTGTCATATTAAGTGTATTCTTGGAGAAGAACATTCACGAAAAGGGTCAAACATCGCATTTTTAAAACTTGCCTATGCAGTTTCCTTAAGCGGCAAGAGAAAAGTACAAAAAATACGGATTCAGTTTAATCTGTGGGCTTTCATCGCGTCTAATAAAGTCTCTATGTTACAGATCTAATTTGCACGGTACAGCGTCACGACGGAAACACTGCACGCCTTGCGCGCGTAACAGCGATGAGGAACTAGAAGCTCCCTCGCTTCTTGACCTTGGACGCCCAAATCTATTCACTCTTCGCCGGCTGGGGACAAGTGTTTACTCTTAACTCGTGGCCCCATAGCAAGTCAGGAATTAAGTAATCACTACAGGATACACACGTGGAGGCTCTGACGAAATTCATTTGCAGTTCAAAACTCTTTCAAGAATTACAAATGTACTCTGAGAGCTATGCAGCATGTAATCCTACCTGTTGGCAGTATCTTCAGAACACGTGTGGCAAAGTGACTGTAATCAAGATCTCTTATCAACGGTTACGGGTGTAGTCGGGCCAATAGCTATCAGCAATATGGAGAAGTTACATGCGGTCGCCACTTTTATGGGCTATTTCCTTTACGCAGAGCAGCAGGAGAAAGAGTTATAAATAACACACCACCTTCACTTCAGCCGACATACAGATTTCCCCCAGTCTGTTTTAACTATGGCTTTCCCAACCAGTTAAAAACTTTTTTTTTTTTTTTTTTTTTTTTGGAAGTTCACCAATGCTTTGTATGCGGGTTGTGTTGTTTTTCTTAACACAATTTTGGTGGGGCAGATGTGAGAGTATGTATAATAATTTTACATACTGGTTAGAAATATTTCTCTGTTATTTTTTTTTTTATATTTTTTTTATGCGAAAGAATTTAATAAATTATCGCTATAATAAGTGAGTGAAGAGATTTGGGCGGCTGAGAGCCAATGAGGGTGATTGAAGTGAACATGGAACAGCGCCGGAATGAAAGGGCGGGGGAAACGGGAGATCGCTGATAAAACCCTCCGACAAACGGCATCGTCCAGCACGATTCCTACTTGCGAAAATCCGGTGACCCGGCCGGGGATATCGCTGTAATAGAATCTACGTAGTTACTCTGCCACTTCTCTCGTCCCATACCTGAGGAAGTGACCAGTATAAAATCAAATTATTACAAGAAAAGATAAATACTGCGCCCAGTATTAAAATAATTCGTATACTCAAATCTATCCCACCAAAATTTTCTTAGAAAAAACACTAGAGCCCACATACAAAGCACTATAAAAAAATAAGTTCTTTTGAATGTCCTTATATTTGAAATATCACGTAAAATGGAGCATAATTTATATATAAACACCATCTGGTTCTGTGGGTCTGTACGATAAACAAAGGCAATGCCGGATCGTCATTCACCTTCCCCTCCACCGCATCAAAGACTTACGAGGAATACCTAGTTACAGGCTGTCCACGGTAAAATGAGTACTTTTAAAAGCCCTGCTTAAGATCTGTTTGTATTCCCATTGTGCGTTCTTCCGACTTGTGTAAAATTATCATAGCCATGGGTCTCATCGCTTTCTTCACGCGTCGGCCAAGCGAAACTATAAAATTATTAGTAAAGTAATTATTTTAAAAAATCTGCTAATTTTTACACTTCGGCGGATTAAAGAAAACTGAAAGCGACTTTTTATTCGACGTTAAGACATAGAACTACTTCCCATCAATCGGTACCAACTTTACTTTACCCGTTGAAATATATGCAGGTAGGGACAGTGACTTTTTTTCTAAGGTTGATTTCAAAAGTGCTCACTTTATTGTGAACAGCCTTTAAATGAAAGTGAAGACCTGGGAACACCAGCGGATAGCTCTTTCAGGGAGTTGGGCTGTACTCTGTTCAAAGGAGAATAGCATGCGATAAACGTGGATATATAACTGTGATAAGATTCCCAACCTCAAAACGTCACTGCGTATTGGGAAAGAAATGGGTTGGGCAGCGGGGGCCATGACAGAAAGTGACACTCGTCCGAGATATTCTTACCGGAGAGCGACGGTCACTAGACGTCCGGTGAAAGGACATGTCCTCCTTCGTATACGCTGTTCACGGTAAAGTGAGCACTTTTTAGACCCTAGTTACTTTTTTTTTTCCTATCGGCCATTTTTTTTTATCCTTCCGCCACTTTTTAAAATAGATATTGCCATGTATGTAATAAACACGGTGTATATATTTCACCGGACTTAAGTAAACGTCGAAGGCTACAATAAAACTTATTATTCACTATTATTCCAAATGAGATGGCTTCAGAAGTTTTCACCTACCATGAATAGCCTATAAGCATTGTTTTGCGTTCAGCCGGATTTTTCGTGGTGATCAAAAGTCAGGCTATTTTTTTTTTACCAGATAAAATATCTTATTTATCTATTAACTATTGTTTTTTGTGCAGCAATATTTTCTGTAGATCTATTGTCAACATTCATTTGATAATTAATATCAAAATGCCTGTAAGCATGTAAATTATGTCTATTGCGATTTTTCTTTTCCGGTTTTCTCACTTAGATTCATTTTTTCACACTGCGCTGTGCATATTAAAATTCTTAATTGGGTAAAACAACAATTCGAGTTATGATTGAACGTTTGAAATATGTTCCCTCATTATTTTCGAGGGGGCAATATAAGCCCGCAGAAGTTAGCTGATCTTCGCCCCATCTGATTTTGTGTGTGTGTGTGTGTGTGTGTGTGTGTGTGTGTGAGGTCAAGGGGGCAGGGCAACATTGAAATATGAAATGAAATCTACTTTGAAACATCAACATATTTTACGTCAATACGTATGAAAGTGTTATTAGAAACATTTTTTTTGCGAATCGTTGTGCCTACTTCACACCGATTACAGCGCCATCTACAAATATCACAAAAACTCGATTGAATAGGACTTATTAACGTCTCCCGGTGTTATGCCTGAAGGCTTATCAACGGACGGCTTATAACTAACTTATGACCTAATTTAAACTAGCTCCCATGCATTAACTGGGATTCTAACTCAAAACCTCCCGAACCACAGACCTGCGGCGCAGCAACCGAATGCGCCACAACAGGAGGCTGGCTATCGCAAAACCTGTTTCTAGAAAAAAATTTTATATATCACTGACGTAGATTCTGAGTCTTACAATAAAACGCGCGGGTTCTCACTTGAAATGTCAATGTTACTTGGACTCTTTTTTTCCATACGAGGCCTCTATTTCGTGTTATTCCATAGTCTCAGGTTAAATGAATCACTTGCTGGTGAAATTGCATTTTCCTCTCTTTTAATGTAATGTCCTTTTCCAGAGTGAATGTCCTTTCTTATACTGAGTGGCTGGTAATTGTACACGTGGCCAGTATTATACATGCTGTTGAGTAGAATGGGGTGGCAGAGGGAATTATGGTGGGTGTAGAGTTCGTAGCTCATAAAAGTCAACTGTTTGGGAGAAGAAGCTATTTAAAGACAGAAGCTTAAAATTTGGTACGTACAGAGATAGATCCACTTAAAATTCGTCATCGATTAGCAGGTATGACGGTGTAAGTAGGACGGTCCACTTGCGATGTATACGTTGCTTTCGTTCATCTCAAAGGAAAGTAAAATAAGACTAATTGTTTCCGTGGCATCGTAATTCATAGCATGTGTAGGAACAGTAATGCTGATGACATCACAGCCGTTGCTCTTAACTTACAGCCTTGATAACTTCTTGCAGCGCAAAAATTTTCACGCTTGCGTCATTGGTGGACGGAAGAAAAGAAATCTGTTGTTACGCCCATGAAAATATGGTTTTTATGCATACAAATAACTTACATTATATTTCCTGTTCTTATTGCTACACATATTGTCATGCAAGATTTTATATAACAGTTTTCACACGTCACTTATATGATTTCAACTGTTTGTGTAAATTCTATTAATTTTTATTAATTAATTTTTTCTTAACACGTAGGTATTTTAAAACACAGACGTATGGTGGCAATAATATCTATGTGTAATTTTGATAGGCTAGTTCATTTTTCATTGCGTATTTATTTTTATATAATTAATATTTATTTTTGGGGCGATCTCAATTTTGTAAGCGTTTTTACTTAATATTTTATTACATCTCAGTTCCGAGATCACGTATTTATTGGTTTCTCAGCATTTAGGCCGTTAGAAGTGGTTCACGTGGGTGGTTTGAATAGTTTTGATCCTCATTGGCCAGCAGGTTTAAACCCTGGATGTTTTTTGGCTGGCGCCTTAGGCCCCCTTAAGCTAGTGCCAGCCGGCAGAGCTTAACACTCTCTTCGCTAGCAGCCTCCAACGACGTCAGACGTAGGGCAGAACCTCCCGTCTGAAGTGGGTGGAGAGGTAGGACTTTAAATTAGTTTTAGGGTGTGTATACGTGTCCCTGAACCGACTTTTAAGTAATTCTAGTAACCAGCGATGGAGCTTGAGTTCATGGTCGTCCATTTGCGAGGTCTAGTGGTCAGGAGATAGATAGTTTAAATACGCCGTCTACTTAGTGTAGATTTGAACTCCTAGTATTTCCACCTCATTCCTGTTAATTTCTGCGAGAGCATCCTACCTCCAATCTAATGGACGATTAAAAAGATAAGTCCTACACTGCGATCTGACATTTTCATCTGGACAAATTTTATTTACAGTTTGAATCAGCTCAATGCCCGTTAGCATCAGTATGCAAGCGACGCCATTTTGACTTTTATAAGTACGTAAGCTTCCAGCACACATACACCCATTGCAAAACCTGTGATAAGAGTGGTTTCTACCAGAGCTAGACTGTTTAGTAAGAACACAATTTGTTTTAACGTAATATTTACTACAGAGAATAGTTTAATTAATTTGATCTTGAAACCAGTATATCCAGACTATGGCAAGCTATGTCACGTAACCATAAAAGGGTTCAAGTAGGCTAGGTATGACCACTTTTAGCGTTGTTAGGATAGTGTGTCGTCTTTATAGTTTTTCTCATAGTGCCATCAGGGTTTTTAATTATTTCTGATTTAAACAACTACAATACAAAAGGAAATTAAAAGTATAATGAATGAAAATCATTCAAAGGGCGTATCTGTTTTGTCGTTTTCTCTACTGTAGTGTCAAGTTAACCTGTTTCTTACCCAGTGCCTAGAATATGTGTGCACTAGAGTTTTCAACTGTCTGTCTTACTGCGACGTACATGCCCAAAGGGAGTATGTGCCAAATATTAGTTTCTAGGGGGTGCTAATGATCATAAGCTCATTCCCCTACCGGCCCAGGACTGCACCGGGCAATTATACAGAGGCAGCCTAGGTAAGATCACATCCTTGCCCACTGATTTATTGCAAGTCAGCTGTGCAGCCTGGTCACTCAAGTGTTATACGTGTTGTCCCATTGTTGCGTGTGTAAACTACAGTGCCCATGAGAATGAGTGTTATAAAAAGGAGCATTACAATAACACAATATTTCATACTGGACACACAACGTGGTGGTAGAGGATATTTGCATACTTACAATATATGAACATTACAACAGCATTATATCACATATTGGAATAGAAACCCATTTTTTTTACATATTGGCTATCATAACGAGGAGGCCTTGTGTGTGTTCTTCATAGCATCACATATTAAACATTGACACCCTTACATGGGGCGACAATTAAATGCAAATTCTACACCATGCACAGCAACAGCAATAGCTTTTCACATTATTTCAATGTATACAACAGACACTTTTATACATAGATAATTACATGACGCCAGAGTAGCGTATCAGAGTTCGTGAGGGATGGAAGTCTTAATATAAATCTAAAAAACTAAATTATTGTTAGTTTATTGAAGGTGAAGTGAGGTGAGTATGGAGCAGCGCCGAAGTGAAAGGGCTGGGGAAAGGGGGAGAACCCCCGATAAAACCCACCGACCAGCCGGATCATTCAGCACGATGCCCTCATGCGAAAATCCGAGATTCGAACCAGGTTCGCCTAGGTAGGAGACAAGTAGTCTAACCGCTACACCACCGCGGCCCCTACTGGGGCTTGAAGTGCGTTTCAGAGGTTCGGTAGAAAACACATGATTTGAAAACTGTTGAATATTTTGTAGTGGTGCTTGAATACGAAAACCATTTTAAAAACGCTCCGCGACCAAAAACACGATTTAAGTTATCATTTCAAAACCCAAGGAGTTATTTTTTGGGCGGGACAGTGACTAAAACGGGTGTTTTTCACTATAAATTTTATTTACTAAATTGTATACACAGAAACTTTAGAGCTGTATTTAGACACGAATCACACTTTTGTCTTTACTAGCTTGCCATAAAATTATAGTCACCGCTTAAAGTCAGGGTTATTGTGAGTCGCCAATGGACAGCTAGCATGTCGGTTGAGCGCCTTGCGCATAAAGGCGATGAGGCAAGTGATGAGTGAACAAAAGTCGACCTTGAAGCTGACTTGTTTCAAGGCCTTGAATGCGCAAAATTAGCTGCAGAGAGACGGAACCTGTAAGGTCCACTTTTTGACGTCAATACGTCTTTACATTTGCGACCATAGTGGGAGGCAATCCAGATGATAACAAAATCAGGGGATACAGTTTGGCATTGCAGTTCCGAATCTATCGTCTACACTCAAAATTCAATTACACCAATCGATTGCCAAGGGATCAAAGAATATGTTACGATGAGTGAGGACTGTGAAGCATCATTTGGGGGAGGGGGGGAGTGCAATGTTGAGTTCGTTTCGCCACTCTCATAACTTTGACGTAGTGTTTATTACTTGCCGCGTCTCATAACTTCGGCGTAGTATAACTTTTGACTAGGAGGAGCTACGACGCTCGTTTGAGTTTCAATCGACAGCTCTCGTCAAGATCAATCGATTGTGTGCATAAAAAGATTTGTGTGACGTGGTTATGGTGAAATTGTACGAGTTTAATGTAAAAAATGAAGAAAACTTAACACAATGTTGGTCTATACTCGCCAAAAAGCCAAGTCGAAATACAGAAATCGTATACAGTTGGAAAGAGCATCTCAAAAGCAATCCAGTGGTACCCATAAAACCCCATATGATCGAGTGAAGCGGTGCCGGGAACGTAAAAAAAAAAAAAATCAAGGCGTCCGAGCGCGTCAACGTAGACGTACACACGCAAAACAAACGGCCGTGTCCCCAACACAACCACTCCCCCATTTTTTTATATCTAGAAACTCCCAGGCATCCTAATCTGACCCTTGAACTGCGTTACAGAGTGTTAAGTAATTCGCGTTTTTCTGTGAAACTATTAAACTCGCGTCCAGCGTGCTGATCTACGAATAGAACACACACTTCGTACGAGAGTTGTCGAGTGCTTTCAAGACGCCATGTACGTTAGAAACACAATTTCACATCACTTCAAAATGGCTAAAAACCGCCTTTTCAAAGCGCTGTATCTCAAAATATACGTGTCAGATACACACAAAACTACCCAAGAGTCCTGCATTGAAACCTTCCCACAGATTTTCCACCAATCAAATAATAGGGTCACCGCTGAAAGTCCTATATGTAAACGCAGTGGGACGAGAACACTGCACGCCAGTTTAGAGCCTTGTGCTCAGCGGCGATGGGGCACTTGATGCCCGTGGAAATGTCGCTCTTATCGATACCGCGCTTCTCAGCCTCAAAAGCGCGAAAAAAAAGCTCCCCGGCAGGCGCGAGCCTTAACATGAATTCCAACCTGGAACCTCCTTGTCAGAAAGTACGTCTTACCGATCTCGGCATGAAGGTCGACAGCAGGAGAATCTCGTAAGTTTCTGGAAGTACTGTGTCCGTACTACGTATTCAACACTACTTGCGAAATAAAGGTATAGTCTGTTAACGGTAAAATGAGCACTTTTGAAAGCCCTGCTGAAAATATGCTTGTATACATGTTGTGTGTTATTCCGACTTATGTAAAATTAACATTGACATGGGCCTCATCACTTTATTTATGTGTCGGTCAAGTGAAACTTTGAAATTATTAGAAAAGTAAATATTGCGTAAATCTGCAAAATTTTACACTTCGATGCATAAAAAAGCAGAAAGCGAGAGAAATAATAAATTTATCACAAATGGTTTCCTAACACATATATTGAACTACTATCCCCTCCATCGTTACCAACTTCCAACTTTACTGGGCACATGTCACTTATTGTACCCGTCAAAATATATGCAGGTTGGTGAAGAGATTTGGGCGGCTTTTAACATTGAAGTCTTCAGCGCCGATGAGGGTGATTGAAGTGAATATGGAGCGGTACCGGAATGAAGGGGCGGGGAAACGGGAGATCCCCGAGAAAACCCGCCGACCAACGGCATCGTCCGGCACGATTCCCACTTGCTAAAATCCGGTGACCCGGCCGAGTGACTTTTTTCGAAGGTTGATTTCGTGAACAGCCATTAAGAGTTTTCAAAACAATCCCACTGACTGCATGATATTTTATTACTTTTTGATCAAACCTGCTGGAGGTATAAAGAGGGCGTTATTGCCCGCATATTGGTTCTATGAAACATTTAAAAAAAAAATCACCCAAAAATGATTAATGATACATACATTAAAAAATACCCACCGTCTTGGCCACGAATATCTATCTTTACATTTTCGTTTCAGGGCTGCTATTTCATTGCTGTTGACGTAATCAAATTGTACGACTTTCAGTCACTAATCCAGGGCAATTACATACATTTTTTTTTATCTAATTCCGCATTTCTCAATTATCTTGTGTGGTTTTATCACCGTATTTTTTTTTTTTTCATTTGTAGGTTTCAACACTGACCGATACTCCGATTTCCGCATCACGCTAGTTCTGGGTATCCCTCAGTTATATGTGCCGATAATAGGAAGGGTTCAGTATCTTAAATAAATATATGTGCATATTTTTATGACACTCGCTAGGAGGTAGTATAATTTTTTGAGGCGTGGAATTGGCTAAAACGGGTGTTTTCAGAATCAGTTTTAGTTGCTGAATATTCTATACGCACACTTCAGAGTTGTCTTTAGACACGCATCGTATAGCCTATTCACGGTAAAGTGAGCACATTTTAAGGCCCTGATAACTTTCTCCTTTCGGGCTATTTCAATCTCCCCGCCAATTTCTAATATAAACATTGCCGTGGTACTAACAAACACAGTAAACGTCTGGTGCTGCAATAAAATATATTTGTTAGTGGTTAATGACTCTTAGGAGGGCCTTAAAATGTCCTCACTTTACCGTGAATAGCCCATACTTTTATGTTTACTACTGTGCCATAAAAATACAGGTCCGCCACTTAAGGTCGCCTGGGTAGGTCGCCAAAGGAGCGGAGCTCCAGCAGAAAACGTTTTACTAAAAAGCCGTCCAAAGTGTCTGAGTGAGGTCTGCTTACGAATAGTATTTAAGAAAAGTCACTCGTTTCTAAATTTTTTTTTAGTTCCTCCGTTTCTCTCTAAAGCATGTTTTTGTGGTAGTGAAAATGGCTCGAACGGGTGTTTTCGCGGTCATTTTTAGGTACGAACATTCCGGTACAAAACACACATATATATATATATATATATATATATATATATATATATATATATATATATATATATATAAAGGAATATGAACGTGCATCCAATCTTTGTTTTTACTATTACGTCATAAAATTATAGGGTATCCGCCGAAAGTCTCATAGAGGTGCGTTATGGACGGCAAGACTGCACGCCAGTTCAGTGCTTTGCGCATAGAGGCGATGAGATAGTTTATGCGCATGTCTCGGTCGCCCCTAGCGCTCCCACGCTTTTAGGCCTCAGACGTGCCAAAATTCCTTCAACCAGGCGACCACCTTAAAGACACGTTCAGGCGAGTCGCTAACGGATAGACTACATGTCATTTGAGCGCCTTGCGCGTAAATACGATGAGGCATGTGACGTGTAAGCAAGAATAGCCCTTAAGAGGTCATGAGTTATGAGGCATCAAGTGCGCAGAATGTCTGCAAGCAAACGGTCCTCTACTTAGTGCCGTTATCACTGAGGCGTCTGTTATTTGGGCTGGACGACGACACAAAGATGGTTGGAGGCACATGGGTGGCATTACTAAGGTCAATTCCACTCGGGTTAGGAACAAAACGAGATTTCTTATGAAAGTGTTTGACGTAAGGAAAATTTCCGCTGCTAGGAGCGCAGTGCTTTAAAAGGTAACTTTTAATTAAAATGTTAAGCAACGTGAATAATAAAAGAGAAAGATTTTATCTAGTTACGTATTTATTTTACATTTTATTTATGATTATCGCTACTATCCTATTTCTAACTCAGTATATAAAGAAAATCTGGTACCTTTCCAATACTAGCGCTTACCTAGTGGCTAAATTTTTTTGTTGCCGAACTTTTAACATTTATCTCCCAACCTGTAGTATACTTAACGTAAGGCATGATCAAACATTTATGAACACCTTTTCGATATGACTTTGGTTGCCAGTCCGTTATAACCACTTCAAAAAGTTCATTTTCGTAGGAATCTGTTAAAGGTTAACAAAAAACGATAAGATTTTTTTTAATGGGACAAAACACGATATCACGAATATTCCTGAGAAGTAATCAAAGTCCTCTGTGGCCAATCGATTAGATTTATCAAGTGCCTCTCGCTCCAAATCACAATGAGTAGCTCGGGCTGTACTATCAGATTTTCTCACCGCATTAGTTGCTATGCACCAGAACCAGAATACGCTGACTTTCGGCGTAGAACTTCTCGACCGTTGAATGTCAGGCAATCGGATATAAGCGCCGAGTCACATTAACTAAGCATGCAGGTACGAATTTATTGATGACTTGTGCCCCTTTCTTAAACTCGCTAATTCAGCTGGCCAGTAACTTCAGTAACGTGGGCAGATTTTCAGATACTGTGATGAGCACTCGTGTTCAGTGAGTATGGTCTTTTCGCGAGTTTTCTGTCGACGCCTCGTGCGAGGCGTCTGAGAATGCTGAATGTGGACAAGGACACCTCCAGAAATACAACGTTGGAGCCCCATTCGAAAGGATGGCAGTAGACATTCTGGGTCCTTTGCCTATCACACAGAGAGAGAGAGAGAGAGAGGTAATCGTATCTACTTATGGTTCAAGATTATGTTACTAAATGGCCTGAGTTCATTCCCCTCCCGAACCAGGAAGCACGCACTGTGGCTGAGGCACATTCACAGAACATGTCTTCTCGAAGTTTGGGTTTCCACTAGAACTCCATTCAGATCAGGGAAGAAACTTTGAAGCTGCCGTATTCCACGAGGTGACGAAATTTCTGGGGACATTCTTCCAGCTTTGGAATTTTCCTAGATATTGTGGGGCCATCGACGGGAATGACGTCATCATTGAAAGACCTCCGTGTTCCGGTTCAGTCTACTTCAATTTAAAAAAAAAACCTATAGCATCATATTATTTGCTGTGGTTGATGCCGAACACTGCTTCACTTACATCGACGTTGGTGGAAATGGCCGAGCAAGTGACAGCGCAATATGTAGAGATAGTACTCTGAACATTGCAATGGAAAGTGATACTCCTTAGAAGGTGCCTGAATACGCCATTATTATTGGAGATGATACTTTCCCTTTAAGAACAAATCTACTGAAACCTTACAGTAAAACTGCACTCAGTGTTGTGGGAAAAAAACATTCAATTATCGTCTATCCCATGCTAGAAGAGTTGTAGCGATCCCATGCTAGAAGAGTTGTAGCGAATGCTTTTGGTATACTTGTACGGCGGTTCAGAGTATTTTCAAGACCAATTGAGTTGAAACCCGAAACTACCGATAAAGTCATTTGGACTGCTTGCAATCTTCATGACTGGCTACGAAAGACTGCTTCAGGCAACTACTTACCTCAACAAGCAGTAGATAGAGAGGATTTAAACACTGGGAATATTACACCCGGTGTCTGGAGGGAAAATGCCAACGTTCTGCAGTCTATTAATAATATAGGCAGCAATAATTACAAACGTACTGCTGAGGCGGTTAGACGAACGTATGCTACATACTTTACAGAAGAACATCCTCTGCCTTGGCAACGGGAGAAAGTTTGAATAACGGTCTGATTATTCAATTAGTAATGATCTGTTTAATATTTATCTGTAAATAAATAGACATTGAAATGTATATTTAACTCACCAAATTTGATTTGCTGTTTCTTGTAGACAAAACCTCGGCCAAACAATTTGCGTCCTTGAACCATGCCAGCTTTGGTAAATAAACATCCTCAGTACCAGAGCCACTTTTCTTGCTTTTTCAATTTTGTTGAGTTTCTGTCTATAAAAATCTTTAATTGATTTAATTTTTGTCTTCAGTTGCTTCACTTCCATTCCCTCGAATAATTGTTTTTCAGTAAGCTCATTATAAAGGTGTTTGAAAATTCCTTCTTTTAATTTGGTATTACAATAGTCTTTGTGTTGTATGTTCCATGATACAGGGTACTGCTGGTAAATGTTAAGAAACACAGCAATATGATTTGTGTTCCACTTCATTATTTCTTTAAAACAAAACTAGAACACAATAGCCAGAAAAGTTCAGTACATGAAAAGAAAGCAACAACGTAGACGCAACAGGTGATGCAACCTCGCCAGCTAGTCGACTACTGAGTGAGTCGAAAGTTATTGTGTGTAATCACCAATATCAGCGCTAGTAAACTCGCCCAATGTGATTGACCCTTAAGTTCACTCGTCTCGCGCCCTCGCTTCTTGAACTCGGACGCGGGGTTCCCATGAGGGTCCATCCCACTCTTAAGAGGCAAGGGTTTGGCGTCTTGTGCCACCTTGAGTGACAGTTTGGTGATTCCGGAGTGGCGAGGGACGACTGCAGCTATCTGGAAGAGTGCGTCGGCCTGTTTTCGTGCAGTGAAGAGTGGGGCCGATTTGCGGGACTGTGGGCTGGATGAGTGAATGAAAAGACATTCGGGACGATGGAAATAGACAGTTTTAACTAAATGTGTGGAAGCAATAGGAGCAGTTTAATGGCGTATAATTGAAGTGGAGATAGAAATTAAATATTGCGCTAAATAAGAATAATAATCGTTAATAGGGCGCTCACTGGTACATAACAGATATATTTGACTGTTTGTAGCATTGGGAATAAATATAATTATTGAATTTAGTTCTTCTATTTTTATTAATGCCTCCATCCGTCACGCTGTGAAGATTTGGGGAAAATATAGGGCTACTGTATATGCGCCACACAGAATAAGTCACTGTGATATATTCTGTGGAAATATAGAGGAATTGATAAATATGGTATGCAAATATATGTTCGCATGTGTGAGAAAAGACTTGGCTGGGATTGTGTATGTATTTTGGATTCAATTGGTTCAAGGGTGTGTTTATCATTTGCCAATACTTACTCTCCAATCCGGCTTCTGTCGTCTCAGGAACTCTAGACACACATGTAAGGTGCTAGCACTGAAAATACACAAACAATGTACCTTGGAATAAATTAGCAACTCATAAAATTTAACTATTTTAGTTATGAAAAGATCTGTATCACTGAACATAAAATAAAAAGAAAATTACTACTGTTAAAAAATATTTAATTCAAATTCAAAAACGAAAAATAAATTAATCTTGAGAAACTGTCTAATATGGAAAAATAAATAAGTAATTAAACTCTAGTCTGCAAGTAGGTAATAAAATTAAAATACTGCTACCATTCAAACTACAGTAATGACTCACATAAAATAAAGATCAAAGTTGAAAACAAAATATTCCGAAAAGCTGTTTTTTAGAACACAGATTAAATCAGAGCCCAAACAAACTGAATTAGTGTGAAGTGTATTGAAAGTATGCCGTTTAGTTAACCTTACATATGCTGAGCTCCATTAATTAACATTGTAAGTCAATTCCAAATGCTTTCCCACATTAAATTGAAAAATTATAATCACTTCTCGAAAGGGTAGATGTTCTCGGGAAAATAAAATTTAAAGTCCACTTCGAAATATTCTTAAATTAATTTTATAGTTGCCTCCGACACTAGCTCGGTCGTTAAACCTCGGACCACTGGGCTAACGTGACTGTCAAATACTAAGTTAATCAGAACCTTTTTCTCACCAAAATGGTATCATTTTTCAGCTCCAAATATGCATAATCAAAATTCAATGGATAGATGAGACTGGTGCACAGTCTATGACCTCAGATCTGGGTAGCGTCACCTTAAGTAACATACGGTCACATAATGCTGCCATCATGGTGCATCGGCGTCGTGTTGCTCGCCGTCATCGTCAGCTACCACTAATAAATCTAGCTCAAATATGCCTAACTCAAGCCCTTTTCTCAAACTGACTTGGTTAGCTAGTAATTGAACTCACTTCGGGTACCAAAATAAACTATCTAATTTACGTCGATGCATGGGGATTTTTCCTTATAAAAATCTCGGCGATAAAAAGTATCCAGGATCAATAGGTCGGTACCCAGAAGCCCCTTAACTTTCGGCTACTTCCTAACATCCTCACTGAGATGGGCTCAGCTATATCCGGTCTCACAAACACAACAAAGGCCAACACAACAGCGGCCTCTATTAAACTTTCAAACAAAAGAAAATAATTCACGTTAAATATAAAAATAAGTTCTGAAACATAAAGATTCACAAGTGACAAATTATTAACATAACATAGTTAAGTCACTATTACTCAGAGTAAGATGCTCTCTTAACCTAGAGTAACAAAAATATAAGAATACGAACGGCAGTTTCTAAAATAACTCATACTTGAAAAATAATGAAATAAATATGAAAATTGCAAAAAGGGTTAAAATTAAAATAAATATCATAAATCATTTGTGAAAACAAATGTCAGACAGTTCCAAACCTCATGTGGTTCATCTGCATATCAGTCCTGGTAGACATAAAAACGAGTCGGTGATTAACTATCGCAAGGTATTCTCGTAACAATACGTTCATATACGTGTGCAGTATATTATACACTGTAAGCGGCAAATAACGTTACTGATAACGCCTATAAGCTACATAGCGTTTGCCACAAATATAAAAATATCGATACTTTCTATTGCTTTTCATAGCTTTCCAACGAAATACAAGTACTTTTTTTTTTTTTTTCGAGGCTCAGTGCGTGCGTGTGGCATTAAAGCTTTATTTCTCCCCAAGCGCCATTAAGTCCCCCGGACAGCCGGGGCTCGTAATTGTGCTGCGCGTGTTGTCTCACTAACCCTGTCCGCGCATCGATTTCTCACGCCCCTTCGCGCCCTTGACGCGCCTAGCGACCCCGACAGCCAGCAGGCAGTGCTGGAGATCCGTACTGCTCCCTCGCTGCTATAGTCTATCCACGATTACTCCATACTTTACTCACGCCCTGCTGAAGATCTACTTCAAGGATATTTACCACCGCCTCGTGCATACAAAGCTTAACCGATTCTTAGAGAATTACACCAAAGGCACAACGCAACGCTTACGTACGCACTCAGTGTAATGCAGGTGTGCGTGATAACTATTTCTTACTATTGGCTGTTCACGACAAAGTGAGCACGTTAGAAATAAACCTTAGAAAAAAGTCACTGCCCCTGCATACATATATTTTAACGGGCGCACCGAGTGACATTCGCCCAGTAAAGTTAGCGCATAATGATGGAGGGGAAAGTAGTTCCATATATTAACGTCGTATAAAAAGTGCTAGGTAACCAATCGTGATGATAAAATTATTTCTTTCGTTTTCTGTTTTTTTTTTTTAATGTATGGAAGTGTAAAAATTACAGACCTGTAGAAAATTTACTTTCTAATAATTTCGCAGTTTCACTTGACCGACGCATGTAAAAAGTGATGAGGCCCATGATTATATTAATTTTACATATGGCGGAGGAATACACAACGTGCATACAAATAGATCTTAGGCAGGGCTTTCAAAAATGCTCGTTTTACCGTGAACAGCCTATTTAGTTTATCCACGGTTAACTCGACACTTTTGAAAGCCCTGCTTAGTATCTAGTTGTAGACACGTTGAGTATTGTTCCGCCTTATGTAAGATTAGCAGTGTCATGGGCCTCATCACTTTATTCATGCGTCCGTCAAGTGAAGCTGCGAAATTATTAGAAAAGTAAATATTAAACAAATCTGGTCATTTTTACACTTCGATGCAATAAAAAACAGTAAGCGAAAGAAATAATATAAGTTCTCACAAATGGTTACCTAACACTTTGTTTAATTAGACGTTATGATGCGGAACTACTTCTCATCCACTATTGCCAACTTCACTGGGCGCATGCCACTCAGTGCGCCCAGTATATTGTGCATACTACTGCCCCAGTAGTAGATGTGAAAGGTCGATTCTAGCGCAGCCCATAATTAAGGTAAAAATCATGAAATTTCATCAGTTTTTCATGGTTTCAATAAACCTCATATTTACCAATTCTTAAATTTAAAAAAAAATTGCCTCAACAGCAAGCAAATTTATCGCTTTTTTCAAAAATAGTGTGCAGGGCATGGCACAAGGTAAAAACAAGAAAAGTTATACAAAAATCATGTAAGATTATACAAAAATTGCGTAAATTTAAGGCAAACCTGCAAACTTTACTAAAGCAAAGGGTTAGTCAAGTAATCATAAGTTAACTTTTGTTCACTAACTAGAACAACATTACAAATTGCACCAGCTCTAACAGCTTTATTAAAATCAACACTAATTTCTGTATCGAATTTCTAAAATCGTTGTAAGTAAGATACATTTTATTGCAAAGGCCTCTTTCTATATCTAGATTCCAGTTTTCTTTTGGAAATATTTCACTTGTTCCAGTTTTTAACATAACTATTACTCACACTACAGTGATCAAACATAGAAGCATGTACGCTCTTATCAGCTTGATTATTTCTATTAGTTTGAAAGCCTACAATTACAAAATCGGGCATGTCAAACTGTAAATTATTGAAATGATCTTTTATATCAAAGTTAAAGATAGTTGTTCCAGTAGAAACTTCTTTTGCTAAAAATTGCCAATAATCAAAGATAATTGGAAGTTTAGGTTCTTTGTAATTTTTTCTTTAATTGCAATGGCTTTGTTTGCTTCATATTCAACAACAGGCCACATAATTTCTAACTTTGGATTAAAAATTTTGCCTGGATCGACATAAGTGTACCATCTGCTTTTTTTATTTTGATAAGCATATAAATAGTTATTCTCAGATGATTTTCCAATAAAAGTAATTTTATAGCCACCTCTCCAATAAATTTCATTGTTATCGAGAATAAAACCAAACAAATATCGTAGTGCATACATTATTTCATTTGTTCTTTCACTACGTACAGGTTTTACTCGATATAGGTTAACGACATAAGACATCTCCACATAATTTTGTTCACTTGGCGATCTTAACAAAGCATTCATCATTGTTGAAGTTATTCCCAGCCTCAATAATCTATCCATATTTTGAAATTTCTTCTCTAGGAAATTGAAAAGGAAAAAATTTAGAGCAAACATCAATGTTACTAATTTTTATTATTTTACCTCAACTCCTTCCTTAACTCTCTTTACTAATATATATTGCTCGAAAACATAAGCATCGTTTGGAAAAGAAAAGACATCTCCTATAGGTAAGTAAAAAAATTATATATACATGAAATAATCAAATGACATTTCTCGAGTGAAATCGCTCATTGAAAAATATAAAAACTACAAAAAGCACCACGAAGTGTAATATGAAAGAAATAAGAAAAAAGAGCTGCCATTGATTGATGGGTTACGAAATATTGGCAGAAAAGTAGAACGAGTAAGTGAATAAAACAAAAATTTAACAAACACACTTGTTCCTTTTGCAGCAAAAAATTCATATTATCTGAAAACTCCGGAAGAAACATCATTCGAAAGAAAATTATTTGCAGAACAAGAATCTCCTAATTTGGAAGAGCAAATGGGAATCCTACCATTGAAAAATTTACCATCTATAGCAGGTTTTTTCTACTATAAATCTCGGAAAAGAAATTTAAAAAAATGTTAATGTTATTAATGAAAAATTCCGTTACAAGGAGAGGGGCAAGGTTTTAAAATTGGTGGTGCAAAAATAAAAACAGATGGAGATTTTCTATTTGTCAAAGATAAAAAATATGAATTAACAATAGGTCTTACTAATTTGTTAGCAAAAAGTAAAAAAGATGATCTTGTAGGTAAATCCACTGGTGAAGATAAATTCACTAATGAGGACTATAAAAATTATGCAGAAATTGTTTTATTAACAAATGCAGCATATAAAAATTATGATCCAACTATAAACGCGGCTTCGAGTATCAGTTGGAAGTATAATGAATGAATTAAACTAATTTATCACGAATATATAAAAAAAATTGTCCTAAATCTGGCGAAAGTACAAAAAAAATACAATAGTTTGCCAAAATAACATATTTGGATAGACGATGTTATAAAATGAATCGATTGATTGTTAATTATTCATGGTGAAGAAAATGCTGGAAATAATTATTACAATGAAAAAGTAAGTATAATGAATATGTTACACAATAAATTTTCTGTTTTTGTTGTTAATAATCGAAAGGAATTCCATATCTAATACGAGTTTTAAATGTAATTCCACGCACATTTTGGAATTCTGAACACCATGGAAAAGTTATGATGAATTGGGCATTAAACAATTTAAATTTACCTGAAATGCATTTGCCAGGTTATAATTACTGTGTACCATTTACAAAATTAGACGAAAGATTATAAAGAGGAAATGCAGGAATAAATAAATTAGATTAAGCCTGTAAATTTTATGATATTCCATATATAAATCATAAAGATTTAGAATCTAGACATGAAGCTGATAAAATTTTTCAAAAAGAAGCTAGTGAACTCATGTTAAATAAAAATACTCCAACTGGAGAAAAAATTGCTTCTACTGCTGTTGTCTCAACTATGTTTACAAAAAGACAATTAGATTGGGTAATTAAAAGGTTATATATATATAACTTATATAAATTAAGATAAAAAGCTTAACTTTCTATATACCCGTATTGATCAAATAAGATAATTGGGTATAGATAAATTTTTAACAAAAGATCAACCTGAGAAGAAAAATTAAAAGAAGGCAAAGGTTTCTTACTAACCTTGTCATTGCCAGTACTCAAAAAAATATTAAAAGAAATATCTGGAAGTGGTTTACATCATGGAGTAATTATTCCCCTGATAGTTGCTGCTTTAACTGGACTTGGTGCTTTAGCAGGAGTAGCTACTTCAATTTATAATTCTGCTGAACAAACTAGCAAAAATAAAAAAGAATTAGAAGATGAACAAAGACATAATTTAGCAATGGAAAACAAGGCTGGAGAAGGATTAGTTGCAAAAAGAGGACGACCAAAATTTTTTTAAATATATATCCACTATCTAATAGCGATATTGATAAATATGTTTAAATATTAAATATAAAAAAAATTAGAAATGTTTTTATGATTGACGAATTACCAAAAAGTATGCTCAAAAATGAATGTGCTGTGGTTAATTTCGATATTTCAACACATCCCGGTACTCATTGGGTTTGCTATTTTAAAGAAAATAATGATGTTTACTGTTTTTATTCATTTGGTGACAATATTCCCACTAATTTAATCAATTACTTTAAAAACAGATATGTTTATAACAATGATCGAGTTCAGAATTTTGATTCAATATTTTTGTGGTCATCTATGTTAAATTGCTTTATATCTTTTTTCGAGAGAATTTAAGTTTAATGGTATAATTTTTATGTTATTAAATGACATATATTTGGGAAACCATTAATCAAATCTTTAAATAAAATTTTTGGCACTAGTGCTTATGCATTAAAATCATGTGTAGATACACAATGCAATTCCAGTGTTTATTCTTTACAAAGTTAACTATCCAACTGTTTTGATTATACAAAATCGTATGTTTCTTTTCTGGGGCGAATAATTGTTAATATGGGCGAACCTATAAATAATAAAGATGCGGTCAATAAAATATATTCTATTATATCTATATAAATATATATATATATATATATATATATATATATATATATATATATATATATATATATATATATATATATATATTATATAGTAGATTATGCATTAAAAAAGGATGTCGATCCAAAATATAAAACTATTGTTTCTGTCTATGCTTTAAAAACTGATGTCAATTCAAAATACAACACTAGTGTTTCTGATTTAAAACATACATGTAGAATCCAAATACAATATAATTGTTTCTGCTTAATGAGATCAAATAAGTAGTTTTTGATCAAACAACAGACTTTGTTTCTATTCAAAATCGTAGAATTAATAATATGGCTGATCTTGTAGATGGAAAAAATGCTGTCAGTAAGATATATTTAGATAAAGAATATCCGATAAATTGCTAAATTTAAACCAACCACTTTAGAATTACTGTGATACACTTATTAACTCGAAGATTGAAAAATGTAAGGAAGAAAAATCATATATATTTTATTTACCTGCAAACTGGAATAAAAGTAATAATAATTTTCACTTAGATAATAATAACTATGTCTTTACCATTTTTATGGATTTAATATTTATAATTTCATTACTGTTAATCCCAATTTACCTGACGATACTGTGACTGTTATTAAAATATCCCAAAAAATAGGCTACAGTAAGCCTTCTGATGTTACCTTAGGTGACATTTTAACTTTTAAAATTAAAAAAAAACTAAAATATCTGAATATGATGAGGTTTTGATAACTGAACTAGGAATATTCGTAAAATATAAAGATAAATTATTATTTTTTCTTATTAAATGGTGAACACTTGGTGCTTGAAGTGTAAAAAAAGTCACTAAAATAATAATGTAAAAAACAAAAATTCTAAAAATGGACGATTAGTCCAAAAAAGTAAATGTTCTAAATTTATTCTAATAAAGCAACATTAAAAAAAAATTCGCCAACTGCAAGAGAAGGAATAATCAATAATTTATATAAGCCAGCAAGAAAATTTTTTCAGAGAAGTAACTTCGTATAGAATTTATGATTTTATGGCAAATTGATCTTGTTGAAATGAATACTGGTAATTTAAAAGGTATATCACATATAAGCAATGGATACAAATATATTTTAACAATTATCGATCTTTTTTCGAAATTTGCATTTCCTATACCAATTAAAGATAAAATAGTTAAATATTTAGCAAATGCTTTAGAAAATATTTTGATGAAAAAAACAAACAAATAATTTGGAAACTTACAATGGCTCGGAATTTAATAATATAACTCTTAACAAACTTATAAAAAAATATAATATCAACTATTATTCTTCATTTTCTGTATTAAAAGCTAGTGTTGTTGAACGATTTAATAGAACTTTAAAAAATTATAATGTGGAAGAAATTTGCTTTAAATGGTAATTATAAATGGGTAAATATATTATGTGATTTAGTGAAAGAATACAATAATTCAAAACATGGAGCTATTGGAATGAAACCAATTGAAATTATTAAAAACAATGAAAAAATTTATTTCAAATTTTTTTTGTTAATATTGTTAAACCAAAATATAAACTTGATGATGTCCATGTGAGCAAATTAAAGAAAATTTTCGAAAAATGCTATAATGCTAATTGGTCAACATGATTGTTTAATATTTGTAAAGTTTTAAATTATAATGTGCCTACTTACAAATTAAATGATACTAAAGGAGAAGAAATAAAAGGCAATTTTTATGAACATGAAATCATGAAAACTATCTATCCAAATAAATATTTAGTTAATAAGTTTTAAAAACTCATTGTGAGCAAATTTATGTTAAATGGTTAGGTTATGATGACTCACATAACTCATGGATTAATAACACTGATTTTTAATAAAATTTAAATATTTTTTACAATTATTTCATTCAAATGCAAAAAGTAACACACATAGTTTAACATTAATATTGATGTTTGTTTTAATGTTCATTTTAACATTAGTTTTAACACTCATTTTAACATTCATTTTGACATAAACCTGTTTTCAAACATTTTAAAATTTAATAAAGTCTTTGGTCTTATTTCTGTACTTTCAATTATACATTTTTTGACTTAAATCTATTGTATTAAAGCCATAATCTCTGTCTCAACATTTTACACAGAGCTCTTGAAATTTTTCAGTAGTCGTATCTCCACCAAAAAAATCATTACAGAGGAACTTTAAATTAGTATCATCTTGTCTAAATATATACAAAAAAATTAGTATAATCTCTTACTAATTGATTATGTATTTTGGAATATGTTTTAGCTAAATAAAGTACATCTAAATTTTTATGTCTTCCTCTAGTAAAATTATCTCGAACAATATCTTAATCATCTAAACTAACATCATCGAATACAACTAGAGAATCATTTTCACATTGATCTAAAGGAGTCGTTTCATCATTATTATTTTAAAAAGTGTGAAATTTTTTCTTTAACTTTAAACTTTTTCGATAATATAGTAAAATCATTTTGTAACTCAATATATTTTGAATGATTTAAACTTTTGAACAAACATGCAATTTATTAAAATTTATCCATCCTACATTATAAATGAAATTGATCATCATATTAGTTTTTCAAAAATTACTTGGACCTACAATTATAGCTCTTATATTATCAGGTAATAGTTCACCATGTGTTTTTATTTTTAGATTTTTCTCCAGAAATTAAAATGCCAACACCCAAGTCAGTTATTTTAATTTATATTTTAATTTTTTTATATAAATGGATAACAAAGTATTTAAGTTGACAAGGAATGGTTCTATTCTAAAGAAAAAACCTTCATTATTAAATAATACATAATGAAAAATCGATCACAATAATCAGTTTTCATATAACATTTTTAACACCAAACATAAATAATAATACTATAATAACAATTGAAAAAATGAGTCCTGTTGTTGATAAAAATGAAGTTATAATTATTCCTAAAGGCCAATGTGATATTGAATAATTAAAATAAAATCAATTGAACCATTCTCAACAAATATCATGGAATTAACTGCAAATAATGTAAAAAAATCGAATAAAAATTAAATCTAAGTTTGATATTAAACTTGATAATCGATTATGTGATAATCTTGGTTTTTGAAAGAAATACAACTATTGAAAAAGACAAAGTTTTTGTAGGTACTAAATTACCCAATTTTAAACCGTTTAAAACAATAAACATTCATTGTAACTTGGTTTCTGGAATGTTTAAAAAATATGATGAATCTAGTCATTTAGAAATGGATATAATTGCTAGTTTTCCACCAAAGCTATGTTTGGCTTTAAAGAGCATATTATTTATAAGCCTGCATGTCCAATTTTTTATAAAATTTATAATTTAATCATATTGTTTTATAAATTAGAGACAAAAATGTCAAACTGATTAATTTTTATAGTGCTGATATTTATGTTGTGGCTTAGAAACTAAATAATTTTTAAATATAAAAATATAAAAATTAATTACGTATTATTCTTTTTGATATCCATATGGCAGTGTATCTATGTTATTTTATAATATAATTCTTTTGTTATCATAAGGGCTTAATGCAATTTTATTAACTTCGACTGTATGTATTTCATGTGTTTCGCTCCTTATTAGATCCATAGTTCTATATTGTATTTTCTCTTTAAACAAACAGTTCTTATAGTCTTCAAATGTAATTCGCTTAATAAGTACACATTTTTTCACACCTTTCGATTTTTTATTTTCTTTATTGTCAACCTTATAAGCATACATTTGTTATTGCAAACCAACAAATTCTTTCATTATCTTACCATTATGTTCATCTTTCATTTTTCCTAAACTTTTTTTTTTTATTTGAGGCATGTTACAAATATTCCCATTTGGATAATAACTTGTATCAAAATTTCGACTTCATATATTTGTAAAAATCTATTGTTTTTATGTTATAAATATATGAATTGGTATCTTGATAACAGAATTCAATTTTATCACCACATTTTGGTTTTATTACATTAAAATGAAAATCATTCATTAATTCTTTCGATATGTCTAAAATTGACATACCCACATAAATTGGTTTGTTAAATTTTACATTTGTTTTATTCATATATATAGCTGCATGATTCTCATTAAATATAGTACTTCTTTTGAAGTTTGGTCTTGCTACTAATTTTTCAGATTTTTCAGCATCTGATACTAGTTTTATATCAACTCTGATTCCAATATTTTCCATAGTTTTATCAAGCATTCAATTATTCATGAGATAGAAAAATCTTTTTCAAAATCATTTTTAGCATTAGTTCACTTAAATTTATGTACTTTTTTTTTATCCAATCGGACTGATCAAACATTAATATTCTATGTATAAATTAGTTTTAAACCATTATTTAGACATGGTTTTTAATTACAATAGTGAATTACATACTTTCCTTTATTATCTAAAGTTGTTAATAATTTAGATTGATTAATTTTTGGAACTACCTTATTTTCCGGGGAAAATGGAAGATCTTTATGTAAATAACGTAGTTCTTGTGGATACGATAATCCAACTTCTAATATGAAATCATACTCATAATTATCCTCTAAATCTAATATTTTTTACTCCAGTACTCTATATCATTTAATGAATAATAAATCCATTCAAAACCACCATATGGTAAATATTGTGACATTGCCCATCCATAAAGATTATTTGCATCGCGATATAATAAATAATCATATTTTTATTTGAGTAAAAATAATCTAAATATTTATTATTTGCTTTAACATATAATTTACAACATTGTGATATTCCACCTCTAATTCCTTTTTCAATCACTAAATCATATCATAATTATGTATTAAATCTGATGATTATTTAGTCATTTTTAACACTGCATCCCATTATAGTCTAGGTGCTGTAAAATACCAAGCAGGATCTAAATCATAAACACATCCATGTATTTCAAACAATTTCAAATATATCTGCTGACAATAATATGTCACATTAAAAATATAAATCATGATATTCGCCAAGATGTTTAATATTAAATTGATCCCATACACATTTTGCATGTTCATGATTATCATCAGTTATATCAGATTAGTTTCATTTATTAAAAAATTCGCCTTTTTGTGGAAGTTCTGTTTCTTCAAATTTCTTCCAACTATCAATATAATCTTATGGATAAACATATTTTTAATAACAAGATCTACTTGTTCTTTTGGAAATGTTTTTGGGTGTTTTTCGTTTGATTTTTTAGTTAAATTAGATGATAATTTATCTAAACTACTGGCCATAAATTTAAATGTGCCTATTTATCTCATTTTTAAATTTTCTGCGTCTTTCCCAAAAGTGATAAACTTTTATTCATTATTTGCTTTTAAACCTATATTTGTATCATCATATCTTTGCTTTTTAATAAATAAATGTGCATTGTACCCAGCTAAATTATGAAAATAAACTGGAACAAAATTTGGCAATTTTAATTTTAGAATACAATTATTAAATACTGGATTAATGAATTCTCCACTTATATGATTATGATGATGTACTTTTTTTTATTGTCCTGTGTATATTCACTCTCTATAACAGCACTTTTTTTTATTTACTATATAATATTTTTTCTTCTTTTGTTAATGGATGCATTGGTACAATTTGTGAATGAATTTCCCCAATTTCTTCTACTTCTCTTTTTATTGATTGTATAAATATTATATGAGCATTCGGACCTCAATATACTACTGGAGGTAATTACTATAATTAGATACAATATAATAACAAAAACCAGATGCTTCATGTAACTGATATTTCTTAGTATATGATTTATCATTTAACTTGAAATCAATGTTATTTATTTGTTCTTTAGTAAATTATATCATTCTTTGAGTATTTTGTTATGAAAGCCATTATCAAAATCATCTTCTGTTAAAATTGGATACTTTAGAATTAATTAAATTTGTTTTATTATTCTTGGATTTTGTTTAGTTGTTGATCTTAGCTTTAGAATTGATTCAAAATCAGCATATATTGTGAAAGGAACCTTCATTGTATGTTTAATATTTTTGAAAGACATTTTCTCTCCTTTTGAGGTTAAAGAAATTTTTTACATCTTAATTTTTAGAACAATCTTCTGTATGTTTATTTAAATTATCTTCAGAGTAAAAGAATTGAAGACATATCACATATAAGTTTTGTGTTGATGATTATTTTTTTGGGTTGGAACTAATCTAGTTAAATCTTTTATCCAACAATAATGCGTGTTTTCACCATTTTTAAAATAAAGTTAATTTATATGTTTTCCTTTCTGTTTTTTGGAAGTTTTAATTAATATACCATGGTTTTTTTTACACTCATATTTAATAGAGTTTACATTAATATATGTATCAATTTGATTTTCTATTTTGGGTATACCATCAATTTTAATTGGATAATCATAAGTATATATTATTTTATCGATATCAAGTCCCACATTTTTATATTTAGTAACACTTTGAGGATCTTTTTCTACTGGAAACAAAGCAGACTTTATTGTAAAAAGAAAGTATCTTTCATCTTTATATTTATAACATTTATGCATGAATTTATATTTTTATTTTTTTCTGGTGTATCAATATATGATGAGCCTCTTAATGGATTATACTTATTTATTGCTAATTGTATTGCAATTATTTTATCTAAAGTCCACCAAGAACCTCTTTTTTGAAATTCAGATAATTTTGTACGTAATTCCACCATTATAATGTTATAAATCTTTGTAAATTCTCCTTTGTTTAATATTCTATGATTAAATGACTGAAATGCAAATTCTACTTGATTATTTTCCGACTTTCGACACTTGGTGTATAATTTAATGCTGGTTTTCAACCCTCTAAATATTTTAAGTTTATTGTATATTATTTCAAAAACTTTATTTTTACTGATCTTAAAAAAATGATTATGCTCTACAAAATAAAAGGTATTTTCGATGTTATAACGATATTCTATCTTTAAAAGCTTTATTAACTAAGTAATTTTGATTGGTTCTTCTATTTATTGTTAACAAAATAATTATTACAGAACGGAAATAATTTCCTAAAAACTAACTGAACAATTCCAAGATTGGGTAACTGAAGAAGTTTACCAACAATTAGAAAAAGTGACTCATATATTACAAAAAAAAAAAAAAAATTAAATTGAGTTAAAGACCAGCAAATAAATATGATAGAATATAAATCTGATCAACTTGCTATTCAACTCCAAGAATAATAGCTTAAAAATGAATAACTGGCCTTTGAAAATAACAAAACTAGAGCATTTTAATATAAATATGAGAAATTTTAAACACAAAGTTGAACAGAAAACAAAGAATGGTTATATATATATACATTGCAACACCTGATCGATATGCTTCAATTAACCATTTTAAAGTTGGTAAAACAGGTAATTTAATTGCTGGAATTTCAAATTTCTATTCTTCTTATAATGAACAAGATAATTTATATATTTGTTTTTATAAGAAAGTATATTATGAAAACAAAACATAAAAGTTAATTCACGAGCTATCAGATGATTTCCATGATAAAAATAACAACGAGATATTTCCATTATATTATACTTATTTACTTGAAATTGTGGAGATTGCAATTAAAAACATAAATGAGACATTTGATTATATTAATAATTTAACTAAAAACCATTTCGCAGAAATGTATTCTTTGAAACCAGTTATTCCAGAACCAGTGTATTTAAGTAATGATAATGAATTATTAACTAATCTGCAAACAAAACAATTTATGTTATTAGATTGCTTTGTTGCTGAAAACAAATTAAAAATATTGTATATAGATTTATTAAGTGGATTATGATTAGGAAACACAGGTAATACCAAAATTTGGAATAAAACAAAACAATTGTTAGATTGGAAAGGCAGCAAAAAAACCAGTTACCCATTACAATACCAAAATTATAATTACATATAATAAATCTTATGTTTTGTTATTTATGGTATTTCAGAGAGTGCAGCCATACACTCTGAAAATGTGTATAAAATATCAGCTGCATGTTACCAGTGGCTGAAAAACTTGCTAAAATAAAATGCAATTTACTAGATTCAATAAAAAAAAAATTTACATTAACAAAGCATCTGTTTTATTAATCCAAGAGTTATGTGAGTTACAAAACCTAACAATTTTACATAAATTTTGTCACCTTTTGTTTTAAAACTTTTCCCACGAAATATTCATTTCGATGGTTGGTTTTCATAATTTCATATTCATAACAACTACCCTTTATTTCTTCTCCCGTGATATCTTTCAGTTTGTAAGTTGGTACATCATAATTTAAAACCTCGAAAATGGCAAATAATTCTGTTGTCCAATTAGCTGTATAACCCTTTTCAAAAGTTAGTTTACTTTTACTAACATGGTCAATATCGTCAACTTTCTATTTTGATTCAGTAATCGTATATGTTTGATATAATTTTTTTCTTTCATTTTTTTATTGACTTCAAATGGTTTCATACTAATGGTTCCATGTTTGGTATTGTTGTATTCTTGAACTAAATCCTCTAATATATTCACCGAATTGTAATTGCTATTCAAAGCAAATTTTTTCCACATTTTATTCCTCATTGTACGATTACATCTCTCTACAACACTGGCTTTAATTTCACTAAATGTAGAATAATGATAAATGTTATATTTTTGCATAAGTTATTTAAATATTTTATTATAAAATTTGGACCCATTGTCACTTTGTAAATTATGTGGTTTTCTTTTAATCATTATACATTCTAAAGCATTTGCTACATTTTTAGCAGTTTTTATCTTATCGGTATATGAAATGCATATTTTGAAAAACCATCAATAATTGTTTAATATATTTGTATCCATTATTTATACATGATATTCCTTTTAAATTTCCAGTATCCATCTCAACACGATCGATTTGCCATAAATCAATACCATATGAAATTACTTTTCTTTTTGGGAGATTTTTTGGTGCAGGTTTATATAATTCATTTTTATGCCTTCTCTTACATTTGGCAATTTTTTAAAATGTTGATCTATTAGAATTACGTATTGAACATTTAATTTTCTGAACTAAACATCAATTTTTAGTATTTTCACTTTTATATTATTATCTTTCGTGACCTTATTACACTTCAAACATCAAGTTTTCTCCAATTAATAATAAAAATATAATTAATCCTTATATTTTATTAATATTCCTATTGTGGTCATCAATGCATCGTCATAGCTAACTATTTTATATTTCTGATTATAAAGATAAAATATCACCTATGGTAGCATCAAAAGGCTTAATATAATCAATTTTTTTAGAACTCATAATAACAGTTACAACATGAACAGGTACATTGATGTTAGGAAAAATTATTTTATGAACAGTACAATCCATCAAAAAAGTAAAGAAAATTTGATTATTATCTAAGTGACAGATCTTATGTAAACGATTTTACGGAAACAACAAAATGTTCCCATAATTTTATAGACATTTTTAGACGTTTAGCTAAGTTGATTAATCGATTAATAAATCATTTTGTTAAACCTAAATAAATTTTTTCTTTATAAATAAAAATGGCTTCGCTTGTTTTATCATGCAGTTTGACTAACATTTTACAAGGAGGTTCTAAATAAACTTTTTCAGCGTACACCATAAATATGAAGTCTCCCGAACTCCGAAATATAGTTTTCAAGTTCTATCGAAATTCACAGAAATTACGATTAATGATTTTATGTAGCGTTTGCAATGAATATGAACTTCGGGAGATTGGAGACGAATTTGAAAAAAAAAAGTAATAACACAATATTTAATTTGATTTTAGCTTAATTAGCATAATTTTGGACTAAACTACCTTAATTTTTTGCTTGAATTAACTTGCTTTTTTTTGGTCTAAATTTGCTTAATTTGATGCGTAATCGGTTGATTTTGCTTAATTTTTGCGAGAAATATTACGATCAGTATTCGTGCAGGATTTTGTGTATGATTTCTATTTTGTAACATTTTGGAGGTATAAAGTATAAAATTCGAGGAAATATCTAGGAATTTTAGGGCAAAAAATGGATAGTCCTGGACCTACCCATATACTACTTTCTCCCCCCTGAGAATAAACTTCTATACGTAGTAAAAAACCAAGTCGTCCGGCCGCGTGTGTCTGTGTATTCGGCTAAGGCTTCTAAACTACTTGATGGATTTCGATGCGGTTTACGCCAACATTCAGAAAAAATTTTGAGGAAGGTTTTGGTATATAACATACTAATAGTTCATGTAAGGATAATAGAGAAATATCGACTTTTATGATAAAGTCGGAAAAAGCCTCTTTTCTGGCGCTGGCATGGCTTACGCTGGCTAAACCATACGAGATACACCAAACCAATGCACTACAGAATTGCAAATCTCAAGAAGGTCTAGAAAGTCCACGAGAACATATGGTTATCCTTTAAGGATGACCACAGTAACCATTCTTGTCTTTTAAAATGTGATTAAAAATAGGGGTTCACTTACGAAGATTTCGTGAACAACACAGTATTAATCATATGTTAGTTACGTCAAGTATATGCTGTAAACCTAAACAACGCCATATTTGTAAATCGCACCTGAGCAAGGCCGAGGTGGGTTGCTTGTAGGGCCTATAGTCTATACCTCTCAAAAGTACCCTTCCGCGGCCACAATAAAATACAATTTTTTTTATATTATGCCAGCTGGAAGCTCTTTAAAATTGCTTACTTTACCGTGAATAGCCTATATCCGGGTTCAGACCATGCTCGAGTTAGAAGCGCGACGTTTACTGCTATAATTACAGTTCGTTAAACCCATGGCTGATCCTGGCACGGGAAAGTTTTTAAAAGCCCACTATCGTGAAGAAATTTCTCTACTCTATTCCAAAGATAAATCACGGTTTTCAGTCAACAAAATGCCAGTCATTGGAAATTCAGTAATAAGTGACAATTAACTGCCATGCTCTATCCGTTAGTGCCCGAGGCACTAGAACTTACCGTTAATCAGAATAAATCAGTGTTAAATCAGTGACTTATATCACTACAACAAACTTCGGGATTCAAGTAAGAGTAGTGAACCACATATTTTCTTTTATTAATGTCCATTATAAAATTTTTACTTCATCGATTTTGGAGTGACGGGCGTGCAGAAAATTTGTACGGCAACAACTGTAATCAATACGTCATCGATAATAGTACTTGATTTATTACGTTGTTTGGAGAAAAAAAAAATGCACACCAGTTTAAATATTATTTGAAACAGACTGCAAGTCCATACAAACTTACGCCACGGCCTAGCCAGTTTATCTTGCGATTCGCAGCAGTAAAACGTTAAAATATTTGCCGACTTGAAAAATCTAGTCATGTCAAAGCCTAGATAGCGTTGGTATCTGTGGCTCTCATATAGCTGGAATCTGGCCATGCTCGTGGCAAAGTGCATTGTGTGAGTAATAAACCGACAGGTGATATCCTGGCCCCCTGCTTTGCACTGCTCTCAAGAAGATAACACTGGCCTTCTCATCAAGTGTGCATGTGTAGAGAAACGGAAAGTTTCGAGGTTCTCGCTGCAGAGATAACGAAAATGCCAACAGGTGAGATAACGCGTGTTGAAATTTCCTTTAGCAATTTATTTACTGTGGTTTTGTGAAGTAAAAATCAATAGTGTTAATTTATATTGTAGTCATTAAATATTGTTATTTATTTTTTAAAATCTAATTTATTAACTGACGCTTGAACCCTACGATTTCCCCAGAAACTTAACAGCGTAGTTATGCCTGGGTGCAAAAAAAGCTTTTTGGTATGGAGAGCTAAAAATAAACATTTTCTCTTGTGTTATTTTTCTTCTTTTGATTCGACATGTCCTATTCATTGCATGCAATGGCTTAAGTCCAACTAAGTTCCAAATACAAAAGCTTTACATTAACGAACTTTTCTGTTTTTCTGTGGCTTTAATTTTTAAAAGAAGTTTTATCACTGTCAGAGAGTTTTCATTATTTTTTCATCTCAATCTACATATCGTATTTCCCGGGAAGGTGATGCTATTTATTATTTGATTCGTGATGATCTGAAGTAATTTAATTGGTAACAACTGCACATTTTATTTTTAATTGAAAACAATTCATTTCAGTGAGGATTCATATAAGAATAACTATCCACTTTCTAATAATATTTGCAGAATTCAACGCGGTTTTTTTTAACAGTTGTAATGGCGTACGGTTCTAAGAAGTTCTACAAGCACGTAAATATATCCGTAACAATTTGAAACGATGTCTTCCAAATACTCCGTACAATAGAGACCGTCTTTTTTAATTGGGTTTCCTAAAGGTAATATTAGTGTACAGTTGTAATGGCGTACGGTTCTAAGAAGTTCTACAAGCACGTAAATATATCCGTAACAATTTGAAACGATGTCTTCCAAATACTCCGTACAATAGAGACCGTATTTTTTAATTGGGTTTCCTAAAGGTAATATTAGTGTACAGTTGTAATGGCGTACGGTTCTAAGAAGTTCTACAAGCACGTAAATATATCCGTAACAATTTGAAACGATGTCTTCCAAATACTCCGTACAATAGAGACCGTCTTTTTTAATTGGGTTTCCTAAAGGTAATATTAGTGTACAGTTGTAATGGCGTACGGTTCTAAGAAGTTCTACAAGCACGTAAATATACCCGTAACAATTTGAAACGATGTCTTCCAAATACTCCGTACAATAGAGACCTGTTTTTAATTGGGTTTCCTAAAGGTAATATTAGTGTACAGTATGTAAGGAAATTTGGCGCAACCTTAAAAAATGTTTTAAGGACACACACGGGATAGTGAATTCATAAGCGTTTCTTTCCAACAGAAATTAGGCTGGAAAATAATATTTTCGAGATATTCAATGAAAATCCTATTCATGTAATAATGGTACAGGAAAAAAAAATTATTTTCTGTATTATCTATTTTGTTTTAACAGCGAGGAATTATCCTTACCCAAGTAAATTTATGTAAATGTACGCTCCTTAAATTTCAGGACGAAAAGGCAAAATATTAGCATGTTTACTGTAAGTAATTATGAAAGCATGTATTACTAATTGATTCCAAAATTGTATGAAAATACTAAAATTCTGAATGTGACGAAGCTATAAATAGTAACAGTATGATAAGCAGCTCATCCCTAATCATTCTGGCTCGATGGTGGTTAGGTATAAACTCACTATTTATTGTTATTTCACATTCTTTCTAGTTGATCATCATTTTAAATGTCATCGAAGTTGAACTAAGCTTAATCTCAAAAAATTCAGAATTGAAATATACAATAATTTGACACATTGCCACAATAATTTCCCTATCAAGAAGATACTATTGGATTCAAAAGAATTTTTTTATTTTTATGATGGTACTATTAATTGAAAGGCGAATCAGGACAGTGCTGCCATTCTACGGAAAAGAAAACCAGTACATTTAAAACTTTGTTGGCCTGCCTTATCCCTGAACACAATCGCCGATACATCGAGGTATAGAATCATACGAACGCCTTATGTCATTCTGCTGCAGTCGCCAACTGGTGATCATATTCACGAACGCTGTCGTCCTATAATTCATTCACGTACCTCTTAACTATTATGAGCCCTGCTAAAGTTCTACTTCCAGGATATTTCTCCGTCTCAAGCAAACAAAGCCTAACCAAGTCCAGAAAATTACACCAAAAGGACAACACACCGCATTCGTGCGCACTCAGTGTAATCACATTGTGCATAAAAAGTATTTTTAACCTAGTCATTACCAACACACCTATCCTCCCACCCCGTTTTTATCCATATTAATTATAAGTGCATTTTAATTAATGAGACTATATAAGTAAAAGTTGAATTTAACAAAAAAAAAACGGTACTTTTACGTTAACATTAAGTAAAAAAACGCTTGTAATATATGTCATATTCATGACACATCGTGGTCTTGAGGGCCGATGAGGGAGATTGAGGTGAGTATGGAGCAGCGCCGGAATGAAGGGGCAGGGGAAGCGGGAGATCCCCGAGAAGACCCGCCGACCAACGGTATAGTCCGGCACGATTCCCACTTACGAAAGTCCGGTGACCCCACCGGGGATTGAACGCAGTTCGCCTTGGTGGGAGGCAAGCAGGCTAACCACTCAGCCACCGTGACTCCCTAGACTATAATATACACTGACACATGTCGTACGATGTGCAAAGAAGCATCTGCCTCTGATTGTCACGGTATCACATTTACACCGTTCCCCTTCCTGGCGATCTGTTGGCATCTTCCAGAACCATTCCGCAACTTAAAGGTTTTCACGATATAGTGAGCACTTTTGAAATCAAATTTAGAAAAGAGTCACTGCTCCTACCTGCATATATTTTAACGGGCGCCATGAATAACATGCGCCCAGTAAAGTTGGTAACGATGGATGGGAAGTAATACCGCATCTTAACGTCGAATAAAAAGCGTTAGGTAACCATTTCTGGCAACTTAAATTATTTCTTTCGTTTTCTATTTTTTTTAATGCATCGAAGTGTAAAAACGAGCAGATTTGTTAAATATTTACTTTTCTAATAATTTCACAGTTTCACTTGACCGACGCATGAATAAAGTGATGTGGCCCATGACAATGTTAATCTTTCATAAGGAGGAAGAATACACAACGTGCATACAAGTAGACCTTGAGCAGGGCTTTCAAAAGTGCTCATTTTACCGTGAACAGCTTATAATGCTGGACAGTCAGGCCCGACGTTTGAGCCCTACCATTTTCACCACCGAAATAAGTTCAGTGTTTACAATACCCCGACAGTTTCCTTCCGACAAGTGCTGCGTGGCTTTCGGGACGGCCAGTAACTTGCTGTGGACTGTGAAGAAATCACAAATCATTGTACACTATTTTGTTTTGATAACTTTGTAAACGAAGTATTTTTGAATTTTGGAGCAGTTATTTTTCCACGGATATTTATTTTCGTCAATTCACTAGCTTCCCGTTACAAGACAGTCAGGGTGTACACGTAAATATGTTTAATGTGAAATTTACCATGAAATTCGCACGACGTTTTGTTTTGTAAGGGTATGTTTGTTTTTTTTCCCCCCCTCTTCTACTGCCAATCGAAGCCGACCTGTCCGATGCCCGACGGAAGTATAAATGGAATCTACTTTTGTCGGGTTGTCAGGGCTGCGATTTTGTCGCGGTGACCTTGCTAACCTGATCGGCTGATGAAAAATTTTCGTCGGTGTCGGGGCTGTATTGCCGGACTGTCGGGCTGTTGTAAAAGCACGCGTACGGGAGCCCTCACGCTTGCTTTTACAACAGCCCCACACAAGCCGAGTGGGAGCCCAAACGGCTGACGTGATTGGGTGATTCTGTATGCCACCCACACGACCTCTCGCACACCATAGTCCATCTGGCCGTTCTTAAAACCCGTCAGCTGCCCGTAAGGGCTGCCTCGTACATTTCCTCGGCATGCCTATCTTTCGTTTTATCTCGCCTTGCAAGCGTCGTGCATGTTACATCGCATGCTCTCTTCTGACGCCGTTTATATCACACGAAGCACAATGGTAGAGCCCTGGCGCGACGGATTCGTTACACGCCATTGTACGAAACTTATTTGCTTGCCATCAGTCGATCTGTTGTTATATTCTAGTCGCGATTTCTTCACGCTTATTAAATGAATCCTTAGAGAAACTACCCCGTGTATGAAGGGTTTGGTGGTTTCCTAAATATGTCATGTATCACAAGCGTTTAATACTTCTGTTAACATAAACAGTATCTTATTTTTGGGTTCACTGAACGTTTACTTATATTTTGTCTACAAATTGTAATATTTCATTTACAATTAGTATGAGGAGTGATGAAATAGGTGTTTTGGTAATACCTAGTAAGAAATGGTCACTACTCAAAATATTTCTGTACCGGGTACGCAGGAATGCGGGTGCTTTGTCCCGTTGGTGAAATTTTATAGTTAAGTTAGTTAAACTTGGTTAATTTAAGTAAGCTTAGTTGAGCTTTGTTCGCACGAGTTGGTGAAACGATCTGAAAGTATAACTTTAGCAAGGCTTCAGAAAGGTTGGAAGTAACAATGACTGCACTATACCAACTTCCCTGGTCAACACATAATTGTTATAGAGTCCATTCATATTTTATAGTTAAGTTAGTTAAACTTGGTTAACATAGTAAGTAAGCTTAGTTGAACTTTGTTCGCACGAGTTGGTGAAACGATCTGAAAGTATAACTTTAGCAAGGCTTCAGAAAGGTTGGAAGTAACAATGACTGCACTATACCAACTTCCCTGGTCAACACATAATTGTTATAGAGTCCATTCATATTTTTATGGCAAGAGGTGTACTTTCATTCTTCAGTTACATTGTTTTTTTTTTTTTTTGTAATATCATTTTAACCAGCGATATCATTATAATTTACGCTAATCGGACCAAAAGTATTTTGTTAAAATTAATCATTTAAACATCAGTTTTCTCACTTCCCACATATAAAAATCAGTAGTATAAAAACACGCCTTAAGACACAATAATATCAACCAAATAATTTTGTGAAGATTCGAAATATTTCAGAGACGCTACATGTTACCTGCTATCGTTATCGGCTCGTCGAGGTGTGGAAACGCACCGCACTCGTCCATCGATTTTCCCAACCCGGAAAACTAGGTCCACGCATCCAGCAGGAGGATAATTTAATACGCTCAGGTTGGCACGCGGTTTCCGAAACGCCAGAAAAAAAATCGTTAATGTTATCTTAAAAAATAAAACGTGTGGCGTGCTTACCTGAATATTTCCATAACTTCCACGTAATTATGTGTTACCTGGCAGCTTCTTTATCTATGTATCTTTTTTCAAGGGCAAATTTACTCGTGCATTAAGTACATTTCGTTTACAAACGGGTTATTAGCTCCAGATTACTAAGATAATCTAATAATAAAGTCACGTTAAATATTAGCTTTATGATAAATCTTTTGGTTAGGTATAATTAAAAATCTTCCTTCAGGCATTAGACTAAACGTCAGTCCCTGTCCATAACAACTCCAGAAGTTTTGCAAAGTTTAACCATTTTTTGTGGGATTTTTAGAATTTTTTTGTATTCATGGTCATTCAAGGTTATGGGCATAGGGTCTAGGTCATGAATCAAGATCGATGTTACCCGGATCCAACATGGCGGCCGGCCGTCCCCGAACGAAGATAATTATTCTACTAGTAAATCAGGTACTCGATCGCCTAGTAAACTCCCTAGCATGCTAAGGAGTACAAGTTTGTGGAAAACGAAATATTTATTTCCGCACCTGCATAGCCTCGTGCCATTAGTTGTGTAATGATAATGGGGCTCTGATCACGCATTCACCCACGTTCGCTCGTTACACTCTTGGGACAAAAAAGAAACGGTCTTCTGTCCGTCTAAAAGATGATCGGTTCAGCAAATTATTCATCAGTTATCGATTAGTTCCTCCATGACGATTGCCGATTCCTTCCTCGATCCCGTTTTTTTTTTACGAGCATCTAGTTTCCTTTATAATTACAATGCCACAGTTTCTAGATAAAATATAGGCGAACCGCTAATAGACCATAGTGAAATCGGCTCTGATCGGCGTGATGTGTGACCAAAATCTCGTGTGGCATGGTTACAATTAAGCTGACTTTAATTTATCATGTGTGCCGTCTACGAGTTATCCTCCCGGCTAAAGCCGCGAGTTAAAAAGCAGTAATCAATCAAACGCAGGGATTTAGACATGCCAGCAACGTGCCGGGACTCCGTTGGCCAGTCAGCGCTTGGTGTCTTGCTTACTAGCCGACGGCGCAGCCAACGGGGCATCTTCCGCAGCATGCAGTAGCCAATCAGACATTAAGTCTCCGCCATATTGGATTTATAAATGTTTGCCACGTGTTCTGCTTAAGAATGTTAACGCAGATTTCCACATGACGCTGTTATAAATAATAGCTTTTCAAACGCTTTATCGAATTATTACAGCCTCATATCTTTTCATAAATTTTTACTAATAACTGCCAGAACGTTGAGTTGAGTTGAGAGATTTGGGCGGCTCTTAGCAACGAGGTCTTGAGAGCCGGTGAAGTTGAAATGAGGCGAGCGAGACTGGAGCAGCGCCGGAATGCAAGGGGGGGGGGGGGGTAGGAATCCCCGAGAAAATCCACCGACCAGCTGCAAATGCGGCACGTTTCACACTTTGCGAAAATTCGGTGTGACCCGGCCGGGGATCGAACCCGATTCACCTTGGTGGACTGCCATAACGAGATAAGTAATTTTGTCTAGCCGGCGGCGTTTCACAAATGATACGAGAAACAGTTCTCAAGCAGAGCATGTTTAATGAACAGGCGCACCGACTTTTCGAGAAAAAAGATTCCACGTCCCGTCGTACCCCAAAGCATGTTAGTTCAGAACCACTGTCGTGATTGGCTGATTTTACCTGTCATGTGACTTAGGTGTCTGCTAGCGAGTCGGGAACGTTCAGCGTTCGAGTGACTTGTTTCTGATTGGCCTGGCCAGGGAGACAATGTCTTCCCA
The DNA here is from genome assembly GCA_029891345.1 of Dryococelus australis. NCBI lineage: Eukaryota > Metazoa > Arthropoda > Insecta > Phasmatodea > Phasmatidae > Dryococelus > Dryococelus australis. The sequence goes on along the minus strand of CM057006.1, from coordinate 52,010,132 downwards.
CGAAGGCACGCAACCAATGGATACACGGAATGTGCAAATGTGCGCGTAGACTATTGAAATCGAACCTCCGCATAAATATTTTCGCGAAAAACAGGCGGCTCTATTTATAACACGTGGAAAACAATGTCCTATGCCTAGAGACCTGCAAAATTCGATTTATTATTTGGGGAAAGTTTAAACTTAAAACACTTTCACCTTTGCAATACGTTTGTCGTTGGATCATGCTTTATTTGACACGCCCCGGTAAATCTGCACCAGTAAATGAACGCTACACAATCGTGTGATCCAATCACGCACAGTTCAGTCAGAAAGGGCGTGACTCAGCATCTGGGCTGCAGCGAATGGAGTAACGACGCCGGCTCGAGTAGATACAGTACTGTGCATTTTAGCTTGCTGCCAAAAAAATGCCGCGAATTTTGCAGGCCCCTACCTATGCCTTGTTCGTGGTTAAAATTCCAGAGCCTCGCTTGGCCAATCATAGAATGGGTAAGCCCACATCAATGGGACCGCTACTCCATTTCACGATCGTGTGTAAACCTGTTCCATCCTATTGATGTTCCCGTGCCAACTGACTTTTTTTCCTCTGTTGCATTTTTGATGCTAAAATCGGAAGCACAATTCACTAGTGTTCGTTCGTGATTTAATTCCACCAGGTGTTGGACTCCTTTTTTTTTTTTTTTTTTTTTTTTTTTTTTTTTTTTTTTTTTTTTTTAAGGGTACAAAGAGGATCTTTGAAAAGTTCCACATACTGTATGATAACTGGCGTTTAAGAACTTGACCATGTTTGTGTTAGTCAACAAATGAAGATGACGTATGGTTTTATGCACGCATGAATATACAAGATGTTGACGAATGTGTGAATGTTTGTATCGGAGGATGTCCTTCCGAAAATGTCACGGGAAACTCCGCAGAACCATGTCGTTTCCGAGAGAAATAAATTCGTGGCAATAAATTTGAGCTTTTTCCCGAGAAATTAAACAGTACCGAATTTCAAATTCTCAGCGGTGTGGAATGGCTTACCGTCAAAAACTGGAACCGTGCAAACATGCTTACCTCGACCTATATTTCTCCTTCCTGAGACGGAGAGTGAGAATCAAAGAACGAAGGGACGTGGGCTTCATCTGAATGCGAATAATAGAGAACAGTGCCTATTTCTGGTTTCGAGTCCTTATTGCAGGCTGTTGAAACATTAGTTGCCACTTGAAAACGTTCCGTTCTCAATTAATGGAAACGTCCAGCCCGTGACAGGACACTGCCGAAGTAGGTTCTGGACGACAAACCAGAAAAAGCAGATTCTTGTGGGTAAAATGCGGTACTACATTTACGTTGATTGAATTTCATCGTTTTAATATATCTGTTTTATTATAACGAGCCAAGAGAAAATTTGAGATGGAAATACACGCTGCCTGCAAATAAATACCACGCCTTTATAATGCACCTTCTGTCCCAGTGCACCTTCTTCAAGCGGAACCCTCTCAAGACCTCGTTGTTAGGAGCCGCCCAAATCTCTTCACTCTTCATGCGGAACCATGCAGTATGTACAAAACTTTTATTGAAGTGTGTATTTCCAAAATGCGCTTATGTTTTATTACCTAATGCCGTATACGAAATTTTCCGGAATATGCGGATTAAAGTTGGTCTTTCTATTTATAGGTTGTTCGCGGTAAAATGAGTACTTTTGAAAATGTACAAGATCTGCTTATATGCACACCGTGTGTTCTTACGCCATATGTGACAATTAACGTTACCGTGGGTCTGATAACTTTATTCATGCGTCGGTCAAGGGCAACGGTAAATATTTTTAGAAAAATAAATATTTAACAAATGTTTTTATTCCTACACTTACATGTATCAAAAAACAAAACGTTAAATAAAATATTTCAGTAGTCGCAAATGTTTACTTAACACGTGTAATTAAAGATCAACACATTGAACTACTTTCTCTCTGTCATTGCCAACTTTACATGGACGCATGACGGTCAGCGTGCCCGGTATATGCAGGCATGGACAGTAACTTTTTTAAAAGGTTGATTTCAAAAGTGCTCACTTTACTGTGAACAGCCTTTAACTACGTATCAGCGCGGCGTTTGTGAAACTGCGGAACTATGGAGAACAACGGCAAATTCTGTTCTTCCCGCGCGCCGGAGTCTCCGAGAGAATTCAGCTTTCCGGTTACGTGCTCCGATCCCGTGTTCTGCTTTGCTATCTCTCTGCTTGGTGTGACTGGCGTACGTGTCAATCGGTCTTTATTCAGTGCCGCCTGCGCTAAATTCCCTTATAAAGCTGTTTACTTCACAACTCCTCTTCGAGTCGCGTTTCGTAACTCTAGAGAGATTGCCCGGATTTTCGCATGTGAGGGTTGTGCAGGAAGATGCCGCTGGCCAGCGGGTTTTCTCAATGATCTCCCTTTCCCCGCCCTTGCATTCCGAAGTTACTCCATCCTCACCTCACTTCGCCCACATCTGCTCTCAAGACCTCTCCACTCGACTCTAGAGCGATTGTTAGGTACCTGAGAAATTAGCGGCTTTAAGTTGCATTACATATGCCTACCTCATTTTCCACAACGAGCATATCCCGAAATATTTCAGGAGAGTTTCCGGACAGCCTGTATATAATACATGTTATAACTTTCCCTTCAGAAATGCTCATATCTTACTTTTGACGGAAATAGCACTTATAAGCTCATATATATACATCCTAATTGACCGTAGGTCCCTATAGGCCCCTATAATATAGTATGTCACTCAACCCCTCTTAGTAAAGTCCTTCGATATTTTTAAAACTTTTTTTTCGAATTATTTCGTAAATCAAACGAATTCGCTGGATTTACATTTTCTCATTAAGTTACCATTCCTAGCGAATATCTGGGCAGGGACTAATGTTTCTTTCTGTACTTCCTCGCACATTAGATAAAGTCGCATACAGGAATACAGTGTATTCGTATTTTACAATTTATAATGTAAAATTTTTAACTGTACTATATTTTTCCACTTATAGTGTAAAACGGTTAATTTTGCTGTACTGTTGTCTTCAATATTTGTAACTAATATAATAATGCAGAATATTAGGTCTAAAAACTATAATTTCTAAGTATAATAACTGTAGTATCAAACTGATTGAAAAATTTTACCTTATTGCTAAACGGTGTCCTAATTGGAGCAACCAAATACTAATGTGTTTGTTCCCTCGGTCTCCATTGTAACAAATGTAAATGAAAAATGTTCCATTAAACTAACAGATTTTCAGCTTAAGCATCGCATCTGGACTTCGCAAGCCAATCATTCTACAACAGTGGAGAAATGTCTGCCCGGCGTAATCTCCAGCGGTCAGAAGAAGTTAAGTCGTTAAATACTAATTCGGAACGCAGTAACGAGTGCTCGTCAACTTAATGGCTAACAAACGTATTTTTCAAATCGCATCATCCCCACTTCGCCCGACACGAACACCAGTTTGTTTTGTGTGGTTCTCTCGCCCGCTTTCTGCGTGGTGAACCATTTCTTTGTTTGTGGTTCGTGTACGAGTTCGTCGTGACGTTCGAAAGAATTGACACGTTTATTCCACATTTTTGTTTGCTTCTGGTCCACACTGCCCGCCATGTACACATGTTTCTCGACGCTGCTGAGCTCATATTATGAGATGTTTTATTCAAGCCTTTATTTAATTTTAGTTTTTGTAATAGAAATCAGAGAATTTGTTTATTGTAACTACGAATGTTGAAATGCGTATTTTTTTTTTATAATTTATTATAATATTATAAGTTTAATAGTTTCATTCTATTGTCTCTGAATGCAGTATGAAAAAAATGTTGATTTAGCAATATCTACGTTAAGAAGTTTGTAAGATTGGTGAGCATGACGACCTAAATTATTTAATGTAAACACGTCGCTAGGAAGCCAATAAGAGACGCGTATTTTAAATTATTATTTTTCTAAATTTAAAAGTCCACAAAATCTTAAAATAAACAGTAATTATGCCGAAAGTGGTTGTAGGGCCGTTCACAATTTTAAATGAACAAAATGAAACAAATACGAAGTGAAATTGTTACTTAACAAATATTGTTGCATGGCGAACGTCTGTTTCAAGAATATTTCAGCAACTTGCTTTGGGAAATAATTATTGTGAGTGCAACACACATTTGTTTATTCCGAAAGCCTCGGAATAAACAAACGCGTATTGCACTCACAATAATTGCGTTATAAAGCAAGTAGCTGAAATATTCTTGAAACAGGCGTTTCTCATGCAAGTTTCAAACAGCGCACAACTGATATGGCGACGATTGTATGATTTGTACTTTGTAATTTGTCAGCTTCGAAGCTGACAAAAACGAAAATTACAAAAATACGTCATAGATTTTGCATACAAACCCATTTTGTTCACAAAAAGTGCCACTTGGAAGACGGCCTCGGAATTTTCGGCAAGTAGAGCACTAGTAATCTTGAATTGAACTTAGGGCTGGTTAGTTGGGGTGGCTACCTCGCGGGGATTAAAATTAATAAACGAGGCATATTTATCGAGTCCGGAATTTCAGACAAGGCGGAAAAAAAAAAAAAAAAAAAAAAAAAAGAGCGGGGATGGTCCGCGTGTAACAAGTAAAAAGAGAGATTTTGGTCTGAGCTTCGAACGCGGGATTGTTGTGTTAATTATTTTGTTCGACATCCGCGTAACAGTGCAATTCTCACTGCAAATACTGGAGAAGGACCACTGGCCCGTGAGGATTAAACAGGGAAGATTTTGACAAGAACGAAGTGAAAACATCACCGAAAGACGAGTATCCACTAAATCTTCTGTCTAATTTTTTTTTTTTTTTTCGTACAAACATGAAATACCGAGCTACTCGACTCTACAGTTAAGTCACATTCAGTACCACAATGCAAATTTTAATTTGGCGGGATTTCTGCAGTAGATAGTATTTTTACTTTTGTCACCGATCCAGCACTTCTACTCGCGGCGATCATTAAAGGACACTGAGCTGCATAGTAAAATTAAATTCATTTGCCTAATATCTACTGTTGATTCAGTCAGTAAACAACCCACTAGTGTCGCTCGTTTGTAAAGATATGTAATCAAGTTTAAAGTTGAGAATCTTTCTTAAAGTTTACTTGATCTGCCGGAGCGCTAAGTTAATTCTCTTCTATTTTGTAAAAAATCTGAATTTAGCCATTATAATATTTTACACGCTTGATTTCGTCAGTAATTAAATTCAATTCTGCATTAATCTCGTTTAAGTATAACTGAACGCTTGCATCACTGATAGCTTTCTAGTTTGGTTAGTTCGGCAATTTCCAGCGTTTTCAGCATGTCTCCAGTTGTAAGTATTTCGAATGGTATGGAAAATATACTGTTAGCGTGTGAAACGATGTTAAATGTTGTGTGCGACTAACTCACTGCTCATAAACACGCTAAAGCCAAGCAAGACAAAAGGGTTTCTGATACAGCTACACACGTTTAGGTAAGCTACCGCACCTCTCGATATTAAGGGGCCTGGCTATTTGTTGTATACCACGCAACATATGTGATATCAAAGACTACCCATTCTGTTACCGAAACTAAATCATCGTACTATAATAAATAATTTTATGATAAAGAAGGCCCGAATATGTTTGATAGTTAATGTAATACAAACTCTACGTTACATTTCATAAACAAAAAGTTATATATTTCTAGATATTAATTAAATATATCACTGGTGCCGGTAATTAAATTTTTACGAACTAAACCTGTAATTTTTGTCTTGAGTTAACTCAGGATATAATTGTTTGCAAATACTGTGTTCATTAAAATTTAATAATCCTCATAGAAAGGACAAGCTCATTACTAAATTGAGTTTATTTTTTGTCATATATTTATTTCATCGTTTGTACATAGATCAAAACTAATCGTTGGAATGTTGTATAAAAATTGGTCAAATTTTTGTGAATTTGAAACAGTTTTATTATGTTATACTTGGATTAAAAGCAATAATTTAATAGCTAGCGTTTTATGTGTCGATATCCAAAACTGCTGTTACGAGGGATCGCTTAGTCGATACGAGAAAATGTTCCAGTTTAGCAACTATTCTGTTATATATCGTTAAGTGTCCAGTACATACTCCCAGCAATTATGTTCCTCCAGTATATGCTCAATCCCAATGATTTTGTTAAGGTACAAACTACACCTGTTTTAATAAGTAGTCTTAGCGGAGGGATCTCAACGTAGATACTCGCGAAACGTCATGCCACTTGGATGGCTCCCATCTTGGATTCCAAATAAGCATACCCGTGGCAAAAGTAATTTGCCATCTTGTTTTTGACGCAGGCATCAGTGGGGGTATCTCTTCCGCCATACAGTTTCCGATGAGGACGTAGGCATTTATGTTTTCCAAGTTATGTAACCAATGTTGGCAACCATTTGCAAAACGTTGTGGTATATAAATCTCACAGCATTTACCTGGCTTGTCGAAACACCTTTAAAGAGTGCAAATTATTATACACTAGTACAAATTACTATACACATAAACTATTTTCAATGGATTTATTGAATGACAACCATAAAAAATACAACATTAAAAAGTACATAACAAGTTGAACATATTAATGCAGCGCATATTTCAAAACCTGAGCCATTAAAACCTTGACGTTGCGTGACATAATTTACTATTCAGCACATTGCTGATTTGACTGACCTTGATAATAACTCTCTCCAAAAAAAAATATATATATAAAGAGCCTTCAAAACATAAACCGTAATTTCTGTTACATAAATTGCCACAGCTGGCGAGTATGATAAAAATACAAATATGGCTAGTACTTAACACATCTACATCAAAACTCCTAAAGGTCTGAGAATACTTGTTAGCATGAGCAATCAATATTGCTGTACAAAAAAAAAATTTCAATTAAAACTCTAGTTAATATGCTTGTCACAATGAGTGTTTCAAAAAACTACACAACGTATCAATACTGGCATATATAGCACGCAGCTGAACGAAATGTTACTCAGGAATGGCTCGTATTAAAACCTCTAAAGCACAACGAAATTCTATAATCTAGCTTTAAATTACATTAGCTGGTTAACACAGCAAATTGGTACTCGAGGAGTATAAAGGCGTACTCAATTAACACAATAGTGTTTTCTACAGCAAACCAGACCACATTTAATCATCACTAAATGATTTATCACAAGGCGAGTGCCACGGGAAAATCTCTTTTTTTAAAAAAAGGCACTTTCATTGAAACTGACATAAGAAATAAATTACATTCAAATACAATCAAGTGACCTACAATATACGGCAAGGAATGGCATCGAGTAGGGTCTGCCAAAGCATTCATGCCCTAAAAACACACTTTAACCCTTTGAGGACGGCAACACATAAATGGCACTGAAGACAAGGTTGAAGATAGCAGCCTATATCCTCCACTACAGCAGTTTCTGTTGTGTTTTTTTAAAATTCATTTCCACTCACCATCGTACTGTTGGTCCTACCTACACCGCGTACGCTTAGTTTTTACTCTGCAACGTTTATCATTGGCTGGTCGTCGGCCAATGAAGTCGCGCGTTGACTGTGCGTTATTTAATGTGTTGCGACAGATGTAACAGGTTTTACAATATAACGCGTTCATCTGAGAAAGGATTAAAAAGAACAATTTAATTCTTATGAACTGAAATGTTGAATAGTTATAATTTTTTACTTAGATTCCGATAAATTCCAGTGATACAGTGAAACTATAAAAGTGCGAGTTTATGTCTCCAAGAGCAAAGGAATGGCCATATAGACGTAGACTCGTGTATATACTTGCATACTCCTCAAAGGGTTCAAACAAATTTAAAATTTACGTAAAAAAATCGTATTCTCAGCTGGGCAGCGGTTATCCAACCCTACCCAAAGTGCCACAGCTGTAAAATGTAATGACTGCGCAATGATTTAAAAGAATTAGACAGCGAGTTGTGGACGAACATGATTCAACAAACCAAGGCTGGGCCGGCCAAATGGGGCAAAGTTGCACACATCTACTCCTGTAAAAAATATTTAAACAACAAACCATAATACTGCAAGCAAGGATTAGTTAACCAAAAAGGAATTTAAACTACGCACAATAAACAGAATTCCATGCATTTCAGTTCAGTGCTGTACAAACAACATAGCTGTGACACCCTAGGATGGACAAACGGATAGACCTGATGACCTTATAAAGGCTCTTTGTTGACTACCGAACCATAAAAAGGCGCAGCTCTGTAAAGTGATGTGTGTGGTTGAATGGACTAATGGGCTCAATCAATCGTGTGTTATACATACTTATAATTTCGCTGTTAGCCTATTGTGTCTCATCGCTGAGCAAAGGCCTCTACCTCTGCCTTCCATTTGTTATGGTCTCGAGCCAGACTTAGTTAGAATTTAAAAGTTACATAAAATTGCAAATCATTTTTTTCCCCCTGTACCTTCCCCATATGTAAATTATCTTAAACGACACGACGTGTGACTACGGCTTTATGATTATATGATTATACTAGTACACTTAACTGAAGACTTGTTTTTGAATTTTTTGAGTAGTCGGGTTTTAGTTTTATATAACTTTATTTTATTTACCACTTTTTTTCCGAAATAAGTAAAACTATATATATTCTAACTTCACAAATATAGGATGATAATTATTACGCTTAACCTATATATTATTAATCTTAAAGTGAAATTATCGTACAATATTAATGCGCCATACTTCCACAATAAGCCGCGAATCAAATGCTCGCGCGAGATAACTTTACATGTGGTACCATTTCGTTTATGGCCATCATATTGAATTTTCTTAATTGTGTTATAGCCTATGACACTCTGGTTATCACAAGGAATTGATAGATACCTCATTTATAAAAATCGGTACCATAGGTGCGATGCTACAGTGGAACATCCGAAATTTAACATACATACATACATACATACATCGAGTTAAAATCATAACCCTTCCTTTGCTTCGCCGTAGTCGGATAAAAATAACTCTGAATACGCTTAAAATCTGCTTAGGTAAAATTTACTCCTTAAATATTCCTCGAGTATTGAGATAGCCAAATTTGAATCTCGACAACCTTCGCAACAAGGAAGTAATAGCCTCAACATATCTGACAGATTTATGGTACTATGATAGCGGAGTTTTAATGAGTTCCGCTTCCCACAGTGAAGAAATGCCAATTTAAGAAAAAACTACTTTTATTCAACCAAAACTTAATCTAACAGCTTAGCAGTTGAGATTGTAGGTCGATAATGTGACTCAAATTGGAATGACTTCAAAGGTGGCGCGATTCTTATTAAAGGCTGTTCACGATAAAGTGAGCACTTTTGAAATCAACCTTAAAAAAATGGCACTCCTCCTACTTGCATATATTTCAACGGGATCACTGGTTGACATGCGTCCAGTAAATTTGGTAACGATGGATGGAAAATAGTTCCATATTTAACGTCGAATAAAAATGTGTTGGGTAACCATTTGTGATAGCATAAATTACTGCTTTCACTCTATTTTCTTAATGCATCGGAAGTGTGAACATGAACCAGATTTATAAAATATTTACTTCTCAAATAATTCCACGGTTTCACTTGACCGACGCGTGAATAAAGCGATGAGGACCACAGCAATGTTAATTTTACATAAGGCAGAAGAATACACAATGTACATGCAAGTAGATCTCAAGCAGGGTTTTTAAAAGTGCTATTTTTACCACGAACAGCCTTGGCAATAGAAACGCGTCTATTCTCTCTCTGTTTTATTCATATCAATGTTGCTCGTCTGGGAAAACGTCTCTGGACTTCGTTCCTTTAGGGAGAGTCTCCCTGTTATGCACTCTAAAAAATTTTTGTACTCTTACAAGAAAATTTCTTGGGAACCCAGTTGCCAGGAAATTCGTTTGTAAAACTACATACAGTTTTCTTGCAAAATCTGTAAATAATATATTTGTAATATTACAAACGATAGCCCCGTACTTACATTATTGAGGAGTGTACATAAAAAAAAGTCACTTTGCCAGTACAGGGACTAGAACCCACCCCCCTTGCGTTATTAGCTGACACCCTTAACCACACGAGCTCAGCCCGACTTACGAAACAATTACTAATTTTCATAGTAAATAGACCTGCAAGAAGCTACAAAATATAAAGAAGTTACTTTATTAAGAAGGATACAATTATTTCATTTTAAGGCTTTTGTGTAGCTAGGAAATGTTAACAGTAAATATAGTCACGTTTAATTAAAATATTAGTTATATAATGATTATTTGAGTTGTTTTAAATGTTTTGCGGTATTCAAATTTGCAATATATTTATTTCTGTTTATTTCTGCACGCAACTACACTTTACATCACGCATCGTTTTTCTACAAACAGCTATTTACTGTTTTACATTGTTGAGTGTCCGCCATTTTGCTGAAGCTCGTGGAGGTCAGTATAGTACAAACATTTCTTGAGGTATATTACAAACATGGCCCTTGTAGTTTAACAAACCAGTGGTTTCACAAGAGAAATCTATGTACTGTTACAAGCATTTGTAAAATTACAAACAATTTCTAAGTAAACATCACAAATTTTAATTACAGTGTGTGGTTTCAGGGCGAGTAATGTTTTGCTTGGGCATTCAGACTTGCCTGACCCGTAAAATTCCCGTTATTATTTTAAGACAGACTACACTTCAAAAACATGTGCTTTTGTACTACGTTTGTCATTGGACTACAGTTTGTTTTCATCGGTAGCAAGCAACTAAGTCAAAAGGGAAAATTGGGTCCTCGCTGCTGCAGAAGCCATGGTGAATTTTAGTCTACTGCCAGAAAATGCGAATTTCGCAGGTCTCTAGGCATTACTGATAAACAATGGAAGGTATGGAGTTTGATCCGGAGAAGGTTTTCAATGACGCTGTTCAGACCTACTCGAGAAAGGTATTTGATCACACGAAGCCATTCCATGACACTATGTTATCTGCTGTTAAGATCTAAATTCCTAATTGCATCTGATTTGCTTTGACAAATTTTGGATCTGAAAAAAAGCGTCAGTCCTGTAATCATATCTTTGCAGGTATTAAGGAGTGGCTATGCGAGGTTTAAAGAAGAACCCTGGATGTGGCATGGTAGCGGATACGAATCAGGACTTCCGTGTGGTAGCTGGACATCCACCTCCAAATGGAGGCCGAGGATGCAGGCCAGAAAGGTGGTAACTGTGCTTGGTAGTACTCTTAAGGCCAAATCTGGTGAACTCTAAGGCCGCCTTCGATGAAGGAAGGAAGAAAGGCTCGTTGGTCGAAGTCTGCCATGTCCTAACACAGATTACAGAGGTGGCTTAGGCGTGTGTGCGACGTCTAGGTATCCCAGTGTTTTGTGTGCAGACATAAACAAATATTCGGCTGATATGGCAGTTTGAAATTTTTACTTTTCCCGAGATCGTCGCTTAAAGTAGTGAGTAGGCTTATACGGGTAAAGAGAGTGTTGACATCTTAGTAGTAGGTGGGAAATGTGCTCCATTAATTTCCCGAATCACAGAAAAAACGGGTTTAGTATTTGTTGCACAAAAAACTAGCATTGAACCATTTATTTGAAAGTTTATACTGTAGTAAAAAGAATTATGTCACGACAAAGGTAGTCTAATAATTTTAACCGTTTAAAAAGATGTACTGTTGAAATGTTAGTATTAACAGAGTCCCTGTTGCCGTACTAGCATGTTGTATTATTCTAAAAACAACAGAAAGAACAAAATATTGGCATTACTGTGACATTAAATTAATGACCAGCTTACACTGACTTGACATTGTAAAATGACGGGTAATAGCGAACAGCGGTAACCTTGTAAAATGAAACCACTATATTTAAATTTTAAAGTAGGGAATGAGAACAAAATTTAACCCAGATCATATTTCAAACCGTGCACAGCTGTTTAAGTGAGCCAAATATGCATATATTTCTAGAACATAATGTATTTTTCACAAACTGAAGAGTACTGCAGTTTTTTGTAATGTTGTAGAATATCCGAAATTGAAAGGCAGTGAAGTATGTTAAAATAGAGCAGTTGTTAAGACCTTGGTTTTCGTGAAGTTCGAAACGCGAAGTGCTGGCGGTTTCGATTATCCCCACTGCCTTAGTTTTTATTTTCCTTCATAGGTAATATTTAGAGCCGCCAGTTTTTCGCGAAAACATTTGTGCGCAGGGTAGATGTTAACATCCTAAGTGCACTAAAAACAGGCATCCTTCAGCTATAGGTAGGGGTAGTGAAATGTTGCGGAAATATTTCAAGACAAGTTATATTTGAAAACATTGTAGGATCGTTTACCTGTTTTGATTGGCTGATTTACATTTTGACACGTGTCAACTGTCTGCGCACGAATCACGTAGCAGCCAAGCCGATTTTACCGAATTCTGAGTGGCCCGGTCAAATATGATACGAAAAGCCTTCTCAAGCCGACAGCAACCAATAGCAATAGACAAACTGCTTTTAGGTGCTTATAACATTGAAGTCTACTGTGTATTAATATTTTTTCGCGAAAAATCACTAGTTCTAACTATAGGCTTGGATATGCCACTTACGTCAACTCATTAGCTGAGTTGAGAGCAAACATAACCTACATTTGATTATTGACTGGGGTGAAAAACTCGGAAATTTTAATGAAAATACAAAAAGAATGCTTCCAAATAAATTAAATGGCTAACGAACACAAGTACATGAAAATGACCAAACCAATTAAAATACACATAGCGAAATTGCAGAAGGAGCTCCCCCAATAAACCTGTCCGCCTTGGAGGCTGGTGACTGAATGATTTCATTGTATGACCTGCGCCGGCTTATAAACTGTTCATATACGTGGAGCGTGGCTGAGTTTAAATTTATGACTGACAGAACCTGTTTCCCTACTATTAACGACATGATTACACTATTCGTCCTACAACAGACAATGAAACAATAATTATTTTTTTAAAACTTACCCTGATTTTTAATGTGAGTTTCACTATGGTAAGAATAATTCACTTTTAACACAATTTTTTTTTCATTAAAGCGTAGGGACACTAGGGTGACTTAATACTATAACAATTTATAGAAGCATACTATATATTATTCTTAATTATTTAAAATAACGGATGTACTACAGATTTTTTCGCAATTCACGGCACTAGTTACTGAAATGATAGTTGGGTTAACACAAAAATTATTTTATTCCCGATAAATTATTTTGTTCCCGATAAATTTTTTAAAAACGTAGAAAAAAATTTTATATTAAAATATGAGAATCGCGGCTAACACTCAGGTGATGTTCAGTGTCGCATCATGAAGCCCGCTGACTGCCATGCCCGGTGAATAAATGGTTCAGAGGAGTGATCAGTAGCGCATCTATCCAAGACAAGTGTTTGCGAAGAACTAAAATGGTGTCAACCTGCGAGAAGTGTGCAGATCGGTGCTGCCCACAGCCCCTTCCCCTCACCCCTCCAACACAGAACATATTTTTGTAAGAAAAGACAGTTTCTATCCAAAGTCACGCAGCTCACTACCCATCCAGCCTAGAGTTAGTTTTCAGAGGGCTGCTCTGGCCAAGGTAATGCACCATCGCTGTCGATCCAAGACCATGCAGCCCCAACCCCCTCCCTTCACTGCCACCACAGAGCGTGCATTTTCCGATACGAGAGCTGCCTCGGGCAGGAACGGAGGTTTGCCTCAAGGCCAAAGTGCATCTTTTGTGTAAAATGTCGTGAAGCCTCCATCCTCCAGGGCAGCGGATTTTGAACTAACCTGGGCTATCTCCCCTCTTCCCTACAACTGCTACTTTCGCTCGAACACTGAATCTTTCTCCTATTTTTCGAGATGCAAGAGCCTGGTGTATTCCCAGCTAAGTATAAATTTCACAAATCCCGCCGATTAACTTTATTTTCTTTATCACTAAGAAATATGTTCCAGATGTCTTTAACACACTAAACTCAATTAAAATTGAAACTGTTTTAAGTAAAATTTTAAGTTTAATTCTGCAAACTTCATACCATTTCCAGCAAACTTTATATCATTTTCCAGCAAACTATGATTAACTATAAGACATATTTTGCCTTGTTAAATTATTTTTAAGTCATGTTTTCCAGCGAAATTTCAATAAATTTTAAACTGATCAATTATTAATTTTCATACTAACACACATACAATATATATTGTCTCTCTCTATTTTTTTTAAGTAATGAAAACTATGCATCTTTTCACTTACACAAGTTAAACTTAGAACACCATTCACGCATTATTCTATTTAAGCAATACTCAAGTTAAACTTTTTTTCAACCATTGAAAACTTATGTGAAACAAACTCATGCTGAAACCAAATGTCTTCAAGTTAAGGGAAATAGTAAACATACATCTTCAAACTGCTATTTAAATATTTGTGCGCATTTCACATATAGTTTTTCCTCGCCCAGAATTTCAACTTTATTATGTACCATAAAATGTGTATATTTGAACTTATTTACAAATTTTTTTTCCCTAGAAATTAAATATCGACATGTTATTACTGCAATAACACATATCCAGCTTGAAATGACTGCTATCGAAGCTGAAATCTGTGAAATTTCACGATATTTCAACTGATTTTCCTAAAAAGCCAAACTTAAGCAAATGCAAAGGAAAATAACAGTCATTTTGAATCCATGTTCTATACAAGGAGGGATAAATGAATTTTTTCTCAGTGTTAAGTCATCAACTGCCAAGCTAATATTGTGTGCGTATGCATTGCGTTAGCAGTAGTGAGACTTAGACATCCATCACATCTACAACAATGACAAGTGTTCACACCGAGAACGATGCCAGACGTCCACTACAATGACAAACATCTACATCGAGAATGATGCCAGACGTCTACAATGTCTACTAAGACTTCACTACATTATTTAGATCTACAAGGGATTTCATCTCTGCATCAGCTCGCAACAGGTACAATGCATCAAGGTGACTGCTGTGACAATTGTGATTCTGAATGTGTTGAAGTATCCAATGCGATTTTAGCATATGGAAAGGCGAAAACATTATTGAGTTTAGAATGTTCCCAACTGAGAGTGCTGCCAAAAGAATTTATAATTTCTTTTGTGGGCCAGGAAATACAACTAGTTATCTGTTCCTAGCTGAACATTTAAAAGCTGATGAGGATATTGTATCCTATTTGTCATGTGAGGACTGTCCTTACGGCATGCCTGCCTTTGCTAATGATGAGAACTTACAACATATGCTGAGCAAATGTATGTCGCACAAGCTGGAACACCTACTTGAAGCTAGAATTATTCCAGATATAGTAATGGACACATCCAGAGTCGATGAAGTGGATTTCAAGGCGAGTACTGTAATGTTATAAATGAATAGAGACTTTTTGTATATAGTATATAATTTAAGATTGTAAAAAGAAAAAAAAAATGTAAAAATGATGTGCTACGTGCTAGGTTTCGAAAATTACCAAGACAACT
This sequence comes from Dryococelus australis, assembly GCA_029891345.1. Classification (NCBI taxonomy): domain Eukaryota; kingdom Metazoa; phylum Arthropoda; class Insecta; order Phasmatodea; family Phasmatidae; genus Dryococelus; species Dryococelus australis. Next base: position 51,994,710 of record CM057006.1, on the reverse strand, counting down.
CCTTTGTATTTACAGAGCTTGCAGTGTCTTTTGCAAACCATGTTAATGACTCTAAAGTATTATGCTTTTAACCTACCATACCTTAGTACAGTTTAAAACCTGAAGTTAAAATAATGTTTTGGGAACAGACTTACGAGATACGTAACCTGAAATGGGCCTCTGGTGACATAGCTTATGAAGAGCATTTTCAATATGTAAATAATGCACTCCTTAAAGACTATCCCATATATGTGATTGGAAAATGCAGAAGGAAAATTTTAAAAGTTTAACCAATGCAGAAGTAATAAATATCAGAAGATATCACAACTGTTCTAGTATTAATGCAATAGTAAAATACTATGACACTAATCACTGTGGGGAAAAATATATTATGTTCACAATGTAAAAGCGAAACTTTATGAGAATATTTGTACCAACATCATACCTACATGTAGAAATAATAATTTCGAAAAATGGTTTGTTCCAGATTCATACCTACTTAAGATCTCGAAAAAATGGAAAAACTCAACCCAGAGAAGATGTACTCCAGTGTTAGTCGAGGATACAAGAAAGTATGGTTCCAGTCTCTAGACAACATATATTTCAAAACACAGATGTGTGACTGAGATTAACATTGGAATATTGCAAAGAGTTTCGGATGATACACGTATACAGAACGAGCATTGTGTTATGAAGAAGAAGACTGTCCGGTTTTTAAAATGTGACCTTACAGCAAACTGCACTGTTCTTCTTGGGATCTGTGTTTTAAAAATAGAAGTGTAGACATAACCAAACAACCAGGTTTTCATCAAATAAAATATAAATTGAGTAGAGAATTTTACAACAGCCCCACCTTATGGACTGAAACATGTAATAATAAGAAACACATCACGCAAATGCAAGGCAGTAGCGGACTTGTAAGAGCATTTTGTGGTATATGGGACTGTGAGGTTTGGAACAGCAATGTTTGTGTCTGTTAATTTTATTTAATAAAGTTGTCATTGAAGAACTAATACTATCTCAAATTGGAAGAAAATTTAACTATATAAAGAGAGAGAACTGTAGACTAAAGCTTCAGTTACGATGGAGAGATTCGACTTATCACTTCCTTATGCCTGTGTTACTCCAGGTTACAGGCGAGTGTGGTTTCGAATTGAAGATGAAGATAGTCCACTACAGATACAGATGTGCAATGGAGATGAAAATTGGAGTTTTCCAATAATCAATACTGAATGTATGTACGAAGAAGTTGGAGATTGCATTGGATGCAAGTGTGTAGTGTATAGTTTAAGACCTGACCCCGATTTCCCGATTAGTTCAATCAAATTAGTATAAGACATTGGAGGTGAAGCAATCACTAAATATCCATCACTTAGGAAAATTAAATATAAGTTGTGAAGGGAGTATTACTCTAAAAATGCAATAACAAACAACATTTTACATATATTGGTGACCAAGAATTAACTACTCCCTGTGGCATGTGGAATTGTAAAGTTAGGCTTATCAAGAACAGTTAAAAATGAGAAAATGTGGTGTTATAATGGCTGTATAAAGAAGAGCATTCAGTATATAATAGTCAGTCATGGCTAGAATCTTCGACCCTACCATCGCTTATGAGATCCTACAAATAGGATACAGAAGAGTGTTCTTTAAACTGTATGATAGTATTGTACAAGTTCATTTCTGAAATGATATAGAACATTGGTGCTACACTTTCGAAAACAGTCTCGGCATTCACTTTGGTAAAGGAGTAGCATGCAATGATTGTGCTGTGAGATATCTTTGCCCTGATACTGACTTACCATCAACATTAGAAGATTCGATGATTTCCAGTGTTAGCAAGGAAAGAGAAGATGAGCAGGAAAACAAAGTAATCGCCTACCAACTCACCAGACCTCATAAGGTAATCACCATTCATTGGAAGGAAACCTGCAATGGGGACATCCACAACTTTATTTTTGAACATAGAGAATTAGTTTTCTCATCCATGTGTAGTTTATATGCATGTGAAGTGGCTAATTCAGAATAATGTTCCCATTAAATACAAGGAAAGTCTAATATAACTTACACCCTATGGTGTAATGGGCTTTTGCGCAAATTTACAGATACTTGTGACTGTATTTTTCATTTTAAAGTAATTTATTTTCCTCTGGGATGTGAAAAGAGCCACAAACTCATTCAATGCAGTGATAACAAGAAATGTCCCATGATATATATGACTGAAACCACAACTATTCCATCTAGTATTGAAGCTGTACACTCACATTATGTTGAAGCATACCCAAATTTGGTTCAAAGCATTGCTTTACAAGCTCCTAGTTGTAAAGACGATTATGTACAAACAGACAGGTTAAAGCCAGGGCATAATAAATGCTCCCTCCTTGAAAGCAGAGTTCAAGAAGGGGATCTGGAACCAATATTAAGAAAATGTATGAAGACTTTGTTTACCGAAGTTGCTAACAGTTTATAAAAATATTTGTTTTTAAAGAAAAATGTTATATATATATTTCGAATCAACTTGTACTTGCTAGTGTTATACATACTCATTGGATCTACATGTATTTTTGAAATAATTGTGTTAAAATGTTGTACATAAATTTCTAGATCAACCTATACTTGATTGTTTAGTGCTGTATGTCTATATTTTGTTTGGAAATAATTGAAAATCATTTCGGAAATAATTGGAAACAGTTTGTTTTTACATATATTTTGCCAATAAAGTGATCTTGTAAAATTAATTTTTACTTTTATTTGACCTATCCTTATTAAAAGTATACTTGTTTTCCTAATAATAATATATTTAATGTCTTAAAAGAGACATTTGAGAGAGAGAGAGTGTGTGTGTGTGTGTGTGTGTGTGAGGAAAGTAACTAAGATGTCGTAACACACACATGCAGAGAGAGAGAGAGAGAGAGAGAGAGAGATTATTAAAAAGAAGTTTAGTTTCTTTCAAACAATGTTCTTACTAACACGAAATACAGGTGTAATGAAAAAGCTGTATAACAAACAAACTATTAGGTCAGGAAAAATACTATTCAACTAAAGATATAATTGAACTTGTCTCCTGGCAAAAAATGTCTGCTGAAAAACCTGAGTAATATTTGACAAAACAGTATAAATACATAAAATAACTTGTTATGTATCACCAGCCTCCATAGAGTAATCAGATAATACAAGGAGGCCATGGGTTCGAATTCTGGGTAAGGCATGGTTAATATAAGCTGGGTTCGAATCCCGGTTAGATCATGTACAGTTTTAATATAGTTTCTGACTTCTAGTGGCAGGTAGGACTGATTGTAATATATAGATTCTGCGTTCGAATCCCGGCTAGGTCTTGTATGATAATAGTTAGTTTATAAACATAAAATGAATAACGAACCAATCACCTAATTGAAATGTATACAATAGCTTGATAATTGTTTGTTTGTGAGAGGGTGTAACTGTAGTATTAAATTCAGGTTACAAATACCTCATATTGGGAAATGGTCTTAATTGACAATAAGAAATTGTTACATAAGAACATAATTAAAATCTAATGGCTTAAAACCGAATCGATGTACGTTTGACATGTTAAATTCCAACATACATACACAAAATAAAAAAGTGCATAAAATACTTTTTAATGCATTAAATTTACTTAAAATTGGGTTTAAAATGTTTCAAATACTTAATATATTTGTTTAATGTATTTTGAAAGCAAATCACAAAATATAAATTTTTGCCACGAAAGAGATGGGCTATAAATAGGGGTTCCCACGCGCTTCACATCATTTGCTGCTCTGACTCCTACTCTCTCACGCGCGGACACCCTATGAGCTGGTCCGCACTGCTAGGAGCTGCCTGTCTGGCCTTGATTTATTCAAGGACACCGCCCGCCTGTCTACCAGGCGTTAGCTCTGCCTGACTCTTCTGTGATGAAGTAGGATGAAGGAACCCCTTGCACATCGCTACTGACCTTCAGCCTTGTTTCCAGTTTACCGCTCACTGAGGAATTCGACGACTTGCTGGGATAGGGACCCTGGTGCTTACCTTGCTGGCCGGGCTAGCACTCAGCCTGCCTGATCTTGGGTTCAGACCTCTTTCGAAGCCTACCAGCTTCGCTACTAGAGATAAAGTAAGTGAATAAATTTTGAAAATTTCAAGCATTTTAATTCTTTTGCGGTATTTATTAAAACTTTTCATTAAAATCTATTAAAAATAGTTACATTTAGACCATGTTTTCTTAGACATCTTAGTAACTTTCTTATCAATTTTTTTTTAACATTTATATGATTTCATTCAACTTTTTAAGAAATCGTTAAAACTTTTAATAAAGTCTTTAGAATTAGAATGAAATTTTATAAACTTTTTAACAAATTGTTAAAACTTAGATGAAATTTTAAAAAACTTTTTAACAAATCGGTAAAACTTTTAACAAAGTGAATGAAATTTTATGAACTTTTAAACATATTGTTAAAACCGGAATGAAATTTCATTAACTTTTTAACAAATTGTTAAAGATGGAAAGAAATTTTATTAACTTTTTAACCAATCGTTAAAACTTTTTTCAATAAGTCTTTACAATTTGAATGAAATTTCGTTACTTTTTAACATGTCGTTAAAAGTTTTAACTTTGAATAAGAAATATAATAAAATATTATGGAAAATCGTAACAATTTTCATGAAAATTAAAAGAAATTTATTCAGTGTGTGACATATATTTTTTTTTAGTATTATTAGTCTTAGTTAATGGTAAGTCGAATGGGTGCTTGAGACTATGTGGTCCCACCCTGCTTGTTGAATTGTTGTTTGTTTGTTGTAATTAATTGTAAGTCGAAGGTGTGTGTGTGTGTGACTGCAGGGGGAAAGTATTCTCAGTAAGTTTTAGGTGGGTTGTTGATGTATCTTTGACAGGAATTTAATATATTTTAGAAGGAGATACCAGATGACCACCATAGTATTGCACTATGGACAAAAGGTGAGAATATATCTCAAATTCAGGCCTTCTCTGCACTGTTATAAACACTAGTAAATATATCTTAAAACCATTTAGAATAAAATACAAAGTAGTCTGAGAAAAAAATTGAGTAGATGCATGACTGAGAGTATGAGTGCAGGGGAAAAGTGTTTTCAATAAATTTTATGGGGGTTGTTGTATAGTTGAGAGAAATTTGATAGAGTTTAGAAGGAGATACTGGATGACTACCGTAGTATTGCATTATGGACAAAAGGCGAAACAATATCTCAAATTCAGGCCTTCTCTACACTGTTTGCGTGCTCATGATGCATGTAACCAAGGCAGTTATGTCATGTATAGATGATAAAGCGGTTTCATTGAGGCAGATGGAATATCAACCATACCTTGGAGTCACTACAGAATAACTATGTAATTTTTTTCCTCCCTATAATAGTTTCAGCACCACAATAAATGCAGCCCGCCCACGACACCACAACTAGCATCATCACACCACCAATTATGTACATCTGCTGCCACCATACCACGACCAACTTCACATCTATCTACAGATGCCTACAACGTATACAAATATCTACTTCTGTTTGCAACATATCTTACAACACCATTTAATGCTGCTGTTCCCTGTTTGCCTATCTGTAAGGCATGACTACACTAACAAGAATACAACTGTCTTCGATATATTTTACTCTTCCCCTTTTCCAAATAAGAAGAAGAAAGTCACAACGTGACAAATCTTCTACTGGAAACTGCATGCACATGGGTGTGTGTTGTAACCTGTCATTTGGCTTGTGTGTGTGTGTGGAAAATACCCTGGATGTGACAAATGAACGTCTTAAATGTGCGTCATTGCATAGATAGTCGCTGTAAATAGATAGGTAAAAGATGTCAACAACAAAGATGTAGTATATTTGTAAATATTTTCTTAATCATTTATTGCATGTATTTTTTGTTCTTGTTATTTATTTAATGTTATCTATTTTAGAAGATTTTGGAATGTTGTAACAGTAGTAGTAGTAGTAGTGTAGTAGTAGTAGTGTTAGTAGTAGTGGTAGTAGTAGTAGTAGAAGTTGTAGTAGGGTTAAGATGTACACAACTTCAATGAAATATTTGCTAATTTAAATCATAAAATGTCATTGATAAAATGTCTTGTTAATGGTCAAATCTCTTATTGTTGGTAAAAATGTTTGGTAATTAAGATGTAACATGATTCTTGTATATTGCATTATCTTGTTATGTTTGTTTTAAAGTATGTGAAAGAATGGTTTTTGTATGCATTTGTTTAATTTGGTAAAACATAATGTGCGGTTACTTTGTATGAACATTGTAAATATTTTAGCTTCTAAGAATAATATTTTTGAAAAAAAAAAAAAAAAATCTATGTTAAAATGAAATATTGTGACTTGTTATTTATTAGTTTGAAAATTCCTCATGTCTTTATATATTTTGTAAATGATTGGAGATTGGATGTGTCTGAAGACAAAGTACTTGTATATGATTGCATATTAAATGTTTAAATGAAAAAAATATTCTTGATACGAGTGATGGTAAGATTTTCAGGTCTGGAAGTTGAAAAGATTTTTAAGTCAGGTAACAGGTTATTTGTTTGTTTGCTCACTTTCAATAAAAAAAAAAAAATGTTGTTTGCTTCCAATTTGATGAGGGAGAAAAATAAATACGATACATTATTAAAATTTCCAGTAATAATAGAAATACTCTTTGAAGGGGGAAATTACAAAAATGTTGGAGAGAATCGAACACGTCTGAATGAATTAATTTCAAAGGAGAGGGAATAGACTAGTTTCTTCAGAAAACCTCTGTTGTCTCACTGGTCAAGTTGAAGAACCCTGGGGAATTTAACGAAACTGAGCGTCAAGTTACACAAATACCTATTTGAGAGGCAGGTAGAAAGATATCTTAACTACACACCACAATGTTTCCCACTGCCTACAACTCTACAACAAGCAGTGGCAGAGTCCGATGAACTTTGAAAATAAAACAAATATTTTCTCGCAGCAACCAGATTACAAGTACTGCCACTGCAGCTGAAGATTCAACATGAAGATGCCTGGTGGTGGAAAAAAAAAAAAAACCAGTCATACTTCATACAAACTCAGAAAACAAAATTGAAGATTTTTTAAAAATAATAAAATTCAGCTCTTTCATAGAAGTGAATTCTTCCTCTTACAATAGTGAAACTTTCTTTAAAATGTGGGTAGCTTAAAAAAAATTAATTATTATTTTGTTGTCTGTTGTAGGACGAATAGTGTTCAAGTCGTTAATAGTAGGGAAATAGGTTCTGTCAGTCGTAAATTTAAACTCAGCTGCGCTCCATGTATATCACAGCTTATAAGCCGGAGCACGTCATACAATCCAGCCATTCATTCTCCAACCCCCGAGGCGGATGGATGTGTTTTGGGGGAGCTCCTTGTGCAATTTCATCATGTGTTTATTTATTCGTTTGTCATTTTTATGTACTTGTGTCTGTTAGCCATTACATATATTAAACGTTTTCTTTTTACTTGTGTTGATAAATACATATATTTTTACATGTGGATTCCATTTTAGAAGTGCCTCACCAGTCTCACAGGCAGATGGGCGTGTTTTAAAATCATGTCAGGTATGAGCGAGAGGCGTCAAGTAGTGTCACATTTTTCATATATCTTGTGATTAGGAACACTGCAGTTTAATTTATAGGGACATTTTTTATTCGTTATAGATAATTCATTCATTAATTTTCTTTAGGACACCTGGATACTCATGTAATTGTGATTGTTTAGCACTTGCCGATACCAGATGTTATTCATATAGTTGTGATCGTTTGAAATTTGCGATTCGATGAGTCCTTCGTGTAATTTATTCATAGGTAGAACTCGTTTAAACACTCTGAAATTATTTGTCTTGTTTGTTAACTACATGTCTCTTTCTGTTTAATTAACAAAAAACTACTATTTACCATCTACGAGCAATATCCCCTCCAAAAATACTTATGCCACTCTTGCACAAAACTCACCATATATATATATATACCCTGTCCCCAACACGCCACATCTCAGTCAAGTATCAGTCGTCGTGCTGACAACATCTACCAGAGCTGCTCCTCAGCCCACAAAAAGAAAGAAAGGAAATTTGGTCCTTAGTACACTCTTGCACTAAACACAAAAATATGGTTGAAAATTAACCCTTTCAGTCCATTTAACCCCTTCCTTCCATTGAACCCTTTCAATACATTTAATCCTTTCGATAAATTTAAACCTTTCAATCTGATTAACCTTTTCAATCAATTTGATTAACCCTTTGATATAAATTTAACCCTTTCAATCAATCAAAAGTGAAGTGAAATTCCTACGCCCCTGCTACTCAGGTGGCCCTTGTAATATATTTTTTTGTTACAAAATAGGTTGTAACTAATTTATTTTGCACCGGAATGTCGTTTTAAAGCGAAGGAAAGAAAATAAAAAAATTCTAACATAAGTGTAAACACCAATTAAACACAAAATCTGTTTTGCCGCATCATAAACACCTCCTTAATGTTGACAATCCAGTAAGGGGGCAACTTGTAATAAAAGTTCTTAATATTGCATTTACAATAATAGCATTACAGTATATCACTTTAACAGCAACATTAGTTACTGGCGACTCATAAAAAAAACCCTGTAGTAGTAACATTAAAACTGTTGGCCCAACATTAGTAGGGACCTGCCAAATTCGCGTTATTATTAGGCGTCAGGCTAAACTTCACAGTTCTTTATATACTGGAGCATGCATCGTTTCTATATTGGCTACTGCATAGTTGTGAAGTCACTCCCTTTCTGACTGAATTGCACGTGATTGAGGCACACAATTGTGAAGTGCTCATTTATTGGGGCAGAGTGGGCCAGGGCGTGTCAAATAAAGTATGGTCCAATGAAAAACGTATTGCAAAGGTAAAAGTGTTTAAAGTGTAATGTGTCCTGAAATAACAACGCAACATTAGGCTTCTATCTGTTAGAGCATGTACTAGGAAGGAGGTGGAAATTTGAGTTGAGTTGAGAGGTTTGGTTGGCTCTTAACAGCGAGGTCTTGAGGAGGGTGAAATGAAGTGAGAATATAGCAGCTCCGGAATGCAGGTGCGGAGGAAACGGGAGGTCTCTGAGAAAACCTGCGGACCAGCGGAAACGAGTCCCACTGGCGAAAATCCGAAGTGACCCGGCCGGGGATCGAACCCTGTTCATCCAGTGAGAGGCGAGTAGTCTAATCGCTCAGCCACCGCAGCCCCTGGAGGTGAAGAGGCCAGGCCCATCTTCGGCCGGGAAACTTTGGCTCCTTCTACAGAGTCTTACATTTAATGGTACTTATTTTACGCAATCACAGCGTTCGTGGGGCCACGGTGGCTGAGCGATTAGCTGGGTCACCGGATCTTCTCAAGTGGGAATCGTGCCAGACGATAGCGTGGGTTGGCGGTTTTTCTCAGGGATCTCCCGTTTCCCCCACCCCTCCATTCCAGCGCTGTTCCATATTCCCTTCAATCACCTTAATCGACTTACGTAAAACTAACATGGCCATAGGCCTTATCACTTTATTCATGCTTCGGTCGAGCGAAACTGTGAAATATTTATAAACGTACATTTTTTACAAATTAGCTTATCACTACATGTATATGCATTAAAAAGTACAGGAAACCAACTAAATAATTTCAGTATTCACAAATGATTACTTAACGATTTTAATTCAATGGAAAGACGTGGAACTACTTTCCATCCGGCATTACCAACCTCACAGGCCGCATGTCACTACTCAGTGCGCCCGTTAAAATGTATGCAGGTTGGGGCAGAGACATTTTCCAGGGGTTGATTTCAGAAGTGCTCACTTTATCGTGAACAGCCTCTAACTCCCGGTCTCGCATCCTGGTGGACAGCGGTTCGATTCCCGAGTCCGGTCATCTTGATCTCGTTTTACCATGGTTCCCAGGAACCTCTCCAGGTGAATGCATGGAGGTAATAGATGATGGAGTGGCATCATCCTATCTTCTCCACGTTTATCAAGTGAGGCCGATGCCTTGCCTGACTTCTTTCAACTGCGCATGCGCAGACCGATTGTTTATGTCAGCCGCCATATTATGAGTGGCAAAAGTTACATAGTAAGCATTTTTTTTTTTGCCACTACTAGCCCTGTCCTTGTCTTTCACTATCGGCTTCACTTTCGTGTCTCGGCTTCCACTCCATGGACTAATACCTCCATGGGTGAATGTTGGAATGGTTCCTCGTTACAGGGCGTGGCCGATTCCTTCCCTGTGCCTGCTTCTCTGAGCAACTTGTTCCGTCTCTGATGACCCCGGTGTCGACAAGGCGTAAAGAGTGGGATGGACCCCCGCGTTCAAGGTCGAGAAGCGAGGGAGCGATACGGGCGACAACAACACGCACGCCTAGTGTCTCATTGGCTCCTACGAGCAAGAAGACGTGTACTGTTTCCGGCGTGACGCTGTACTGTGCAAATTAGAACTGTAACAATGGGGTTTTATAACACGCGATGAAAGACCACATATACTACTCCCGTATCTTTGTATTTCATAGGCAAGCTTTAAAAATGCGATATTTAACCATATTCGCGAATATTTTCCAAGAATACACTTAATATGACAAAAGTGAAAAAAAAAAAAAAATAGTGGCACAGATAATTTTTTTGTATCTTTTTTGACAGAAAGTCGTATTTGCAGAACATTTAATTACAGAGATGCGCGTATTCGCGAAAAAAAAACTATTTCACAAAAAAACGCAGGGGTACATTACACTCTTCAGTATTTATGCCTAGGTGACTCGCCGCGTCCCACGAACTTACACTCACGGACAATGTGGCGCTGTGGTCACCCCATCAAGTGGAATAGTGTCCAACCACACATGACTGGTATTTTTTTGTCAGACCTTATACAGACCATAGACCGAAAATAGAGTAGACCGTTTCTTCGTCTTCTGCGCATGTACGCAACAAACATTGACCTACACCAAAGGAACACAGCTGTCAGTCCCATTGTTAAGAATGATGAAAGTGTTTGTTTTCAACTTAATCTTTAAATGTGACAAGCACTGTTATATTAATAAATTACTTTCACCCATTTGAATTTAATCAAACTGTATTACAATTTGATTAGAGGAAGTATAAAAACTAAACAGTATTTTAACCTCAAATACAATTCACGCCGTTTTTGCAAGCCGTATCGGCAGAAGAAAAAAAAACAGTTCAGTGTTGGGACACGGAGATTGGCTGTGAGCAGCCAGCGAGCTCGGTCTACCTCATCTTTAGTCTATGATACTGACCGTCCGAGTGACAGTCGAGCAAATAACGGCGAAGAAACGAGATCTCAGATTTTGTGATCGTGGCCGTACCGTCAGGGCCAGACGCAGGAGATGGTGCACTCCATCTCCTACGTCGTAAAAGCACTGAGATTTCCACGCGCGACTCTGTCAACAGTGCACCGTTTGTCCGCGGATTTGGGTAACGCCCTCTCCGCCAAGGGCGACTACCGAGGTGTATAACTAGAGACCTGCAAGATTCACGTTATTATCGAAGGATATACTGAACTGCGAGTTACTGTGCTTTTGACCGACTTCATTTGCTTGTCGTAAATATGTCTAGTACGCCTCCGAGAACCCTTGAGCCAGTAAAATTAGTACAGCAATGAAGTGGCCAATCTCTTTTAAGTAGATCAAGCAAGTAGGTGTGGTTGATTAAAGTGCAGAGGCCAATAAAACCACGGACTGTGCACACTTGTTTATAAGACAGTGGAGTCTATCATCTCGACGAAGGATAACGCGAAGTTTCCACGTCTCTACTAATGAGTAGAAACCTGAAAATTCGCGTTATTATTTGAGGACAGTTAAAACTTAAAACACTTTCATCTATGCAATACGTTTGCCATTGGAACATTCTTTATTTGACACGCCCAGGTAAATCTGCACCAATAAATTAACACTTCACAATCGTGTGTCCCCAAAACCCGTACAGTTCAGTCAGAAAGGGTGTGACTCAGCATCTGGGCAGCAGCCAATAGAGAAACGACGCCGGCTCGAGTAGAAACAGTACTGTGGATGTTAGCTTGGTGCCAAAAAATAACTCGAATTTTGCAGGTCCCTGCTGACGAGTGCAAGTGAACGCTCTCGGGCAATAGTCTAACTTTGGGATTTTGCAAGATAAATTTGAAAAATCTAACTAAATAGTTAGCTGCAAATGACCTCGAAGAGAAATAGCCACGATGAATTATAAGCTGATGCAAGTGCGTAGATAAACTGCCATAGCAACAACATTTTTCGCACAGGCAAAATGTAGACAATATTAATCACTAAGTCAACAAGTACGAATACTCTGCTTACAAAAAATATATCGATTCCGCCACTTACACACTTATCGCAGATCATGTGAAACGGCGATGACCTTCATCTCCGTGTTGAATTAGCAGAAAGGATAAACCCCGGTAAAACATCAAATTTATGAGTAATTTTCGATAAAATAAATGTTCTTGAATCTTCTTTCGGCGTTATTCCATTCTTCCTTTACATCGCATAGGCTCAGAAGCGCATAAGCGATGAATAGAGAGCTGAAGAATTCGCGTGATTCATTTTGGGACAAGCTAGAATTCAAAACACATGCGTTTATATAACTTTAGTCCACGCGGTGTTTGACACCTCTTGGAGAACGCTGGACCAATCGTCACCTTCCTCTGTGACAGCAGACAGCCAGTTTGCAAGTTAATATCGACAGATTTGTGCATAAGAGAGTCTAGCGTGCAGGTCATCGAACTCGGGAATTTTTCAGTTCTTTAGTGATGTGATGAGTGCGACACTGCCGCGCCCTTAGAGGCACTTCCCAAATCAAAACATTTAAACGCATCAAGGTTACGTACAATTATGAGGAAGCATTACTACAGCGATGAAAAGTTGCGCAAATCAAGTTTCGCATGTATTTTAGAGTGGGAGCGACCCTCGTGTTTTATGTGAAATAGTTGTTTGCGGGAATACGCGTATCTCAGCAAATAAATGTTCTGCAAATACGACTCTTTATCAGAAAAGGTAATTTAAAAAAAAAAAAAAACTATTATCTATGCCCCTGTTTTTCTTATTAAGTGTATTCTTGGAGAAAAAAAAACCTGAAAATGGTCAAATATCAGATATTTAAGGCTTGCCTACGCAGTTTCCTTAAGCAGCAAGAGAAAAGTACAAAGATACGGGCGTAGTTTAATCTGTGGTCTTTCATCGCGAGTAATAAAACCCCACCAATACAGATCTACACTCTAGGAAATTATTTGCAAATTTACCACATCAGTGTGTGTTACTGGTAGGAAAATTCACATGGTAAAGTTATTTCCCAGACATCAATGATAGCGTTCCAACATTTTCTCAGGAAACAGTCAAATGCGTAGGGAAGTTCCCAAATTTGAATAGTAGCGATACTAAACGTTCCTACATTTGAGGTTTAATGTGTGGTAACATTCCCAAACTATGTATGATTTAAAAACTTCCAATACAGTTTAGGAAGTTAACCAGGACATTTTTTACAGTGTAATTTACACAGTACATAGCGTCACGATGGAAACACTGCACGCCTTGCGCGTAGGAGCGATGAGGTGTTAGAAGTGCGTGTTAGTGTCACCCGTATGGCTCCCTCGCTTTCTGATCTTGGACGCGGGGGTCCATCCCAAACCTTAACACTTTTCGAATTATAGTTGTGAGTGAAAGTTCTCAATTTTTGCAAGTATTCGAATACAAGGTATTATATTCCCTGGAAATAGTAGATTCTGTCCATCACTAGTCCGGGGTATGTTTTCTTTCCGCGGGTGAACATTTTGGAGACATGTTTAATACTTTCGTAAAAAAGAAAGCAGTGTATTTCAAACATGTTGCGATGCAGTCCAAGTGACAGGCATGCGACCGCCTTAAAACCCACAGGCGATACGCTTTTGTTACTGAAACCAAATTATTATTATTTTTTTGCCTCATTTGGTTGCCTCAAACTTGGAAGGCTTGGTTGTCGTAGATAAGGATTTGTTTGCCTCCACGTACGTTTAATAGTTTCGGGGTGTCTGTTGACGTAGAAAAGGTGGAAACACGACGGAGTTTCGGACCCGGAAGTTTGGCGTCCGAATACTATACGCCCTAGCAACCCCGGCTAAAGCTTCCTCCCAATATTAAGTTGAAGCTGCTCCACCCATATACGATATTCTGAAATCTCCTTCTGTCGTAGACAATGTGATCATTCACGTTCTCGTATTTTTATGATCTGGCATGTAATTTTTTTTTCTGCGGAGATGGTTAAAAAAAAAGAAAACCCGTCGACCAACGACGAAAATCCTTGCTTGACCCCCACCGTGTCTGGTCACTGCGAAGCCCAGGTTTACGGTGATGTTTGTGTGACTTGCTGGTGAACCATGAGGTTCTGTGGGTTATCCTGCGTTCAAGAGTAAGTCTTCCGTTGATCTGTTCGTCCATTGTTATCTACCGGAAAATATGAAGTAGTTGTTCACGTTTCCTAATCGCCCTCAGAACTTGCCAGAACTACTTGAACTGACAGTGTGTTTGAATATATGGCAACTTGATAAAATTGGTAAAGGTCAAGCTGATTTATCAGTATTAAAATAAAATAAAAAGTTTAAAAATATGATATGTTATAGTGGTGGGGAAAAAACGGTCAGCATCGTAGCTAATCAGTTTGATAGTGTCGTCGATACTTAAACGTGTTTGTGACGTAGGTCGTGGCGTAGGTTGTTTGGTGTATAGTGTGGTAGAACGCAGGTTTCGATCCCTTAAAAGCAAAACCTGGGGCTTTTGCTCGTATAGACTGTTCACGGTTTCTTCACACTTTCTGAACCAAACCTTAGAAAAAAATTCTATATGAATGACATGTTCGATTGTTTCCTGAATATGCCTCGCACTGTAAACGTTTTATACTTATGTTAACATAGAAGAACCTTATTTTTGGTTAAATTAAAATTTTACTTATATTCTATCTATCAATTATAATATTCCGCTTGTAATTAATATGAATAAAAACGGGGAGAAAATATATGTGTTGGTAACATCTAGTAAGAAATTGTTCTCATGCAAAATCTTATAACACCGCGTGTGCACGAATTCGGTGCGCTGTCCTTTTGGTGTAGTTTTCCAAACCTAGTTAAGCGTTGCTTGCATGAGGCGGAGGAATATCCAAGAAGTGAAACTTGAGCAGTGCTTCAGAAAAGTTGGAAGTTACAGCGAATGGACTATATTCGCGTGGATGCTCAGTCCATTGGGTTTCAGCCAAGAGCTGGAATCAGATGCATGTCGTTAGTTTAGCTGCGCTGGACTGGAAACCGTAAGGATATTTTCTCACCATTCCGCTAGGGTCAATTCGATGACATGCGTATTCGATGACATGCGCATTCGATGACATGCGTATTTGATGCCGCTGTAAGAGTTTCGAGGCCACTTTAAACTAAAACGAACACTACTACGCCGATATAGTTCGGACAAAAACCAAATGTATCCACGCATTGTGCGCTAGTTGTATGTATGGCCAAAGAAACGCAAATTTTCTGTCTTGCCAGTCAGCTTATGAATAGGGGCAAGATTTTGTGGTGTTATTTGAAGGCAAATCTCGTATTTAAAAATACCCGATTTCGCTGTTATCGGTTTTATTATGAAAGTCTTAGAATTTGAAACGGCATAACTAAAATTGTGCATTATTAGAACCAACATTGTACTGTGTCATTTTAATGCAAATTCTACTATCAACAATTTCTGATGATTTATTCTTATATGCATATTTCAATTTAAATTTGATAATGTTTATGCAATTGCATAAGCAAGAGAAAACAATTTATTTGAACAAAGGTAACGCAGAGCGTTATGTATGTTGAGGTTCCTAAACAGTGTGGATTTTTTGTTACAGTCTTACACGAATGGCTTGGATATGGTTGTATAGAGATAAAAAAAAAGCATTCAATAAGGGAAATAAAATTATATTTGTGTTTGCTTTTACAATTTTGCTATTCTCATTAAACAATAATTTCTCTTCCACATGGTATTCAATATTTACTGCTGTTATTCACTCAGCTTGAATGACAACTTCAATTTATTTTTCTTCCCGTCATTTGAAAACTTAAATCATTCTTACCATCACTGAGATGATATATTTTTGGATACTGATTGTTCGTCATAGTTTCACAGATAAAATAATATATTTTGGCTAAATTTAATTTATTTTGTGTTTTAACTGAAATCTCAGCGTTAGGCGGTGCATTAACCTTGCATTTCGGTATTATTTCGATTTTGTCGCTATTTACCGTACAATCTTGGCTCTACTTATGAAACAACTACAATTCACCTCGTGGTGGTATAGTAGTAGACTACTCGCCTCCCAGATATGAGAATCGGGTTTCTGTCCTCGGCGCGGTCGCTCCCGGATTTCCGCATGTGGGATTTGTGCGGACGATGTCGCTGGTCGGCGGGTTTTCTCGGGGATTTCCCGTTTCCTCCATCCCTTTCATTCTGGTGCTGCTCCGTACTCACCTCACTTCACCCACATAGGCTCTCAAGACCTCGATGATAAGAGACGCCCAGATCTCCGCTTCAATAAACACTCTACGTGAAACCAAACTCTGGATTTTAAAAAAAATTGAAATTTATACGAATCAAGGTTTTAAGTTTAGGTTCCAATAATTAAGCTTAAAAAACGCGACGAATTTAATTTCCCAAATTATTGGTGTTCTAAACTAATTATCATCGATATCGTTCGTGTCAATAAACAGTCAAATATATTAAGAATCTATTAAATAAAGTTTAACTCTTAGACAGCTTTAAGGACACTGGACAAAATAAATCATTGGTCTATATTTTTTTCTAAACGTCCCTTCGACTTATAGACATTAGGCTCTACATGCAGTGACATTTCTCTTAAAAATATATATTCCATACTGTTCTGGTGACTCCAGACTAATAAAAAAAATTCTAATTGTAGTACATGCAACTCAGCTGTTCAATATGAGCCTTGAAGTGAGTGGGGGGCGTGCGAAATATCAAAGATGTGAATCTCCTTGGGTGTCTTTATATAAACTCTGAGACTCACAAGAGTACAGCACATTACATTAAATACTTTATGCCAAACGGAATAGCAATTATGTGTTACTTCTAATCAATTACGTTAGTGCCACGTTTATTAATTACCCACTCTTAAAAGTATTTCCGGCCCAGGCGTTTGGAACCAGTTCACCTTATATGTGTTGCCGAAGGCTGCGTCTCCTCGACGTAACGGCAGGGGCGGTTCCAGCACACCGCTTCAGTGGCCCGTGTGCAGAGGTCGGCCACTGGCTGACGCCCGACGGCGTCTGGCTGGCGCCTGGCCTGGCTCCGCGACGAACCTCTCGCTGCCCTATATCGGCTGGTGTTTCAAGTACTGTGCGTCCTGCTTCCCCGCTGAATGTAGGTTCACTCGAGCGTTGGTTAAGGGCTCGCTCAGATCACTACAATACTTTATGCATATTTATATGCAAAAATCAGTTTTCTTTTTAAAAAAAAAACACACACACACATTCAATACTAACATACTTAAGGCTCGACTTTACCTCTTTTGCAGAAGTTCTTCGTTTTCGCGTCATAGTTTCGGATTCATAATAATTACTGACGATGCACGATTATAGAAAATTTACATTTTTACGAGTTGTTTAACATTTTCGTGCTTAATTTTAATCGTGTGTAATCTGCTAGTTGTAAAAAGTCAGGAACATAGTAACATTTTATCGACAAGTTCCTGCGTTTTTGCACGCAGGAGGTGACACACGAGGGAGACGAGATACAAAGATATTAATTAAACAACCAGTAAGTTGTAAATTATCTGCAATGAGAATTTCTCAGTAACACCTCTGAAACCAAAATTATGACACAATAACGAAATAGCCGCGGAGCCCGCAGTAACACCTTCAAACACGTAGATAAGAGATACGCGATCCAATAACGGCTGGTATTTCCCGCGGAGAAAATATGGTTCTGTTCGCAGTATCTTTGCACGTTTGGAACCAAACCTTTGAAAAGTTACCCCATGTACGACGTGTTTAATTGTTTCCTAAGTATATCATACATTACAAGAGTTTTAAACTTAAGCTAACAAAAAAATTACGTACACTTAATTTAATTTAATCGACCAAATACATTATTTAAATTGTAATTAATATGAATAAAACAGGGAGGAAATAAGTATTAGTTGGTTCACGACTGGAACAGACTTTTGAACAACACCTTAGTCGTCAGCTGCATGCATCGTTACTACAAACAGGGACTGGCGCGGGCACAGCTAGTTTGGCAGCACGTAGAGAGAATAAAGTTTGAATGTTTTGACGTATTTTTTTTTTTTTTATATATCGCTTAAAAATGTGAGTAGGAAAGATTCCGAGAAAATATGTTCCAGTCTTGAACGGACTATACGTATGTTGGTAACGCATAGTAAGTAGTAATTCTCATGCAAAAACAAATTTAATCGAGTGCGCACAAATACGGTAAGTTGTCCCTTTGGTGCAGTTTTCTAAAACCTAGTTCCGCTTTGTTAGCGTGAGACTGAGGAATAAAAATATTGAAAGTGACCAGCAATGGACTCGATAAAAATCATAGGCACGCTAGAGATAGCATCGACTGCTACTTTCACGGAACAGTGGCTCTCGGAACTGCTCCAGGAAAGGGACAGTGATGTAAGACTGCCCCGAAGGAACCGTTGCTACGGCATCCGAGAGTGAGTTGCGACACAACAAACCCGTGTGTTATTTTTTACATTCTCATAGGGGAGCAGGTGTTTATATTTAAACTAGGGGCCCAGCCTGTGACCTTTTTTTTGTAATCATACAAATACTGAAAAAAAAAAATGATGTGAAATTAACTCAACATTGGATACAGTTCTATCCACTGAGCCACTGCGGCCCCACTTGGAAATTAACTCAACATTGAAGCGATACATTTAAAGTAAACAAAAATGATATTCCATTACCTTCATATCTCTACGCAATTATCTCTATGCATTAATACAAAACTTCCATACAGGAAAAAAGTAATAAAATTAGTTTTTAGGGTAAAAGTTAATGATTGAGTAATCTGATCTTGCTGAAATTCGAACTTGGCCTGCATTTGTCCCCGAGGATTCGCTCTGCACAATTTGAAGAACTTCTGTTGAGTGTCAAGGGACTCAGAAGTATTAAAGACGGACAAACAGACAGACAGGGATCGTATCCTTATTATACAGGATGGTCTATCCCGAAATGTCATATTTGGCAACTTCGTTTTGCGATAGGAGTGAAATACCACCAGATTAAACTCATTTTCGCTCTTTTATTCATTACGAAACCCTAACTTTTTATACATACAAAAGTCACTTAATTTACTTGCAAGGTATGCATTTTTTTTACACAAATTTCCGTAGATCACAGATCTCTGGACCCTACCATAGACTAAAGTCCATGGACTCTACAGGTGAGTCACTGCTCCGGCTGTGGAACAGTGACAAAGTATCATCGCTGCTCATCTCGGCATATGTAAAGGCGCAAAGCATAAGACACAACAGTGTTACGTTCACACAAGAACCTTTGTACGAAATTGATTCACAAATGAATACTTACGTATTATTTATAGCCAACGAAATTTGTGTCGGCAGTGTGGTAAACAATGTTTCAATGTTTTGTTTATCTTTACCCACATAAAATGGATTCTAGAAACACACTGTGATATTGCGTTGGAAAATGGACAGCAATTTTAAGTAGTTGGCATTTTTTGCATTTATTGACAAGTTTAATGATTTTGTAATCGCAAAGATGTGGATCACCTTTAAAAATTGCTGCTAGTACACTGTCGCCTATTCTTTATTCTGAATTTACATCCTTTGACGTTTATTTGCTTCTGCATTTTAAATAAACAACTCGTCCAAAATGTCTATACTCTGCCCCATGAGCCTGCATGATAAATATAACTATTTATTTTATTCGCTATGTTATCAACTCAGCTAGCTCATAAACTAATAGGTTACTGAGGGAATGGGATACTGCGGCAGGAGAAGCTAGTAAGAAGCCTAATTATCTAAGGAGAGACTATGGCATTTACTGAACCATTCAGCTCTTGTACAAATTCCTCACATTACGTGGAAAGAGGCCAAAAGTAATAGAAGGATGTTGGGGGGAGGGTCTGTTACATGTGAGGAGAAGCAGGATGGAGAGGAACTCGCCAGGACTCGCAGCTGCTCAGCCCCGATGACAGTAGCCGACTGTGCAGCGAACAGATCTCGTAGCCTAGGCCGCTCTTCTCGCCCCGCCGCGTGTTTGTCGACGTGATTCTTTCTGATCGGCTCCCGTTGTGCACCGGAGGCGGAGTCTGCTCGGACTTCCTAGCAAAGTTTTTCGACATTCCGCTGGCTCACGGAAGGCCTTCGGGACGCAGCATGCAACTACGTGCAACCGTCCTACGTGCACTCGCTGTGACGGAATTCCTCGCGAATTAGGTCTCCGACAGTATGATATTACTACGCGCGATGCAGTCGACGGACTGGACTGCACACGCAACTTTGTAGTCTTCTCCTTATTCTTAAAGTAATTGTTCAGGCAAGTTCTAAACTTACGGCTTTTGACGATTTACAGAATCATTGGAATGTCCTTAGGTTAGTTGAGTCTACATTTTCTGCTGCTCTTTACGCATTTTCCCGATGGTTGATGAATTCCATTTCGGCCCGATGTTATGCTTTGATGGTTTGCAAACTCGTCTGCGGCTTTATTTCCGGCTGTTGTTTGGACAGGCGGTGTACAACGGGGCCCGTGGGTGACAACTACATCAGGACCTGTCGCGCACACAACCTGTCGTGCGCAGTTGTGGATCAAAAAGTTCGAACACATTTGGGTAAATTCTCGGGCACCTGCGTTCTGTGGTTTCCGTTACGCTTTCAATAGGGAACCCAGCTTATTGGATAGTGCGCACATGCCAGCTGCGTAGCAATTAAGACTCGAATAGCGAAAACGTATCCTTACAGTAGATACGCTAAGTCGAGAATCTACGATCTTACAACTTGAGCATTTAAAGGCTGAGCACAGTAAAATGAGCACTTTTGAAAACCCTGCTTAAGATCTACTTGTATACGCATTGTGTATTCTTCCACATTACGTAAAATTAACACTGTCATTGGCCTCATCACTTTATTCATGCGTCGACCAAGTGAAACTTTGAATTTATTAAAAAAGTAATATTTCACAAACCTGCTCTTTTTTACATTTCAATACATTAAAAAAAATTACAAAACAAAAGAAACAATTCAAGTTGTTACAAATGGTTACCTAACACTTTCAGTTTGGCGTTAAGATATTGTACTATTTTTTCCCCCCCATCGATACATATTTACCGGGCGTAGGTCACCAAGTGCTCCCGTTATAATATATGCAGGCAGCGGCAGTGACATTTATCTAAGGTTGATTTCAAAAGAGCTCACTTTATTGTAAACCACCTTTAAAAATAATTGTTGCAGCATATTACGTAAATAAAACATTTACTACCTCCGCATCGTATAAATACAATAAAAATCGCGTAGTTCTTTCTCTTTACATATAGTAGAAACACGTGCTTGATTACTAATTTTCATTTTGATAGTGTTAGAATTATTTCCCCTTTGTGGCTTTCACGTCTGTTATTTCATATCACGTGACTTGCCATGCATATTCGCACGAAGATGTATATAAAATAGTGTTGCATCTCCATGATTATAATTCTTATCCTCTGTAATGCATTTTTGGTATGAAATAATTGCAAATATTAGCTATACAATGAATAACATTGCCCATAAAACGTGGGCTATTCGTAAAATAAAAATAAAATACAGGTAGGTGACAACATGTGCCTTGCTTGGTAACATAAGAAAACGAACATTTGTACTGTATTCTGTGTTCTAAAGTCGGTAAACAAATGAATAAAATCAAGGTTCTCTCGTTATACTGTTTAGTTGCAACTCTTCCCTGTTTGCTCCTTGGCAGCAACGAGATTGTAGGCCGCTATGTTGAACGCCTTTTTTAAGTCACCGATGATGAGGTGCCTGCCTGAAACTCCATCACCCATGAGCAGTGATCAGGACAGGTAGTTGCCGCAATCGGGACTCGCAATGCCCAAACCCCGGTAAGCCGGAACTGCCTCTACCAGCTGGGGAATCAGCCCATGTTGCGTTATGCCACGTCGATATGAGGACAATGCAGCGTGGCGGCAGAGGTATTTCTCCATGTGACACCGGCCGAGATGGAAGTCACAAGAAGCCTGCTGTGCTGACAGCCGTAACTATTCATACTTCTTAAGCCTCCGGACACTTCTCAAGGCGGAACAATTACAAT
The DNA here is from genome assembly GCA_029891345.1 of Dryococelus australis. Classification (NCBI taxonomy): domain Eukaryota; kingdom Metazoa; phylum Arthropoda; class Insecta; order Phasmatodea; family Phasmatidae; genus Dryococelus; species Dryococelus australis. The sequence goes on along the minus strand of CM057006.1, from coordinate 51,972,442 downwards.
ATACTAGCCTGGCTCTCAGTAAGGTAGTGGCTGTAGTTAACTTAACAACCCCCCCCCCCCCCCCACCTTAGTATTTTATGTCATCTCCAGATGTTTTATAATACAGCATACAGTAACTTATAGCTCCTCATATTGATTTCCCCCACATGCTCTACCATCATGAGATCCCTTCAACCTGAACGAAAAGTACGGCTTGACCACGATGTAAACAAAGTGTAACAATGTGGCCTTAGTTGAAGGGGACTTCTTAGGGTGGATCTGTACCCTTACTATGAATTCGAACAGCGACAATGTCACATCTCAGTCCCGATGCACTCTCCTAGGACACAAATACTTACTGCTTAATTTTTCCAATTGTGTAGAGTCCATGTCACGCTGTCAAATTTTTTTCTGTAAAACTGCTACAAATAAAGTTGGTCGAATAAAATTCGATAGTTCTGACGTCACCTAAACGTAGTTATCGCCATCATGTCTGTTTGGAAAAAGTTTGACGGCTTTAGTTTCCAATAAGTATTTTGGAAATTGGACGGGTTCTGAAATTTTTTCAATGTATGACGGGCTTGGCCAATCGTAATCGTGCATGATAAAAATGGCTATTTCCGACTTCACAAAACTTTAAAATGGCGAACAATTGCTCGAAACGAAATAAGTTTATGAAGTTAATTAATTTATACATAAGCTCTACGAGCATGAAAGCTATATGAAGTGATTAATCCACAATAACATTAAGAGCTCAGTGGCATAACATTTAATTTTGCAGGAAATATCTCTCATAGACAAAATTTGACTCTGGTAAAGAAGTGCAAATAAAAACAATATTCGTAATATTTATCTTTGTAGTGGACTGCATGGAAGCAAAACAGCAGGAACTTACTTTGAAAATAAGTTTCATATTACAGTAAGATTTTGCCTAAATACTCCCAGTAGAAAAAATGACGGTACGACGCATTTTCAAATACATTCGAAATTATTTAATTAAATTTGTTTAATGGAAAAATTCGATGGACATATTCAGTTTTCAAATTTTACTCTCCAAACCGCGGCCCGCCATTTCGTATAATACGGCCCGCGGACTTATTATTATTTTTTTGTAATTTTTTGTGTAACTTTGGGTTTTTACAATTGAATAATTGTATCAATATTGGATGACCATTGATGGCTGTGGTGCAGTGGAATTAGGGACTTTGAAATGATTTCCCACAAAAGTGGAAAACCCCGCAAATATAATTGAGAAAAAGCAAGTTTCAGCCTTTTCACTTGGCAAAACCCAAACTTAAGTATTACTTAACCATACGACGGGAGAGGGGGGTTTCTGTTTTGTTGTAAAATGTATCCATATGAGGGAAATAGAGACGGGGTCCCTGCCTCATGTTGTCGGCAAGCTACCGAAGCCCTTTGTATAAACCAGAGGTTCCCAAACTTCAGTTTACTTTAGTTATTCACGCCTCACTTCTACAATAAAAAAAAAACTACACCCCCATTTCACAGTTTTATTATTATAAGGGTAAACCAAAACCGAATAAAAGCCCCAAAGGTTTTATTCAGTAAAATTGAATGCTTATTGAACACAAATAGTGGTGAGCAAATCAATCAATGAGACGGATGAGCTTGCATATTTTTAACAAGATTCCCGATTCTTGTTTGAATAGAAGAAATCGCATACGGTAAATCATTGGCAATATCGCCCCCCCCCCCCTTTTTTCTAGCATGTCGTCACGTCTCACTTGGGGGACGTGCCCCCTACTTTGAAAATCAATGGTATAACAGTTTTGGACACCATTCTTCTAGCTGGTCTTCAGAGTACACGAGGTTCCACATGGTGCCTCTCGCGAGTTCCGATCTGCGTGCTGTCCCGTCCTATCTGCGAACGCCACCCGGGTCGGGTCGGTCGCCGATAAACACCATCGATCGACGTGACGCAATAGGGCCGAGCACGTGCGGGCCTGGGAGGAGGGTACCCGGGCCGCGAGGATGGTTAGAGGGCTGTGGAGGAGAAAGGCTGTGGGGCGTCGGGTCACGAGGAAGACAGCAGTCTCCTTCCCGGGGATCGATACCAGATACTCGACACCACCCCACCCGCCGTCAACCCTAGGGGAGGTCGCCGACGAGCCGCGACGTCATCTGCCTTCGCCACATCGCCAGCCGCGCGAGAGATGCAGCCTGCTGGACGAGACATCTGCCCAAGGTGGACGCCTGGGTAACGGTGTGCCGGGCTCCAGCAGAACACGTTCTGTAAAAAAAAAAACTGCCCTACGTGTCTGAGTGGGGTCTACTTATGAATAGCACACTGTAAAAATTTCTGACGTCGAATTCCCTTACATGTAAGGGAAGCTAATTAACTCTACATGTAAGGTAAAATTACCTCTTAAATGTAGAGTAAATATACATAACAAGTAAAGTACTATTCCCTAATCATACGTGAAAAGTACCTGACCTTTATTCTCTGACGAATAGTAACTAACACCTCAACACTAAATTTCTCGATATATGTTGGCGGGTGGGCGCGAACAATGGTCTTCTATCACGATAGGCCGATGCGCTATCCATTACACCAAGACGACAGCTTGACAGCGTCAGTGAAAATTAGCGTATTAAATACATAATTGTTTCTTCCGCCCGCCTCCCACTTAGCTGTGAGAATGCTGAAGAGATGCGCGCGTCGTAAGGTAATTTTTCCATCCTTGTATGGGATTTTACATTACCATTTACGTGAATTTTCCTACAGTGCAGTAATTTTACCTTCCCTGCAAGGAAAACTATGCTTACCCCACGAGTTTGCGAACATTACCTTACACTTTTAGGTAATTTTTCCATTATTTTTCACAGTGCCTTTAAGAAACATTACTCATCTGTATATGTTTACCAGTTCCTCCACTTCTCTCTAAAGAATGGTTTTATGAAAGTGAAAAAACCTCAAACGGGTGTTTTCACGGTCATTTCGTCGTCAGGCTGGCGAAGTGGAGTCAGCGCCAAATTCGCCATAAGTGAGACACTTCGCTCAAGGATCTCTAATGTGTGGATCTATAACTTGACGAAGTGGTGCATCTCCATCTCGTCTGTATTACTGTAGGGAGCAATCGTGTTTTTGGCGTAAGCGGCATATTTACGCGGTTCTTGGACACACAAAGTAGCGTAAGTGCCAGTAACTGTGTTTACACCTCTTCGTCAGTCTACGTTCGTCTCTTAAATGGTGATTACGTCGTGGCGCCACTTTAATATTCCACTGTATTTTCCCGCTATCACCCTAAAGTTACAAATCCCTTTACCGTGTCTTAGGTAATTAATGCATATTTAAACTTGTGCAGTATGTGTAAACTATGATACTTTTATCTGTGTGACCGTATAAGAACACAGCCAAGGAACTAGCGAAACAACATCCAGATAAAGTTGCTGCAGCAGTCATTGATCTGTGACAGGTTATCTATTTACCTATTTCCAAAGAGAGTGCAATATTTTACAAGCGTCGTCTGTCAAACTACAACTTTGTGTCGTTTATAACGTTGTAGGCAAGCAATACCTCTGCTTCTTGTGGCATGAGGCGATCAGTACGAGGGGGTCTTGCGAAATAGCTACATGTCTTGCTGTCTTCCTTCACGTTCATGATCAAGAAGGAACAGACTAAGTTCATGTGTTCTCCAATGGTGCTGCTGGGCAGAACAAAAACAGCACAGTCATTACAATGCTCCTGTATATCTTGAGGCACTCCGCCAGCTTTCGTGCCATCATCCTCAACTGCTTTTAGGTAAGCCATGGACAAAGCGAAGGATTTTATGTGCACACTGCAGTTTCAACTGCTCTGTCTCACGCCAGTGGTGTTTTCATTCCTTGCCAACTACCACCATAATGACTCTCCCCATCGTACTGCTCCATATGAAATTCGAGAAATGCAATCAAATGAGTTCTTAGACTATAAGAGACTCCTTGAAGACGTTAGAATCAAGACTATGAATACCTTCGACTCAACCAGTCAAATGGACTGCAATCTGTGAAGTTTTGGTGACAAAAGACGGTGTAAAATGTACTACATCAAAAGTAGTCGCATTAATGCTAACTATGAATGGCTCTCAAATGTCAAGATTTGGATTCCATGAAACACGCTGTATCCAAGCTCACTGTTACTCCCACACCCTTTGGCCTACGAAAAGTGCAAGGACTTAGTTACACTTTGTGTCGGCCCCAATCCTGCTGTTCGAAACCCTGTGTGTCAGCAGTTCTGCAAAGTGCTGCCACATCTTGCACAGCCCCCGAAGACATCTGCTACAAACAAGCGACTTTTCAGTGAAACACTGTTGTACTGTGTCAGTATAACCTAAATGATAAACACTATAACCAGTGCTATAGCCTGGTATAATACGTCACATTTCACATTCTTACCTGTGGTGTACCCTTAACGTAGGTAAAACGGCATTCCATTGTATTTTTCTTTTTTTTTTAACATTAATTCCAGGCAAATAATAATTGGCGTAACTGCCAAAAATGATACAATACTTACACATTCAGGGCAGTCGAACTGGCGTATCTCCATTAAAGACCTTTTTTTATGCAAAATGGCTGCAGCTATCGAACATGTCATACTGTGATATAAACACCAACGTATTGTATTATATAATGGCTCATTAACTTGCACATTGCTATGTTACTCTTTTACCACTTTTCTTTAAAGTACTCTCCTGTAAAATGGTCTACGTGGCACATACGCCACCTGGTCAATCTGACAACGACTTGAGGTATGAATAGTCTGGTACAAAACATTAAAAAAAAATTGGGAAGTGCATAAAACATTTATTTTTATTATTACGTCATAAAATGGTAGTGTCTGCGCTGAAAGTCTTGTGTTATAGAGGCACGTCATCGACGGCAAGACTGCACACCAGTTCAGTAGTTCACGCTCGGATCTCAAGACATCGCTGTTAAGAGCCGCCCAAATCTCTGCACTGACTTCACTCACTCAGTCCTTTGCGCGTAGAGGCAATGGAGAGTTGGTGCGCATATCTCGATCGCCCCTAGTGCTCCCACGCTTTTAGGCCTCAGACAAGCAAAATCCCGTCAACCGTGAAATCGTCGTTTGCGCGAACACGCGTATCTCGGTAAATAAATGTTCTTGAAATGTGCCTTTCTGCCACAAAAAAAATTACGTCTCTATCTTTTGACTTTTATCACATTAAGTGAATTCGCGGAGAAAAACATACGCGAAAACAGTCAAATATCGCATATTTAAAGACTGCCAACGCAGTTTCGTTAAGCGGTATGAGGAAAGTACGATCGCACGAACGTAGTTTAATCTGTGGGCTTCCATCTCGTGTAATAAAGTCCCACTGTAATAGATCTAATTTTCACAGTACAGCGTTTTGGCGGAAACACTGCACGCTGTGCGCGTAGAAGCGATGAGGCACTAGGCGTGCGTGTTACTGTCGCCCGTATCGCTTCCTCGCTTCCTTGGACACGCAGCTACATAGTCCCCATAAGAGGCCACCCGAATTTGACATATGGATCTCCTTGTAAGTAGTTCTATTTATTATAATTAAAAAAACTATAAGACTTTTAAATCTCAATATATTTTTATTCGGGACAGACATGAAAGCCGGTATTTTAATGCCCATTTACAAATGTGGTTATTGAAAGACGAATGTGGTCGTTAGGAAATGCCAAGTTCAACAACAAATAGCAGAAAGCTGTGGGTAGCCATCTAGACGACATGGGTAGAGAAGATGGAAAAATGCGAAGATTTTTTTGAGCCAACTTATTTTTAGAACTCTCTAACTAGTTTATGCTATCATGATTGTATGAAAAAGGTTTTGACTCAGCTAAGTTGTTTGCAGATCAGTCATGAACGTTCTGCCTTGTAGCATCAGAATCCTCACTGGTCCAGTGAAATGAAAAATGGGATGATGATGATGATTATACATTAACTGAACCAAACATTGCCTGGAACAGTTTTATTAATACATTTCTTTGTCATTTTAATCATGCCTTTCAACTCAAATCTGTAAAATGTAGCAGCAGGTCAAAAATAAAATTGATTAGTAAAGGTCTGACAGTCTCAGGACAGAGGTTAAAAACAATGCGTAAAATGCTACGAACCCAGGGGAAAAAACAAAAATTATACTGTAAGCAATACGAAAATTATATAACAAGTTACTCGGAGTAGCAAAGCAGAATACAATGGGGAAAAAAATAGCCTCCTCAAATAAAATAAAAGCAATGTGGAACATTATTAATAATGAATTGAAACCTAGGCAACCTTGAAAGTTGATGGTATTATAATCGAAAATAGCAAGGGAATATCTAATAGTTTTAATTACTAATTCACAAACATCACACTAAAATTGCAAAATGAACACAGAGCTACAAATATTAGTCCTGCGCACACACCCCAAAGACCTAACACTTGGAATGATCACACTGTTTTTCACACCTATCCCTGAAGAAGACATAAATGTAATTAAAATTTTCAAAAGTAAAAGTTCCAGTGGAATAGATTAGGTACCTATGACTCTGCTAAAAAGTGTTCTTAGTTAATAAAACTGCCGTTGACTTACATTTTCAATGAATGTCTTGCCCTGGGAATTTTTCCTGATAGACTCAAATATGCAAAAGTAGTACCAATACATAAAAAAAAAAAAAGTGACAAGGCACTGATGGATAACTATGGGACTATTGGTCTTCTTACGCCCTTTTCAAAATTTTTATAGAAATTGATAGCAAATAAACTGACACAATGCTTAATGAAAAACAAGGTTATATCATTGCATCAGTATGGCCTTGTAGAGGGCAGATCCACAGAACAAGCTATTTACAGTTTTTCTGAAGAAAAAAAAAACTTTCTTTTGATAAAAGACCATTCTCATCAGGTGTACTCGCAGATCTTTCAAAAGCTTTTGATTGTGTTGACCACATTATTTTATTACAAAAACTTGAACAGTGTAGAGTAAGTGATGTAACCAATAATATGTTTAAATCATATCTTGAAGGCTGAAAACAGATCACCTCCATAAGATATTATGACAAAAATCACATTACAGATGTTATGTCCAATACCATAACTACTCGAGTAGAAGTGCTACAGGGATGAATACTGGGACCAATTTTATTCTTAATATTTATTAATGACTTTACGGAACAAATAACCAACGGCTCAGCTGTAATGTTTGCGGATGACACAAACATTTTGGTAACTAGTTCAAATAACGCTGTCGAAGAAAATACAAAACAAACCGTGAGATGTCCCAGTTGGTTCCAGTATAATACATTAATATTAAATATAAAAAAATATGTGCTCATGAATTTCATGCAGGATAAAAGATGCACAGCAATAGAAGACGGGTTACAGACAGTATATAGTACTAAGTTTCTAGGGCTCATTGTAGGCAGTAATTTAACACGAAATGAGTATGTTGATAGTGTCTGTACAAAATTGAGTCCAGTGTGTTTTGCGGTACATACCTTAAAAAAAGATTTGTAATAATAAAACAATACTTGCATACTATTTCTCAAATATTCTATCCATAATAAATTATGGAATCATATTTTGGGGTAAATCGACAAAATGGAAAAAGGCTTTTAGATTACAGAAGAAAATAGCGAGATTAATAAGTAATAAGGAAAAAGAAGAATTTGTAGGCCGCTATTTATAAAAAACAAAAAATTCCCACCCTTCCATGCATGTAGGGGAAAGTCGCCGAAATCGTACCACCATCTAAATCGTACTACCGCTGGCGAGCGCTCTCACGGTGAATACTTGAACTACTATATGTATTGAGCAGTCCGTAAAAATAACTTGTCAGTGTAAGCACGTGTTGAGTTTTTATTACTGTTATATTGTTTTGAGTGTTTGCTGATGTAGTTTTTCTACTCCATATGTAAGATAATACAGCAGTTCAAGGTAAGTGTTACTGTATTTGATGCCGTTATCATTGCAGTGCAAGTAATATTGAACGTAACGGCTGGTCGCTTTGTAGCGAGGCACCTCTTTTAGGTTAGAAATGACGTAAAGAGTGAGGTTGGTGCGCAGGTGCCTAAAATCGTACCACGGGTGGGGTTACTAATTCGTACCGGAACCAATTGTGATATCATATTATTTGAAGTTCTACATTTGCAATTTATTTTAATAAATTAAATAAATTTTAAATAAACACAAGTAACACACGTATCAATAGTGTGCTGCAGAATGGCGGAAAGGAAATATGGTGCCTGGAGTGAATCAGACATGGAAAGGGCTCCAGCAGCGTACAGAAATGGGGACATGGGGTTCAACGAGTGCTGCCGCCAGTATGGCAATCCAAAACCAACGCTAAAGCGCCACTTGGACTGTAAAAACATAATTGCTAACGACGGTATGAACGCGCTTGGACGGACAACTACCTTGCCTCTTAAAATAGAAGATCAACTTGTAGAACATATTTTAAAATTGGAAGAACTACGTTTTGGAATCACGATTAACGGTGTACTCAAGCTGGCATGTCAGATGGCAGAGCACAATCACATTCCACATTGTATTGTTGTGTATGTGAAGAAACATTTGTGGAACGTGACTAATGAGAAACGAGCACAAAAAAAAAAGACACTGTACATGTATCGCGGATATTTTCAAACAGTGTGTTGGCTAACCTAATATTTATTTTGGTTTCGGGGTTATTTAAAGTGTGGTATACATGTTAATAATTGCGGTGACTATTTAAATATACGGAAATCTGAACTGTACCGCAAAATTAATTTAATAACTATGTTCTTGTTATAAGCTTGCACTGCACTGACTCTCGTGGTTGGAAATGTCTCGTGAATGGCCGGCGTAGAACTCGGCGTAAAAGAATTGAAAATATTTAATCCTCTTAACGCCACTGCCGCGAGCAGGCCGCCATCTTACGCCGTTATGTTGTGTTGTAGCTTGTGCCATATACAAGTGTGGATTAAATTTTTATTGTTAATTCTTACGGTGATTGTAGCCAGGGCTTAAGTCCTTGGTACTAAATTGCACAGAAAGATGTAACACCATTTTTGTAGATATAGGGAATTAAATTATCCATAAATGTCTCCTGCCCCTCCCCCCTTTTTTCTTCTGAAAAATTTCTAAAATACTTGATTGTCCAGTGCAGACAATTAAAAAAAAAATTAATTTCTGTGTTTTAGTTATTTACGAAGGGTAACTTAACCCTTTCCAACATTGTAGATGCAAGAAACAAAATTGTACCCTTCAATAAGGGATAAATAATTATAAAACTATATCATAACATATAACTAATGTAATGTAAAGAGAGGGAATAACTAAAACGGAATTTGAGTTTATTTACCAGAAAACCTTTACTATATTAACATCACATCTGTAGAAAGGAGATGAAATCATATTGGAAACATACATCTCGAGTCATTGTCAGTGTTAGGAATTTAAATATAAATGCCAGCAAATAATTATTTATTCGTGGCTCAGGAACATGTGAACTTTGCCTTCCAGAAATTCAGCTAGGCTGCTGGTCGCTGTTTTGTTGCACTCATTACTGATACGCAACCTGCAATTCATTGCACGACGACGGTAGAACGCTTGTTATACTTTATGTAACAATTTATTCAAAAAATAGTTTTCCACAAATCCTGATATATGAGCACTATATCTAAAACACGTGCTTATTGTCGCACATGACCCAATAATGGTCCGTAGTACACACACTCACGATCGGTAGTTTTACGAGGAAATTATTTGATTGCACAACTAACACAAGCCAATAATAAACTAGTAAAACTTCACGCGTGAGTTGTAATATATATTTATTTATTCATCAGCTTCTTTGTTCAACACGAAATGCTTCGAATGTAACCTTTCTCTCAACGTCATTATAATGTAAAACACAATGTTTTGGGTTTCAGTCAAGATGGCGGCTAGAATCCATAGTAAAACCACATATCTCCAGCGGCTTCACCTACGTCACAACATGCCATCTCCTGTATACTTCTAACTCTATGTTTGTAACTGTAACGATGGAACACGTTACACGGAAGTAACTGTTTGGCCTATACCTAGTCTACGGTCGGTGCCGTCTGATGTGTCTGGTCGGCGTGTGGATGCTGCTGGAGGCGTCCACCAACCTGAGGGGTGTCACGCAGTGAATTGAGGGAAGTGATTTACGCTGCTCATAAGGAGACCACCTGGGTAGGCCGCCGAACTGTGTGCAGAACTCCAGCAGAAAAAGGTTTATTAAAAAACCGTCCAACGTCTCTGAGTGAGGTTTGTTTACGAATAGCATTTAAGAAACGTTACCAGTCTGTATACGTTTTTCAGTTCCTCAATTTCTCTAAACCATGTTTCTGTGATACTGAAAATGGCTCCAATGGAGGTTTTCACGGTAATTTTCAGGTATGAACATTCCGGTACAAAACATTAAAAGAGGAGTAGGGACGTGCATCGAACCTTAATTTTTATTATTGCGTCATAAAATGGTTGGGTTTCCACAGGAAGTCTCATAGAGACGCGTTATCGACGGCAAGACTGCAAGCCACTTCAGTGCTTTGTAGTCCAGGAATATTAGTCAAATGAGGGCAAGAATCTCGGAATGAGAGATAGTCAGCTATAAACTTGTATAAACCTTTATTTTGACACCCTAAAACTTGTCTCAAAACCTACCTATCGTAGGGTGTCCGCGACCACAGATATTTCAAGGTCAAAGGTCAAAAAATCGATTTTTTACACATTTATTGCAAATATCTCGTTTCCTATGGGTTTTATGCTATTTGTATTGATTATAAATACTGTAGAGGATAAAATTCTCTACAACTTTTGTTTAAACATTTTATTTATATCTTGAATCATTTTCGAGATAGAGGGCAGAGCGCGCGCAGTGTTTAACTATTTAGAGTATCATTCGAGGTCAACCTGTAGTCCCGATTAAAAACACGCCGTATAAAGTTTATAAATTATTGATAAATATATAATTCTAAATAATTTGCATTTTTATTAACTATTACGTTATAATTAATAATTTTTTTCAATAATTCAGTATCTATTCATTTAATAATACTTACCTACTCGTGTACTTATAAAGTTATTAAGGGAAATACTTTAATTATTTTTTAATTCTAATATTATTTATACTAATTACTTCCTAACTAAATAAAAAGAAAATAATTAAATTTTTAATTAATGTTTTTATTGAAAAATACCATTTCATACATTTATGAACGTTGAAATTAAAAAAATTGAATAATAATAAGAACTACAAGTTCTAATTTCAATGTTCTTCTTCTTCATTATCGTCTTCCAGTAGCTGTAAAATTTCAAATTCCTCCGTGTTCTCTTCTTCAACGACATTTGTCTCCAGTTCTTCCAGGATTTTGGGGTCAAAAGTACCGTCTTCATTGATATCACTCTGATATGGTGAAGCATTAAGACAAGCTTGCCCATTACACTGGCCGCAAGCTAAAGAGCATTGCAACCCTGCTTTCCTGCATCCACATCGCGAACCACAACCATTCTTGCAGTTGCAGAATATTGTGTTAAGCAATTCCTCCGGAGCTGGTGGATTCATTGTCATAACAGGTTCCAGGAATTCATCACGCATTATCCAACCCCAATTCTGGGGTTCTAAATCATGCCCTAACCAAGTCTGAACTTGATAATAAACACGGTTGAAATGTTGGTGAGCTGCTGCACTCGTTGGTGGAAGATTTGATAACTGCATAGGTTTTATTCAGTTTTGTTAACTTGATGAACTGTGCATAGCGAAGACGATCGATACAGTCCTCAGATTTTGGAGCATTATAGATTGCCAACAAGGTTCGCACTCCATTCTCAAATAATGATTGAACCGGGCAGTTTTCTTCTTCAAATGCTGCAGCAATTTGATCCAAATTCGGAAGTTTCTCGAGTGTTTTTACAAAAGTTTTTTTTTCCTTTTCTAAAGAGCGCAGAAGTCGTGTCACAACCACTTATTGCGTGCAGAAACAATATGTGTTTTCTAGAACGAGGATATTTATCAAAACTTTTGGAAGAGTATATTTCAGTTTTTACATTTCCTTTGCCAACTTTTTTAAAGAAAATTTCTTGTTGATGAGATAGGGTACGCCCAATTAAAATGACAAGTAAATCTATATCTTCTCCTATTATGACAGCAGTTTTTTGACGTTTAGATTCATCAATAGCTGTTTCAATAATAAGAACATCCGCATCATCTCTGGCCTGTTTTGTTGTGATATTAACAGCTTGTAATTTTTCAATAAGCATATTAATTAGCTTTTTTTTATTATTTCGATTTGATAAAAATTTTTCTTGGGTAATAGGTACAACCATGGTTTCGCTGAAACAAACTTCGTATGTTTTTGAAAGGGCAGCAGTTCTTCTCAGCTGCTCCATTGCTTTTATGTTTATATTATAGTCTGAATATCCATCAAATACAACAACACTTTCTGAACCATAATGCCTTTGTAAATAATTCACGTATTTATCTAAAATAATAGAAAAAGTGTCTTCTGTACTCCATACAACGCGATGCAGAAGAAATCCACCATCAATAATGAACGTTACATTATTTTCATTAACATCAAAATCGATGGGTGTCATATTGTCATATAATGACGATTTTGTTGTTTTTCTCATGCCATCGTTATCAAATAGTGCTGTTGGATACGGGCTCAATTCATATTTAAGATATTCTTCAAGATTACTTTCAAATTGCTTGCTGACTGTTATTCTTTGAAAGAGTAATAATGGATCAACTGAAACTTTACAATCATTAATTTTGACAGATTTGTTAATAATTGAAAGTGGTAATACCTTATCAGAGCGTTTTAATTTTATTTCATGAAATTGTAAACCAGTGATCTTCGTCATTGATTCTAAACCGATTTCATAAGCTCTGTGACAGTTAATTTGCTCATTTCCAACCATTCCAGAAGCTAACGATAGTAACTGTGTCGTATTTGGAAAGGGATCATGGAGTTTAAACCATTCAACTAGTTTATTTACGTCAATATTATCTCTTTTTACTCTTGAATCCCTAGAGTCTACGTGTTGCTCTGTTGAGTCCAAAGAAATGTTACAAAACGTCTCCATTTCCTCACAAATAGTATTTGCGGCGTACATAGCATATACCCATTTACACAAAACACTTTCTTGCGTACTTCGACCACGAGATATTCCTCCTTCTGTTTTCATCGATTTCATGAGACTTTGTTCTATTACCATATCTGTCCATGTATCTGAATTAAATTTCTCTGTTCGTTTCACAATGAAGAATCCATTTTTGAAGTTCTCAAAAGTTTGTCCATCCATAGTATCCTCCAATTTGATCATATCTTGCAGATATAAGTGGGCAGATTTTGCATATAAGAAATGACCACTGGCGTGAAAATATGGCAACATTTTGCGCACTGCATGAAGATGTTCTTTGTATAACCCAAGTCTTTCAGCGCGAACAAAGTCAAGTGCTATTGAAACCATTTCGAAATATTGCACCCATAACTGTGCTGTTGGACCTCGAGCTTTCAATTCATCCAGTTTGTTACAAAATCCTGAAGGAAAAAGGTTTGAGTTACCTACACATCCTTCTACGTCTTCGTAGGAAACATCTCGACAGGTTATTTGCTCTACTAACTCATCCAACATACTATCTTCAATCTTCATGTCTTCAAAAATAATCATTGATAATGCAAGTCGTAATAATGTATGGCCTCTGATGCTTCTTGAATAAGCGTGACCATTTAGCATCTTGTCAACAGAATTCGTTGCATATATTTTACCGAGAGCTTCCGTGAGTCCACTTCCATCCATTATGTATCCTATGCTTCCAAGAAAGGACATGAGCATATGAAATCCTCCTAATTTCACAACTACTTTAGATAATTCTGAATTAGGATCTGATGCAGCTACCATTTCACGTGCTTGAGAGTAGAGTGGTTGATCAAAAGTAATTACACACGTTTTTTGTCCATGTGACTTGGCAATACTGAGCGCGCAATTTAAAGTTGTGTAAATTGTGTCTACGTTGCTGGCAGGATTATCAATAAAAGGAAGGAACATAACCTGAGATGTTGAAAAATTATTGTTATTTTTAGTGAGCTGCTCAAGATAACCATTCCATCCTGGCAACGGTGCGATATCCCTCGACTTTCCATATAACCACAAAAAATCAACTCCGTTTAAGTTTTTTTCTGTGAATGCTTGATGATCGTGTAGATTTTCGACTTGAACTTTACTGTATCCAGGTACAAGTGGTTTTTCATAAACTTAAAGAGATACATGTGATATGGCTGCCAACTCTTTCGCACATGGTTTGGTTGTGTATTTTTGTATCCGTTCATCGTAGATAACAGCATTTTTTGGAGTTACTATCTTGATCATTCCCATAACATGAAGAGTATTGTTACCATCAAGAGTATGGACATTTATATCGGCATTATCTCCAACATATCGTACAAGTGCACCTGACTCTGATGATAAAATACGAGGCTGTGGATGATAAACTGCTGAAATTTCATACTGTACAGTATGATTATAAGAAGCTGCAAATCCCAAGCTAGATAAAATAGCCAATAGTCTTCTAGATACATATCTTCTGTGAAGAAATACAGAAAGGCTTAATAGTAGCTGTGATGAAAAAGAACGTTCCCGGATGGCAGCCATTATTGCATGGCTTATTGAAGTACATTTAGTTTTTTAATGATTTACCTTTCCTTTCCTGTTTTTTAGGATGACTTCTTCTAAGAAATACAATAAATTTTTTGGAATTTCTTGGTTAACATCATCCAACATTTTACTGGGAGGCGGATAAGATTTAGTTTCAACAATGGATGATCGAATGTCTTCTCTAATAATAGCTGCTGCAGCTTCTACAGTTCTTAGTCTTTCTGCTTGAAGATTTAAGTTTTTATTATCGTACCAAGCTTTTCATAAAATATTAGCGTGTGAATCACGAAAAGAAATGATCGTAAAAGCTCCTACTTTTTTCGAAATTATTATATTGGTTAAGTACTTTTGTTGTAGCCTTGAAATAATAGTTTTATCATCTGGTACATACCCTGTCAAGACATCTTTAAGCTCTTTTAGTGTAAATTGTGAATCGTTATTATTTTCTATGTAATTGAAAATCTCTATCATAGCTTCTGAAACTTGATTATCTTGACGAAGTTTCGGATGAGACGATGGTACTTTAATTGTGAAGAAATTCGTATAACAAACAGCATGGTATTTAGCTTCAGCAGCAACTAAATCATATTGAAAAAATATACGATTTTTCACCAATTCTCCGAAAGTATCACCACGTTCTTCTGCTTTTTTCATAACACTGCCTTTAAACTCAAGAGTACTCACTGCACTTATCTTGCGTCTATACTTTTCTTTTTTCTTTGTCTCTGCGGCCTCGTCAGCTATTTCACCACAAAATAAACACTGCTTCTTGAAATCGAACACTTCACTTAGTCTTTTATGCGGTACAGTTGGAGAAGCTGTAGTTTCATCTTGTTCTAGTCGCCGTTTTGCTGCTAATATACAATTTTTGCTAATGTAAACAGTTCGGCACTTTTCATGCACTTGTACAGAGGTTACGGTTTTTAAATAATCAATAAAACCGTCGTTTCGTTCGATACTTGCAGTTCTCAGAGTTTTTATACCACGCACTAGATTCACTAATGATTCACCTTCCGAATCTGACTTTTTACATATAAAACACAAATTATCCATCACTCTTAAAATTGTACGTCCGTAGTTACCAAGATACGATTCAAAACTAACGAATAACAGTGGTTCCTTGAAAAAGATACCGGTCGTGAGTAAGCAATTGAACATCTGTCCTTTCTGGCTATAAATTCGTACTATACAATAGAGGTCCGTTGTCCCAGGTATAATTTTTAACGTTTTAAAAGAATCAATAAGTTTACGGATTTCAATATAGATGTACTTAATTATTTTCTACTTAAAATGTAATTAAAGTATTTCCCTTAATAACTTTATAAGTACACGAGTAGGTAAGTATTATTAAATGAATAGATACTGAATTATTGAAAAAAATTATTCATTATAACGTAATAGTTAATAAAAAATGCAAATTATTTAGAATTATATATTTATCAATAATTTATAAACTTTATACGGCGTGTTTTTAATCGGGACTACAGGTTGACCTCGAATGATACTCTAAATAGTTAAACACTGCGCGCGCTCTGCCCTCTATCTCGAAAATGATTCAAGATATAAATAAAATGTTTAAACAAAAGTTGTAGAGAATTTTATCCTCTACAGTATTTATAATCAATACAAATAGCATAAAACCCATAGGAAACGAGATATTTGCAATAAATGTGTAAAAAAAAAAAATAATAATAAAAAAAAAAAAAAAAAAATCGATTTTTTGACCTTTGACCTTGAAATATCTGTGGTCGCGGACACCCTACGATAGGTAGGTTTTGAGACAAGTTTTAGGGTGTCAAAATAAAGGTTTATACAAGTTTATAGCCGACTATCTCTCATTCCGAGGTGAAACCCCTAATATTCCTGGACTATTGCGCGTAGAGGCGATGAGAGAGTTGATGTGCGTATCTCGATCGCCCCTAGCGTTCCCACGCTTCTAGGCCTCATACATGCAAAATTCCTTCAACCAGGCTGCCACCTTAACATCGAGGACTTGAGGGCCGACGAGGGTGAAGCGAGGTGTGTGTGGAGCGGCGCCGGAATGCAAGGGACTGGGGAAACAGGAGAACTCCGAGAAAACCCGATTACCAGTGGCGTCGTCCGGTTCTGTTCCCACGTGCGGAAATCCGGATGCGACCCCGGTTCGCCTTGGTAAATGCTGTTCGTGATAAAGTGAGAACTTTTGAAATCAACCTTAGATAAAAGTCACTGCACCTACCTGCATGTCTTTTAGCGGGCACGTCGAGTGACATATGCCCAGTAAAGTTGCTAACGATGAATGGAAAGTAGTTCCTCGTCTTCACGTCGAAAAAAAAAATGGTGTTAGTTAAACATTTGTAATAACTGAAATTATTTCTTCCGCTGTCTTTTTTAATGCATATGAGCGTAAAAACGAGCACAATTTTAAAACATCTGCTTTTCTAATAATTTCACAGTTTCACGTGGCCGACGCATGGCTAATGTGACGAGGCCTGGCGAAACGTTAATTTTTACATATGGCGGAAGAATACACAACGGGCATGCAAGTAGATCTTAAGCAGGGCTTTCAAAAGTGCTCAGTCTACCGTAAGCAGCCTGTAGGAGGTGAGTAGTCTAGCCGCTAAAACACCGCGGCCCCGGTTATCGCGGGAAAGTGAGAGCGACGTGTACCTTGTGGGTTGAGGCGAGCGAGCGGCGGAATCTAGGTCTGACAGCCGACCACGAAGGTGAAGTCTGCAGCGGCCTGGGAGGGGCGGCGGCTGGCCACCCCTGGGCGGCCCGTCCAGGCCAGGCGGGTGAACTGTTCCGACTGAAGCGGCAGGGGCTTCTACACTCACACACCAGAGCCAGCGGCCCAGGCTAGAGGGACCAGCGCGCCTGCGCACTGCAGTCGCGGGCTCATCCTGCGTCTCCAGCCGCGACCCCCATCCTCTTGCTCGATGACACGATGTTATAGGCTGTTCTCGGTAATATGAGCACTTTCGAAAGCCCTGCTTAGGATCTACTTGTAAACCCGTCGTGTATTCCTCCGCCCTAGGCTATTCACGGTAAAGTGAGCACTTTCGAACGCTCTCACGTTTGGAACAATAGTCAATAAATATATTTTATTTCAACCCTAGGCGTTAACTACCGAGTGCAGTGGAATACTTACACTTTGTTAATTACTTACGGGGCAGTATTTATTTCAAAAGGTGGTAAATAGATAAGAAATTACTGAAAGGAAAAAAAGTAACTAGGGCCTCAAAAGTGCTCACTCTGCCGTGAACAGCCTATATGTAAAATTAACATTGTCATGGCCCTCGCCACTTTATTCATGCGTCGGTCATATGAAACTGTGAAATTATTAAGAATGTAAATACTTTACTAATCTGCTCATTTTTACATTTCGATGCATTAAAAAAACCAGAAAGCGAAAGAAATAATTTTAAGTTATCACAAATGATTACCTAACACTTTTTATTCTACGTTAATATATTGAACTACTTTCCATCCATCGCTACTAGCTGAACTGGGCGAACGTCACTCAGAGCGCCCATTAAAATACGTGGACGCAAGGTCAGTGACTATTTTCTAAGGTTCATTTCTAAAGTGCTCACTTTATCGTGAACAGCATTTAGTAATGCGAGAGTAGCTCTCGCGATAGAAACTATCACGATTTACTATCGCCGCGTCAACTAGGCTTTAGGCTGGATTTACAATGCCACGACGAGCTCGCCCCGAGACACCGACACGACGTCTCAGTCAGACAGCATCTCTGCCACCGAAGTTAGTTCAATGCTCGCAACACCCCGACAGTTCCCATCCGACAAACTATAATGGCCAGTAAAGGTGAACTCGCAACCAACCGTTTCATCCGTCAGTCGCCCATCCGTCCGGCGGTCACGTGATCTTCAACCAATCGCAGGGCCAAACTTTAAAACTTTTAACGGACCAACGAATAGTCCACCGCCTTGTCATATCGTTCCTTGAACACGACTGTCAGAAAACAGTCATTTGTTTATAGTCAGAATATTTTTCTCTTTAAAAAAGCAAGGCAGTTAAGTTTTTTTTTTTCCACCTTTGAATTGAACTGAAGATAACATGTAGATTTTCAGAGTAAATGCTGATAAATTATGTTAGGTAAAAAGAATATGTTTGTGATTCATTAAAAACATTTCTCTCTGCGCGAGAAAGTTCATGTTGTTGTTGGAGGGGTGGGGGGGGGGGGAGAGAAGCCCCCCCCCCCCCCCCTTCTCTTCTAGACAGATGGATCGATGGACGATGGATTGTGTTGTGAGTCGCTTTCAATTGACGTACGAAAAAACCGACGTATAACTGACGGGCGGCCGACTTACGGGTGCTACGGATGGTTGCGAGCCCAGCTTAACTTGCTATACGCTCTCTTTGGAATGCCAAGAAATCACAAATCGTTCTACACTATTTTGATTCGACAACTTTGTAACAAAATATTATTTCGATATGGCGTAGTTATTTTTTCCACGAATATTTATTTTCGTTATTTCAACAGCTTTCTGTTACAAGATAACGAAGTACACATAAATAACATAGTTTTAGTGTGAAATTTACCGTGGTAGTGAAATACGCACGAAAATTTTGTTTTGTAATGTTACGTTTGTGATTTTTTTTCCAGCTGCTAAGGAAGTCTGATCGGTCCGTTGCCCGACGAAAGTAGAAATGGAATCTACTTTTGTCGGGCTGTCGGGCTGACCTTAGTCTTGATTGGCTGGTGAAAAATTTTAAAACGTGTACAGAAGAACTAAAAACGTGTTATGCGTTGGTTTATAAGTTATCCTTGTGTTTGTATTTTTCGTGTTGCTGCACGGATGTACAGAATAGGAGACAAGGCTTCGTATACATATGGACAATGTCATAAAATTCGTTACTAACGAGAAAAATAATTCTCCCTTGTCTTATTATGTCTCTCGTTCTCCCTAGTTTTCATCTCACAACGCGTTCATACTGCCTTATTTATTTTCTACCCGCTTAAAAAATAGTGGCAGTGTTTTTCGGGTGCCTTTACTACATTCGTGAGGTCTGAAAATATAATGTTTACCCTTGAAATAGATAGCAGCACCATCTCAGATGGCGTCCATCGCCGACAGATCATCGCTCAACTGTGAAACAGCAAGTATAGCTCGTCGCAGCCCATCGCATCAAGCTCATTTCCGGCGATGGAAAATAGCATAGACATGCTTCGCGAGTATTCTATTTCCTCAGAATTGTATGCGGTGAGTATAGGGTTTCGATACAGCAATCTGTTTAGAATAGGTACAGCACTGCCGCTATAGTGGAGACTACACATATCGTGAAAAGACGGCTAGTTAAAGCGATTTTTTTTTTCTGGCTTCGGCGCTTTTCAAAGGCCACATTTACGTTTCAATAACCAAATTTATAAATTGGCAACAAAAATGCCGACTTTCATTTCTGTCTTGAACAAAAAACTTTATAAAGGCTGTTAACGATAAAGTGAGCACTTTTGAAATCAACCTTCGAAAAAAGTCACTGACCCTGCCTATGCATACATTGTAACGGGTGCTCAGAGTCATGCGCCCAGTTAAGTTGGTAACAATGGATGGAAAGTAGTTAAATATCTTAACGTCGAATAAAAAGTGTCGGGTAACCATTTCTGATAACATAAATTTCTTTCTTTTGCATTCTGTTTTTAATGCACCGCAGTGTAAAATGTACCAGATTTGTAAATAATTTACTTTTCTAATAATTTAACAGTTTCACTTGGCCGACGTATGAACGATGTATTGCTCATTCACGGTTATTTCCAACTTTTCTGAAGCACTGCTAAACTTATACTTCCAGGCTATTCCTCCGCATCATGATAGTAAAGCTAAACAGCAGTGGTGTTTATTCCATAGACGCAAGGTAAGCAATGGCTACCCTATACATATTGGAAATGTTCGACCCTTTATAGTTTTTGCCTTAACTTTAAATTTAAACACGATTAATTCTGAGTTTTCTGGTTCAGATTCGAGAAACAGTTTTTTTTCGCACCTACCGTACTGTATACGCGTAGTGCTGCTATCTAGTATTTATTTCCACAAACGGGAGCGACTAGCGAGTTACCCTGCCGCGTTCCTTCGGCAGGGTAAGCATCGTTCTGTTTGCGTCCTCCAATCCTCCTTTTCTTTGGGAAGTGGATGAAAGTGTTCGAGAGAACGGGAGTTTTTTTTAAATAATGTGTAATGTGCTCTCTAAATAATATCCAGTTTGATTATTATAATTACATTAATTTCGTTTCCGTTTTTATAAATAATGTTACGTATTATAAAACGGCAGATACATGCAGAGGGTAAGCAAAATTGGAAGTTGCGTTCGTTAATAGAAATTGAAAATGTTATCTAAAATATTCAAACATGTGGGGCTATTATATCGCTTACCCTGTAAAAAAAAAACTCACTACATACCACTGCTAAACAGAGTCTAGAAAATTACGCCAAAGGGGCAACGCAGCGCATTTGTGCACTAGTGCTACGTGTCGCTGGTCCGCGCCGCTGAAGTTGGCTTCGTATCCCGCTCGAGCGAACAGGACAAAGAGTTGTAATATGATAGCGGCGGCAGCGCGGGCGATCGCGGCCACGTATCAACTACAGAAAGCGAGCCGACACGACAATCTCTTTAGCGGCGCATTCTGCTGACCTTGGTTGTATTGATTTCTGCGTTTATAAACAGAATACTCTGGATTACTCACCACGCTCTCTCAGCGCGACTCGGGATGCGTCGAACCTTCCAGATGTCACGGCAAACTCTACAAATATTACGACAAGCCTCCGGGCCTTGAGTTGAGTTTTATATGATGAGTGAATGAGTTGCTGAGTTCCGAGCGATAGAAGACGAGCAGCGGGAGAAGTGACCAGTGTAAGGGAAGTCTGCGACTGCGGGTATCGAGCAGGGAAGGACGCGGCTGGCAGGCTGGACTATTGGACTAGATGCGTGAGTGAAAGACATTATAAATTATGGCAACAGGTAGACTGAACACATGTTAATAATGAGTTTGAGTTAATGGACTGCAACCAGCAGAGACAATAAAAAAAAGGACGTTAACTAGTGTTGAAATATAAATATTGCGTTCACTGTTAAATAAATAGAAAAAAAAGTGGAGACACATCATTTAATGCTGTAAATAATAGGGGAGTGAATAAATTAGAAATCAAATTTTTTTTTAATTTTTTTTACTAAGACCTCCATCCCTCACGAACTCAGACACGCCTCTCAGGCGTCTGCATGTAACAATAATAATATTTTTCCATAAAAACTATTTCTTACTCGGTATTGCCAGCAAACCTACCGAAAGGGTGTAATCAAATAACTGATAATAAACACCACAGTGGGATATATGAGCACAAATAGAGCATATTTCATGCAGGAACAAATTTTCTAACGTACATAGTTAACCTACAATGGTAGTAACAGTGTGCAGGAGTGGGTATGCAACCACAATAATTAGGCAATGTGCAGTGCATTGAAATTTCAATTGATTCACACATTTGGGTAGAAGGCATGGGGCTTACATTGCATTATATTGTATACGGCTTATTAATGTTATCCGGTGTTATGCCTTAAGGCTTATTGGGGGACGGCTTACAAAATAACTTATAACCTCATTTAAGTTAACACTCATGCCTTACCTGGGATTCGAACCCAGAACCTCCCGCACCCCAGATCGGCGTAGCACCAACCGACTGCGCCCCGGGAAGTCAGCATGGGTCTTAAAGTGTCTGTTCAAAGTGTCGGCCACTGTTGGCCATACAGGTAGTGCAGCGCTGAAGAATGTGTAAATGTTTCCGACATGGAATTAATGGTGTCAACTGATCTCCATGTCCACATAGTGAGCTCATCCCTCGTGCCAAGTGGTGTGGTATACACCATCGATTCGATTTGGGCCCACAGCCAGAAGTCAGGTGGTGTGAGGTCAGGTGAGTGTAGCGGCCAGGCTATGACCCCCCCCCCCCCCTTTAGCTTTCCACTGGTTTGGAAAGTGCACTTGTTAGTATCGGCGAACCGCAATAGCCAAATGAGGCGTGG
This sequence comes from Dryococelus australis, assembly GCA_029891345.1. Lineage (NCBI taxonomy): Eukaryota > Metazoa > Arthropoda > Insecta > Phasmatodea > Phasmatidae > Dryococelus > Dryococelus australis. The sequence continues at coordinate 51,949,818 of CM057006.1, read as the reverse complement.
TCCCGTCCTGCTGAAACCACATCGCCTCATGGGCATCTAAAGAGATCAAATATTATAATTTATATATAGAATATAAGTATAAAGTGAATTTAAACAAAAATAGCTACTTTTAGTTAGCACAAGAATAAAACGCTTGTGATACATGATGTATTTAGGAAATAGTCAATCAAGCCATAGAAGGGATGATATTTCAAATGTTTGATTCGTAAAGTATGAAGAAACCGTGATGTCAGGAAACACAAAAGCTACGGGCTTGTGCTTTTGAAACAGTCGCTTTTTTTTTTTTTTTTTTTTTTTTTTCCGTCGAACGTCGTCTGTCACGAGAGGAACGCCACGCCCCTTAACAAGCACAAGTTAGTCCACTCCCTACGCAGTAATGTAAGCCGGGACAAACTAATCATTAACAAAACACGATGTTCTGTGACCATCTGGTAGGGCCTACATTATTAATAGGGTAGTTGGTATGTTTCGATATTGTTATTCATTCAGCATGAAATGGTATCCTGTATGGACATAGATGACTGGAATCCCCCCCAAGAAGTAAGATGCATCGTCCGTACACGTTATTTAGGAACACTGGGCCTTTAGTTGACTTGTGTACGGGAATGAGTAGATACCACACACTCCACCAAAGTGGTGTACTACGAGTGCGTGAGACAATGTCTATGAAACCAATAAAGCGAAGCAAAGGAAAGAACCACCCTACATAATTGTTTTCAATAAATTTGTAAGCATTCATTTTGTCTGCTCGACTGCTTCTTCCGCTGTAAATTGTACAGACTGTTGCGACGTAAATACTATGCAAAACAAATCCATGTGCCCGACAAAACATTTGCTCTCAAAGTTGGCAGAAACGGTTTTCTAGGGTTTCTTTCTTGGCCCCTACAGAATGTCCCGTAACTTATGCTACAGAATTTGGGAGGTGATTAGGCATGAGAAAACAGGCAAAGGTTGTTCACGATAAAGCGAGCACTTTTTAAATGAACCTTAGATAAGAGTCACTGCCCCCTACCTGCACATATTTTAATAGGTGCACTGAGCAACATTCGCCCAGTAAAGTTGGTAACGATGGATTGAAAGTAGTTCCATTCGCTTTCTGTTTTTATTTTAATTCATCGAAGTGTAAGAATGAGCAGATATGTAAAATATTTATTATCCCAATAATTTCACAGTTTCACTTTACCAACGAATGAATAAAGTAATGCCGCCCATGACGATAAACTTACATAAGACGGAAGAATACACAACGTGCATACAAGTAGCTCTTAAGCAGGGCTTTCAAAAGTGCTCATCTTACCGTGAATAGCCTTTAGAAAAGCTGACGAAACAGTTTGTCCTTACTCGACTCGAGTTGTTAAGGAGATAATGCCTTTAAACGTGCAGCGCATGTGAATCAAACGAATGCCAAGAACTTAGGCAACTTGTACGGCATACGACTGCTTACAGCACACTACCCATCAACTATGAATCATGGCATGCACATATGGCACCATTACATGGCCAGAGCGTTCGCCAGGCCGCAATCATTCAGATATCTTTTTTTTATGGGGCCAGATGAAAACTGCGATGTGCGAAACACCCGTGGAATGCGCAACGGATATTATTTCGCGAATTATTGCTACCTGTGACAGTGTCCGGAACACTCCAGTGATATGTTGGAAATGGTGCTATAGTCCATGCTCCGGCGGTGTGGGTGCTCTGTGGGTGTTGATAGCCGTTAATTTAAACATTTGATATAGAACAACCAAGGTGCCTAACTGCTAGACGTTCCTCTCATCATTTGTGCATCACTTAACGACTCCTGTAAGAACAAAATGTCTCTAAACTTTTCTACCTGTTTTTCCACGCTTATCACTTCCCAAAATCTGAAACACCCGTACATTTGCTTTCAAACACTGACACGGTGGCTGAGCGATTAGCACGCTCGCCTCCCACCAAGGCAAACCGTGTTCTATTCCCGGCCGGGTCACCGGATTTTCGCAAGTGGGAATCATGCCGGATGATGCCGTTGGTCGGCGGGTTTTCTCGGGGATTTCCCGTTTCCCCCCGCCCCTCATTCTGACGCTGCTCCATATTCACTTCAATCACCCTCATCGGCTCTTACGACCTCGCTGTTAAAGAGCCGCCCAAATCTCTTCACTCACTCCGACTGACATATTAGGTAATTGCTGTGCCAAGCCTTTTCAAGGCTTGGCACAGCAGTTACCTAATATATCTCGTTCCACTCTGTACAACGGCTATCACAGCTCTGCTAATGAAGATTTTGGAACTTCGTGTAGGCTGTTCACGGTAATATGAGCACTTAAGAAAGACCTACTTGTATGTCTACTTGTATGTACGCTGTGTATTCTTCCGCCTTATGTATGATAACATTGTCATGGGCCGCATTACTCATAGTAAAGTGTTAAAAAGTGACAGGAAGATATAAATGTAATGAAAAGAAAAATTCAGCACGGCCTTAAAAAGTGCTCACTTTAGCGTGAATCGCCTGTAGCTGTGTGTCACAACGCCTGCAGGAGTTACTGATCTTGTAATCCTGGGTGCTTAGTGTTTTAAAATCACGTCCGATTCCTCCCGCAGATAGTACTCAGTCCAAGCCGATGTCAGTTGCAGTGTTATTTTCAAACGAAAAATAATTTTCACATGCATTATGTACACTGGTTCTATATGGCCTAAGACAATAAAATACCAACTAATATTTATGTTGAAATTTTGGCAGGTGTGTGCTGCTCGTGTTGGACAGGGCCCCAGTGATGCAGGAGTAGATCTAGACTTTCAGTTTGAGTGTGGGAGGGGGGGGGGGGATCATTTTTTCCATTGCGCAGAGGCAGGTCTAGACTTTTGATTTGTTGCATGGGAAAGAAGCACTGTTTCATCATTAATTTAGGAAACATTATTAAGTTATAAAAATATTACAGAACGTCCATCCACAAGGAAGTCAGGGAATTTTCACCTGGGTCAAGGAAAATTTATGTAAGTGCTAATTAGCTATTTTTTTATGGTGTGAGGACAGGAGAATGTACTTATGATGATTTTTAATTTTGTAACGTGGGAATAGTACATCTTTGCCAAGAGACATAGGGCCTATAAGTACTGTCGCCTTGTCACTTACCCTTAGTGGGATTTTCTGTTGGAGAGTAAGGACGAGGTACTCCCCTCCCCCCCCCCCCCCACCAGTGGTCGTCGCTTGAATGAGGTTTTTCTTGGTACCCGACTGGTTGGCTTTGGCCAGGACCATCAATAATTGTGCTTTGAGCTTTGGATGGCACGCAGGCGAGTGGGTGCCCTGGTTGGAATGTAAGCTAGTGTGACGTTAAGGGCCCTGACTACCCTGGTAACATTAACTGGCCGGATGAAGGTAGGCGTCTTCTTCGGCGGCATAGGTGGCAGCAGGGACACTGTGCGTGGTACATGCCTGAGGTTAGTAGTGGAGCTTGCCAAGCTGGTGGGAGATCCTTGCTGACGTGCAGCTTCCTCTTTCTTCCAGAAGTATACCTGGTTGTCAACTGGGCAGCTTTCCCTCCGTACACCAGCCTGAGCTAACCCTAGCTTGCCAGTTTTGCCCCACCCAGACCTATAATGAGGCAATGAGGTGGTGGGGGTAACCAACTAGGTTGATAGTGGGTTACCAATAAGAGATAGACACAGCATGATGGAATGAGAGATGCAGAGGTCAGGTGAGGTGGGAGGCCTGTACTACTGATCTTCAACACAGAGACTTGGTGCATGGAACGATGCAATCTGACCCAAGATCCAAGCTGAAGGTTACAGTAGACGGCAAAGAGCGTCCACTCACGTGGCTCCCTGACATGCAGAACGTAGCAATATGAACAAGGTGTCACGAAGAGCACTGCTCCTGTTGGGAGTTGGGCTATCGTTTCCAAGCAATAAACCTGCCATGTGGAAAGTTGTGGTTTGATCCAGGCAGGGGCGTTTAATGGACATGCGAGGCCCAGGGGCAACATAAATCTGAGGCCCTCTTTACAGCTACAGTTTAGAAATTATAGTTTTAAACCACGACACATTCATACGAAAATTAATTATCTTTACTATGGGTTAATTATTTCGTTTCAATATTTTCAAATAAAACATCATACAATGCCAACTTAAGCCTTTTATTCTAAGTTAAGTTATGGTTTTTTGCGAATGCGTTTGTGCAGCCCAGGATTAATGACCCTTTTGCCCCCCTCCCCTCCCTAGACACGGCCCTGGACCCAGGCACTTACTGGAAGGTCGATAGTCCAAGAGACAACTGTTCTAATGGGGCCCAGGAAGGCAAACTTCCTAAGCTACACTTCAAGACATCTAGCAATAGGAGAGAAAAGGAGCAATGCATCGGATCGTGGATAACCCTAGAAAAGTCTTAGTAGGACAAGGTGTAGGAATTACAGTGTGCTAGAGAGACAAATCGACTAAGTTCAATTTATGCCTGTTTTTATTGATCGCTCAGTTAAAACACACATAAATAAGCCTATACCCTGACTGAGGTCTGAAGAGCTGGTCTAAGTTGCCAACATTTTTGTGCATATATTTATAGTGCGATCAGAGATAGGGATGGGAGCTAGTTGCACTTCAGGGCGGACCCAGTACATCTACAAGGGAAGGAATTCATGCAAGGAGGCCTGCATCATGGCACAGGGATTGAGCAGCTATGGCCAGCGATTAAGGCCATGACTACTTCCCTAAGTGTACTTATAGTTATCTTATAACTAAGACGAGAAAGGGAAAATCTGGCATAATTACCGTAAAAACCCTTTTGACAGAAAATAATTCAAATTATTACATGCATTAACAGAAATGCTACAGGAAGCACAGAGGTTGGAACCATGCTCTGTATTATTAGAAAAGAAAGACTAGTAGAGATGGGTGGACATTTTATTCTTTATTTAATTAATTGGCGCTGGCTTAACCAGAGTGATGCTTGCACATCACTCTGGTGAGGGAAGTGGTGCGACTGAGCATCTTCCCCTCGAATCCTCTGTAGATCCTGAAAACTATAAGTGAAACGAGCTGCCAGTGCATGTCAGCAGTGCCAACACTAACTGGCTTTTAGTAATTTTAAAAGAGATGCTGAATAACCTGTACGGAGGTAGGGACACCTAAAGGAGAGGGAATTCCATGCAAGTGGGCGTGCATCATGGCAGAGAGGGATTGGGCAGCCATGGCCGCCGTTTTGGACCACGACTGCCTCCCTAGAGTGTACCTATAGCTGAGGCTATATCTAAGAAGGGGAAGGGGAAAACAGGCATAAGAACCTTAAAAAACCACTCCCAAAAGGAAAGAAGCTTGAAACATAGTCATGTATTATTGAAAATGCTATGGTAAACAGCTGGTGTGGATTTATTGGTCTTTAACGTGAAGTTAAAAATCCAGGAGAGGGGATGGGGCTTGTGGGCGTAGGTGCCCTTGAGGTTGAATTGCTGTCAATAATTCTGTGCAGGCCAACCAACACAATAATACTGACAGCAGCAATTGAATGCAGACTTCCCTGCTTCTTGTCTAGTGAATTGGAAAACTGGGCACCTACTTCAACTCTGCTCTTCCACAACAATATCGGGTCTCCATGCTGTGGGTGAAGGCAGACAGCAGTCGCCTGAGGAGCCACCCTCTCCCCATCCTCCACCCAGGACCTACCAGTGATGGTGGCGAATCCACTAGCCCAGGAGTGAAGACTGAAATCAGGGATGTTTCCAAGGTGCGATGCATTCCATTCCTCATGCATCCGCAGTTTGCAACCCGCAGAATCCAGCAGAGAGGTTCGATGCACTTTGCATGTTTCAGCACCTCAAGATTCTCCTCCCCACCTTGATCGTTGGGCTGCCTCTTGCACGATGCACTTCACCATCTCATGCTGAGCTACCCAGGTTCCCGACATCCCTGACGATGGTGCTTGGAAGGTACCCTGTGGGGTGTACGCGTAATAGCTCTTCTTAGGAGGGGGCCGTGGCTGTAGTGAGTCTAGATGAGTGAATGACGTCGCTCTTGGCATCAGTACACAAAATAATTTATTTGCGTGTTTGTTATGGGCACTGATTTGAAGTCATATCGATGGGATGAATAAATTGTTGGCCCTGCTTCCTTGGTCTGTTGCAGTGTAACTTAATTCAACTTCACCGACTGCATATTTGTTCTGTCAAACCTCTGGGCAGGTCTGGCAGGTTATTCCCGAGGGTAGAGATATAGTTTACCACTGTAAAAACAAATGGCAAGGTAAAAAGCACCAAGAGGAAGGGTTATGGTGGTTTATTTATCACTGCCAAGCACAGAAGGGTGAGATAGCACTATAGGAGGGGAATAATGTGCCAATGCTTCAGTTCTGCAAATTAAGGGGTCTGCCTGGTTATTATATATATCTCATTGTATAGGCAGTTCACGGTAAAGTGAGCACTTTTGAGGCCCTAGTTACATTTTAATTTCAGCCACTTTTTAATCCTTTAACCACCTTTTTAAATAAATATTGCCATCTAGTTAACAAACACACTGTGTATATATTCCACCACACACTGACATTACCATCTAAGGTTAAAATAAAATATATTTATTGACTATTATTCTAAATGAGAGGACTTTCAAAAGTGCTCACTTTACTGTGACTAGCCTACAAGCAGTTGTATCTATACTAATTCTTTAAAACCTGCGGACTATATCAATGTAAATTTTTTTCAGGACAGAAATGAAAGTCAATATTTTGTTGCCCAGTACATGAATTTGGTTAAATTTTCAAAATCAGCAAAAATAGCTGTAGGTATCACTCTGTTTAAAACACTTCTTTACAGAAGAATAAATATTATAAACTATAGTGACAATGGTGTATCTTTTCTGAACATATTGCTGTGTGTCACAGCTTAAAATTGAGAAAACGGAACACGCGTGAAGCTTGTCTATGTTATTTTACATTGCTGTCGCAATGCTTCCTTAAGATCCAGACGAGAACTTGAAGCATTTAAAATTGTTTACCAGGGATTCCCTTGAAGAAAACACATAGGTGTGACCATGAGTGTGTCCAGGTATCCAAAGAATACCATCCATTAGAAAAGAGTTAAACACTAATGTTTCCCCTGTGGTATACATTCCCATACACGCGACAGAGGTTCAAAATATTCTTTTTTGTTGTATTTGTCAGGTATGTTGTACTAAACGAAAATGGGCTCTAGTATCCTTGACGGGAACATATGGTACATCTATGCTAGCTTGGCTAGCTACATTAAGTCACAAGAATCTGGTAGCTTATTCTAAGTTTCGTCGGTATCAGCAGACATCATCTCAAACTTACTGTCTTGCAGCCAACGAAAATAATTGACTGCTTCACGATGCTATTCAGAGCTGTTCGTCGTTTAGCATAGGGGTACATTCAGGCATCTTCGACTTACTGACTTTCCCCACTCCAAGCTAAGAGGAACGTTAGTATCTTTGCACACGGTCGACAACATACCAATAAAATATTACTAGAATTACTTGCATAAAAATTGCACAAATCTATTGAAAAAAGTTACTTAAAGACACAAATAGTGAGCATTATATTCTATAGCTCATGAAGAATAGTATACAATTACAAACATATGTAATTTATACAAAAATATTAATATAGAGTTTTCTTTGATTTTGTGGGAAATGTGAGCAACTGTAGTTAGTGGCGCTGTTGAACTGTAATTTTTTTCTTTCGTGAGATATAAATGTGTACGTGTTACGGATGTGGCCTGGGTCCTTTGCAAAAAATTTGTGTTTGTAGCAAAGAAAATATTTCACCAAGAGTCAGTGAAGGAAAGTTAGCAGCTTTTAACTATAGATTTCACGCAAAACCATCCTGAATAACAAAAAAATGTATACATCTTAAATTGATTATGTTAATATTCCTAACTTTTGTGTCCACCGAAGTGTACCAGAGAGCCATGAAAGGTGATAGTTTTGAGTAAATATGAAATGAGTCACTGATGTATCATTTTTTTCTTCGGTAGTTAATTTTATGCGTGCGCGCTCTCCTACAGCAGCCGCTGCTGCTGCTACCCGACTTAATATCTCCTTGCTTGGAACTCTAGGTTCCTACCTCTGCGAGGCTAGATTATTAACATAGGTAGATGCTGATTCCCTCCTGATGGTTTCTAAACTCTGGTTTCCCCCCTTAAAGTGTCTATGTTTTTATTGAGTGTGTTGCCCGGCTGGGTCAAGGATCTTCCCACGTCTGACGATTTGGGTTGACACTGCTTGGGTGGAGGGACCTTAGTGGGAGGAGGCGAATCAAACCCCAAGGTGAGCTATGAGATACTGGCGAATCTAAAGTAGTGTCTATGTAATCGAGATCACGCAAGGGCCAGTAGATGCCAAGCAAGGCGTTCCATTCTGACTTCTCATAGGAATGGCTTAAATCAAATTCTGGTGTTAGCACCGGTTTACTTGGTGTCCTGATATTTTCTACCATGTCACTGTTGTTTGGAGGGTTTACAGAAATATTTATAGTGTCTAACTCTCTCTGTAATGCCTGACGGGCTAATCAGCATAACTGACTAGCAATTCCTTTAGAATTAATTGGCATTTCACTATAGTGAAATATACACAAGAGCGTACTCCCCTGAATGCCAGGCGTACACTCAAGCCCTCCTAAGTCCGGTCTTTAATGCAGACTGGGACTGAGATAATGAGTACGGTTAGACTGGATAACCTAAGTCCGGTCTTTAATGCAGACTGGGACTGAGGTAATGAGTACGGTTAGACTGGATAACTGAAGGTAAATCTCACTGGAGGGGCGGTGCTTCGGAAAATATTTGGTGTATTCCCAGTCTTGTGCAGACTAAGGAGTACTATCCTGACTATGTTCACGCTGAGCTGTCAGTGGGCGGTTGCTTAAGTAAAATTGAGCCGATTAGAAAATTATATTAGCACTAATGACTTCTAGGTGGTTTGAAATAAAAAAGATTCAAATTACAATTGAACACATTTAATTTCATATGTTTTAAATCCAATGGGGTATGCGTAGTTCTTTAATTGTTACAGCAGGTGAAGGCGAACCTGCTTTTGATAAAAGAAAGTGCATGATTTTAATTTACGTAAATTCTCCTGATGGGGTAGGGAGGAGGTAGTTCAGAAGGGATGTCAGCATGACCTGCTACTGTGGAGTTTACAAGGATCAATTAGGTGGGTAGGAAACAGATGGGACATTGAGATACCTCTGGCTGATGTGATGATGGCGTCCTCTGCTGCGGTTGCTGGAGACCGTCGTGAGAGACTAGTGTGGCGTATGACTTCAGCGCATAAGGCCTAGTGGTCATGAACTACCCTGGATTAGATTTGCTCAATCTCATGCAGACAGTGAGGTCAGGTTGACAGCCACTTCCCCTGCTGGTGCCCTCAGCCTTAGGCAAGCTGGAGGGCAGGTGACTGTCCTGAGCTGCAGTTTGGCACCTCATGAACAATAAATTCTGACTTGTAGGCTGTCAGAGAGGTGTGGGGTGGCTAGCCTCACACTACAGGGGTAGTTTAAATTATGGTTGCGGGCTGCGCCATGCATTTCTCATTTCCTCGGCTAAGTCGACAAGTAGTGTGTGCATGCCCAATGTGCAGGAAAGCGACATCCTATAACAGTATTGCTAACCTATTACCCCAAACGTATTGAATTTGATGTGAATTAAGTAACCTTCCCTTCCTTTTTATGACACATGAAGCCTATGGTTTTTAAAATGCTGATAACCTTCCAGTGCAGAAAATATTTATATTGTACAAAGGAGAATAATTAGTTACATAGATTTTGACTGTATTTAGGTTATTCATTTTGGCTTCAAAGTTAGTTTTAAAATTATTAAATGATGCGGAATTTATTAATCTCTTCTTTCTGGAATCAATGCAAGGAAACATCACTTTATTGCAGAATGTATTTGTAATATTTAAAGTTAATCACAATCCATTTTAGTTAAAGTACATTGGGCCTACCTATCAAATTTTATGATTCAATTTTGAAATTAACTGAGCCAGCACCCAAAACATTCCAAACTGTAGGCTATCAGGGCCTAAACTACAAATGTACACATCTTATAAGGTTGCCCTTTTAAAAAATTTGTTACCACATGTCAGCATATAATTATATTTCACATATTGGAACAAAATTAACAATAAGTGATGGGGAGTTTTGATCTCAAAACATAGAGATGTTTATGTTACGAAGCACGTAACTTAACCACTCGCCCACCAAGCACACACTGTGTAAGGAACTAATAAATGTTTATCTATGCAGGTGTGTTACGACAATAATAGTTTATTAGATAAATATTTACAATTGAGTACACGTTCACTCATAACAACATTCCAGAAGTAAAATTGGCTGTATTATGTTGTGCATAATGTTTGAGGAGGACAGACATGTGTGCTGTACGTTTGTAATAACTGTAACCAAACTTTCCATGCTTATTTGTATCGTAAATGTAAATGTAGAAAAATTATAACTCCGTACACCACAATGCTGCACTGAATTTATACTACACAATATTTATATACATATTAAAATACAAGGCCACATTTAATAAAGACGCCTGCAATACTAGTTTAACTACAAAATTCTAGCCTGCCAACTGCTTGTGAGTGATTAATACGTTCCGACCCACTTGTGACGTCGCTCCACTTTCGTTCCAAGCTTAGAATACAGAGCAGTGGTCTGGAGCTGATAGTTGTAAAGAGTCTATTTTTTTCATCAGATGGAGAGACCTAAAATAACTTCCCTGGTTCCTTGAAATGGCACCAGGCTTTATCGGAACACTTGCCGACTCTGGCCACACCTATGAGAACATGAACTAGAGTTATGCTGGGAGATCTGGAGGGTACTCAAGTACAAAGTCCTCGGTACCTAAAGCAGCACATCATACAAGGACAGGGGCATGGGAGTGACCTGAGAAAGCCAGCACGCCAACCGACACCACCACCATGCTTTCCAACCACAATGACAGAGTATGAAATACAGAAAAGAATGCTCAACGCATAAACGATTACTCTGGCCTGTTTTTTAGATACTGTACCAGTATCTACACATGCAACTAAAAAAACAATGAGATGCTCCCAGTGTATCATGTATGCAATTTGAGGGTGCCAATTTTCAAATGATGACAACTGCATAACTTAAATTTTCGGAAAATACTGATTGCAATAAATGTAAAGGTGTTCGTCAAAGCCTGCTAAAATTCCTCAACTAGCATCAAATTTCACATGCAGAACATGTATGTAAAACACTTTTCTAATCACTCATTTATATTCTAACTACAGTAAATGGCAAGGAGTAAGTTACAAATATAGAGTTTATTTAATTTCAAACAACTACTGCTATCCAGATACTAATACTGTGGTTTCCAAATTGCAAAATGCCAAACCCAAATGTCACTTTGGAATTTTTTAAAACATATTTAATATCACAACTAATAAATTAAAACCAAAATAACAATTTCCAAGTTCTCATTTGATGTTGGTAATAATTATTTGAAGGAAAAAATTTTACACATTATAATGTGTAATTAATTTTAACAAAAAGCAATAATGAGTTAAAATTTAGTAAAATATCAACTGGTAGAAAATGTTAGACTAGAATGGTTATACACTGTGGATGAAACGCATATACAAAATATACTGACCATCAGTGTTTGGTAATTCAGACAAGCCAATATGAAAACACCCTCCACAGAGTAATCAATAAATACTGTTTATACAGCAAGATATATAATTACGGTATTTTGGAGTGTACAGGCCACACATAAATAAAACTCCAAAAAGGGTGAGAGGGGGAGGGGGGCATGGCTTATTTACGAGATAGTGGCATTAAAAAAAATTTACCGCCCAAACCTTTTTAGAAATTTGTCAACATACAGTACATTTTAATGTTTTAACTTGGTTTCCAAGGAAGTAAAAAAAAAATATTAAAAATTAATAGCTTTTCACTCATGCAATAATTTGTTCACTCATGTTCATAAACAAAATAACCTTCATCCCACACACGTAAAATGTAAATATGTTGGAGCTCGGCCAAAGATGCCGTACATGAGAAAATAATTTCACTGCTGTACAAGAGGAAGATATCTTGCATAGTTCGCACGCCCGCCACCGTGCCACAAGTGCACATTGATACACAAAATGTCATCTAACATGTTGCCCTGGTTTTGCTATCTCTAGTCATGTTACCATCTGTGGAATAGTAACCGTGCAATGTATACTTGTAAACACTGCAACAAAATACAAATTTAGTCACAAATGTTTTGTAGGGGAGAAATTAAGTCTGAATTTATTATGTTTGTACAGGATCGTGACTTGACAATATTTACTGGAATACAAAAATTCAGTGCCGCCTATACTTCAAATGTTAATTATACATAATTGTTCATCAAAAAATTCTGGTGCAGCCTACACACACACATGCTAAAATACGTTTTCTTCCCCTTGAAAGCAGGAGATGTGGATCAGGAGCTGAAATATGTTTCACTCAAATTTTAAAACAACAAAATCAACGTATATATTTTTTAAAGAAAACATTTTACACACGTTACTCTGCCAAAAAAACATGTTGATACACTAATATTTCTTGAGCATCACTAATTAACTAATTTCACAATTTAGTAACAATAACTTATCAAATGGTATTTTCATATCACTGTCTCAGGGTACTAAAATTGATCTCTTCTTTTTTATTACACACACATTAAATTTTCCGTTCTAAATACGTTAAATGTACATATACAGGTTCCACACAGACTCACAATTTTTACAGCAAAGTTTCTAAGCTCAATTACAAACTCACACACAATATTTTTAGAGCATAGTTTCCATGTCCAGTTTATAAACTCACGTCACAAGATGCAAAAAATCAAGTGACTGATACGAGTAAACTTTTCACTGCATACAGCATGGAATGAGCAGTGAGAAATCATTTTATCTGCTACTCCATACCAGATGAAGAGCACAGCGAGGAATTGCATGTAAGAATATAGCTCACAATTTACTTCCAAGACAAATTTTAAAAAGTGTGTAATCCATTATACACTTTCTTCGTGGAACCTTGTTTAAGAATCTTCTTGAGAGCTGTAAAATAAAATAAAAATACACGTTACTTTCATGCAAACATTCATAATAATTTCTCTTTCAATATTTTTCCATTTAACTCAAATAACGAAACAATTTCCCCTTAAGACCAGCCCATAAGCAGTAGAGTGGTGGAGAAAGAAAGAAAGAGAATATATATAAATATTACACAAGAATTAACAGTTAAAACTTCTCCAAGAGCAAGACATTGATCACTACTACTGAAATTAATAGTAGTTACTCTATCCATTGAATTTCAGGGGGTCTGACATAAAAATTCTATAGATGCGGACTAGACATATCAGTTTATATATATATATAAAAAAAACCATTAAACTTTGTTGGTATGCTTGAACAACAACTTGGTCTTCGTATATGAACTTTGTCCGTGTGGTCGATAGCAAGCGAATTCCAGTAATTAAAGATTTCAATTCGTATGGGGTTGCATATTCACTTATGCCTGTTAAAAGAATGTATTTGTGGAACCGGAAACACTACATATACTATTATAATGTAATTTTTCATACAGTTTCGTATCGCAAAAATAACATGTAATTCATATACAGCAGTAATAGTTATGTTGTTGCAGTAACTATATAGAGGTAAATTTAATACATTTTATTCATTAATATAGATTGTTAGTTATATGTAAGTGTAAATTATGTGAATGTATACCCATCAGTTCATAAAATATAGAAAGTTTTACAGAATATCTACAATTTAAAAACAAAGTATTCTTCTGTAACATTAAGCATATTACCAAAGTATAATTAAATTTTTCCAAAGGATATTTACAAAATCATACTTGCTCCCAAATTTTCTGCATCACATTTTTTTAATTTGGTCGATTTGTTCAAATGACACAAAAATAACTATACTGTTAATTATTTCCCAGTTTCTTCAGATTTCCTTTAAAAAATCTCATAATTATATTAATGCCTGATGGTGCTTCTTTTCTAGGCGTGTCCGTGCATATGGCCCTAAAATCTGTAAGAAAGACATGTTTACAAAATACGTTTATTAAATATTGTTAGTTATGTTTACGGCTTCGGTGTAGGAATGACGTACTATTCAAGTTGATATTTCGTTCATTAAAAACACAGGAATTATCTGTAATGTAGTTGTATTATTTACTCAACAAATTCAATATCTGAAACCTAAACTCTGCCACTTCCATGTTGGATAGAAAAAAGTTAGCGCATATTTCATAACATGAGCCACTTTTCTGATTGGCCAGTCACCGAGAAAATTAAATCAGACAAAAGAAACAACTGACAGCCGAAATGAGTCCAAATGGTAAATTCATCTACGAATGATAGGCAGTGGAGCATACCATTTCTACTACATGTATGTTCGTATAAAAAAATGACAGCTTGAAAATTCCTCGTACACGAACACTCGAGTGGTTTTTCAAGCATAGGCCGCCTGGTCGTTACCAACATGGCTGACGTTGTAAACAGTGCAACTGCTAGTTTAGCATCTAATAAAACTTCTACTGTATATATTTCACACACACATGTACTGTATTTCCATATTTTTCAGTTTTTTTTTTTTTGTATTTTGTGCTGATGTGGTGTCTGAGACAACTACTGTTATTATTTACTATTTTTTGTCACAAAGTAAGAGTTAAGTGCGACACTGCAACCAATCAACAGGTTATTTTGGAATTTATATTATTTGTGTTCTCTATTAGTATTACTTGTGCATGTGTATATAATGTACTGTATACCGAATTTGTATGCCATGGTAGATATTTATACTTTTTTGTTAATACTTCGTTGTTAAATGATCAGAGCAAGTAATTTTCAGCGATACTACAGAAATTTTTGTTTGATTGGGTAAAAATTAAATTTGGATGTTAGGCAAAAACTGACTTTTTTTTAAATAGCAATATTTACATAAGAATTTTGTTGGGACTGACGCCGTCCGGTGAGACATGAAACGAATGAAGACACTAATTACTTACTGGTGGGTGGGCGCCAGCAGTGTTTCCCAGACACCGCACTTTGAGACTCAGGGTTCTCACGGATGCTGTGGGTTCTGTGTGTTCGTCTCAACCAAGCACTTTGCATTATTAAACATTTTAAGAAACCACTGTAAGAAGTAGGAGTTTGCTGGGTTCTGACGCTACAGATAAACATATTTTGTGCACTGAGAATTACTTTTATTGTTCCACTTATTACAAATTGTGCCAATACTGAGTTACACTTAATCTCGGGCATGACAAGCTAACTCCGGTGGGCGATTCCCCCCTGCTCCTGATTCAACTAGCGCACTCCATGATGGATGATTCCTCCGTGGTGCGTGAGAGCACAATCTCCACAGGGTAAGGGGTCTACAGCCATTGTGGTGGACTGCAGATATCACCCGGAGACGGGACACGAAGTACAAACATGAACACTAACGCGTGTGATTACCTACGCCATTAACACATACTCATCGGGACACCTCTCCTAACCACATGATGTGTGGCGACGGTCTATACACTTAGCAGGCTAGGACAAAAAAATGTCAGCGTACAAATTACACAAATATCCATTACAAAGAATGGGCATAACATGAATAGGCACAATAAACACGTAGGTGCGTGACAGCATTCTTAAATGACGCGGATGGGGCTGGATGAAGTTCTTTGCGGGCCAAGTGGTGAAGGTGAAATTGCAATATTATCTGTGAAAATCATTGAAATCCTGTCTGACAAATTACAGTGTTCTTCAGAAAATTACTCTGTTTGTATTTCAAGCATACAAACGTATCTGGGATGCTTGATGGCGGCAAAATCAAACATGCGCACAGACTGCATGGTCGTTTACAAAAGCATCAATCATGGCCAAAATTATAAGAACCCTTAAATGAAACAACACATAAACCCTGAGAAAAATGATGGCGCATATGAAATTACAAATAAGAACACTTGAATAGCAAGGATGGAGCAGATACGGACTTGGCAGCTGTTAACCACGTGGTCACAAATTATGTGGCCGTAACACAATTTAACATGACAAAAACCCATACATACATACATACAAATTTACCCTTACTATCGTTCGTAGTAATGAAGCAGAAATTACAATGCAAAAGCCTTTAACATAGGCGGATGGTGCCTGATTCAAAGTTGCGCGGCCTGCATGGCATCTCCGACATCTTTCCTCCTCCCCTCAATTAAGTTTCGAAAAGCCGCAAGGGCACAAAATATTTATTTAAGCGGAAGCATTATGCTGGGGATGTCTGGCAAAACATACACATAGCAAAGGTTAACCGGTAAACTGAAGAGAAATATGGAAATCTAACTCAGTGGAAAAATATGAAGTGCGTACATGACAGCGTCTTACCTCGTCAGCTCTACTAGGGCAACTGCCCAGAGGCAAGGGTAGCGTGAACCTACCATGGCTGCCTACGGGGTTCACACAAGTGGAAGTGCTATGCAAGCGAGCAAAACTTATATCTTTAAAATGAAAAGGCACAAAAGAGATTTAAAGACATAATAACAAGAACCATTTAAATTGTTAAATATTGGTGTTCGATGACTGCTCCTTTATGGGCAATTATGCCGGAGTATTAATGTCCTTGTTCTTCGTGCAGCATGCACTTTTAATTTAAAAAGTAACACTACACAATATTTTAGAGAAGACATATTACACTGCTAAAAAACTTTTTGCCTGCAAAAAAAAAAACATACATGGCACTGGAAAAAATCACTTATCCTGTTTTGGAAAAAGTCTTGCGCGCATGTGCACGTGAGCTGTGTCTGACTGCCGCTGGCTGTTAGACAGAGTTGGGACCACAGAAAACTTTCTGTGGACCCACCATGTGAAGCAAAGAAAGACACACCCCAAGTGGACACGGTATTGGTGAGACCTGAGTTGAGTCTGGGACAAGGCATATCTGTTGGAAATGACCCACATCTATGAAGTTAATGCCAAAGCCGAGTTCGCAGATCAACCAGTTTATTCAAAAAATGTTTACCTTCTGAAATGAATTAATATTTCAGTACGAAATCCTCTTTATTATCCTCGCAAGAAGCACTTGAAAATTAACACCGCACTTGTTAAAACGTGCCGCTCAATATTAATAAACATTTTTTGGCAACACGGAGGGATAAAGTTTATGCTTCTGGGGTATGATTTTATTCGTAATACATCTACTTATTGATTTAAATTAATAGTTCATATAATTTCCCAAGGGACTGGCAAAAAATTTCACCCCATTTGGGCTTTCAATGAATGAGGTTGTGAAATATGCATATAAATCAAACTGGGACAACAGAATATGTTTCATGAATGCAGGATTTCAATCCATCCGAGTTTAATACGTAGAGGTCCCACCATAAATATTTTGATTTAACATGGGAGGTATTAAACACTGTATTCATGGGGGAAAAAATGCACTTTGACATGCAAATTCTAGATTTTTTAGTGGTTATAACTGATTAGTTTAAAATTTAATGAGAGTAGCAGTTTTTCACAGTCATTCCCGCAAGGGAGTTTCTGTATGTTACGAGATGCAGTACCAAAACATGTATATACAGCTTCCCATTTATACAATCATGTTTTTACACATGAAAGAATTCAAGATGATTCTGCATGTCAATACTGTTACTCTAGGTACACTGTCGACACACCAGAATTGACGGTATAGCAAGTAAACAAGGATTTATTGATTGCAGCATATATACTGAACAATATACTGAACGTGACTTGGCATTGTGCATGTTTTACATGTCACGGGTATTGGTAAACCAAAACCAGATTTTGGTTGGATACGGATCAAAAATCAATACCTTTACATTGCGCTCACATATTTACCATCGTTATTTACCCGAGCATATGACATCAAAAATAAGATTAACCCCACATTTTTATTTTTATGTCTCAAGGAGAAATTTTTCTCCACAAAATATTTTAAGGTATGTGATGCAGTAGATTAGTAAACTTTGACACTAAAATAAAGGTCCCACGTATATTAATTCTTTGCAGTTAATAATATGTCGTGAGTAACACACCTCAAATACATTTAAACCAAAGGAAGACATACTTCTATTATCCATCCCAATATTTTTCTAATTATAAAAACACAGTTTCCTAAAGTTTTAAATATAGGTAATCTTGGTAAATCCAGTACTTAGCAGCAATTAATTGCCAAAATTAAATGAAAAATTTCAAAAATATTTTGAATGTTGGTGGTTAATTCAACATGACTATGAAAACTGAATGTAAAAATAATACTACAATTAAATAACATTTACCTTCTTTCTCTTCTTCAGAGAATTCTGATTTTGGAAACTCTACATCAAAAGTAATGTACAGATTTCCATGAAGATTATTGTTTTCATAGTTTGGCATCCCTTCCCCTTTCTTGCGTATCCTTGCACCTGGCCACGTGATCTTGTCTCGTACCACCTGAACAATGTGGCCGTCCAAATGCCCTATGTCTACTGTGAAACCGACGAGAGCATCCTGCAGGGAAATTGTAATGTTGGTGTACAAGTCGTCCTCATGCCTCTCAAATATTGGATGTGGATCGGCCTTCACCTTGAAGATCAGGTCCCCAGGTTCGCCATCTAAGTGGGGCTCTCCTTCTGCCACAAACTTTATCTCCTGGCCATCTGTCATGCCTTGCTCAATTTCTATCTCCAGCAATCTTTCTTCATTGACCAACCTGTTAAAAGCAGGAATACAAAGTTAAATTTCCAGTTTGAACACTACACTCAACATCATAACATAAACACACACTTTATTTTCGAAAATATATAATAACAGCTTTTTACATTAGGCTATCTTAATTTTTCACAACAGTATTATTCACATAAATTAACGACTTGATTTTTTCTAACTGGAATTGAGGCGATAACAACTCTGTTATTCTTCCAACCCTAAGTCTGTATGTATTTTCATCTCCCTAAAACTTTTGGCATTGATTTCTCTTCACTATACTATGGAACAGAATGCACTCAACGACTGGACTTGACATTGTGACACACATAACATTAATTATAAAGTGCCACCAGTAGCATGGTGCAACAAGTTTGTTCTTTCTTCAACCAGCTAAATAACATTACAAAATAATTTTATTTATTATATACAATAACCTCTATTACCAGCATACACATACATATACATACATATTTTCCTACTTACCACCTCAAAAATATTAAGTCACATTCTAAATAATATACTGACTTTTCAAGATGATTCAAGAATATTTAAGGGTAGGTAGAACTACGGGGAGATAGGTAGGGTTTAATGTTTTATTTACGAGACCATTAAAGACAAAGAGAGTTGCTCAAAGAAACAGGAAAGGGGAAGTAAACGGCCATGGTCCGTTATAAGGAACCATCCCAGCATTTGCCTGGAATGTCGTGAAATCATGGGGAAATTGAAATCCGGATGGCCGGACCAAGATTCTAATCGAGGTCCACTCAAATGTGAGTCCGAAGATTTACCACTGAACTGCTCGCTTGGTAATTATGGATACATAAATGTCAGGCGCACTACTCACTTCACGTTGGGACACTCGTCACAAACAGTCTGCTGCATCATCTGCAGCCGGCCTGGGCCCAGCTGCCTGGTGACCATTTCCTGCCGACAATTACACTTCCTCATTCCCTGGGCTGGCTTCATCACAGGCTTGTTACGAGTGACCTAAACGCAAACAATTCACACTTTAAGACTGGTTTGACTATCCTAAAGTGATACAGCCTTCAAAGTAATTAATATGGTAGAAAAAATTATAAAAACCAGTGGCAAAATTTTTTATTAAAATCTTGTGTGGATTAATATCAAAAGAATGTTACAAAATGGAGGTGTTAAAAGAACAGATTGCCAATGTTATTTGGAAATTTATCACACACTTCAATGTGAAAAATACGCAGTTTACTTATGCAGCACAGTTGGACCAGTACCAGATTGACGTTTGGGTTGCTTGTTAAAATTTCAAGTAAAATGTAGATGTCAGCAGTGTCCCATAAAATGCCACTTAGGTCACGCCACATGGAAAGACATAAACTGTACTTGTGGGAACTGTAGCGGATTGGTACGAGCAGGTAATGTAGCGTGAGTTGGTAGGCCTGCCTCTGGGGGGCGCCACCGGCGGCCGGCAGTAAGATAGTGGCAACATGGTGATTAACATGCAACAGGGTTCTATTGTATGTTGTAAGTGAATAGAGAAGAGGGAATAAAGAGAAGTATATAACATTGGCGATGAGGATGGGATTGCTGTTTAGTGGAAGTAAATAGCGGAAGTGTTTTGGATGTGTCTTTTCTAGTATGGCGGCATTGGTAGGGTTGGAGAGTTCTGCCTACAAGAAGAAAATGTTGCATCGTATGTGATGCGACTGGAACACTATTTTAAGGCGAACCAAATTACAGATGAAAATAAAGTTTCCATATTAATCACTGTTATCGGACCAAAAGTGCTAGCAGTGCTAAGCAATTTAGTGTCACATGATCTGGTGGACGAAAAACCGCATGAAGAGTTAATTAAGGTGTTGGTCGAACATTATACGCTGAAGAAGATTGTAGTCGCTGGCGATATGCATTTTACAGCAGAGTACAGAAGAATACAGAGACGATAGCTGAGTTTGTGGTAGCCATCAAACATCTTGCAACATCATGCAAATTTGGCACGTTCTTGAACAAAGCATTGTGGGACAAGCTTGTGGTTGGTATAGCAGATGAGCGAGTGTGTCAGCGGTTGTTATCGGAAGACTTGTCCTTTGCAGAATCCTACGAATTAGCCATTCGTTTTGAACAAGCTAATTTTCAGAAGAATGCATGGGAATTTGGACACAAAGTAACGGGGGAAGTCGCCAAACTTAACCTGTCTGGCCGGTGAAGTGGAAGTGGTGCTAAACAAACAAAATGTTTTTGTTGTGGCCAAACTTTACATTTGGTAGATGTGTGCCTCTTCAAGGACGTAATGTGTTTTTGTTGTTTGCGCCAGGTCACTTAGCGAGACAGCGCATGAGTAAAGGAAAGACCAAGGAACCAGTCAACAAGGATCGAGCAATACCTACGCGACGGAAAGTGTACCAGGTAGGGGCTGAATCGAATGGTCAGTCTGGTGATGGGATGGAGGCAGTGGCAGAAATGGACATGGATGAGTACCCTTCTTACTCAATGTACAATATGAAAATCAACACTGAAGCAAGCAGCTATCGGTTACATGTGGATATTGAGGGTCAGCCCATTGTAGTCAGTGTGCTGCCAGAGCAAGTCTATCTACAACAGCTGCAACATTTAGAGTGCAAGCCAGTCTCTGTTAAATTGAATACGTATGGTGGTCAGAGCGTTTACCTGTTCTGGGGCAGTTAGTGGTCAAAGTGAAACATAATAACCAATCTGTGAACTTACTGCTATTAGTGGTTAAACAGTTGAGTCAGGATATGCCAGCATTGATAGGGCGCAATTAGTTAAAGCAGTTTAAGTTGGATTGGCATTCAATATTTAAGGTAGAGGTTAGGGGGTCCAAGGAAGTAGCGGAAGCAGTGGAGAGCCTGAAATGAAGGCATCCAGACGTTTTTCAAAAAGGGATTGGTACCATCACAGGTTACACTGCAACACTACACTTAAAACCTAATGCTGTGCCTAAGTTTTGGAAGGCAAGAACGGTTCCATATGCCTTGAAACCACTAGTGGAAGAAGAGTTGGAGATGATGGTATCAGAGGGGATAATTTATCCAGTCACCAAAAGTGACTGGGCCACACCACTGGTGCGCGTGATGAAGGCAAATGGTGGCTTGAGGTTATGTGCAGATTTCAAAGTAACCTTGAACCCTGTGCTTAAAAAGGAATATTATCCACTACCTCAGCCAGGGGATAAGTATTTCTCAGTTTTTGATCTGTCAGCAGCACATAAGCAATTAGAGGTGGCCGAGGAGTCTCAACCTCTGTTAACAGTTAACACCCACAAGGGACTGTTCCGGTTCAAACAACTACAGTTCGGATTATCCTCTGCACCTGCTATCTTCCAGTTAGTGATTGAACAGTTGTTGAGTGGTCTTCAGGGAGTGGTAACATATCAGGATTATGTTCTAGTGACAGGCACAACGTTGGAGTTTGCGACGGAAAGACTTGATGGGGTGTTGGCTCGGTTCGCGCAGTATGGGGTTCGGGCCAATATTGCAAAGTGCAAGTTATTGCAGCCACAAGTGTCA
The DNA here is from genome assembly GCA_029891345.1 of Dryococelus australis. Lineage (NCBI taxonomy): Eukaryota > Metazoa > Arthropoda > Insecta > Phasmatodea > Phasmatidae > Dryococelus > Dryococelus australis. Next base: position 51,927,623 of record CM057006.1, on the reverse strand, counting down.
TATCTTGGTCATGTTATTGATGGCAGTGGCATTAAGCCATCAAACCAATTGCTCCAGGCAATTGAAGAGGCTCCTGAACTCACTAACAAAGAAGAACTTCGTGCTTATTGTGGACTGCTAAATTACTATGGTAAGTTCTTGCCAGCACTAGCTAGCCGGCTGCATGCATTCTATGAGTTACTGAAGCAAAATGTGCCATGGGAGTGGACTTCTGACTTGCAGCAACTGTTTCAGGAAAGCAAGGGTTGGCTTTTGCAGTCCAACTTGCTAGTGCATTACGATCCTAACAAACCCTTAGTGTTGGCATGCAATGCTTCCCCAAAAGGTGATGGTGCTGCTGTGTCACACATTGAAGATGGAAGGGAAATGCCTTTTGGATTTACATCCAAAACACTTGTCTGCGGCAGAGCAAAACTATTAGCAATTGGATAGAGAGGCCTTTGCCATTATACACGGTGTCAAAACATTTCACAATTACATCTATGGCCCCAAGTTCATTTTGGAAACTGACCACAAACATCTCACTTCCATCTTTGGGGAGAAGAAAGCAGTACCAACCTTGGCGACAACACAATTGCAATGCTGAGCGGTAGTGTTAGCGTCATACAATTACGAAATTAGACACACGCCAGGAGAGCGAATTCTGCATGCAGATGAGCTATCACGGTTACCTGTTGCAGATAATGAACCGATGGAAACAGACAAATATAAATACTCTCCAGAGCGGGTGTTCACAGAGACAATAAAATATTTTGCACCAGTATTAGAGATGCCCTTGTTGCATGCAGATATTGGCAGAGCAACAAATAAAGATCCAGTTTTGGACAGAGTGAAAGACTTCATCCGTTGTGGATGGCTAGACTGGAGCGATGACAAATCGTGACTTTGCATCTTTCCAGGAAGAATGAGCTCACTGTGGAAGAAGACTGCATCCTTCTAGGAAGCAGTGGTGATTCCGGAAACACTACGGAATGTAATTTTAGCACTACTTCATGAAGAACACCCAGATTCTAGTCGCATGAAGATGTTAGCTAGAAGTCATGTTTGGTGGCTGGAACTTGACGGTCAAATCGAAGCAGTGATGCAGTCCTGTCATGCTTGCCTGTGTTCAGCCATTGACCCGGAAGGTAGCTCTACAACGATGGCCATGGCCAGCACAAAAGTGGCAGAGGGTGCATATGGACTTTGCAATGACAAGTGGTCGGGACTTACTCATTATAGTGGATGCTCATTCGAAATGGGTAGAGGTGTTTGTCATTGATTCAACTACAGTAGAGGTGATAATAGTGAAACTTAGAACATTATTCAGTTCCTACGGGCTTCCAGAGCTGATTGTTTCGTATAATGGGCCACAATATTCTTCAGAAGACTTCCGCGCATTCACGATGCTTAATGGAATCCAACATGTGTTGACTCCTCCTTACCACCCCCAATCCAATGGGATGGCGGAAAGAGTGGTTCAAGATGTTAAAAAAGGATTGCTGAAATGTGTTGCGGGACAGAGTTAAGGATCCACAACCATCACCACATCTTTGCAGCAAAGGGTCGATAATTATTTATTCTCATAAAGGAACATTCCTTCTTCCACAACAGGTTTTCCATCCCATTTTGCATAGGGAATCACCTCACAGCATTTGTACCTATAGTTCAGAAACATCCTGTATATACACTGTTCATGGCTAATTGAGCATTTTTTTATATACACTGTTCATGGCTAATTGAGCATTTTTTAACACCTCAACTATGATCTACTTTCCTTTCTGTATCCTTCTACTACAGAGAACATTGTTGCTATAAACCTAATCTCGTTATTCATGCACCGATCAAACAAAATTGTTCTGTGCATAAAATAAAATTATGCATATGCTCGTTCTCGCTCCTATGTATATAATACAAAGACTAAATGAAATGATTTCATTATCCATAAAAGGTAATCATCATTCTTTGAATACAACATCGAACATGGAGCTACTTAACCTAAACCACAGTGAAGTGTCAGTTAAAATTCATGGAGAAAAGACTTTGCAAACTAGCTATATACATTTGTAAAAATAGACAATATTAGCAATCCCTTGAATTGACTTGTCTGAAAAAAAGACACAACTCTTTGAAGAGCAAACACTGATATGCAAATGTCATTTACATTTCTAAATCATGTAAAGTACGTGAAATAAAATGAAACATAAAAATATAATTAGTCATAAAACAGCAGCTGCAATGAATGGCTGTTTACAGCACACAATAGTGAGATTAATAAAGTTAGTGTTGAAAATATCTTATCTGAAAGGGACAATGAACATATCATGAAAGATTAGAGTGAACTATTAGATAACAGTACTGTTATCAATAAACAGTATTAATAACACACAATATCTATGCCATTTCATAATGCTGTTAACCTTTATACGCTTTGCCTGTTAAACATGACATTTAAAGGTATCGCATACCGCTGTATTATTATCAAGCATTATGTCCAAAATTCTAAAGGCATAGTGTTTGCAGTGGTGGCAAGAAAGATTTGTATTTCTCGGTTACTCTGCAGGCATGTTCACGCCCAACTGAAACATAATAAAGTGTCTTAGTTTTTTATGGTTTCATCAGAAATGGACTGTACTATCCACATGTGCATGCACGTAGGACTTGATAAAGGCTTTTTACGATAAACTGAGCACTACTGAAAGCCCTGTGTAAAGTTCTACTTATATGCACACATGTACAATTAACATGGCCATGGCATGGATTTCACCAGTTTCTTCATGCATTGGTGAAGTGAAACTGCACGATTATGAAAAAAAGTCAACATTTTACACATCAGCTAGTTTTTACACTTATATGAATTAAAATAAATAATTTAAGTCATCACAACTGTTTACACAATGCTTTTAATTTAACCTTAAGGCATGACATTACTTGTTTACCGCTGTTACCAACTTTACTACATGCTTGCCAGCTGACGTTCTTAAAATATATGTAGATAGGGACAGAAACATTTTTCCAGCCTATACCACTATTGCCTTACTGTTCAAATAAAATAGTGCTCAAAAGCAAATGAACAAGGGACTTAAAGTACTTGCGACAATGTATGCACACATTCTCATTGCAAAAAATGTGGGTAACCAATGCATATAGGCAGTTGCCTGCCTATCTGGAGCAATTTTCACGCTTTAGGCTCAAAAGGGTGAGTGAGTGAAGATATTTGGGCAGCTCTTAACATCGAGGTCTTGAGAGCTGAAGTGGGCGAAGTGAGGTGAGTATGGAGCAGCACCGGAATGCAAGGGTGGCAGAAACTAGACATCCCCAAAAAAGAACCCACCGAACAGTGGCATTGTCTGGCACAATTCCCACATGCAAAAATCCGGGAATAACCCCCACTGGGAATCGAACCCGGTTTGCCTTGGTGGGAAGCGAGTAGTTTATTCACTACACCACAGTGCCTGCTTAGGCTCAGAAAGGTGGGGGCGATAAGGGTGATACTGCCTCCCACATTATATCCGCCATAGCCGCTACATGCAAAGTATGTGTGCAGCAATGTGCAATACAGGCTCCTATTGTTGTTTTGCTAGTGTCCAGGGGTAGTATGTTTTGAGATACAGCAATCAGAAGAGGACTTCAAAACAATATCTACAGCATGTGGAATGTCTTGAAAGTAGTATTTAATTTGTGTACGGAGTATGTTTCCTTTTCGCAGTGAAATTAACTCGGGACATATTTAATGGTTTTTATAAAAAGAACAATGTTTTTTGAACATGCTGCAACACAGTTAAAGCAGCAGGCCACCACCTTCAAATTTTCGAGTTTAGATGTGGCACAATTGATGTTACTTTCAAGTTAATGTCGTGATCAAAACACTACTAAACCCTCTTTTACCATAAATGTAATACGTAGGGTTTTGAGAAATGTCCACAACAGTATGTTCTATTCAAATAAAAGAAATCATAACAGACAAGACGAAAGTAAAGGCACAGCTTACTGTATACCTGTTCAATTCCATGTGATGGAAATATCATGTTTTTTTAGGGGGTATGACGACATAAATATAATGTGGAAGGTTTTTTAATTTGAAATGTTTGCACAAGCAAATTTTCTTGGTTGTCCAAATTAACTTCAACAACTACACCTTAATTTTATCATTGTACTGGTCTAAACACATGTTTTGGACATCCAGTGTGTTATTAATACAGTAATTTTGTTTGCAACATGCTGAGCAACGGGGTGGGATACAATAGAATATGATGCACTGTACTAAAAAAATAAAATCAATGTAGTGAAGATGACTATTTACTCATGCGACATGACATTTTCACAAATATGTACTGGGAAAAAAAATGTGTACAAGTTGTGGGCATCAGAACAAGGCAGTGCTCGAATTGGCACTTTTAGTTTACTAAAAGGTCACGTGACCATAATTAGTTGACTAAAATGATGACATATTTGGTATTTTAGTTTTTAGTACAAAACAAAACTTTCTAATGTACTAAATTACCAAATCGCAACCATTTTTGAACAAGTGACTATCGAGTAGAAAGTAACCTACTAAGATAGTTGCTAGAAACAAGGAATGAAGAACTTGGACAGACGTCGATTACAGCCATGAAGATTTTAAGACTTACCCAACAAATGATGCTCAAATGACAGGGATACAGAGCTAACATGAGTGCAATGAATACAAAATCGAAACTAAATGAAAACAAAACAAATGAAGACCAACTCGTACTCCAAGGAAGAGGGATAAAATTATTGGGGACATGAGAAGAAATGACATATCCATGTGTAAAAACATGAAGAGATGATGGCATGCACATGTATAGAAAAGTTGGCGGTTGTCTTGTGTAGGTACGACTTCATACAACATAAAAAAAATGTTAGGTATTGAATTAATAGAATCGTTTTTTTAATTTTTTTTTACAATTCCACGAACAACACCAACACCTACGTTAAGAGTGCTATACTTACTTCTACAAAATTACCATTATACAATTCTTCCAAAGTTACAAAAAGGTCCATGGTTACTGTGGCACCCTTCGGCGTCTCATGTTGATTGCTGCCACCACCCCCAAAGAAGCCAAAATCGCCAAAGAAACTGGCAAACGGATTTCCTGAATCCATCATACCATCTTTCTTCAAACATTCTTCCCCGCACTGATCGTAAGTCCTTCGCTTATCTGGATCAGAGAGAACTTCGTACGCCGCACTCAAGTCCTGGAATTTTTGTGATGCATTTGGGTCGTCTTTGTTTTTGTCTGGATGCAGCTCTTTGGCCAATGCGCGATATGCTTTCTTAATCTGGTTTGTGTTTGCACTCTTAGACACGCCCAAAATTGAATAGAAATCTCTCCTGAAAGGGAACAAAATAATACCTAGGTAATTACACTCTGATAAACAATAAAAATTTTCCATTACTGTAGTGATATAAGCCACACAATGACATACAAATTAACAAGGATATTTTACAACGCTAGTGCTTAAACCAAACCATTTAAAGGAGCCTCCTGGCTTTGTCAGCTGTGTTGCCAAAGGAATATGTCAAACTTTATATTCAGTTCAAATTTATACCAGACCACTATACTATTTTTAAAAGTGCTTTTCTTACATACATCACAAAGAACAATTAGGCAGTAATTCATGCCCTGTAATGAGACATTATGATTTTACAGCAAGCACACTATAAGCAGCATATATGTAATACGCTCTGCTTCCCCTGTGAAGCTTTTAAAAAAGTATTCCTGTACGTAGAGAACGTATATTTATTTTCTGCTGTTTAGTTTGATGGATGCTATTTATTCTCTTATTAATTCTTTACTTACTATAAAATTAGTTATATCAGCAGCTTTGCTTACCCACTTTAAAAGTTTGCGTTTAGCAAATTAAAAGTAAAGAAAAATTTTATATCTTGGCTTTGCCCAATAAAAATTGTGTAGACTGAATCTATTTAATATTTTCTTGCAGCTACTACCACCTGGAATTTGGATTTATAATCCAATTAGTGTGTGGCAGATAGAAATTATTAAACAGAGCTTGCGCTCACAAATATGCACCTCTCACTTAGAACTGGCACATTTTACATTATATATTGAATTTATTTTTAGTTATTTGTACTGGTAATATTTATTCCTATAGTATTTTGAATCAATGAACACACTTGTATCTCAACATTTTGAACTGATATTGAGGATTGTGTAAAAATCAATTTACTCCCTTTTAACTTCTGAAGTGTTGTACTTTGAAAAATTCTGAAATTAGTTTTTATGCACTTGCGTAAATAGTATTTTGAAGCATGAAACACTTCAACATCACAGTGGATCTCGGAATGGTTGAGGAATCTGTGAAAATACATTTCACCCCTTAATGATCAAATATTTATTATTTCTTTTACAACTTGAACACCAAAAATTTTTTTTAATCTTCATAGTTTTCCCCATTATTGCAATTTACAGTAAGTTAATGAAAATATAATGAAGTGCCTACACAATTACTATTCAGCATGATTAGAACTATGAATTTATACCATATTCTAGATATTTCCCAGAGAAGACCCGGCAGTTGAAAAATGAAATTCGCCACTTCAAAATGAAAGAAAACTGTGAGCCATTCTCGAAGAGGCATGAATTCTGTCCACATTCAAAAATCTCATGGCTTACAAGCCCCATCACATGCAATTATAGGATCTGGAAGCAACCCTACACTAAACAAGCATCACTGTTTTTTTTTTTTTTAACACACAAGTCCTAATTGGTATGAATCAATAACAGACAAACTGCAACTACGCAAACACGATCAAAAAATAAGGTTGAAGTAATTCCTAACACTAGAGTTCACTTTTTGAAAGCTGAAATGAAGCTCTAGCTAACTGTAAACAGAAACCACTCAAGCTGGAAAGAATAACAACAGTGCCTTGTTAATCTGTGATTGAACTACTAGCAATCTGCAATATCTGCCAAAACTATTGTCGTGAATGATGATTTTAACCACATGCATATTTTGAAAAAAATTGTTCCTGGGTACTTAAACATCCAATTTTCTTAACCCATTCAAACCCAGTGTACACAAACTGCGTACATTACACACACGTTGGTAATCTTTTGTTTGTACTGCACACTGCGTAGCTCAATGACCCATGACCCTACTTGTGGGTAAATGATTTGCAAACCGTGGTACTGGTCTACATCATAATTGGTTCATATAACTGTAGTCGAACATATAGCCTACAGCCCATTTTTGTTTGCAACACCTGAAACCGTAAATTAAAGTTGGTCTGAAAGGATTAATATACACAGTCTTCCCTACTAACCGAGTTCACTGAAGGGTTAAGGTATTTAAAAAAAACCTGTCGAACACACAAACCACAGTGGCAAGATCAATGTTAAAGCATAATGGAACAGTGTAGGATCTCTGACTGATTATGGAAAGGGACACAGTGTTGAAATTGCATTATGATTATAGTCCATTCACTGTTTCTTTGGCCTTTTTGAATCAAACCTTTGAAAAATCTCCTCATGTATGACGTGTTTAGTTATTTTCTACATACGCCCTGCATCACCAGCATTTTATACGCGTGTTCATAAAGTTACTTATTTTTTCATGTTAAAATGAAATGATGTTCATATTTTATCTATAAATTATAATTCTTCATTTATAAATAATTTGAATTCAAAAACAGTGAGAAAACCTGTGTGTTGGTAGCGCCTAGTGACAAATAGTTCTTATAAAAATACTGTTACAGCTGAGTGCACACGAATACAGTGCGTTGTCCCTCTGGTGTAATATTTTAGACTTCGTTAAGCTTAGTTTGCATGAGGTGGAGGAATATACTGGAAGTAGAACTTTAGCAGGGCTTCTGAAAAGGCTGAAGTAACAGTGAATGGATTATAACAACTTATTTCCCCATATTGCAAAATTCACATTTAATATTCTCTCACATATGTTCTGTAATATGGAAGTAAAAAAATATGTATATATATAAATAAATAAATATAAAATAAATAAATATAAATATATATAAGTGATAAATAACTTACCTAGTCAACATTATAAAATTAAGCATGGGTGTAAAACTCTAGTCTGTAGAATACTTTGAAAACATGACTTGATATGCAGATTTGTACTTCATTTAAATGTCTCTTAATGAAATGAATCCTAGCTTCCATTTTTACGAAAATACAATGTATATTGTACTTCTATTTTTAAAATCAATTAACGTAACATCCGTGTGTAAATATCTTATTACTAGTTTATTCTAAAAATCCTATCCAGAGTTTGGCAATTGTCTAGATTTTGAGAAGGCATTTGATAAGGTGCCCCAAGGGACATTGATGAGGAAGGCGGAGGCGCTGATACCAGACAGGAGGGTAGTGGAATGGATAGGGGACTTCCTCAGGGGGCGAAGTCAGAGGGTGAAAGTGGGGGAGGCAATATTGGAGGAAGGGGAGGTTACATCAGGGGTACCACAGGGAAGTGTGCTGGGTCCTTTGTTATTTACCATAATGGTAAATGACATGGATTTGAGGATTAGGGAAAAAATAAGATTGTTTGCAGACAATTGTGTTGTATATGCTGAGGTGGGAGAGGGGGGCGGAAATTTGCAGGCGGACATTGATAAGATATGGTTGTGGACCAGAAAAAATAAAATGAAGATAAATGAAAGAAAAACTAAGATAGTGCAGAGAGACCTCAGGTGGAAAAAACAGGTAGAGAAGGTGGTTGCAAAAGGAAGAAGGGCTCTGGTTATGCTGGGAAGGGTGCTGAATGGAGTCAGCTGTGAGGTGAAGGCGTATGGCACAATGGTACGGCCAATGTTAGAATATGCTGCAGCAGTATGAGACCCGTATGTGGAGATGGAGGTGAGAGAACTGTAAAAGGTTCAGAGAAGGGCAGCAAGATGGTTGAAGGGTAGGTGGAGAAGGCAGGGGCAAGATGGTGAGGAAGAAGGGAACTATAGGCCATCAGTGATGATGAAAGAAATTGAGTGGAGCTCATTGAAGGACAGGAGGAAACTTGAACGGTTAATCAGGATGTACAGGATGGTGAATGAAGAGAGAGGATGGGGAGGGCTACACTGCAAGTTAAGTAAGGGGGTGTTTAGAGGAAGAGGAAACTACAGTGAGAAGCTTCAGAGGGTGCGGAATGTGTTGAGGGAGGAATTGGTACTGTGAGGGGGGTTGGTAAGTTCAGGAAGGGAGTGGAAAAGGAGCTGGTTGTGTGAAGGAGAGGTGAGAGAGCATGCCACTGGGTGGTATCCTAATTGCGAGTGTATGTATGTATGAATGAATGTATAGGTCTTTTCTGAAGGAGAGGAGCTGGAGCTACGGAATAAATTGTTATGAGTGAGTTGCGCACGACTTACCTGATTGATATCTACAGAGGCGAGAAGATACATTAACTAGAGCATTGAAAATAAAATAGTTAAATATACGAATGGTACACTCAGTTTCTTTGCGTTAGGTGACATGTTCGGTGTACCATTTCTGGTACTTTTACCATAATTTGGCCTTGTGTACCATGATGAGGTAGTAATGCCATGGGAATGTAAAAAGTTACGTGCCAGTGTACCATAATATTGTATACCCCCTACCATGACTGAGTACTGCCAAGCGATAACGCTGAGCCGTTAGTGTAGGTCAGTTGCTCGTTAAATGTAAGCTAGTACAGGTCACGGTCAAGAAGTGGTATTACGTGCATTTTATTGCAAATTCATTCTGTTTGACGTTGAAATCAAATATATGTGTGAAAATATTGTTTCTGTGAAATTATATTTATGCGAAAAGTTAAAATATATTTGTGCAGAAATCTGAGTGTCTATATTGTTGTCAAATTGAATACAACTTGTGTCGTGCTTAATCATCTACGACATATTGATTGGGTGAGTAACGTAATACATTTTCCATTTTAGCTTTGAAAGTGATTATATTGTGCATTGAAAGATGTAGTATTGCGAGTGAGTGTGTTAATTAAAGGGCCTACCTAGTTGTGCCGGCAGTGACGTCAAATGCGGAAGATCTAACTAACCAAATTGAACCTAACATCATGACAGATTGTAGTTGTTGCTGTGATCCTATATAAATTATGTTCAAGCATAGTCCCCTCGCACTTACAAATACTGTTCAAGTGTAGCCAAACATTACACACTGAGCCAAAGTCCCAGAAACAGCATGGAAGTAAATCCCCAAAACAATGATTCAAGGCACACCTGCTTTCTTCTTTAGGTAGTGACTTGCAAAGTGGTCATGCTTCAGCAAAGCTTGGTGTTTCCCTAGAAATGATTTTCAAACATAGTGCATTTGTACTGGAAATTAATGTGTGTTTTTCTTCTTTTTTTTTTTGCAATTCAAACTATTTTCATGCTATTTGTGATATAATCGTAATATTGTATCACGAAAATGTGTTTAATTGCAGAAAGATGTAACCAAACAAAACCCTAAATTGAAAATATTACCAATACAAGTTGCAAATACGATAGTGGGGCGGGCTATGAACTGTGGGGAAATTGCAGGGAAAAATTTTATCACGAAAACATACATATTTTTCACTCATTTTACCCCACATTTCCCCTGATCATCATAACCCTCCCCACTATCATTTTTGGTGTTTCTATTGGTCATATCTCGGTACCCCTAGTAAATTAGTGTTCTGTGTAGTTAATAGAGTGGAATTATACCACTTTCTAAGATTTTTTCCTTCAGAAAAGTCCCTATTCTCAACATTTACCCCTAGTGTTATGGATGCACACAAAATACAAACGTAAAGCCATTATTTTTTTAATCAACACAAATTAGGTCTTATAAAGGGGTGCGAAAATGCAGACGAATTGAGGAACTACACAGAAATTTGCCTGAAGTGAGGCTAGAAATCCACTACAGCAGGCGAGAAGATACATTAACTAGAGCATTGAAAATAAAATAGTTAAATATACGAATGGTACACTCAGTTTCTTTGCGTCGGGTGACATGTTCGGCGTACCATTTCTGGTACCGAGCCGAGAGGCGGGGGTCAAATACATGACTTCCTGAGTGGGAGTCGGTTTTAACCAGAACCGGCAAGACTATATTGGCAACAATAAGCCTGGCTCTAAAATACATAATTAAAGCTATAATTTGCACTTATTAAGCACATGCACGTGAACACCCGCCACAAATTAAAATTTTAAATGTAAGTGATCTGTAGAATATTACATTTAGAGTTTAACCCGTTGTATATATAACTTTAAATTGCTCATAACATAAACAATACCGACTCAGCCATATAGCCAGCCACTTAACAATACATACCCAGCAAAAACACCGAACAAACAAAATATACAAAAAACGTTAACTACCGTCCAACACCACATGCTGATATTTGCCATTGTTATGACACCTGGACTGGCAGACAACTCTATGTGGTGTGCCCTGATTGGTTCAGAAAAAAAAACCATGGATCTGTAAACAAATAAAGACAATATTGTTTCATGATTTATGAAATATTCTTCATTTTTACTATTAAGAAAATACCCCAAAAAAAAACTCAAATTTCTTTTTTTTACCATATAGTAAAAAAAAAATTAAGAATTCATTTTTGAAGGCTTATAACTGTAATTTTGCTGAAATTTTTTTATTGTATTTTTATTTATTAATTTACACAATATAATCGTAAGCTTAAATAAGAAATCCTTTAAAACAATATCGCAATATTTAAAAGTCAAAATTTGGCAAACATCTTCACTATTACTCTTATGCACAAGTTGTTTGACAGAGAATTAGAATTTCTTATAGTTCCGTAGGACACAATATATTAGTTAATAGGCCTTGGGTTTGTTGTTGACATGACATATTTACCCAGAAATAATAAACGACAATTTTTCCTACAATTAGTTATTATGAAAATTTTCAAATATGTAAATGTTTACATTATATTGACACCTACTGTGTTTCCCTCCACTGAGACAGTTTGTCTACTATAGATCTGAACACAAACGCAGCAGAGATTCGCACTCTACCTTCGTCCGGCATCGTTAAAGTACGTCTCATGCCGCGCACTAACGGTGCAACAGTATGAACAGTGTGACGAACGGCCAGTAAGACAGAGTGTAGAGCTATGTGGAAGGATACATAAACGCCAATAGAGCAAGTAAAGTACATAAAATGATTTGAATGCAAATGCTGGACATACCTTAAATAAAGGGGACACTCAGGACATCCCATGAAGCACCCAGAGGGTATATTGTTTTATTTTAGAGATTATTGTGCAAGTGTTATGTTTTCAGCTCATATATTTTTCATCCCATTTCGTTCAACCAAGGGTAAGTGTTATGTTTATATTTTTATTAATGCAGAGCATTTAATAAATAGTTAATAATGCAAGTGTATCGCATTTTAGTACAAGTTTGTGTTAATTCGGTAAGCAAGTAGTCCCATCTGACATACCAGCAGGATGGACGTGTGTCATGTTAGGTGCGAGCCCGAGCAGCCAGCATTTTTTGTCTCAACCATTTAGTCTTCAATAGTGAATAATTGCAGAACCTTGTTAACTTTAGCCACCCGGGACACCACCCTTCACCTTCCCCAGTGCTTGCATAGCTTGGGGAAGCTTCATTTTTCACCTAAATTAGTGATACGGCCTTTCGAAACTTTTTGTCAGTGTAGCCTTCATAGGCAGGTAAAGCCCGGCAAATCATATTGTTCTCATAGTGGGACATGTAATTTGTGACTAGCAACCTACGTTGAAAGGACTCCATCTGTTTATTTCAGTCTGATCTTCAGGCATTTAAGGGTGTGGGCCCTCATCATTTCCCACCATAATTTCCAGTGCTTTATATCAGCATTTATGTGTGTATTTCCAGTGTGTAATGTCATTGCATCATTTTCTACATATATGGGGCATGTGGCCAGCCCAAATAGACACCTGTGGTAATAATTATCATACAGAGGAATACCAGTTTTTCCCACCAAGAGGATCACTCATTGGTCGTCGGCCGAATGACCCTGAGGACAACGAGGATCTGCCCTAGCAAATTTCATGGCATCGAAAAGGCGATGCCTGGTGCTCCAGGTACAATAATCATAATCATAAAAAACATAACCTCAAACCTTACTGCACTTAAAATATCCACTCTACTCATCATCGCCACACCAAACAACATCAAAATTATGCCCAACTTTGTGACATAATCCTCATCTTTGAACCCACCAAACCCAGAAATCCACAAAATATTTCCACACAAAATTTTCCCATTCAATTTTTTCAAACTTTAATCGCTATTTTTCCTGACTACCCGCAACATGGGAATGTTAAAAGGAACTCAATGGGACCTGCAGCAATATTTGGATGCCTTCCAGATATCTTCCAATCACCACGAAGCACACCATGTGGCGTGAGAAAAACCACGCACCATTATTGTCATAAGACCCGTTGATAAATAAATTATTACACAAAACAAAATAAATATTAAATGCTTTTTAAAATATAATTAAAACATACACACCTTGTTTGAGCATGCAGCTCAAATTAAACACACAACACTTATTTTCCCGAGGACGTAACAAATGCTACTCTAACATGACACTCAATATAAAATATAAACACTGCACATTATTTTAATTAACATTGCATGCGATAAAATATAAATTAAAAAGGCCCTGGAAATCAAACATAAACATAAACAAATAAACACAACGATGTACAACATGAACACAGTACCATACATGGAACACTGGCTATTAGCTTGCTGCTGCTCTCACGTGTTGGCTGGGTGAATAATGAGTGCTAGTGCTGGTGATGTGGGGAATGGTCTGGGGTAAACAAGTGGCTCACATTATGGTGTCCACTATACGTGATAATACATGTTGTAAATATGGATGGATATTTTTTGTATCATTTTCGTCTGATTCAGACTAATCAGTTGTTTATGTGATCGAAGAATGGGAAAATATACATGCATCTTCTGCATTTAACAACAATGTAACATGCTTGTTATCCATCGCTGTCATGCTGCAGTGTCTGCTTTTACTGTTACTGCCTGACCTGCACATAACAGTAAAAAAGTGTTTCTCATGCAAAGGGAGCTGTAAGAATAATCAATGACAAAAGAAAGTCAGACTCATGTAGACCTTTTTCAAGAGCTCAGAGATTTTAACATTTGCATGTGAGTACATGTTTTCAGTATTTATATTTGTGTCTAAAAACTGTCACTTATTCCAGAAAAATTAGTCCTTTCATAAACATGACGCAAGAATAAAAAAACACACATGACTTCAATTAACTTAAAATTATTCCAGAAAGGGACGCACTATCTTGGTAGCAAGCTTTTCAATGAATCAATGCAACAACTTCAAGAAATTTGCTTCTATAACAAAATACCCTTTCAAAAACAGTTGAAAGAATGTACTTTTTATAGCGTAAATGAATATCTAAACTACAAATATTAAGAAATTACTATATAACATTTCCCATTTCATCGTACACATTGCTTGATCTGGTTTATTTCGTCCCCCTTTTCTTCTGTTTCAGTAGAATTATGACATTACATGGCATGTTGGGAGAAGATTAGTCACATCACAAAGAAATATATGATGTGTATATGTGATATATATCACCACAAATACATATATATATCACACTCACACACGCACATACACACACATACTCACAGTGATTCTCAATTAGACTTACAAACTTCGGGAGGTGATTCTTGATAAAAACAAAGTAGGAAAAAGAAATCATATTGGACACTATATCGTAAGTGAATATTAAGGGAGGTATGAGCCCTTAAAAAACGAGGTTTTAAACCATATTTGTGCAAAATATTGGTAACGAAGTTAAATTCGATACCAACTCTCAGAACATTACTGTATGTTATCGGGACCTTCAATGTAAGAGCCGATATTTAGCACAAATATGGCTTAAAATCTCGTTTTTTTTTTTTTTTTTTTTTAAGGGCTCATACCTCCCTTAATATTCGGTTTAGTTCTAAAGTGTCACATTGGTTTTCCTTTTACTTTTTCATGAAGAATCACATCCCGAAGTTTATGTGTTTACTATGTCCAGTGTACAAACTTTTTATACTGTAATTGAACTTGTCCAATATCTTTGTACAGCTATGTATTGAAAGAAGATCGTATGGATGCAATAAAACAAACAAATATACAAAAACCGTCAGCCTGATGTATAGTCTCCAACCCAGATGCCATTATACAATTCCTCATTTACTGATGGTCGATCAAATATAAGTATCTAACATTTGCACTGGAGTAACTCAATGCAAATAAAACAGTACTGCACTTGCACCTATAACCATGGCGTAAGATTATCTATGATGTATATAAAATGACCGAATATTAACAAGAGCTAAAATGATAAAAAAAATGTAGCTGAAATATTTGGGTGTGTGCAAAAACAAAAATAAGAATTGGATAGAAAAATTAATATATTATTACTTAACAGTACCACAGTTAAGTAGAATCTTACATAACAATAGAAATATTTTCGAGGACCCACCAGCTAATAAGTGTTGTAGCATGTAAGGGAAGTAAGAGAGTAATGAGAATCGCAAAATCATATGCAAGGCGCCACGCTCACAGACTGAGTGGCGCCTAGGCCTGGTGATTGATGTTAAGGTAAGGGTGGTGGTATGACGTAACAAATTCCTGATCCACTGATGCCGCTTGTGTAGAAGGGAAGACAATTATCAACATAATTTGTTTGATTGCAGCAACGCCTAATTTCTGTAATAGTGAAGGTAAAACAGAATATTCATGCAATAAAATCATTGGTGAATAAAATTATACATCTCAGAAAATTGTCACAAAATGCATACTCTTTAACATTAGAAAATCAGTGGTGAAAATTAAGAGAGGAAAATTTATTAGCACTATTTGTTCTTTAAATCGTATTGAAAAAGGGCGCGATTTCGTCGAATTTCACTGTCCAAGCAAATTTAATTATAGTCCATTCCCCATTGGAAGCAACTTTCTCAGAGCCCTGCTAAATATCTACTTGGAGGCCCATTTCGTATCCTTCCGCCAAATGTAAACAAGCATTGTATGTGACTGCCATGCAGCATCTGTCAAAATCAATGTTTACATTCCATTGTGTGTGAACATATGTTCGCATACTTTCGCTACACCTAAAAATAAACATTGAAATGTTACTTCTCCTTTTATGCCTGTCAAATGTGTTGTTTACTGATTACAGCTTTTCAAAGAAATCTGTGATATTCTAAAAACCATCCCGTACGAATATTCACAGTTTAGGCCTCTAACGTTATTTAGGTCAGCTTTATGACGTTTTAAAAAATGCCTGAACTGACGACAGGCCTTGTGGTTATTTTACATTAACATATTTGTTTTCCACAACATAGTTCAATACATGTAATGCACGTTAGTATTTTATCGCAACTGTGTTTAACACTGTTACAATTGCGAGGTAAAGGGCTGCACTAATTATCCTTTTGTTATTGATGTGTTGGGTCATTCCTTTAAAAGGATGGCCTCAGTTGGAATAAATATTAAAACGAAGGAACAACCAGTCAAACGAAAAAGGCACATTGAATTCAAGCCCGCAACTCGTGTTTCTCATTTTTGGCATACAAACTTTAAAAGATAGCAGTGAACTTGCACACAAATAAGATTACAATTACTTTTATTCCGCGCATATTTCTATGTATTGAAATTTATTGGGCTGAACTTAGTATTTTCTTCTGGGATTGTGGCAAATTACATGACACGACTGTGTTTCAAACCCCTTAGGAGAAAGGTACAATGTTGTGATAAATAAACAGATGTGGATGTAAATATTTAACTTCGTCATAAAAACAGTTCACAGTTAAAACGTATAAATAGTGCTAATCAAATATTTTAAATAACGCACACACAGAGCCAGCGTATCAACCACGATGCACAAAAGCATGCCATTTCACAGACACAATGATTAACGATACACACGTCACAGTATATTTATTACTGCAGTGGAAAAAGATTTATCACAACATCATAACTTGCCTAGGTAGGTTTAAAGAACACAACGTCTACAAATGTAATGAGGTAATTTTAAGTATTTTTCGGAGTAAGAATAATTTACTTTTCATTTTGCAAAAAGCAACATGTCATGGCTCGCCATGTCTGCCAACTTCACTTGAAAGCTGCTCCATCATATCTAAATATATTAAATTAAGTATTCAAACATTAAAATCTCTTTTCAGTTGTAAATTACAAATTCAAAAATCATTATTTTGCTGTAATAAGTATGAAATATGCTACAATTGAAAACATGTATAAATCATTTAAATGCGAAGTGAAATTCCCAGAGTTTGAAAGAGACGAAGTAAGAGATAGAGAGCGACAAGCCTCACCCAGCAGATAGTTTTTCAGATGCTTTCTCGATCGATAAAACAACACTGCACCATTACGGCCTATTCATAATATTTTCGGCTGTTATTTTAAACCGTAAAAGTAATATATGTTGCCATCTGGATCGGGGCTACTTAAATATTTAAATATTTCAATATGCACAATTTAATTTACAAATAGTATTCTAAAAAAGCTAGGTTAAAATAATATTTTTACTATGAACTATTTCTCACTGATTGATGCCAACACGTCGCTGCTCTCGCTGTTGTTAATTCATATTTAAAAAGAAATAAATATAACAAGTTATAGCGTGTATTAGAGTAAAGTTTCTTTTATTCAGTATTACAGTACTCTAAAGTTAACCACAGTGTTATATTTTTGTGGAATACAGGTTATTGAAAAAACAAGTTGACATGTTATGCCTAGAGTGTTTTTCAAAAGGTTGATTTTCATAAGTCGCTTCCAATCGGGAATGGACTATAGTTATAACAGAAGGACAGCCACAATACTAGAGATTAAGTCAATGTGAAATTTTAATGGGTAAAATTAAATGACCATTGAAATTGGCTAAGGCAAGATATAATAATTAAATGTTCAGATGTCTTAATATTCGGCGAATGCTCAGGTCGATTTTATCACGAGATAGTTCCGCATCTGTGGGCCTCTGATAAATGTAAGATCCCCAGAATTAATGAAAGATCTTATTGATGATACACGTTTGCAAAATTTATACAAAACTCTAATTTCCGATATTAATAGTCTCACAATAAGTCAAGGAAAAACCCTACACACTGCACCAAGATTCAGTCAATTACTTAGCTGACCAGCTGCTGGAGGTGTTCTTCTTAACTAAGCACTACAAAGCTAGGTTTTAATTGTGCCTTTTCTTATCACGCCTCAAACAGTAATACACTCAATCATGTACTCGGAAGTTTGTAATAAAGTGTACTGATAATGTATATAAATATTGGTGACTATTTAAGTCATTACAATAGAGATTCAAGATGGTTTTGTGTTCCGTAACTATTCCCATTCCAAAGTATGAAGCAATATATTTTAAGCACTGCAAAAAAAAATATTTTTGAGACTGTTTTGATGGAAATAAATGTGTTTTATCTTATGTGAAAAGTTAAGCCAGTAGCACCCTCAGAAAACACCCTTTCTCCATTCTACCCACTTAAATTTGTTGTTGAGATCGCTCTAATTGAGTAATTTACACATTGTGTTTCCGACAACATTTAACTTACATGTATTTTTGGACATCGACTAAATGATAGCCATGGTGCTCGTTAGCTACATGTGTCGACTGTGAATGCGCCAAGATAGAACAATTGTACTTGCGCTGAGGTATAAGCCTGGGCGCAGATTTCTGTTTTTATTTTTTTTGTCTCGGTACACAACTCTTTGTACCTCCGTTTTTTCATATTTAATTCCATTTCGGTGCAATGTTTGTGCAAATTTTATGTTCCACACATAGAATCGGGTAATTTATCGGCTCCGATCAGCTGAATCAGTTGTGAAGGAATGGTCAATGCTTTCAGTACCAAATGGAATGCGTCCAAAGAAGTTGGGGTCTCTTGCCTGGTCGTTTCGTATGCACTGTGGAGTAAGATGTAAATAAAATGTTTATATGGTGAAGAAGATGGTATATTCGTGTTCTAAATAAGTGATTTTAGAACGCTGAAATTGCGAAAACTGAAAGCGATACGATGTTAAATCGTGTACTGATTATTTCAAGGAACTGTGTATCAAGTAGGTAAAACCAATATCTATAGTAGTTTCGATTTTCGTGACTTTTGTTTAGTGGTGGTATTTTATTATGGCTCCGACATAGGTGTACCATTTTACAGCCTCCACCTTGGGCAACCAGAAATTCTATACTGTGGTTGTGTAATGCTGGTGCGACTGTGTAGTGTCGAATACGAGTTTTTAGAACTGTTGTGGGTGAAAAAAACGGAGGAAGGCAAGCTATCATCGCGCAAGAAAACCATACATATATCGGCATTAATACTACACTACATACCCACTGAGAATTATGATTTTTGTGATATAAATATTTTATTATATGGTAGCGCAGCACTGGAAAGAATAAAGCACCTTTGCTGATGCGGGAATAACGTATTCCTCTGTGCTAGACGCCAGGCAAAGATATTGGTGAAGCCGTGAGTCTAGCGAGGTCTTTGTGTTAGGCCCCGTCCACAATCAATGCCAGCCTACAATTGATTTAGCACAATATAGCACACGCACACAAAGTAGAATGCAAGTCTTGGAATGGTGCTGCCTACAATCACGCACAGAATCTACACACAGAAAGTTGGCCAATATCCTATAATTCCTGTGCGTGTGCAACAGTAAGAAGCTTCAACAACATTGAGAAGCTTCAGAGGGTGTGACGGAGAAGGGAGCGAGGTAGGCAGTCCATGCTTGTGAGGTCTGTGAGTGAGTGGAATGTGTTGAGGGAGGAATTGGTATCTGTGAGAGGGGTTGGGTGAGTTCAGGAAGGAAGTGGAAAAGGAGTTAGTTGGGTGAAGGAGAGGTGAGAGAGCTCGCCACAGGGCGGTAGCCTAATTCCAAGTCTATGTATGTATGTACGTACTTCTTGAATATAAGTGCACCGTGCATGGCCAATCAGAACATTGATACCACCGAGTTCATGTGACGATCGAAATTGGTGCAAAGTAATGAATTTGACTATTAATTGGAGAGTTTGGCACCACATAAACATTGGTTTGTTTTGATTGAAATTGTTACTGTACAAGCGATGTATGTTTAGATGAACGGTATAATGTATTATACTTCAAAGTAAACAGCTGTCGACAATATTTTTTTTACATTCCACTGTGACCAACACACTCACGCGAAACTTAACTGAGCATAGTTTCTTTCATTTTCACGTCTGTTTTGTTTAAACATCTGTCGGTTCTGTGTGTCTGCGTGCTGTTTTGGCTGTAGGCTTTCGGATTCGAGCTGTGCATGTGCTCCTTGCTATTGCATGTGCTGAACGTGTGCTAATTCAATTGTAGGCTGGCCTTCAATATGGTGCACATAACATGCATAGGATAAAGAAGTAAAAACCTGTATTTGAGATGATAACGTCCACGACTAGCATTTGGCATGACTTACTTGGAGTTATTTGGGTGACTTGGTGTTAAGATGGTCATCTCTGAGTATCTTATGCCAAGTTTTTGACGCCGGTGAATGAGAATGTGAAATGTCATAAAAACTGCTGTGGCCAATGAATACAAATATTCTTGCGTGGAAAATTATTTCCTATTCGTATGCTCTTCCTAATTGGTTATAAAAGTGTTTTTTTCTTTCATGTTAGGTCAACATCAATTGTAGACAGATTGTTTCACTTGTTATGCTTTGTAAGTAATGTTATTTAGGCTGTGTCCCAGTTTGCTGAGAGAGTACTCTCTTGCTCACTCTTGACATCACAGATGTTGCAAGTTGCACAGAGAAGAGGGGTTGGGGAAGGATTGCGAAGGAATCGGCCATGGCATTTTCTGTGGGACTCATCCCAGCATTTGCCTGGAGTGATTTTGGAAAACCATAATCAGGATGGCCGGACCGGGAATCAAACTCGGGTCCTCCCGAATACGCATGCAATGAGTTACCACTGCGCCACCCTGCTCTGTAGGCAGCCATGTTGTTTTGTGTGTGTGGTATTTATAGGCTAGCAAGTATAATTACCAGTTCAACAATTATTTTTAAGATAATGGGACATGTGCAGTTTTTACTTGACACATTTCCTGGAGAGTGGAAAAGTTGCTATTTTTTCTGCAGTAATGTTGGCAGCGCCAGATTGAAGCTGGAATTCGAAGCTAACTTCCCTTCAATTAAAGAAAATCATGCACTATTCACTATACAGTTCATAAGATTTTCATGAACAGACAACAAGATACCAAATTATGTCACAGGAACACTCCATTAACATTTCTAACTATGTCAACGTCTGCCGAATAAGGGAAAGAAGAAATCCTGTTGTGAAATTTGCTTTTTAATTGCAGTAAGAAATGATAAATTAGTTCATCCAAATTACAGAAACTTTCCGTAAGTATAATACTGTAGAAATGCATGAGACACCTTAAAAAATATTTCTGCTGTCAGTTGTTAGCTTAGGTTTCAGACAAGACGTGTATTTAGAAATCATTAATTACCTCTCGATACATTTATGTTTCAAACAAGCAATTATGTGAGTTTACTGGATCCATTTTTCTTTATATATATAAAAAAAAATGAATCTTCATCACAGTCTTAACTATGTAATTAAATAGCTAAGCTTAGTTCATATAAAATAAGACATACTTTCGTTGGACCACTGATTATGATCGTAGAGGAATTTTCCGTGGATGTTATTTAAAGGTTCCATTCTCCAAGATAATAATACTTTAAATCCTGAAATTAATTACTACTTTAAACAAGAAATTGTTACGAATACTATATGTGTGATAGTGTTTGGGATAGGGTAATTTTATGCAAAAGTATTGTACCATGGTTTACATATATACATAATTTTCAGTTAAATAGTAAGGGCATTTGGACTGAGAGGAAATAATCAACTTGCCATACGTATCACTGCCCCTTTCTTGGAATGTTGCACCAGTAACTTTTGGGGGGGGGGGGGGGGTGAGATGACACCACATGCGTCAGTATCCTCTTCTAAGGAATTTCTGTGCGAAACTGCAAGCATTTATATTGAAAACCTTTTTTTTACCATAAATCGTAACTTCTCTTGAGTTACCCACAATTCAGACTGATCTGTACGTCTAATCTTGTAGTTTTATCTGTGACGTGACCAGAAATCAGCTTTTTCTCACTGAAATTAATCATTGAAGAAAACAAACACACATCTTCATACACTTTGTATGAAAGTAGCATTCTAATAGAACAAATCTCGACGTTTAAAATTCTGATAAAAGAAATATTACAACTACTGCTAAACTGCTTGGAATTAGACAGACCAATAAAAGCTGCATTCATAATTTTATTATTATGCCTTCAATTGATAAAGCAGGTTTGTACCATGCCTCAAAATGCATTGATTATTATTAATTTAATTAAAACCAAACTGATCCTTTGATGCTCTAGTTTAGAAAACTTTGCTTTCCAACCAAGTTAGTAGCATAAATTACAGAAATCACCTCTCATGAGAATATTTACAACAGAACAATTTCGTGAGTGAAACACATTATATCTGGGTCAGATGCTGTTTAACACCTTTTTCATTGCACATTCGTAATTAAGTTCCAGGCTTAGCTCAAGTCTTTGGTGTAACAATTTTATGGCCTTTGGAATGTTCGTACATGCCCTGACGCATGCCACATGGCTGCACAGCGTGACTGTGCACACTATGGGTCGACTTCGTCCCATCAGCAAGCGCTGAGAGCCTTGAGGCAAGTCCGAAGCGGCATACATGATTCTAAGTGGCTACAGGGTTGATTCCACACATTGGACAACTACAGACATGGAATGTAATTAACGTGATTAATTATTTAAATTGTACTGCCCGCCCAGAATTTGGCATGCGGTCGCCACCCTCTCGACCAGAAACTTTTTTACCCAACTAGCCACAGACCAGCCGACGTCGATAAGGAAGTTAAAAGAGTCACCACAGGATCAACACCCCTGCTCCCAGTGACGTCACAGCCACAGAGCCTCGAGCAGATGCGGTAAACCTGTAGTCAGCCTCCACCCAGGGCGATAAGAAATATGTGGCACTGCCCGCTACCCTGAGTTAATCTACCCCAATGGTGATAGGCTTACACCCCTGTGAGAGCCGCGAAGCTAAGATTTAGACTATATAAGGAATCCTGAAAACGCTCTTGCCAGAGTTTGTCGGCCTGCGACTGCAGAGTTGGGGGGGTTCTCCTGGGTCTGGATAAGTCCTCCACCTCTCCCAGCCTGAAGAAGGCCAGCCATCCTGCTCCAGCAGCTTACAAAGGCTCATCCATCTCCAGTAACTCCAGCTCCGGCAGCTTGGGAAGGCTCTCTGGAGGTAACTTCATTGTCTGCACTCTGCATCCTTTACCCAAGTCTTGTCTTGACTCCGCGGTAGCAGGCCGTCGCAACGTCCCCTCTGGACAACCACTCCTCAGAAATTTAACTCTGTCAATTGTGACATTTTCTAGGCGTTTGTTGATTTGGAGGGATTCTGTCCAGATTCGCCTTCACCTGGTGTAAAGTAAATTAATAATATACCCTGAATTATTTAAATTATCCAAGAACCGGATCCCCAGTGATTTCACTATTGGCAATAAAATGCTACGTCAAAAGTTCAAACTGGTTGGAGTTATTCTTTACTCACATTTAATTATTTCACGTAGAGATTTAAAGTGTTTATGAATTGGGCTCAATAACGTAACTAATTTCTCACTGCATAATAAGTGTGATTGGGCCGAATCCCTCAGGGTCACAGCGTCTGCAAAGGCTATAGTCTGCAAAGACTTACTAGGATTTCTGGGAGTGTCCGGAACACCCACGCTTGCCCACGGGAACATCCCAACTCTAGCCCGCCATTTCACACTGACAGTGCCTCGCGAGTGACTGCCGAAGATACACCCACGAGAATTGTCCAGTGGGGGTTAGGGGAGGAGCGAGGTTCTATAGTCAATGTATGAGAGGAGCCTCATTTTAGAAAGAGTATAGTCTTCCAGTATAACAGTAATAAGATAACGCCAATTGAAACCTTCCAATGACTAGGAAAGGAGGGGGATTACTCAGTAGGAATCGTCTAGAAAAAGTAAATGATGAAACAAAAAATAATAGACATTATAAACAACAAATAAATATTTCTGAAGCTATTCTGAATGCTTCATATTTTATCACGAAAACATGCTAAATTGCAAAAAGACCTAACAGAATAATACCTAAATTCACAATATTATCAATACACACACACATCCGAATTTACTTTATTATGGCAAACTCCAAGCTTCGCAGATGGGTGACTGCTTTGCGGTCACTACGTAATAAAAAGCTGGCGTGCCTTGAATCACAGTTTTGGGGATATACTCCCCTGCTGGCGCTAAGGACTCTGGCTTGGTGCGTAATATTTGGCTACTCTTGAAGAGTATTTTTTAGTGCGAGGAAGCTATGCTTGAATATCATACAGGATGATCACTACAACCTGTCGTGAAGTTAGATTTAATTTGGTTAGGCATTCACCCAATAAATCACCATTCTTATGACGTAGATGATTAAGCACAACACATCTCAGATTATATTAGACGACACACTATACACACTCATATTACCACACAAATATTACCACACAAATATTATAATTTAACTTTTCCCATGGATATAGTAGCACAGAAACACTAGTATTTTTACACAATTATTTGATTTAACATGTCAAACTGAATTAATTGCAATAAAACATGCATATAAGTATGTGTACATTGCAAACCTCTGACTGGTCAAAAATCTGACGTTACGCTAACATTGGGCAATTTCCCACAATCCAACTGTGACGTAAACCAATTTTGATTCTCATTTGTTTCCTGTCTCTTGTGCATCATTCATCAGCAATTTTTTTTTTCATGGTGTTACATGGCACATGTTTATAAACACAGTCTTTCAATATAATTTTCTATTATCTACTATATGTATATTAATTCTACTACCAATACATTATGTAAAACTATCCTTTCATGAATATAGACAAGGTAAACCTGAGTAATTTAACAGAGTTATATTATGTTCCAACAGTGTTTGATTGCTGCATTGTTTACCTGCATAATCTCAGCGCTGTGGTATAAATCTACCCTGTGAATGACGTTTTATACATTAAGGATTGGTTTTAAAAGGTATTCTCAAATTTAATACAATTTAGCGACCCAATTAAAATATATTGAATGTAAATTTTACGTGATTTACTGCATAAATACAGCAATCTTGATAGCTCTCCTCACTATCACATATATGTTAATTACTGCAAACTATGTAAAGCCTCCCTAAATTTTTATCATGCTTGATTAGTAATAACCATATATAACATTTCTAGGAATTATTTTCCAGATTTTCGGAAAAGCCTCTATTCTTGACCTTGTAAGTTGCAAGACTGTATGTTTATTTATATTGTAGACTAAAAATTAATCTCAAGTTGTCTGCTCGTTCCATTTACGTGTTCCGTGTCAGTTTTCTTATAGGTTGTTCACGGTAAAGTGAGCACTTTTTAAGGTCCTCCCAAAAGATTTTAACCCCTAATATATTTCATTGCAGACTCAGACGTTAACTTTTGAAAGTGATGAAATGTATAAACTGTGTTTAGTAGTCATATTGCAATTTTTATATTAAAAATAGACTGGAAGGTAAAAATTAATTGAAAGGAAAAATTTAGCAGGGCCTTAAAAAGTGCTCACTTTACCGTGAATAGCCTATACATTTCCGTGCATTGTAGAACAGGCCTTCTAAGGTGCGTCCTACAACGACACAGATACAGATCACTGAAGCGGACGCCTAAAGGCCAGTCTACAACCGGCCGTTCCTGTAGATGTTGATATGTCCGTAACTCTGTCTCAAGTGACTTCACATTGATGCAGTCCGAATATGGTCTACAAATGCGTTGTCCGAAGTGAGCTTTCGGAATCTTACACTAGGTCACAGTTGTTATGTAGTGTTTTTTTAAATTTGCTGAATTTTTTATTTTTTGGGGTTTATGAGATGGGCTATTTCAATATTTATTTGTGATATACACCATATCTGTTTTATTTTAAATGAGTTCGCTGACTGACATCCAGATTTTCTTTTTTAAACTTTACATTTTAAAAGTTTTATCCTTCATAGTTCAGACTGAAAGAAGACCACTAATTATTTATTAGTATTTCATCACATTTGTATTTAGAAAGCCCACATCGCATGTCCATTGCGTACATTTAGAACGTAAACATTCCACGAATGCGAGCAAAAGTATTGGAATTCCTCATTTTCTAACAACTTGGGACAAAAGTTCAGTTTTCTGAATGCTTTAACTTTGGATACGGGAGCTTGGGACAGCATCATGATGTTAGGGAGTCACGTACACCAATCAGCGTATCCTTGTTTTAAGATACGGGTTGGGATAGCACAATTTTAGACAGGACTTAACACACTCCGTTTCAATCTACAATGACATGCATGCGGATGCTGATAACGTACGGATACACGTAAGGAAACTGGCCATCTTCCAACACTTCCATTCCCCTGAATCAGTGTAGCCAATAGGAATAGAATATTTTGTATGTTGATATTCATTTTCTTGGCCATTGTGCTGTACACAGCAACAAGTGCTTCGATTTGTAGTGGCGATTATCATTTTTGTTTTAATAAATATGTGCACATGATTCGGCAGTCGTATTTACACATTTTTAAATACTGTAAAAGGATACAAAATGAAACGTGTTTATAATGAAATCTATATCGGTAATTGCAACAGCTGAGTATTTTTTATTTCATAAGTTGCAAGACTGTACGTTTCTTCGTATTGTAGAATGGTTAAAATTCATCCCAAGTTGTCCGCTTGCATTTCCAAGTCTGTTTTCGTACGTATCTGTACATTGTAGAATGGGCCTTATTTATTTAAATTGATCTGGCTGGGCTTAGTATTTTGTTGGGATTGTGGCATGCATTCAAATCACAGACACTAAACACCTAAGGCAAAGTTACAACGTTGTGATAAACAGATGTGGCTTTCAAAAAATTAATTTCGTCGTAAAAACAGTTTACGGTTAAAACGTATAAATTTTGCACGTTCAGTATTTGCAGTGACACACTCACACACACTTACACACTCACACACAGGCCTAGCATAAGGAAATATCACAATATCCTTTCACGTGCAGCGATTACAAAATGTTACAGTATATTTATTCCTGCCATGGACAAACAGATTTATAACAACTTTGTAACTTGCCTAGGTACGTTTATAAACCACAATGTGTACAAACTTGATGTGGTAATTTTAAGTATTTTTTCACAAGAGAAATTAATACTTTGTTCAGCAACACGCATTGTCATGTTGTCAGTCACCACTTCTGCCAACTTCATATTTGTAACTGTTTTGTCATCATATCTGAATATACTATAATAAGTAATCAAACAATTAATCTCATTTCAGTTGCAAACTACAAATTTAAAAATCAGTTTTGCAGTAATAAGTATGAAACATGTTAAAATTAAAAACATTATAATTTTCCTGCTACTACTAGCAGTGCGAAACTTAGAGAGAGAGAGAGAGAGAGAGAGAGAGAGAGAGAGAGAGAGAGATAGAGAGATAGAGAGAGAGAGAGCGCGCACACACACACACACAGTACTGTATGACAAAATATCATAGTAAGATAAATATTATTTGCAGCACAAATGATACTATCACAAACAACGCGTAGTTTAAATAAATAAATAAACATTTATTTTCACTTTATTGCTGAAGTGGGAGGGGAGCCTGAACAAAGAATTACAAAATGGTCAGCCGGCCTCAGAAAGGCTTGGCAATTGCAGACAGAATCCAAATTATTTGCAAGCAGAATCACTTCACACGGAAATATGTTAAGTTAAAATATTTGTAGAGCTCGCAGAAAATGTAAAACTCTGAGAATTCAATTGTATATTTGCATTTTACAGATGTAAAACGAGTCATTTCATGGGGGGCGTGGTTCCTGAAGCAAGCAGCGCGTTGGCCAACAAATGGCAGCATGGTCACCCATTTCACAGCTGTGCCGCAAAAGTATATCTATAGCATTTTTTTAAAAGTAAATTTTTTACCTCGTGTGGACTGCAAACAACTGTGGTTTGTAATATGCTATGTCAAATTAATGTAGAAATATTTGAAAAATACTCTGTGATAGAGGTGCGGCCTCAATAAATGAAGCATGCATGTGGCGACATTAGCAGCAAGCACTAACTACGGCCTATGAAGAGACAAACGAAGCTAAACTATTGCATACGGTGTTTCATTTTGTTTAAACACCTGGATATTATTCTAGAACTAAGTTTAATTTGTTACACTAATAATAGCTGTTTTGTAACAGTATAAAATCAATTATATAGACATTTTGTCTACGACCTCCTTCTTTCCTGATATCTCCGATATCTCTTGTGAAAATCTAGGCTGTCAAAATAGTCATAGTGAAATTTTCTTGCTGTCGTTCGTGCATCAGCTGATATAGAATTTTGTGTACGTGTTGATGTTTATATCATTTATGACGTTCCCACGCAGTGGCTGTTAAAAAAATTGGGTGTGTATACGAGATCGGGATACCAAACATATGTTTATAAGTGTGACAAAGTTAATGACATCAGGGCGTTGAATGTCTGGTTGATTAGGTTAGTAATAGATTAAACGAGTGAAGCAATAAAAGGCAACAACTTAGGAGTTATGTTTTCGAGAGTGGCATGACTGTGAACATGCGGGATAAAGTAAATGTTACAGAAAATGTAACATGTGAGTTTAGTATGAGTTTAGTTTAACGACAGTAATTTGCCGGTTTGGATGTGTTCAGATTTAGGAATGATTTATTGCCTGTTTTATTATAAATAATACTGTTGGAAGTGTTCGTTGAAATAAGTGTGTGATAATAAGAGTGTATAAATGGTGGTATTCAGAAGATAATTATTTAATACGAAGCTAAAATAGAAATATGTGATGCATCATGGTATTTTCGAATGAAAATTATATGTGTACCATTGTGCAACGATATGTTCCACATCTGATAATGAAAATGAGCATGGTATTTCATGTTGGCAGAAAATGGATATGTTTGGTAAAGGTAAGTGTTGATACATTTGGGTAGAAATGTGCTTTTCCGGTGTAATGAGTGTTGTAGTTAGGTAATGCTAGGTCAGGATTCTTTAGCAGGTACCTAGTCTTTACCATTTGTAATTAACTATTGAATATGTTTGGTGTTTGTAGTGACGTGTAGAAATATGTTGTTGTAGGTAGGCCCTGCTAGGATAGGTTAGGTCGAGTATGCTTAGGCGGTATTCGATAAAGTGAAGCATATAATATAGCAGAAATATGCACCTATTACAGTGATTTATCCACACACGACCCATGATAAACAAGTTGTGGCTGAACAACCAAAAAATGTGATTCTTCGTTTGGATACACATTATTTTATGCGCCAAGTTAATAAATAATTGACTATTTTTGTTCAAAATGTTCATCCATTACAGTTATTCGCCCACACATGAGCCGTGATAAACAGGGTGTGGCTGAACAACCAAAAAATGTGATTCGTCGTTTAGATACGTTATTTTAGGCACAAAGTTATTAAATAATTAACTATTTTTGTTCAAAATATGCATCCATTACAGTTTATTGCCCACACGTGACTGGTGATAAACGAGGTGAGGCTGATTTACCAAAAAATATGTTTTGTTGTTTACAAATATTAAACATTAGTTTAGACGGCAAGATAGTAATATATTGACTATGATACCAAATGTGGTATCGCGTCGTACACTTGGGTGGTTGGGCCTAAGTGTACTTGATACCATATGTGTTGTCGGGTAGTACAATAGAGCAGAAGGGGTCAATTGTATTACCCGATACCACATATGGTACCCGATATATGTGGTATCGGGTAGTTTAATAGAGCAGATGTAGTTGTAGTTCGTGTTACCATCGTCTAAAAATGCTGAAAAGTGTCCCCACCCGAAAACCCCCACATTCCCGAGGATGCCCCGTTGGATTGTCGTAGAAAAGGAATGGAGCAATAGAAAAAATTGAATCATGTCATCGACGCCATATTGGTGATGTCATAAGAAGAATGTAAACATCATGGTATCGGGTTCTTAAATAATCCCCATTTCCCCTGTCGTTGATTTAACACTGAATATTGGTTATCCGTAAACCGTTAGCCTGTCATTACCTAGGAAAATTGGGAGTTTACTGTATATGTTTAGTGTTCATGCTGCTATTTGTGTGTTTTGTTGTATACAAAATTATTTTATGATTCTTAATATTATGTTTTAATTTCAGGCTTCAGGAGCTATGGGTCTTGTGCTACATCAGTAAATAACCCTCACAAAAATGGACTCTGCATCATTGGGTGTTCTCCAAATGTTTCGGCGGCTCGGTTGACACAAAAAAAGCAGATTACAGTCAACAAATTAATCCCATTTGTGAAATATACCAGTGATGTTGAATTTTCTCAAAAACCTGCTTTTTGTAATAAGATAATTATTTCAGATATGGTTAACACTGTGAAATCAGATATTTATTTTCCCACTAGTTGTGATGTAGTAGAGAAAGTTGACAACATTTCTCCTGATATCTATGTAGAGGTTCCTCACAGGGAAACAGTTTCTGAAAAGCGAGCTGCTCGGTTGATCGTAATCAGGCGTCGCAAAATGAAGAAACATAAACTTAGAAAACTGCGCAAGCGTATGAAGTTTGAGTGGGCCAAAGTTCGTCAACGTAGGGAGTTCAAGAAGGAAAAGGTGTTTCAGGCGGAACTTATAGCACAGATAAAAGAAGCAGAGAAGTTTGATGCAGCTAGTTACGTAGCAGAGAGGTTGGAGAAAGCAACTTATGTTCCAGTGAAGCAAAATAAGTGGATTGACAATAATTAATGACGTGCAGTTAAGCAGGAATGATAAACAATGTGGCTTTTACTGGCATTTTTAAAAATGTTAAATTTTTTTTTGGATTTAGCCAAAAAATTAAAGTAAACTGTTTTCTTTCTTGTTTTAATTTTTTTGAAAACTAATTACATTCCTTCCAGGCTACGTATAAGTAAAAACTTCTAATTGTGTATCTATTTTATGTCAATCGCATTGAACAATTTAGGGTCTGATTGCAATTATTTCCCCTTATACATAATATATTAAAATTAAGTTCATATAAGCTGGCCATACCTTGATTTTGTGTTTCAATGACTCATCATGTTTGTACCTGAATTGTAGTTGAAGACTATTCACGGTTTCTTCATACTTAATTGATTCCAGCTTTTGAAAAATCCAGCCTTTCAAAAATCACCCCATGCATATTGTGTTTGGTTGGTTCCTGAATATGCCAAGTATCACAAGTATTTTATACTTACGCTAACATAAAATTATATTTTTGATTAAAATTTAACTTTTTCTTATATTTTACTGTAGTTAATGCGATTAAAAACAAAGAGAATATAAGTGTGTTGGTAATACTTAGTAAGAAATAATTCTTCTACAAAACATTATTACACGTAGTGCGCACAAATGCAGTGCATTGGCCCTATGGTGTAGTTTTTTAATCTTAGTTTGCAGAAGGTGGAGGAATATCCTGGAAATAGAACTTTAGCAGTGCTTCAGAAAAATTTGAAGTAACTGAATGGATTATACACGATTGCTCGTGATCTTTTTCTATTTTTGCAGTCGCATCTGCTCACTTATTTTACCTGTCACATATGTTGCCTTTTACTCCAGAAGAGGCCATGATGGTGTAGTGGTAAGGTTGCCCAGATTTTCGTACGTGGGAATCGTGGCAGATGATGTCGCTGGTTGGCTGGATTTCTCAGGAATCTTCAGTTTCCCCCGCCCTTGCATTCCGGTGCTGCTCCATACCCACCTCGCTTCACCCTCACCAGCTCTCAAGACATTGATGTTAAAAGTTGTCCCAATTCTTCCTCCAGAATTGATGATGAAAAGAGGTGTGTGGTACAGTGCAGTGGAGAGACATTACATAGAACTAAGTGCCGGTTGCACTATGTCTGATTTTACTGCGATTAAGGCCTGATTGAAAATTGTCTGTTAGCAACATTTTCTTTTTATCAATCTATGGTTGAGAATATCTAATGTTTAATTTGCCTCTAACCAATGGTTATCTTAAACACAAGAATAGGTTCCCATTGCAAGGCTAATCAATTCATTTACAACAAAATGATAGTACTCATTCTTGGCTGATGAAAGTTTGTTTGTATATTAAAATTGATTCTAACGCTAGCAGATTTCATGTTATTTTTTTGGATGACGATGATGAAGAAAGTGATCACATAAATTGGTTGCAATTATTCAGAAATGCAAGTCGTTTTTTAATGAGTAATTATTTTGTAATATCTATTTTGATGAAATTTAATGTTCTGATTCTGCTTGAAAATATAAAACATATCTTAGAGCTTCACTGACATAACTAACTTTTTAGTGCAGAGAAAATAAGTTTACAAGTGTTTACAAATATTTTAAATTATAGTATTTACATGTAATATTTCAGCATTATTTCTTGGAGTGTGTTGTCAGTAAGTTTGCTATATGCAAAGTGAGATTTTGTTTTCTATTTATGAGAATATTGAGAAGCTAACCCACAGAACATTTACCTGAACTACTGAATTTGTAACCAGACTAGCATATATTATTTCATAAATTATGTCATGTCGATAAAGGTGTAGACATAAAAAATTTAGGGTCTTTATAAAGAGAGTATTGCAACAGCAGAAACAAACATATCCAAAATAAATGTTTTGAAATCTCTCTGTGATGCTAAATTCACATTATAATACAATATGTGTATTGGGAACAATGTAATTTTTTTTTTCCTTCGAAAAAGATGAGTTAAGCAGGATTCAACCAGGCAAAAGAATAAAATTTCATTCCACAAACTAAAAAAAAATAACCAAGGAGGCTTTTGAATATCAGCGTGAAGGATTTGCACATACAATTAAATTCTTTGCAGAGTTACAAAATACCATACTCAACATTCTTTTCTTTGAGGAGGTGGTTTGCACTACATTTGAAAATAATGACACAAAATTTCAGCAATGGTCTAGAAGAAAAGAAATTTATTAACTGTAAAGATACTTTCACTGCAAAAGTTTTTAAATAAACTGTTGCCACAAAATTTAAAGACAACCTTACTGTATTTTGCAGTGCTGTACCATATTAACATGTGGCAAACACAAATCATCAGTACAGAGCCATTGATGAATAGAAAGTAAATCTTGGTTGTAACAATGTGCTTGTTGATATTTCTGAAAATTTCACGTGCAAACACAGCGAAAATAATCAAAGCATGCATTTTGGAGAGTTGTACAACCTGATTACTCTGCACACTCAAATCTGATTTGTATGGCATCCGTTTCATTCCGTTATCTTATTTGTAAGGACAGCTTTTCGTTAACTGTAAAAAAACTAGAAGAAAAAACATTTATTTTAAAATTTAAAAAACAACAGTGAAAATTTATTAAAAACACATTTGAAAGCTGCAACATTTAAAAACAGTATGGTTGTAACTGCCTGTAACCTCCTACGATACATCGCAAGGTCATTGATCTACATCCTGAAAATGTAAATCTTTTAATAGACTAGGTCATAACATTTGACTGTGAATTATTTATGACTGGCCTTTACCAACACATTGCTGCTCTCACTGTTTTTAATTTATATTGAATTCATAGTATATGCTACAATTTATAGAAAATATACAAGTTAAAGGTTTATTTAATCAAAAATATAACATATTCTTTGGGAAAATTCAGCTCCACTCACTCAGGAAACCAACAAAATCAAAAGAAAAATCAAGGATAAGCTTGTATTATTAGCAATTTAAAATATTTTAAGTCAACAGAGTATTGAGATAAAAAAACATGTGAATCCCATTAATTAAAAGAGAAACACCTTTGCATCTCAAAAACAACAGCAGAAACACAATCCGTACAAGGTCAGTCACACTTGTGTTCTTGGACAGTGTGTGTTGCTGCCTGAAGATGGGAACAGGCAGCAGTTCCTGAACTTCGCATTCTACCTGTTTTGAAAAAACTACTGTGTTTGTGGGATTTTCTTTGTTGTATTTGTTTTATTTGAGTAAATAGATAACTAGCCTGTGTCGCCTTCGGTGTTTTGTCTGCTGGTCGTGTATAGTTTTTCATATACATGTATAGTATATTAGTTTTCTGAATTTGACTTGCTATCGTGTTTTATTTGACTCTATTCGTTCCTGGAATTTTGTGGCTTTGTGCATGTATATTCTTGAACTAGAACATACCTGGCTTGCATTCTGTCGTGTCTGGTAAAACTGCTGTGTTTGAGTGTTTTTATTTGTTACGTCGACCCGTTTTGTTCCTTCTTATTGTGTCAGCGTTGTCCTAACTTTTTCAAGCAGGTTTTCAGCCTGTGTAGTTTTCTGTGTGTTATCTTTTGGTCGTGTATATATTGAAGCATGTCAACATGCTGCACAGTACACTTTGCATGCTTTACGGGCGCCTTCGCCCCATCTCGGGCCAACGAGAGCTCGGGGTAAGTTATAAACAGTGGCAGAAGTACTTTTGCGTACTGACGAAAGGGACTTCACGCCTTGGACAGCCTCAGAATTAATTATGAATTGTAACGCCGGTCCAGAACCCATCGCCAGCCTTTCGAATAAATAAAATATTTTTGACGGACCACTACCTTACATTTAGCTGTGTAAGCGGTTCCAGTGATAACACGAGATAGCAGCACCTCTGCTGCCCTGTGACATCACATCCCGCCAGTCTCAGGATGAGGTGTTTAAATTTGTCGTTGCTTCCACGCAGGCAGATAAGAAATGAGTGGCGCTGCTGCAACCCTGATAAACGTACCTCTGCACTGGAAAAGGCTACTCTACCCCGCACCCCTAGAAGATTGCTGGCCACGTTGTTTTTCACTGAGAGGGAGCGTGGCACACATCAATGATTGAATGTTTTGATTCTCATAAAGGACCGGCTGACTGTTACAAAGAATAATACTTACATTTCAGTGTTTGTACTTTTATGTCTGTATGCAAACAATTTATTTATTTCAATTATAAATATTGTTTACCTAACTTAAAATTATTGTGTAAAATAGTAATAATTTTAGTATAATATTATTAATAACATGTATGTCTTTTTAACTTCTTTGACAACTTAGATGAGCCAACCAGAGGTTTGGCTGCCCAAGTCATCTCGAACATACATCATGACAATAATATCCAAACTCTATGCCTGTCAATAGATTGCAGTACGCTTGAAAATAAAATAATCAGCAATGCACATTTTGTATAAAAGAACTTTACAAAACTCCATCGTCTGTTCTAGTAGAAACACTTTTCTACTTCATAAATTGCATGCAATCTTACCATTCTTTTCTGTCCAGTGGTTTTTATGGTGCCTAAGCCCCCCCCCCCCCCCCCCCCCCCCCTTGTAGTTTAGATTAAGTTAGCATGGGAGGTAAACTTGGCCCCAATAACGGTCAAGTTTTCCCAATATCACTAAAGCTGCGAGCATGTGTCCTTGTAGTTAAAAACTTCCCTGTATGTCTAGGCATAAGGGGCTCAGTCCTGAGACGCGCTTGGGTGTTATCCCTACTTTGGATCTCAGACTCGCCTCTTAGTTTCAAGGTAGGTTAGAAAAAAATCTTTTAATGTCATTATTGTGAACACATCATACTAGTTATTTTTTATTGAAATTTTTTTTTTTTTTTATGTTGTGTTTAATATAGATGTTGACGTGCTCCGTAGACCATAGGCCGTTCTCCATGTCTAAGCATCCAACACAGATCGGCCACAGAGTTGTCACTGTGAGAGCAGCTACGCCCAGCATACTGATCCATGTGTGCACACCAGTTGCATTGGTGTAGTGATAGTGCACGTTGTAAATAAGATTTATATTGTGTATATCATTTTTAGATCGTGAAGTAAGTGTTCCGAGTGCATCCGGTGCAACGAGCAATATGTCATGTGTATTTTGAGGGTTGTGTGTACAACATTTAAACAAAAGGGTTTTTATGAAGTGTCCGCCACTGATTTCCAAGTTGGCGCGATCCCATTCCTGGTGCATCTGACAGATAACATCTGGTTCACGACAAACATATTCGTCCTCTTGAAAAATATCTATCAGCGGTGGATTGGGGTTAGGCATACACCATAAACATTTTGTGCACAACGCGGTTAGTTAACCATTGGTCGTTAGCCAGTCCCAATAACCACAAACGCAGTGCGGTTGTGGTACATACCATCTTCCCTCTTGTTATTCTTGATTGCCTCACAGTCGTGGCTTTTACCCACGCACCCGTCTTGGTAGGGCTGGTCCTGCCAGCTCGTCACGGGAGGAGGGGGGTAGCACGTGTGTCACCCCTCTCAGCGAAGACGACTTGCACCAAAATGGGTGTTCCTTTAGCTTGCTCGGACAATGGCTAACTATTGTCGTTTCTTTCAGGTTTTCTTGCATTGGATTCCCGTCCAATTTACTTTTCCATGTGATGACTGTCCATAGGATAGGTCTTTGCAGGTAGCAAAACATGTGAACCCGAGGGTTCAATTGGATTCTATTTTGTGAACCATGTGGTTACTGGTGTTCATGCAGACAAGGAAAGTTGAAAAACATAGTAATTTATGTGGATACAGAAGTGCTGCAGTTGTCGAACATGAAGTCTGACTTCGTAAAAAGCCATGTGCTTGGGCAAGCCACTTAACATACTCAGGGTTGTGACATCCGGGAATTGGTTAGGTGACGGTATTTGTAGATTACGTTTTATTATCAGGCGGACACCAGTGCTCCACTCAGTGTAAGAGTCAGATATAATAATTTGGGTCGTGGGCCATTCGTCCTAAACGTGACCCCGAGATTCTCTGTCATCACTGTAGATTTTCTGAAGTGCTGCAAAACTATATCCATGTTGCCTAGGCTAGTAGAGGATATTCAAGCTCCCTCTATACGCTTATGCTAAAGTTCAGTGAGAATTGTTCTGGCAATCGCACGCCTTCACTGGTTAAGTGGTCGAGTGTGACCATATTAATTAAGTTGGACACACAACAGAACAATCATGATTTATTTAAATCATTTTCTCATACGAAGCACTTACAAGAATATGCTCCTATAGTCCAT
This sequence comes from Dryococelus australis, assembly GCA_029891345.1. NCBI lineage: Eukaryota > Metazoa > Arthropoda > Insecta > Phasmatodea > Phasmatidae > Dryococelus > Dryococelus australis. The sequence continues at coordinate 51,890,533 of CM057006.1, read as the reverse complement.
TCTCTGCCAGTAATTGTTAGCAGGGCTACCTCTTACTGGATTTTACTGGAACCTTAAAAGACAGTAAGGGCGTGTGGAAGAAAGAGCAAATTAATCTAGCCTAATTGACCCATAATACTATCCTAAATATAACAAATAGCATATGTTCTCAGTGACATATCTAAAATGATGCTGTGCTGCCTCGCAGCACCATTTAACATGCACCACCGATCGTTGACGCGTCGTTCACATTCTGAAATCTACTTCTTTGCGATGGGCCACACTGCTTGTTTATTGTTCAAGTGTGTTCTTACTGTGGTGAATGAGGGTGCTTGCGGTAACATTGTTACATTAGTGCATTATACTCGTAGTGCCACATGTTCTTGTTTGCATGTTTTATCTGGAGGGGGAGAGGTAAGACACTGTCCCACTCTTCCTCATCGCGTGCAATTTCTGTTCCTGGTGTACGGGATAGGTGGTCGACGAGCTGATTTACTTCTCTGGCCACGTATTGTACCTCGAAGTCATAAAGTTGCATTAGGAGGGCCCAACACATTAGCTTACTCCAGCGGTCCTTCATGTTGTGCAGCCACAGTAGGCAGTGGTATGAAGCATTTATACTTTTAACAGTGCTGTTTACTACGTACATATCCACACTAAGGACAGACAATCCCGTTCATTTAGGTCGTACTGCCGCTCTACTATGCTGAACTTGGCGCTCCTGAAGTCAACAGTTTAGCACTCATGATCTGACAATTGGAAAATTACACCTAGTCCCTTCTCACTCGTGTCCATTTGGACGTAGAAGTGTCAACTTGGGCCAAGTCTCGACAGGGTTTGACACTCGCAGAATCTCCACATCTTCGAACCTCTGTCGTTGGGCGTGTTGCCATTTGAAGTGAAAATTCGGTTACATCATTTCTGTCACCAGTGCTGGGATAATAGAGGACCATTCAATGTATTCCCGGAGTCAGTTAATTAATCCGAAGAATTTTCTTTACTGTTTGTGTGTGGTGGGTATAGGATATTCCTAGCTGATGTTAAGTTGTTCCGGTATTGGTTTACGCCAGTTCTCGCTAATGAGGTGGCCTAGGAACTGGATGTTTTCTTTGCAGATATGACATTTCTTGTTGGCACACGTCAGACCGCTCATTGCCAAGCGCTATAACATGATTGACAGGTGGTGCAGATGTTCTGGCCATGATTCAGACTACACAACCACATCGTCGAGATATGCCAGGGTGGAGACACCAATCAAACTAACCAATACACGAACTATCATTTCCTGAAAAGTTGACAGGGCACATTGCAGGCCGAATGACATAGCACAAAATTGAAAGTGTCATCTGTCAGGGGTGACTGCCATCTTATGTCGATCTGTGGGTTTTATCAGGCACTTGTCAATATCCGCTGCGAATGTCGATGTCAATACCTTCGCACGTCCCAGTGTGTTCTATGTGTCTTGGATATTGATGTACGGTGGTGGAGCACTGCTTATAATTAAATTTAAGCGATGGAAGTCCACACAAAAATGCCAGGTGCCATCTTTTTTTTGGTGCCAAGGTGATTGCTGAATTAAATGCACTTTCCGCAGGATCGATAATGACTTCTGCCAGCATCTCTGCTATTTGATCTTGTATTATCTCCAGGTGTTGAGGGTAGTATCGACGTGAACTGTCATACAGTTGTGTATCCGTGGTTAATGGGATGGCGTGTTCTGCTTTGGTGGTTCTACGTAAAGGGTTGGCGACGGTGAATACGTTCTCTTCGTTCGTTCAGGAGTCGTTGGACGGCTTATATTCTGGGGGAACTGTATGGTCAAGGTCGTCCAGGGCGACAGTGGGCGTGACGCTCTCAGTTCGAGGTTCCAGATTGTAGACGGTAACAGCGCTCTTTACATCAAATGTATCCGTCGTGTAGTGGGTTCGACAACTGCTTTTTGTTAGGACAACCAGGGAATCCCCAGGGTGATCTCTTCCCTGATGTAAGAAACAAATGGCATGCCCCGAAAGTTGATCGTAACCGTCACTTTGCTGATAATGTCTCCTGTATGCTGACGTGTTGCTAACTGTATGGGCTGCTTGTTTTGCTTTACTTCCAGATCGGCGTAAATGGCATGAACGAAGTTATGTGATAGAGCCATGTCCACTTACACTCTGAATAAAATATTGTCAATTTGAATAGGAATTTCAATAAAATTATCTGTTTCATTCGTGATTTGCCTGCGTAAGGTGTGGGCTGCATTCTGTTGTTGTTTTGGTAGTGGCCTGGGTAGGTGGCGTCCGGCTGCTCTACCCCCAAAAACCATGTTTCGGTGGTGGCCGGGGTGGTTGTTGTGGCTCACGTGGGAAGTCTGCCCACGTCCGACAGTCGTTCCAATGTGGCCCGCCACACCACCTGCAGGGGTGAGTGAACTGTCTGTTTCTGCCTGTTTATCTCGGTGTGAGTACACTGTCCCGGGTTAATTCCATCGCTCCTGGCCGGGACATAGTTGTTTTGATTGTGACAGCAGCGGTTTCTGACACTCTGTTTAAAGTTTCTCCCATGGACATGATCTTGGGTCTGTTGACATTCGCCTCACAGCATGGCTGTGGATTGTCACGGTCACGGCACAGTTGCGAAGTACTGTTAGCATCCAACATTGGAACTTTTCGTAGGAATTCCTGTTAAGTGGTGCGGATGGCTGATGCTAGTGAAGGGCGGTGCTCTTTTCGGGCTGAGCTGGCAACTACTACCAATGCGTCTTGTGACAGCTTCGGGTGGTAGTTGCGTATGAGATTAATTTTGCTTGTGGCGAAATCGTATAGTGACTAGTCGGCTGCGTGCTCGTATAGACTTGATTGTGGTGACAAATGTGCACTTGAAATTTTGCTGGAATCCCTCCCATGTCAACCTGTAGTGTGCTACACTGCACCACCAGGTCTTAGCGTCTCCAAAAAATTGCTGTCCGATATGAGGCCAACCCTCCTGGACGACCCAATATAGGACGAGTCGTCGCTCACAGTCTTCTATGAATGCTCCGAAATCTTCGCTGGCTGTACCTGTATAGCTTGGCAGCGATTGGGACTTGGCTGTAATTGCTTGTTGTGGTTGGCAACACATATGTCTGCTCACGTACTCCTTCGCGGTGGTCGGAGGTGCATAGAGGATTGCCGCCTGTGCTCGCAGGAGCGAAGTAGATTGTAATGGCAGCGGGGGTAACGTAAGCTGTGTGTGGAGCGGGTAGTCTTCCACTGTTTTTTGCCCTATCTCGTGGTGCATTTCCTGTTGGTACTGCATTGGTGTGATGCATGTCCGACCCACGTTTTCCTTAGCTCTTGCATATTCTTGTGCTATTTTCGGATTCGGCTGTACCAGTACGCAGCGGGCACAATTTATGTGCATTTCTCATGGTTTGTTCCCATGGCATAATGCATCCTTCGTGTAAGACATGTTTGCAGAGGGTACAAGCTAGTATGGCTGTCCCATTTCCGCCGCACCTACTATAGTGTGCACATTTCCGAAGAGTTCTCTGTAGTTGTAACCTTGCCAGTTCCGTGTCAATGTGTACTAGCGGGCAAGTACAAAATACTGGTGGGTATGCTGGGTTGATGAAGCCCTTGACTTGTGGTTTTAGGCAACAGGTGCACATTTCTTCTCTTTGTCCCATACTGATGCGAGCCAATGCACTGTTACAAAGTTCCTGGTTTGCTGTTCATTATCTTGCCACATACATAGTATGGCAGCTGGGTCCTTACAAATGCATGCAGTGTAGCTATCCCATCCGAATGAAAACGGATGTGGTGGTGATATGGCTCATAGGCATCAGATGCACAAAGAATCTGCACTTCTGCTTGTGCTTCATAGATTGAAACTTCTTGGTTGGGCATGCAATGTGGTTGATGCTGTAAGAACATTTAAATTTGTTCTGCTGAACCACATGTTCACGGGTCACGGCTGACACCCACATGCTCGACACGGTAGGGGTGGTCCTCCCCGTGCGAAGTGTCACAGTTGGAGAGGGTGGCAGGGGGTAACTTTCCCGAAGCTTTGACTGTCCAAGATGGCGGCCCTACGTCACCAAGCCGGGCGCGTGACGAGGCGAACTGTTTCATGATGGCAAATGACAATGTCATTATTGGCACGATTTTCCATATTGCATTTTCCTCAATTTCCTTGTAGCGTTTCCATGTTGTGTTGATCTTCGTTGCTCGTTGAATGATGGGAAACTCTGGCAGTTGCGGAATAGTGAGCAAAGCTCAGGAAAGAGGTCTTGCATTCCCACGTGGTTATCATGTATACAGAATGATGATACGAAATACAGGTAGTTGGGAGTGGTACATATGATAGATACTTCAGGATGAAATTGCTGTAGGCAGCCATGGGAATAGTTGGCAGGAGATGAAGTGCTACTAGTTGCGATGCCACTTGACATAGGAAAGGTGGTTTATCAAGGAATAAAGCACTGTGTGGTTAATGGATGATCTGGGGAGAAATGATGGGCCACTAGTTGCGGAGACACTTGACACTAGCCTAGGTTGGACCATGGGGGAATAAAGGTTATGTGGTTACCTGATGCTAAAAGTTGAATTTCTCCTATAGGCGTCATTGCTCAGTAGTTGGTAGATGTCGATGTGATGTCAGGGTCGTTTGGCCGACGACCAGTTGGCCTTCCCCCAGTGATCCAGATCTTGCATGTTAGGTGCCGTTGAACCCATGTAAATATATTCCAGGACTGCGTAGTCTAGCGAGGGCTGTTGGCCTCCCTCATATGACAGTACACTCCCGGTGGGTTATTCTGGCTATACACCACCATTATTCAAGACATGTGGTAAAATAAAATAATATTCAAGAGGTTAAGTAACAGTGAAGCAGTTATTACAATAAAAATTCAGGGTTCTCACCATCATGTAAACGATTGTATTTTGCTTCGTCAATGGGGCACTTACATCTGCTATTCCGCTGTTCTAGCTGGGAGGGCTCTTACACTGCGAAAAATGGCCCTAGAGCCTAAAAGGTTAAGAAGTGCATTAGCCTCGACTGTGTAAAAGACAGACCGAGGTGTGAGAGACAGCGTACTCTGGGCGAGCCAGATGAAGGTTCCGGTAAACTATAATTGACAATACAGAATTACATTATGACCAGTTAAAAAGTTGAAGTGCCCATAGCACCACAATTTGTTGGTCATCTCGCAATGTTTTGATTGCTACTAAATGGGTGCTTGGTGCAGAGTTTGCTCATTGTTGGAGACACTCACCCATGATATCACATGACGTGATTAATGCAAAATGAATTAAATGAAATGATGTGACCCCTTGAATGCCGATGGGATGAACACACTAACAAATCCTTATCACAAAGTAGAAATACATAAATTAAAAATATAAAAGTAATTACTCTCGTTCAACCGTGCTGCTTTCATGTGGCAAGGTAACATCACACTCTGCACATGTAAAAATGAAGCAATGTCTTTTTATAGTCTTTCCCAAGTAAAGTATATTATGTCCTTACGTGTGTTAGGCAAAATGTAGGCATATGCATTCATATTTGAGTACTGATAAATATTGCTAAAATACAGTTGTAATTGGCCATGTGGCTGTGTACACTGGTCAATTTGGTGTGGTGTTGCAGAACGCGACCTGAAGGGTCAGTATCTCAATACCTGTTAAAATGTCATTTCTGGACAAAATAATCTGAAATATAAAATATCTGAAACACACTTAATATGTCCAAAAACCTACGTAATTAATTACAAGAAATATTATTTAACACATTACATGCCACAATTGCCTTGTGTGTGGCCGTTTGGAAAATTACACAAGATCGCACATCAAGTGCATGAACTGTCAAACAAATCAATAAATAAACACAACACTACACGCCACTGAAAATAACTAAAACTATAACGTAAACAGAAGTGGCGATTTGTCTCGTACTTACATGAGGTACAAGGTAATATGTCAAATACTGGTCTATTTTTGACTCATAACACTTGGCGAAAATTGACATAACCCTCAAATACATAACACTGGAAACATAAACATGGGGCAATCAGCTCTGATGTGCGGAACATTTGCAATTTGAATCAGTAGATAGCTGGGTTAATATTACAAGTGATGTTTCAACATGCACACTACTGCGGGATACTGAACAGTTAAAGTGGGTGACGTTTAAATATGTTGCACAAAATAATCGTTTTACCTAACAAACACTGGCAAGGTTGTACTGCAGGAGAAAATAGACACAGCAGGGCAAACAAAACACACACTTCCCTACATATTAAACAGTCTATGAAAAATACACTTTCTACAATTTCCTATTTTTAATGCTACACTATTACAGACAGAGACGTGGCACTGATTCAGGTACGCAGGTGGTGCTCTGTGATGTGGTGCATTCCGACGTCACAGTTGGCATGAAGTCGGGAATGACCCGAGGCCAAGGCGCTGTTGACGTTAAATGGTTACAGTTAACAGTCACGATAAATTTCCTAAATTTACGAATGTACACGACGCTTTGCATATATATACTACAGTGGGCGCTATCGGTGTTACGCCATGTAGTTAAGGAGATAGATCCCAAAATTGTTCTTTACGTATTATGTACACGTTTTATTTCGTGAATTAAATTTTAAAACGTCAGGATTAGTCTGAAACCACCGACATCGTCCGTTTTTCATGATAGTAACATGTCCGGTTGGGTTATGGATTGCCTACCTGCCACGCCACTCGCTTTTTGTTTTGAATCAGGTCAGGTCACCACAGATTTCTCGCAAACGTTTCACCTCTGAGTGTTTAGACAAGATGTCCTTTTTTTAAAATGTAGATGTGCTGATTAATAAATTCATGCAATACGTCGCTTACACCCCACATTTCCCCAATATAAAGGGATGCTATTACCAACCACATTTCTGGAAGTGAACAATCTCATAATGCAAAACACTTCGCCGATTAGTCGCACGTAGTTTCTAAAATATTCAACTTAAGGCATTTCAAATTTGGACTTTTGGGAGTGTACAGCTCCCTTAATAACCAATTTCGGAAAATGTGGTTCTTACGTTTTCGTCTTATATTTTCCTAAGAAATCACCTGCTGGAATTTGTCGGTGCCTTTCAGACTCAAGCTGTAAATTATTTCATCGTACTGATTTCAAGTGTAACTGTGGGCATGTGGCTAGCCCGAATAAGCCATGGCATAGCACGGAAACAATTTAATTTTCTTGACCAGTAAATATTGTTCAACGAGGAGTAACATCATGTCAGGAAGGATACTGCCTTGGTCGTCGGCTCAACGACCCCAAGAGTACAAGAGAATGCTCTACCAGAGCATGGCATCATAATAGTGATGCCGGTATACTACATCCAAAATTCCCCATATCCTGGAACCTTTTATCACGATATAAAATTTTACACCTCTCTCCACCGCCGTACCGACATGACTCGTGGGCGAGCTGTCAGGGGTGTAGTTGACTGATGAGTAGCAGTCGTTTATTACGACAAATGTGTTCTTACTGAGGCGGAAGGTAGTTAAATATATTTAAAGCAGAGAAGTGAGCATCTTTTTATTAGAGGGCCAGAGAGTCTATGGGAAAATGCAGGTGTAATGTTAAACAAGAATAAGGCTATATTCATCTTAGTGCTGGTTTCACCAACGAAGTTCCACCACGTATATCTTGCCAAACCCCATATGGCTACTAAATATTCTACCAGGCTTCAAGTTTAGTACATAATGCTGGATTTGCCCCTTTTTACCACCTTGTGATGTCGAATGGTTAATATTGGGTACGAGTTGTGGAGAAAAAAATAGGTCTACCTCATTTTAAATCGATGTACTCTTGCGCCAATTCGCATATGCACGGTGATTTTTTTTTAGCAATTTTTTAAAATAATTGGATGCTGTTCAGTTTCCCTCCTGCCGAAAGCTGCAAATTATTTAAACTTTTTTTTTTTTGTGTTTTGATTATACAATTATTCTCATATGTAAAATAATACTGTTTTTAATAGATTTTGTATCATTGGTCAGTTTTTTCTGTCTTTTTCTTTCGGTAAACTTGTTGGCCTTTGATTAATTAATTAATTTTCTTTTGTGTCTGTGTTTGGATACCTTGTGTTACCATAGCAACTATGGTCATTGAAGTTTGTTGTGTTTTGTAATGCACTATCGTTCACCATTCTCCAGAAGTTCGAGTTAGTGCATAATGGATTATAAAGAACAGAAAATATCAGAAGAACTGGGTATGTTTATTAATAATTTTTTCACCGTGGCTATTAAAGTTTTGTCATTGGAGGAGGGGGAATCACTGAGAAGGCGGCTGTTCGTGATCGTGACGGGCTCTGGTGCTGGGAGGATGGCCTCCCTAAACTTTTAAGTCTCTTGAAGACTCGATTAGGACAGCCTCCCTTAGGCATTGCCTTTGGGAAGTTATCTTTTAGGTCGGTACACAGTTAAACTGAGGTACAGCCAATAAAAAAAAAGTTAAATCGCACAAAAGGTCAAGCACATATTTTTGCTTGTAATTAGTTAAGACTAACACGTGGTTCATAATAAAATAGACGGTAATTCTGAAGAATAGCGGCTTTTTTGAAAAGAAAAATTACTCGGAAATTCTGGATATTTGGAAATTTGTTGGCAGTCCTATGAAAAATGGTAGGTGGAGAATACACTGTAATGAGAAGTATGAATAATGACTTATTTCTTGATTTCTAACCATTTACATCCTAATTTCCTATATATGTCCAGGTTATGAAATGGCATAAATGTGGAAAAGGAGTTGGTTGGGTGAAGGAGAGGTGAGAGAGCTCGCCACCGGGCGGTAGCCTAATTGTGAGTATGTATGTACGTACGTACGTATGTATGTGTGATTATCCATTTGGTTCAGCTGGAAACCTAACCATTTTAGTAGAAATTGTTTTCATAGAACCGTGTAATTTCTACACCACCATTTTCCCAGAACAGTACTCCTTTTGTGTTACTATGGGTAGATTGTAGTAGTAGGTAGCTAGTTAGTTTATGGAATTATTTTTATAGAAGTTGGCATTTTCAAACATATGCTCAACTTAAATATGTGACAATGGCAGGTTTTACGTGGGTATCTTTTTTACTTTCATGTAAATTCTTTGTTGTTGATTATTTTTAGAGGATAGCTCTGATTTGGAGAAGCGCATTATTGAAGCATTTGAAGTTTTTGATCATTCCAGCACAAAAACAGTGGATGTGAGAGAAGTGGGAACCATTATAAGATCACTAGGTAAGATATTCTAAAACCTTTCTCGTTGGGGAAAATATTTGAATTTCCACATAGTGGATTTTTTTTATTGTAAGTATTGCAGGATTGATAAAAATTGCATTTGGAAAGATATTGTAGTCCTTAAGCAGTGATTTTTTTTATTTCTTCCCCTCCGTTTTTGTACCCCCTGGGACACATGTTCCCAAATTTTATTTTTTAAGTGTGTATTGAGAAATAAAAAAATATATTGCAGGGTGTAATGGGGAAACAGTATTGTCCTGTGTTTATAAATTAAAGTTCAGAGAAATTAAATCACAATATATTGCAAAAAATTAATATTGTTTTCTCAGAAATTAAAACATCTAACTTTGCAAAAAGTAATAAAACCAAAGAACACAGTATGTTTCTCAAAATTTAAAGTATAAGCCTAATTCATGTTGAAAGTAAAGTATTAAAAGGAAAGTTCTAATTGTTAAGTATAATTCATCCTTTCAGATATTTACATTGCACTAATTAAAATTTTTTTTCAGTGTGTAAAGTTTTTGATTCACAATCATTTTACAACTTTCCAATCTCTTTTTGGTATTACCTGAAAAGAGAGAAGATGCAATATATCACTGTGAAAGCCATTTGTTGGGACATTTCAGCATGCAGTTCTTAAACTCTTTGATTAATTGATTTACTTATATTTATTGTGTAATATCTATACAAGAGATAGATAAAGTCAGATACAACTTAATACTCCAGGTTTAATTGTCAAGTTCCGAGCCATCAACTGTCAGCATAATTGTGAAATTTCTTATTCTTATCCACTTATTGATTCAAGTGTTTGGAGTTCCCTTTTGTTTGAATAGTGAGTGCTGATAGGAAAATAGTTAAAAAATAAATAAAAAAACTTCAGTGATGGCTGACTGGAACAGTATATTTTGTTCTAAACCTGTGCTTTGTTTCAAATAGCTAATGTTGATTTGTCACAAAAAAAACATAGACAGTTAATGATTTTTTTTAAAATACTTGCAACTTACTACAAATATATGTGAAGTTATTGTTTCATTCTGAGTGTACTATCATTAATTAATTGTATTACAGGGTTGTCGTAGGTTTGTAAAACCTGGAAAATAGAGAAATGTCAGGGATTTTGAAAATTGTCAGGGAAATGTCAGGCAATTTCATACATGTTAGTTAAATGTCAGGGAATTTTTTTTTGATAAGCATGCTATATTTGGCAGTTCTGTCATCAATCGTGCACCACTGCCAGAATCATATAAACTTGTTTTGATGATTGTGAGCAAAATGCTTAATCATTTTTCATTGCAATTTCTATAGGGAGCAACTTTGTAAGATCAGAGAAGTATTTTGGTGTAAAAATTGTTTTATAATGCAAAGGCATCCGTCTTTAAATAAAAAAAATGTTGGAAAAGGGTCAGAGGGAAAAGATTCTTTTTGTTTGGAAATCAGGGAAATGGCAGCAGCAAATTTTCCCGTGGTAAAAGGTGGCAACCCTGTATTACAATTCTGAGTGAAAAGGCATTAGCCATTTTCTACAACAAACAATTACTGAATATCCTGTCACTTTAATCAATTAACTGTAAAAGTTCTTCATACTTTTGTCTGTGTAGTTCACCAAATCTGTAGGTAAATGTGGTGCTGCCATGTAGTGTCGCCACAGTTCCAATGGCCAAGGGACTCTTGGAGGAAATGCATGGTACATAACAACTCGCGTTTTCAGTGCTACACCTATTGCTTTTTATTTGCCCCACAACTTGTACACACAATTGAGCCGTGTGTCACTAGGAACCATGCAGCACTCAGGCATTACACTCCTGTTTTCGTTCCAGCAGGTTGCCACCAATGTAACACGTTCAACTCGACTGCCTATGTAGTGGCTGGCTGGGCCTAGCGGCGTACTTGCCACTGCTGAGAACTTCGCTGACACAACACGTGTTAGGGCACTGTATACTCGGTGCTTCATAAACTGCGTATACATGATGCAGTGTACATTAACTTATCGTACGTGAGCAAATGAAAAGTAATTCCTTTTAACAGAAATGAGTTCAGTACACTGCGAACTCGTTCCACCTCAGCTCCTTCACGTTGGTAGATGCAGACACCACAGCAGTTTCCCAGGATCACCCTAATTATTCCTTGTAGTCGTCTCAATCATACAGATCACTGTCTCAGTGCTCCAAATAACTGCAGTGGTATCAGTAGAAATTGTCGCTGGATATTGTGGACCACAGCACTCTCCAAACGTGTCTTCAGTGGTGTAAAGGGCTTGTATTTGTTATATTTTGTAGATTATTCCACATGTAACCCTTTCAGTCACAAATAAATATATAATTTTAGGTATTGCAACAAATAAATCTTTTGTTTGGAACTGTACATAGGGACCAGTAGAAATTTATCTGTGTACTCTCAGCAGCGAATGATGTATCCCACACGTAGGGAACCTTTCTCATTGGATGGTATGTTCTGCTGTGTACGGTGCAGACCATTTACGCCACTTTATATCTAACGTCCCAGATAGAGGACACTGTGACTGGAAGTGTTGAGGGTTCCATCAGCTTAGATATATTTTTCAGGCTCGAGGCTTCGAAATATGTGATCTCTAAAGCTGGCTCTTCTGCGTAGTGGCAATGGGGCTAGTGGTGACTAAGCAAGGCGCTCGACTGGCGTGCAGTCATTCTGTTGGCAACTTGTCTGAACGTAACTGTAAGCAGTGACCTTATATATTTATGGCACGCTAATAAAGACAAAAGTACGATGCGTGTCTAAAGACAATTCTTAAGTTTCCGTATAGAAAATTTAGCAGTTGAAACTGATTCTGAATACATCCATTTTAGCAATTTTTATTGTCAAAAAATAATCAGTAGAGCTGAAATGAGATCTTTAAACTTGTCTTTGGGCACAAAATTTTTCTTAAATGAGTTTCATGGTTAAACATCTCTACAAAATGCCCAACAATTCATTAATTACGCTTTTCTACCAAACTTCTGCAATACACTTTTCGTGCCAATTAAATTGAGCCCCTGAGCTGTCACAGAAACCACTTGTAGGCTGTTCATTTACATGTACACTCTGAAATTAACATTTGAGAAATGTCACGTTCCCTACCTGTACATGTATTAATGGACACAATGTCTGATATGGGTCCAGTTGGTAGTGGTGGAAGGAAAGTAGTTCCATGTCTTTAACATTGCATTAAAAGTATTTAAAAAAACATTTGTGAATATATATATATATATATATATATATATATATATATATATATATATATATATATATATATATATATATATATATATATATATATATATATATATATATTAATGCTTATGGATGTAAGAATGAACAAATTTGTAAAACATTCACGTTTATAATAATTTCACAGTTTCATCACTCACTTGACTGCCCTTATGGTTGAAGATCCTAAGTAGGACTGCATTTGTGTATCATGACTCTTCACATAAAGAGAAGACAAAGCTCACCAGCAACACTACAAATATATGCACTTTGATATCATTATTAAATTATATTTATTTGTGAATATTCGTTGGTTATTAATTTGTAATATTTAGGCAATGTTGGTTGCTTTGTGTTATACACTTCTAAGGGCCACAACTGAACAGAAATTTCGTGGGTATGCCATTAAAACTGAGATTGTAACGCAAGAAGATGACAGTGCATTAAACATGCTGCCGTATGATATGTCACTGAATGCAACTGTGGAGGAAAACAGGAGTTCTGTGAGAAATCTCACTGGCCGCAGGCAACATCTGCCATGTTGCCCTCCTGCAAAAATTTGGGATGGCCCTACTGGCTCAAGACTTCGATGTTAAGAGCCGCCCAAATCTCTTCACTCACCCTACTGGGAATTGAGCGAGGATGGTCATGGTGGAAAGCAAGTGAACCATTTGCTTGTTCAGCCACCTCAGACAAACTTGATATCAAGCCTTACGTATCAGATTTACTTGATGACAATCTTTATCAATGCGGCAACATTTTCATTTTAAAGTCTTTAGGTTCATTCACTGTATCAAGTTTTATGGAAATTGTTTGACACACTGAGTCCTCCTTCAAGCATATACTGTGGATGAGACTGCAATTTTATGTTTATGACAGCTCCTGCCAAGTACTTTTCACGCCATCAGATAATAGTGTAAAAAAAATTGCAGAACACTGTCACTTTTTTTCCCCCAAAAGGGTGTTGCCCTACAGAGGCGGAAATTCAGGAGATTTTAGTGGCAGTAGAAGATCAAGAGACATCAGGCAGTGTACAGTTGAAGAAATTCCTACCAGTCATGACACAAATCATACAAGAGAACAGGTACATGTACACATTTAGAACATTGTGTAGTAGCTGATCACGTATTAGATATCATCTTGATGCACTTTCACATTAGTAGCTTTGCTAAGGAAACTGATTTGGGGAGAATTTTGTTCTGTATTGTGTAGACACTATGCCACCATAAAGTCACTAGTAGATACCGATTATTGTTGTTTCCAAAGGCGCCAGGTAAGTAATTAATAGCTGGGTTCTTATTGCGCTTTAAAGTCACTGATCTGCGGTGCGTGGTCTTCCCATCATGTCTGCGGAACGGTGCAAATCTGGCATGCTACCTCCCCTTACACACCTTGCGAGAGAGGAAGCTGTTCTCTAGCAACCAGCATGGTGACCTTGTGTCCTCTCTCGCTCCTTTCTGTCTCTCTCAGCAACACAATATCTTTCTTCCTCTTAACATATTTTCAAGAGGGGAAGCTATTGTCTAGCAAAAAAAAAAAGTGCACCCTCGCGGTTACACGCACTTACCTTCAGCCCTTACACACCTGGCCACAGAGCAAATGAGATTTTATCAAGATTATCTGTTGTTGCTCACAATACAGTCCCACCTATCATCACTAGTATTTCAAAGCAAATGGTTTCGCCTGGAAATGTTACATAATACATTTTAATGAGGAATTATTATTTGCAAAGTTGTTTCCTTCTGTGATGAAAGGTAGTTTTTTCCCCATAAAGGTGGTGTTTAATTGTATATGGCATAGTCAACATGATTTTAAAACAAAATATTAATTTAACTCTATGGACAGCAACTGCTCTAGTAAAATTATATACCCAGAAGCATATACTGACCTTCCCTTGTTCTCAAAAATTGTTTGGACATTGAGTGACTTGTATTGCCAAGCATAAAGTTAATTTTCAGTAACTTCCTGTGGGAAAGTCGGAGGATTTATATTAATTTATTTCAATAGACACACGTGTTTTGAATAAACTGATCCTGTAAGGGCCTATTCAGCATCTTTTGTGATCTAATAATATGTAAGCGCTATGCTCGAGTGCGCCGCAACTCGTGACTGGTGTAAGTGTACAGGAAAATCAGAAGATGTGGTTTTGAATAATTAATTATTAAATACTGCAAAGAAATAAATTCTAATTGTCACATTTATTCATTTATATCTCAAAATTACAAGTTTTATTTTGCAGTGAATTAGAATTGATTACTTTAGTAGGCAGGAATTTGCTGCACGTTCAAGGTGTCACCAACATGTAGCGGCATGGAGGGGTAGATTGTTTCACTCCTCCCGTCACTCGCACATCTCTATCTCACCAGTCAGGAACGCACTGCCGGTTAATAATCTCTCTGCGTGCTCTCAGATGATTGAGTGCATGCGGGACATTCAAAATTTGGCTTGCATTCGGTGCCATATTATTTTCATTTTCAGAGGATTTGAAAGTTTTAGGTCTGCTTGCATTTGGTGTTGGATTACAGTCAATTATATATGATATTTTGAGATGTTATATTCTTTATTTAAATTAGCTGAAAAAAAAAAATCTTTTTTGACGTATTATTTGCAGTAATACTAAATACAGTAATACTTTATTTAAAAATTCCCATTTTTACTGTGTTTACTATTTAAACTTTATTCACAGGTAATGTAGAGTTCTCATTATACTCAACATGAAGTCTAATAAGGTAGGAGTTATATTTTATTGATTTACATGTCAGAACCCTCATCTATTGAAATCACGCATGTATGGAAATATTCTGAGTGTCTCTTGAAAAATGGTATATAGGGAGTCCACTGTATAAACACCTTTTTGGACCATTCCAACATAGCTCAAAACTGCTTTTTCAAAGTGCTATGTCTCAGAATACTTGGGTCAGGTACACACAACAGTACTCTAAGGTCCAATATTGAACCTTGCTACAGACTTTCTTCCAATAAAACTATAGGGTCACTGCCTAAAGTCCCATAGGTACACACAGCATGATAAGAACCATGCACTGTAGTTCAGAGCCACGTTAGTAGCTATGATGGCGGACTTGATGCGCATAACAGTTTGGTCTGAACCACTCCTGCATTTGTATGCCTCAGATGCAGAAAATGGCTCTAGATAGGCAGGCTCCTTAAGTCCTTCAGACCAAACACTTAGTATTCAAGTACTTTAATAAACCATAAGAACCCTGGCTCCAGCACATCAAGAAGATGTTATATTGGGTTATGGGTTACAAGTCAGGGCTTTGAGCAGGCCAGTTGTCTTTAAACCATGATGTTAATTATTCTTGCTGTATGGACAGGAGGATTACCATTCTGATACGGGAAAGGATGTGTACCAAAATTTTACCACAATATGGGAAGCTTGTTACTGTTCAAAATGTTGTAGTACATGGCAGAGTTCAGTAATCCAACAGTTAAAACTAATAAACCAAACTCAAACCCAATGAAACAATTGCAGACCACTATGCTACCGCTACTAAATTTGTCTTTGACTTATTAGTTTGCATAGCACTTGTCAGAATTTGCCTGCCCCAAATAATTAGTTTCTTGGGTCTACCAGAGCAGTGCTAGGAACTAGTACCTCCATTACATTTCTACTTGACAGTAATATGGCTAAAAGTGGACCAAAGCATATTTTACTACTTGGAAAGCTTTTTTTATGGAATGCCTGAATGTATGGATATTTATGACCGCACGTATTTTGAATCTACAAAACCCTCTCTGTTATCTCACTGCGACAGCAGACGAGTTTAGTGTTCAAGAGTTTGTGCTTTTGCGTAATGTAGTATCCTATGGGAAAAGTTCATTGGGAGCGGAGAGGTGTCTAGCGACCTGACCACATTGCAATTTGTATAGTGACCCACTAACTGTGCAGTGAAGTGGTGTTCCGGATTTGAAAAATACTCCCTACATATGTGTCACTGGGTTTTAAATTATGTATATATTTTAATGACATGGTAATCATAACTCCATTTGTAATTCTTGTGTAAATTAGATGGAAATTAGATGGCACCAATGTAATGGCTTAGTAATGTATGGGCACAATCTTGTTGTCATAGCAGGATTGGAGAAATTATGTAAATCTGAACAATGATCTGGGAAATTATGAGTTGACAGGACTCCTCGATTACAGAAGGGTCAGGTTTTGAACCTATCTCCTCATATCATAAGCTTTTGTACAGACTAATTACATTGTGGAAAAAGTGACATAATATTAAATATTATAATTAAGATCTAAAAATTGCATTCTTTGTGTATGCGTTTCAGTGGGAGTTCAGAATTCTGCTGTTCTCTAACATGGGTTGTCACTGCACTGTTGTAGTCCTATTAGTGAGAGTTCTCTCAGTTTGGAGACCTTTTTTGGTACTAAGTGCACACATAGGACTGTGCGATAGCCATATATTCATGTAGGTGTGATATATTGCTCATAGAAAGTATCGAAAATTGATGGTGATTATTGCCAACATCACATATCACTAACACAGAAAATTGTATTATCGCATATACAGTTGACTCGACCTATCATTGTTCAGAGAACTGACAAAAATGTCCATACGCGCAAGATTTCAGTAGATGAGGTTTCTGAACATGTACATCAATAAAATACAACTTCTAAACTTATAAAACTTTATGTTGAGTATAGTAAGAGCTGTACATTATCTGTGAATAAAGTTGAGCTAATAATCGAAATAAAAATGGGAATTCTAGAAAACGTATTGTTGTAAATAATACATTAAAAATAATTTCACCTTAACTCGTTTAAAAAAAGAAAATAACACCTCGAAATACAGTATATAATTGATTGTAATCTGACACCAAATGCAAGCTGGCCCAAAATTTTCAAACCCTCTGAAAATAAAAATAATATGACACCAAATGCAAGTCAAATTTTGAATGTCCGCATGGACTCAGTCAGCTGAGAGTGCGCAGAGAAGTTATCGATCGGGCAGTGGGTTCATGGCGGCCGATAGAGGAGGGATGGCGGCGGGAGGATTACGTCTCCACGTCGCTACATGTTGCTGACACCTTGTGTCTGTGGCAAATATCTGTCTGTTAAAGTAATTAATTATATATTACTGCAAAGAAAACTTGTAATTTTGAGACAGAAATGAATAAAAAAGGCAATTATAATTGATTTCTGCACTGTCTTTAATAATTAATCATTCAAAACCATGTCCTTTGAGTTCCCATGTCATGAGTTACACTGCACTCCGCTCAGTGCTTACCTACCCATTATTAGACGGCAAAAGGAGTCAAATAGGCCCTTAAATCTTATCAGTTTATTCAAAAGACACGTGTCTATTTCAAACAATTTTTGGCGACAAGGGGAGGTCAAGTATATGCTTCTAGGCATATAATTTTGTTCGCTAAGATACTGTCCTTTGAGTTAAATAAATATTATGTTTTAAAATCATGTTAATTTTATGCCAGATACAATGAAACACCAATCTTACTAGGAAAAAATGACCTTTAATTACAAAAGAAAACATCTTTGCAAATAATAATTCCTTGTTAAAATTTCCAGGTGAAACCATTTGCTTTGAGATCAAGTGATGATAGGTGCAACTATTTTGAGCGACGCATAATCTTGATAAAATTATATTTGCCAGGCACACGTTTGTTCTAGGCCGGCATGTGAGGGCAAGTGAAGCGGGCATGGTCGAGAGAGAGAGAGAGAGATAGAGATATAGAATGTGATTTATCTTTTAGTAGACAACTACTTCCCCTCTTTGTTGGCATGTGTATGAGAAGGAAGGTTTGGCTGAGAGAGACGATGCTAGGTCGCCATGATGGTTGCTATAGGTAACCACTTCCCCTCTCATGGTGTGAAAGGGGAAGTAGCAAGCCAGACTCGGCACACGTCGCACCACACCGCAGTGTCAACAGACGTGTTGGAAAGACAAGACACTAGACAAAGTGCCGCAGAGCTGTGATAAACGATGGCACGCTTGACATATTTCACATCCAGTTATTAAACATGTGCATAAACAACCAGCTTAAAAACGATAGTTGCGAGAAATATTAGGTGAAGGGACCCGAAATATATGTTGATTGACACACCATGCGATAAATGATACAAGCGGTTTATGTTAACATTATTTACATCGGGATTTCACCGGTAGCACATAAAATTGTTGGTGGATGCGATTTATCAGTACATGCAATAATGATACATCGAGAGTCGACTAATATCACAATGTGCGATATATTGCTCTTCACTGCTGGATCATTTCACAGTTGTGATATTTGAGAAATAGTATTTCATGATTGATATATCACCATATCACACTTCTCTAGTCAAGGAGTTGCACTGCTTCTTGAGCGTAGTGCATGTAGATATACTCACTTTTAGCATTAAGTCTGAAGACTTATCACTTTCCCTTCATGCTGTTGGAAGTGTTTTGATGTTGGTAGTTGTTCTGCTTCAAGTATTTATCTTCTGCTTTGTGACTTCTACTTTCTCATTTGCTAGAGTGTATGGAAAAATTTAGTTTATTAGTGTAATAATGTCTGCATTCAAATTGAAATTAGTGGGTTACCTGGGGCGTATCCTGAAAATTTTGGCAAGGCATGCAACACGAAACTTACTTTGGCACTTCACTTTGCACAGAGGAATTATATATTAATAATAACAAAATGAAAATAAAAATAAAAAGATGCTGGAAATATCTTTGTTTTTTAGTACTTTTTTTCCTCTTACGCTTACCTTCATCTAGATTGCTTTGAAATACAAGAGAATCACTAACCTTAAAATATGCCCATATAAAGCTCAAAAGCTTCTCCAGATTTAGATTTTACCCTCACATAGGTGTACGTGAAGTATAAGAGATCTGTAAACTTTCATTTCTGAAGAAAATTGAAGTCTTGAAGTAATACAAAAATATTTAAATCACAACACTCAAACACTTCGGCACATATTACTGAACATAATTAAACCCATAATAAAATCAATAGTGACACTTTAAATTAAGACAAATCATAGAATCACTTCAGCATGTAAGATGAAGAAAACAACAAAACTTAATCCCTAGGGTACAGGCTGTTCACGGTAAAGTAAGCACTACAGAGACCCTAGTTACTTTTCCCTTTTAGCCATATTTATTCCATTAGCCACGTTTTAAAATAAATATTGCCATGTAAGTACTAAACACAGTGCGTATATTCCACCACACTTGAAAGTTAACATCTAAAGCTAAAGTAAAATATGTTTATTCACTATTATTCCAAATGAGAGGGATTTCAAAAGTGTTCACTTTACTGTGAACAGCCTATAACATGTAGTGTTAGTGCAGGCACCAATTTAAAAAATGTATTGTAGCCAATTTTTTTTTAAAGAGAACCATTTTAATGTTCCAAATGAGAAAAAGGGAAAACATAAATCCAGGTGTCAAATAGCAAGATTCACTGGTCAAATCAAATAATTTTACATATTAATTTGAAAAGTTTATAATTCATTTAAACACCCAAAATTCACAAAACACTTAAATTTGCTAGTACTAAATCGCTTGAATTAGGGCTACAGCAAATTTACATTTATGCTTGTTAACAAGAA
Organism: Dryococelus australis; assembly: GCA_029891345.1. NCBI lineage: Eukaryota > Metazoa > Arthropoda > Insecta > Phasmatodea > Phasmatidae > Dryococelus > Dryococelus australis. The sequence goes on along the minus strand of CM057006.1, from coordinate 51,870,519 downwards.
TAATTAAAAATATGTTAAAAACTTTAATATTTGCCTGTCAAAAACGTAATTAAAACGTACAATTACTTTTGAAAGTTTACAAAATATAATTTACGTTTAAGTTTTAAGTTTTGAAGAATTATTTCCATTTTAACATTTACCATTTGTTTGTAAGTGATCATTTATAATTTTTGTAAAGGTGAGGGTTAAATGTTTGTACAAAGTTTCTGACTTTGTTTGTTTTTGACTTTGTTTCCTGTCTTTAAATTGTTGAGAGCAGGCGTAGATCTCCAGTTTTAACAACTTCTAATTTCTCATTAAATGAGCATAACGGAAACAATTTATTAAATACATTTCTTAAAATGTTTCTTTTACAGTCATAATTTATCATGTGAAACTACTGTTTAAAATATTAATTCAAATGTAACAGTAGAATACGCAATCCATCAGTCACTAAAAATTGAATAAACATATATAAACTTGCTTGCTCGCATGCTGAATGCAATGTCTCCTTGTGCATGCATTCACCCACATTTCACGTGAGTTTGCTGTGATGTCACACCAGCTGAACGAGTGTAGAGAATACCACAGCACTTTGCCTCGACGTTTCAGGGAACTATTATGATCGATTATCGAAATACGCACCATGCCGCCACCCCTCAGTGCCTTGTCATGATGTTTCGAGCAACTATTAAGAAAAGAGAGGCGACAAGATGCGTGCATTTCAGTCCCATTTGTAGTGAGGAAAGGCAAATTAATTTTTATTTCAAAGAAAAATGGGAAGTATATGGTCAAGAAACATGTTCATTTTCGAATTTTATTAAAGCATACATTGCATTCATGGAGAATACGCCCCTGTGGGTTACTATATGTGTATATTTTTACCACATAGATTATTTTATTAAAGGACTCTTCAATTTATGTAGCTTTCCTGTTACTGCTAGAAAATCATTAGAGAATCATGTAACACATTCTAGAGATTATAAATTTTTTTACATTGTACAGCAGAACCCTGTTTTAACATATCTCAAAGGCCCCAAGAAAAGTTAGCCTTATACAAGGGAAAACTTTGAGGGAAAGTTAACGAAATAATCAAACTGTTTAAAGTTAATGTTAAGAGTAACAAAAAGTTAACTGATTAAAGTTAGAAGTTAAATTCCTGCAAATTAACTGATTAAAGTTAAAAGTTAAAGAGCAACAAAAAATTTTACACATAAAATGAAGTTTCAGAATGTTTTTCGTCAATGTTTATTCAAAATATAAATAAAAATTAGTAATTTACAGTCCCAGAAAAAAATTACCACAACTTGGTTGCTATATGCTGAATCAGATGTGCCTACTCATCAAAAATATGCATTAACAATCTTCTACAAAACCATTTGAAATAAAACTTTTATAGCACAACTTAGCATGAAACCAGAATAGTGCAGTAAACTAAAAACACAATTTAACTGTACAACTGTGATTTTTGCGTAGCGAGAGACTGTATCGATAAATCGCAACTGCGGCATCTCGCCCACCTCACATTCACATTGCATGAAACTAACAATTATATTCAATACAGTTCATAACATCAGTGTACTGATTTATATATTGTTGTCTGCAACTCGTCTGCCGTCAAATACGCTGTATATTTTAAAGAAGTTTGTGAAGATATTAATAGCATTTGCATATATATTTTGTTGTCACCTTCAGCCTCCAGGTGATTGCAAAGTTAACTAACCTTAGTTTTAATCATTAACCAACTGTTAAGTTAAAGTTAAAAATTACATACTTTTTTAATGATTTACGTTAATAATTAATCCCATGTATGGAAATTTTGCATTGAAAACATGATTGTGGACCAAGGCGATGCAGCATATTAAGCAGAAAAATGTAATAAGCGGGGATGTTATAATATGTTGTAATTTTAAAATAGGTAACTAATTTCTGTCTGTGGTAATTTTAATATAAATATTTATGCATAATTATGTATTTGGTATTGTTATAAGATGCTGGAATTTAAAATTGCCATACATGTAGCTTTGTCTGTTATTGGTGTAAAATATGTTTATTTACTGCCAAATACATACTACGTAGTCTAAAGTCAGTCCTGTTTAGTATTAAGTATTTTTACTATAAACTACTGTAAATGATAACAGATTGAGTTGTATTTAAAGTACCTGTACTGCAAATTTTCATAGTAATTTTTAAGTTTTATACTTGTTTTCAAGCTACACACCTAGTATGGCTCTGATACACACTGTCGTAAGTGATGCAGTTACAGAACAGTTTACAGTATTAGTGAAGTTGTCCTGATTAATGATACAGACACTATGAAAGAGGAAGCAGTTATCTTTGTTTACTGGGGCTAAATAATTAAGAGGTCAAAATTGTGACTGTTTTAAGAGATATTTTTTTAATTATGTAGGCTACTGGAACATTTACATAAGGTGTGTGTGTGTGGAACACATTGTGAATTTCAATCATTCACAATTGTGTACAGCAACATCACTCATAAAGGACAGCTACTAATGAGGGAGATAATCAAATCTGCAACTCTTCAAGGGGAGAGGCAGTTAAGGAAAGATCAGAAATCTTATGATTGGAGGTTCTTGCTCTGCCAGTATTTTTAAATCTGAACTGACTTTTGTTCATTTCACATTGAAGTTAGACTTTTTATAGAAAATTCAGAAAACATTTTGCATGATGATAACTTTTTCATATTAGTTACATTACTGACAGTGTGGTTTGTCACAGCATTTGAAGATTGCAACAAGTCGCAGAGTAATATTAAGAATTGTAGCATTCTGTGAAAATAACTTTTATACATATTTTGTGGATATGGTAAAGTTTTAAGTAATAACTATAGAATGTATTTAATTCCTTTATGGTTTCTATCAGCTAAACAACAACCCAAGTTAACATTGCACTAAATACAAATAAACCTGTCAGATCAGATCCTGGTTTATTGTTTTAAGTAATAAGTATAGAATGTATTTAATTCCTTTATGGTTTCTATCAGCTAAACAACAACCCAAGTTAACATTGCACTAAATACAAATAAACCTGTCAGATCAGATCCTGGTTTATTGTTTTAAGTAATAAGTATAGAATGTATTTAATTCCTTTATGGTTTCTATCAGCTAAACAACAACCTAAGTTAACATTGCACTAAATACAAATAAACCTGTCAGATCAGATCCTGGTTTATTGTTTTTGTGTGGCCTTGTTTGCTAGTGTAATTGTTATGATGTGTGTTCTCCGGTGTTTTGTTTATTGCACTTAATGTTGATTGTTGTGAATTGTGTAATCCAGAGTGGAAAAAAAAATGTGGGTGGTTTATTCCAGTAAAGTTGCAAGTTTCACTTCATATTTAATAAATTATATGTGTGTTACATTGTGTTGCCATGGGCATTGTTAGATAATTGTACCGTTTATGAGGTATACAAACTTAGTAGTTTCGTTGTTCTTATTTTTAGGAAAATTTACATAATTGTTTCTCTATTTGTTTTGCCTTGCTGGCCTTTCATGTCCAATAAATGAAGAAAAAACTACTTACTCAAAACAAAGAAAAAAATTAAAGTGAATAAAAATATGTGGGTAAAAAAATATAAAACCAATATAAAGAATAACTTATATACACCATAAGGTTATGAAAAGATGGTTATGGAATATCGAAGTTGATGGTGATGCTTACGAAGGTGTTTGCTGGGAAGTGCAAGCAATATTTGTCCAATGACTGTGGAGCGAAGGTTGTCTCGTGATGCTTTCATGCTTTCTGGTTCTTCAGTGTGTTGGTACAAGCTTGAACATGGGTTTGTGTGAAAATGCCTTTAATTTTAATTTATGAAGATGTCGAAATGTAAATGTGATTCATGAGAAAATTAAATGACATTTGCATGGTGTATGATGACGTTATATTTATTATAAAGCTTCTCTGTAGCATTCCATATAAAAATAAAATAATTATTTTATTATGCAATGTTAACATAAAACTAGGTTATGCATGTACACAGAAACATGACATAATTTCAATAAAGATTTATTTTCAGTGCACTCTTTGTATTATTTTTTCACAATGACAGAAAAGCCATACCAATGTATAGGAAGCCACTGATTACGTACTGTACTTCACAAACTGTTATAAATATAACAAATAATTTTTATTAAAACAGAATTTTATTTAAAATTGTAGTTGCAACAAAATTTTATAAACAACTGTAGACTGGCAATATTGCATATGTGATAAAATTGATCTTATTGCAGATTACAGCCTGCTTCCCCTGAGAAGTTGCTCAAGGCTTTTCTCACACTTGACCCGGCAAGGAAGGGCTACTTGACGAAGGAGTTTCTGAGCAGAGCAGTGATGGAAGAGGGTGAACCTTTCACACAGGAGGAAGTGGATGAAATGATGGCTGTAGCCATTGACGTGGAGACAGGGAACATACCATACGAGTACTACATCAACCAGTTGATGGCATGTTGTAATGTTCTTAGAAATGAGTATTTCAATAACTTCATAACCACTAGTCTCATTGGTCACATTGGATTCTGTGATTTGTTGTTGATTTGAGCTTAGAAAGAGAATTACAAAAAAGAGATTCAATAGTCCTTTAGCATATTTACTTTACTCTGTAGTACATACATTAACATCTTAACTTCTAACGCATGATTACAACCAATTTAATAAAAAATTTATTATAAATTATATAGTATCTGATGAAACATTATTACTTGTTAATTGTTCAGATGTTAAGTCCTTGCTGTAAGGAAAGACAAGTAGTAAATAAAAACAGTCAGATTTTCTAAATTTAAAGCTTGAATCAGCAAGAAATCAAATTATTTAACAAGGTGAGTGAGGCAAGGCGCATTTTAAGTAGTGCTGGGCCGATGCCGATACCACATTATCTGCCGATAAGTATAGTATCGGTATCAGAAGTAACTGACAAAACAAATTCAGATACTCAGCGCCGATACCACAGTTTACATATGCTTGGCCATAACACCAAATGATAAAAAAATAGAGTGGTGACTTTGGACTCAACTGCTGCTGTTTTGAGGCAGCAGTTGCCATTCTTAATCTAAGAACTAAATGACAGACTGTCACTTAACAACAGGAAAGAGCAGGTGGGAAAAGATGCCCTGCGGTGAGATAATCATTTACGAGAAGAGGAAAGAGTAAGGATATATATATATATATAGATGCCATTCCCAACCCCCTGTGGCTGCCCACCGTGACAGGCACTTTAAGAGATAATCATATACAGCCTGTATTGCGGGTCGCCAAATTGCCAGCTTTGCAGGCATCGCACAGCGGCTCCACAGTGTCATTTCAGTATTTAAAATCTTTTAAAAGCAATATGAAATCTGACATTAATTACCTGGCAACTGAAAGTGCTTCAATTTTACTTTCAGTAAAGTAAAGGTTTGCTGAATTTAAAAACCATACATGTTAATAATTTTTATTTTCCTGAATATAAACAAAGTTGAATTATGCTGAGAAATGTGGTATACAACTTTGTAGATTTAATATTGTCAATGTGATAATTTTAAAACATAAATTGTTTAAGTTGACGTGACCTTATTACTAGAATATTCTTTGAGTGTTGCTTTTGTTCTCCAATTTTGAAGAATTTATGTGAAATTAATTTACCTAGTGTTTTGTATGTTTACTTAAAGCATCAAATAGTGACACTGACTTCAACACAGATTTCCATCAGCTTTCCAAAATACTTTTAGTATTAGTAGAAGTCTTTCAGTTCATTAATCAGTTTTAAGTGTTCTTGGCTTCATACAATATATTTCAATAATAAATCATAAAAGTATTCAAATATGCTTTTATTACATAAAAGTATCTTCTAATGTGGGTATCGGTATTGAGTATCAGTAGAATCGTCAAAAAGTGGTTTATTGGCCCAGCCCTAGTTTTAGGGCAATTTAATTGTATGCATGTGCTAAAGTTTCGTCTGGACATTTTCCCATTGGTTTAGTTCCCTGTGTAAGCATTTTCTTGTCGGTATTTAATTTTTATTTTTCAAGTTTGCTGCATAAAAACACCAGTTCTTTGTATATCAGAACTTGCATATAAAATCTCCTGTTTAATGCAGTACATATACACATAACGGTCATTTGAGGAACTTTGCATCAGTGGGGGGCAGATTTAAATCACCTGCATAATGATGCCAAATGAAGGCCTGAATAGTCTGAACATGTAACTGTGTTATTTGTAATTAGAACGGGCAACTAGGAAGTTGAACATTAACGTGGGGGTTGCAGAGCCTTAATTTTTAAATGAAAATATGTAGTGCAGGGTTACCCTGAATCAGCATAAGTTACACCAAATAACTACTCGTGTTAAAAATTTTATTTGAAATGTTAATGTCTTACAGTTCATAAAAGTGTATAACATATGACTGATATATTGGTGTACATTTAATGTTATTCTGAATCTGCATTTCAGCAAGTATAAGTGCCTTAAAAGTTTTTGTTGTACTGCCAACATGCAGGTATTTTTGTAGCTTGCTCTTGTTCTACTTCTAAAAGACCCCTTTCCCATAGCCCATTTTTGAACATTAATAACAAACACCTAAAAAATTTGATGCACCAGGCTTTTGCGACAAGACCAAATAAGGTATTACTCCGCAAACATAACATTTTGGAAATGCTTTATTTTATGACTTTCAAATTTTGTGCAATAATTAGTGCTAGTTGGCTACATATACACATTGTGCACCAAGTGTGTTCGTACAATATAATAAATTATCTCGGTGCTAGTAACAGATTACAGTAAATATAAAAAGCTGAGCCAATATACCAGGTTGTTATGTGATTAACTTTGTGCGTCAAAAGAAGCAATCCTGAAAGATGCCAAGGTATGACGTATTACAAAGCAAATAAAAATATATCAAAGCAAAATTTTATCTTGCCAAGAAACCAGTTGTAATTGTTCTGACACAATTTGCTGGCAAATGATCAGTGGTTGGCAATTTACAAAAAAGATTATGCAAGTAATTTTGTAAGTAAGAACAATACATTTGTGAAATTCATTGTGCAAGACTGATGTAGATTTCTCCACTTTAATAAAAATGATAACCAATTTAATTTTACAGGTTCGAAATGTTTCCAAAATCAGAGCTGCTACAGTTGAGAATGAAAATTAACAGTTAAAAGATAAATTTTTACAGATGGCTTCATGATGCATGTGAATTTTGTGGCAATGATTACACAGAATACTTCTTAACGTTGCACTATTTGAAAAGTTTATTAAAAATTGGTGTTGAATACAGAACAGATGATGTCGGTTTTCATGATATAAATTAACTCTGAATGTGTAATAAATTATCCTAACATTTTCATTGTTTTATTGAAATTGGTACAGAAGAACATCTCTGTATTGACCCCAATAATAATGACTGTTTTTCTATAACTCATATTTGGGTGGAAAAAAATTAAAAATTTTATGGAAGTCTGCTGGAAAATAAATTTGTTTTACTTTTTTTTTTTTTAGGTTGTTGGCCATTGTGTTTCTTTTATTGTGCTCTACTGGCCTTACCGCATATATAAAAAATGAGACCACCCTGCTAGGCCGTCAGTGCTAGCCAGTACGGTATCCGTGGCTTCCTTTGTCGCCAGTGAATTACATAAATGGTAAAATTGAATACTGTTTAATTTTCTCTGAGCACAAATTGAATGTGCAATGGCTTCTGGCAGAAATATCTAAGAATATTTCAACAAAATATTAGTTTAAATTAATGACAGTTGTATTCATAACAAAATTACACTACAGAACGATATCTGCAATGTCCCTCGTTGCCAAGCGATTATAAAAACTAGCAGTGGACACAGCATACTTTTTTGCACCATATGTACAAACAAAACCAAAGCTTTGTTCTTTATATTGAACTTGAAACCTAACATTTGGAGCAAAACTTAAATTACAAACCTCAGTTTCAAGATATGGCGAAACTGCACTGCACTCTCGGAATGTTTGTACTGCACAAAAACTCTGCTTTCCGAAATCCAGGTTACCAAAACTCTGGTTTCAGCTGAAGGTATAAATGCATTGAAGCTCTCACATATGTCTGTTGTCACATGTGATGATCCCAGGAAAAGTGTAGGCATTGGGAGGAGAAGGTTGGAAGTTAAGAAGCAGAATGTATCTGGCTCCTGTCACATGTAATAGACTGGTGGCGAGGAGGAGGCCACATTATAGCAACCTTTACATAACAACCTAATATCTGGAAATAGTGAGAGGTCGTTGTAGAAAGGTTCTATTGTGTGTTGAGGGAATTGTTTTGTCACTGCGCAATTGAACCTCGTTAATTTGGGATTGCCAGAATTTGGGCCATTCACAGATTACCACATTCCGTGAATCAATCATTCAAAACTCAAAAGAGCTGGCACGACGTGGGTGCGACTGCTGCTACTGTATTCGGACATTGTGGATTCCCACCGCTGTTTAGACCTTGGTCACACTGGCTACAATACAAAAAGAATGAGAAATTAAGCAAAGGATGGAAGAATATAATGATTTGGAATGTGCGTAACCTTAATGACTGCCATATGAGACTGGACATAATATCAAGCACCACCAATAGGTATGACCATCTTCAGCTTGCTGACAAGACAGTCTGAATACATAAGGTTAATAGCGTTACGTATATTAAGGACTTAATATTATTGTAGTTTGTTGTGTTATGCCAACATATTGTAGTAGGTGTATAAAATAATTGAACAAAATGGCAGTGGTAACTTTGCATATACACAACTTATTTAAGCGTATTACAATGTTGGCTATTTTTATAATGTGAAACTCACTCCTAAAAGTTTACAGTTTGCATAATTATTGTGATGGAAACAGATTACATTATAAAAAGTAGACAGAATGCATAAGTAGGCCTACTCACAGGGCTGCACTCTTAGATAGACACACACACACACACAAACAGAAGTCAGACAAACACATTTTCCACGCGGATGTGCGGTCGCTCAATGTTATGCTAACTAGACCAGCTTCATCAGGCAGCGAGCAGTGGCATTGGAAAGTGTGAACTGTAGCCAGAAATTACAGCACACTGTCTACATACAAAAATAAAACATTTAACATAGATGGTACTAGGCACCTTTGTAAAAAAAAAATTTTTGGGTGGTAGTGTGTGTCTGGGGGAACAGCTCACCATTCTTCCTGCAATGTTGTAGCAAGTGACGTGGATTATTTGGGTCTGGTGCACCGCCGTTGTTCCAGTTAATCCCAGAGATGTCTGATGGGATTTAGGTCGGGGCTCTGTGCCGGCCAGTCCATTTCTGGAAACACTATTGTTGCAAAGCACCCATGAACAGACCATGCTTTATAATAGGGAGCATTGTCATGCTGAAACACACAGTTATCTCCTAATTTGTCTTCTACCGTAGATCTCAGGAAGCACATAAGGCCCATTCAAACAGTCTTTAACAATAGCAACCCATACATTCACAGCAAATGTCTGTTCATAGGTGCGATACACCAGTGCATGTGGGTTCTCATCGGCCTAGATATGGCTATTGCCTCGTCTGTGTATAATACAAATGCAAGAAAATTGTTGTCTCCAAATTGCTGTGCGAACCAATTTGTAAATGCCACACTGGAAAGTCTATTGGTTGCAATGTGTGAACTCTTTGTCAATGATACGGGTGCGATAGCTGCTCATGTAAGTTGTTCAAAACAGTTTCATGGCTTACGTTCACATCTTGTGCAATGCGGAGATTACTGGTGACAGGATTGTCACTGACCACTTTTAACACCTATTCATATTCAAGTTCGAGTGTTCTGACATACCTCGCACGGCTGGTATCATACATGTGAACACAGAAGGACCCGGTTTCTCGTAAGTGCCTATCTGTGGCTACAAATGTGCTGTGATGAGGTAGCCTACACTGCGGGAACAGCTCCTGATAGCGTTGTCGTGCGGCTTTTCCACGTATCCCACGTAACCATATGCGAGTTGCATATTGGTGTACTCTGCATTAGTAAACCCATCCATACCATATTACTAATTACATAAAACTAACAATGGTCATCAGTGAGTACCATGAGCCAACTGATATGTTCTGGTCGCAAACACGACACACATTTCAAGTAAACAGCTACAATGACCGTTGGGTACCTAAACGGATGAAATGAACTGATGTGGTAATGGGCTGGCAACCATGGGTTCCTTATATCAAAACACTCAGCAAACATCCCTAAACAACCTCTGAATGTTTGTCGGTAGGGTTCATATCCATCCTGTATACAGATCTGACTCAACCAGCCATGATTGAAATGTGATATTTGGTTGATAATATTATTCATTTTCATAATTCTCATTGGACTTGACTCCAATGAATTATTTCCATGTACTTAGTTACCAGTATTCTAAACTATGATAAGCAAACAAAATGCCTGCATACATGTTTTGTCAAATAAAGTTTAGTTGCGGGCCCACTGGTGTAGTTGCCACTCTGTAGGCAGTTAAGTACGAGTTAGTGGAGAGAGGTGGCCAACTACCAAGGCAGTTTCACAAAAGAAGAAGTGTCTGGATGATGTTCACTGACCATCTTAAGTTGAGGGTAATGTTGCCTGATGGGTCTAGCCCATGATGAATGGTAATTCCCCTGACCCAGCATTCATTTTGTGCTTGGTAAGAGCACCTGCCATGATAGGCAGCATGGCCTGCTGCTTGGCTATGCATGTCATCACCAGGCAAGAAGAGGGACAAATGTCTAGCATGAGAGATACGAGACACGCAACCTGGTGACAGCATGCAGAGTGCTGCAATCAAAGAACTACATTTCTTGTGTGTTGGCATAACAGCCATCCATCAGCTCAATTAGGTGTTGCTTAACGAGCATGCACGAGGCAGCTTGCAGAAAATGTGCTATGGCATTCAGTTTGTGATCAGTTGCTTAGCAATATTCGGCATTCTTGCAGTAGTGCTGCTGCTGAATAGTCTTGAAGTCCCTGTGTAGGCATTCCTTGTTTGTAGGGTGGAGAATACGGTTAGACTAGTGAGCGAGTGAAGCAGTTTTGGCAGCTCGTTAACATCAAGGTCTTTAGAGCAGATTAGGGTGAAGCGAGGTGAATATAGAGCGGTACTGGATTGTAGGGGCAGCGGAAACAGGAGATTGCAAAGAAAAGCGGTCGACTAATGGCATTGTCCAGCAAAATTCCCACACACAAAAATCCAGGAGGGAAGCCGCCAGGAATTGAGTTTGTGGGAGGCGAGAAGTCTGACCACTTGACCACTGCAGCCTAGCAGCAGACTCTGTTATTTCCAGTAAATCTAGCTACTTGTAGCTTGATGATCACCCAAAACTAAAATGCAATGCCATGCCCAACACTTGCTTACTCGTGTCTTTTTACACTCTGATTTAAGTTAGGTAAATTGATGATTGTAATATGTCATTTTTATTAACATTGGCAGAGGTGCCAACCATTTGTCAACGCTATCAGTAGTATTTAAAAAAAAATCAGTAGTTCATCAATTTTCAGTAGCGATAATATTTATCTAGTCATTCTCAACAAAATCATACACATACAAATTTACAGTGCTAGAAATGTAGGGAATCCAAATAAACTTCATGAATATTTATTGTCATTCACAATAGCTGTGTGACTTTTATCCTCCAAGTACAAATCTGAATTATTTTTGAATTGATACAAATGGTCTTCAGTGACAGACCTGCATGGTCTGCTGCAGGCTACAGCCAGTGGTAGGTCTATGGACCATACACATACTAATTTGTAGTTTAGTTTATAAAAAGGAGACAAAACACAAGAACTCACAGGGCAGTACTTGTGATTAGATACAGCGGGGTGACACTAGGTAGGCATATCCGATCCACTATTTTTTTGGTCGCAGCTGTCTCGCCACCACAAAAAATACAATGGAAATTTACTCACGTTAAAAAAATATAAACTAGAAACAACTAAAATATCTGTGCTCAGTTTGTAACGGAGACAATTAGAAATATAATTTCATTTTTAATACATAGCAAATAACACAACAATTTTGTAACTTCACTCTGTAGTTGCACAGTTGCTACCCTGTCCCACTCAATGCTTTGTGACTTGCCTTGTGTTATGTTTACAGAGATGAGTATGCTATTTTCAATTTTATTTGTTAACAAGGACGTTTAAAATACAAAGGTGTTGGATAAAATGAGGATCATCAGTCTTCAATGCATAATTGTACAAGGAATTGGAAGTCAACCCCCGAAAAAATGTATACCACTTTGAACAGTAGCAAAAGAACCTTAAGAGAAATGGGGTTACCTTGACAATGATTGTCTCATCAGGGTAGTTAGTAGCTGAATTCATAGCTTTTCATTTGTGTTGATGTGCATTGACGAATGTTCTTATGTTGGTTACATAAACTGCGACCTGTTTACATTTTCAAGTTCACAATAAGAGCTTGATGTAATGCATGGAAGCGTCGTCTCTCTACTGAACTTGGTTTGCAGTTAAACACATAAAAGTTGGGCATTTGCATGTGTGGTGTGGGTGTACGGTGCATGTGTTTTTTTGTCTCCTTTTCATAATGTAATTAGTAAGTAGTCTAGTAGCCTATTACCACCATATACATTCAGTCTACTCCCTAGCTACCGTTTTTTCAGGGGACTGTCAAAATATTTCCATACATGCGGGATTTCAGTAGATGAGGGTTCAGACATGTATATCAATAAAATACCATTTCTGACCTTGTTATACTTCATTTTGAGTATAATGAGAACTGTACATTTGTGAATAAAATTTAGTTAGTGAACACAATAAAAATGGGAATTATGAATTACTGTATTAGTATTACTTTTAATAATACACAAAAAACATTTCACCTCAACTCGTTTAAATAAAGGAAATAACATCTCAAAATACAGTATATAATTGATTGTAATCTGACACCAAATACAAGTCGACCTAAAACTTCCAAACCCTCTGAAAATGGAAAATAATATGATATTGAATGCAATGCAAATTTTGAATGCCCAGTATGCACTTGTTCAGTTGAGAGTGCATGTAGAGATTATCGATAGGGCAGTGTGTTCATAGTGGGTGTGAGGGCGAAGGAGAAGCGGTGGGTAGGGTGAAAGAATGTACACCTTCCCTCCGCACCACAGTGACATTTAGCACACGTGGCAAATGTCTGTCTTTAAATGTATTCCAGTGCAAAAAAAAAAACTGTAATTTTGAGACAGAAATTAATAAGTAAGGAAATTAAAATTTATGTCTTCACTGTCTTTTAATAATTAATCATTCGAAACCACGTCCTCTCATTTCCCCTGTTGCAAGTTACACTGTACTAGCACTCGGTGCTTACCTACATTATTAGACGATAAAAGGTGTCAAATAGGTCCTTACAGGATGTCAGTTTATTCAAAAGATGTGTGTCTGTTGAAATAAATTAATATAAGTCCACCCATTTTCCCGCAGAAAGTTACTGAATATTAGCTTTATGCTTGGTAATACAAGTTGCTCAATGTTCAAACAATTTTTGACGATGAGGGGAAGTATCCTATATGCTTCTGGGCATATAATTTCATTAGAGAAGATGCTGTCCATTGAATTAAATCAATATTTTGTTTTCAAATCAGGTCGATTCTACACCATATACAATTTAACACCAAAATTTACAGGGAAAACTACCTTTAATTACAAAAGAAAATATCTTTCGCAGATAATAATTCTCAGGAGAAACCATTTGCATTGAAGTACTAGCGATGATAGGTGCAACTATTTTGAGCAATGGAAAATCTTGATAAAATTTCTATGATCACCAGGCGCACTTTATTTGCTTTGTAGCCAGACATGTCAAGTGAAGGCAAGCGTGCGCGGCTGAGGGAGGCCGTGCTTTTTTTTTTTTGCTAGACAGCAGCTACCCCTCTCTATGTCATGTAAGGGGAGAAAGAAAGTTGCACAGCTGAGAGAGACAGAAACAGAGTGAGAGAGAGAGAGAGAGAGAGGAGAGAGAGAGAGAGAGAGAGAGAGAGAGAGAGAGAGAGAGAGAGAGAGAGAGAGAGAGAGAGAGAGAGAGAGAGAGAGAGAGAGAGAGAGAGAGAGAGAGAGAGAGAGAGAGAGAGAGAGAGAGAGAGAGAGAGAGAGAGAGAGAAGAGAGGATGCTAGGTCACCACACTGGTTGCTAAGTAACCACTTCCCCTCTCATCAGGTGTGTAAAGGGTGGTAGTAAGCCAGACTTGTGCCATGCCGCAGATGTGTTGGGAAGACCATGTGCCGCAGAGCAGTGATAAATGGCAGCATAGGTGATGTATTTCACATTTACTTACTAGAAGTTTGCATAAACAACCAGGTTAAAAAGATTGTTGCTGTAAATCTTAGGTGGACCAAAATACTCTTTGATCGATGCAATATCTGATAAACGATACAAGCGGGTAGCTTCATTATTATTTATATAGGAGTTTTGACGGGACCAGGGAAAATTAACCGTGGATACGGTTTGTCGGACATGCTTGTTTGGTACTACGAGAGTCCACTGTATAATTTGTAGTTTAGTCAAGTAAGATTCCACATTTAAATACTAACCATTTTGGCAACTTTTTGGGACTGTGAAAAATTTAGTACATACCATATTTCGGCATGTATAGGCCGCACATAAAAAAAACTACAAAAGTGGGGTGTGGCTTATTGACGAGATATTGGCATTAAAAACATTTTTTACTCCCAAAACATGTTTAGAAATTTGTCAATATACAGTACATTTTAATGTTTTAACTTAGTTTCTAAGTAAGTAAAAATAATAAAAACAAATGAATAGCTTCTCACTTTTGAAATAATTTGTCCTCTCACGTTCATAAACAAAATAACTTTCATCTTGCACTTGTAAAATGTAAACATATTGGAGCGTGGGCATAGATGTCGTACATGAGAAAATATTTCGCTGCTGTGCAATACAAAGATATTTTACGTAGTTCGCACACCTGCCGCCATGCCACAAATGCACATTGATAAATGCCATTTTGTTTAACATGTTGCAGTGGATTTACTTTCTCAAGTCACGTTACCATCTGTGGAATAGTAATCGTGCAACATATATTTGTAAACATTGCAACATAATACAAATTTTCTGTGACAAATGTTTTGCAAGGGAGAAATTAATTCGGAATTTACTACGTGTGTACGGAATCATGACTTAACAATATTTACAGGAATACAAAAATTCAGCGTGGCCTATACTTGAACTATTAATTATCCCTAATTTCTCACCAGAAACTTTTGGTGTGGCCTATACACGCCAAAATACAGTATTTTGCATAGAATGTAGTTATGATGATTAGTATTTAAGTTACACTTAAGACGAGAACTGATGAGTACTTTCAAAATGTGACGCACATTAGGAACACCATTTCAGAGTACTCCGAAACTGCTAAAAACTGCTTTTTCAAAGTGCTGTAGCTCCAACTATGCGCATCAGATACATACAAAACTACTCAAGGGCCCTACACTGAACTTTCCTACAGACTTTTCACCAATAAAATAATGGGGTCACCACTGCAGGTCCCATAGAGACACACAGTGTGAAGAACACTGCATGGCAGTTCAAAGCCTAGCATTTAGTGGCGATGACACACTTGATGCGCATGGCAATCCCGCCCTTATCGCTCCCATGGTCCACTGTGCGGAAAAAAGCTCCAGGTGGGTGGAAGCCGTAATATAGGCTACTTTCAACTACGCTATGCATATGACCCTGTTTTACACAATATCTAAAATAATGTAAAAATTGTTACGTTTGTTTTTTTTGGAGATCTGGTTTTTTACTTCAAAAAATTACATAACAGATCTGTTGCACAATTTTCAGCTGAGGAAAACATTTTGGCAGACAACTGACCTTTTGTCACACCAAGTCAAAACAGTATTTGCCCATTTTTGACATGAGACACATTTGAAATAGTAGAGCCTCGATTTTGCGATGGTCCATGGTTCCTAAGGACATTGTCATAAAATCGCTACTGTCACAAAACTGAAACCGATCAATTTTCCCCTTAACAAATTTTTAACTTATGATATGTGTGTTTTGCAGCAGCAAGTTCACATTTAATCATCTCTGGCATAAAACTACCATGTTTTTAAACAAAAATATTGGTATCATTTAATACACACACATCTTCTAAATAAAATTATGCCAAAGAAGCATATACTTAATCACTCCTTGTCACCAAAAATACTAAAAACATTGAGTGGCACAAAGTTTTACTAAGAACGTGTTTTAATCATATTTGGTGTACAATCAATTGGAATTAAAACAAAATTAAATATAACGTTAATTCAATTCAATATGCAGACGTCTTTCGATTAAAATGACCCATAATCTCAATTACCAGACATAAATAAAAGTTTCTAAAGGCAGTTCATGTTAAAGTGAGCACTCTAGAAATCAACCTTTGAAAAAAACCACAGCCCGCAACTGTGTATGTATAACCATGTGTGTCACCACACAGGCTGGGGATGAACACACCCAGTTATGTTGACAGTGTAATGTGAAAAGTAGTTCTACAAAATAACGCGGTATTGCACATGTAATGTTTAAATTTATGGCTACTTAAGCTGTTTGAAGTTTATTTTATACACTTTAAAGTAATTATTGGCGTAAAGATAATATATTTACTATAACTCATAATTATATTGTCTCACGTGATCGACGCAACGGTCCGTTGTTGTGGTTCCTTAATGCTTGTTGCTTGGCTTTGCTTGTGAGGCAAACTACAAATTTGGAAACTGGAAGTTGTTGTGTTTTAATATTTCTCATTTATTTTTTAGCTTATCTGCAATCAGCATTGTTTTATTATAGGTCGTATAGTGCTTAATTGTGTTGTAATGATTTTGTGTAAAGTTATGAGTTCCCGCAAACTACATACAAATATTCAGCATCAGGAAGACATAAATCTCGTCGACAGTATTTATTCTTTAATTCGCCAAGGAGAGATGAAGTCGTGCAAGGTGATGGAACGAGTTGCAGAAATTATGAAAATTTCAACTGCAACTGTCCGGAAGTAAATGTAAATGTGTTTTTATGACGTGTTTTCGCCACTTATCCCCAGTAAAAAAAGTGAAAAAGAATATGTATAAATCAACAGTTAGAAACGTGATATTATAGACGGAATGTTAAGTAATAATTATAAAGTAAATGAATCACAGTAGAAACACAACATTAATATATTCATACGAGTTTGCGAAGTACATGTTATACCCTAAGTTTGACAAATAATATTAAAAGTTATCTGTACCTATCTACCTATGCCCATCTGTTTAACCTTTCTTTCAAATTTGTCATTATAACAAGTGCAAATTTGCCAGTCAACAATTATATGTTAATTTGACATGTTTTTATATCACTGTGTAGTTTTTTAATTTAGGCCTAACCTCAAATACATCTGTACGTATCTATTTACGCCCAGCCATGTAACCTTTCTTAAATCTACCTTGATAACAAGTGCAAATGTGCCTGTCAATAATTATACATTAATTTGACACGTTTTGAAATCACTGTGATATTTTGTAATGTAGGCCTTACCCGCAAACTGGTGTTCATGTAGTTAATCATCCCAAGTTACAGTGTTAAATTTTACTATTGTTAACATGACATAAACATCGCAGTTTGATGCTACATCAGAGGTGTTCCAATATATAAACTATAAAATCTTGAAGCTGGTTTTAACTATAGACCTATAGTTGCCGACATTCTTTCGTGATGCAAGTGTAGGCCTAATTGTTTTATTTGGTAATGCTTGCGGTAATAAGAATTAGAAAGTATTTACAATTAATTGTCAACAGTTAGGCCTATGGAACAATTCCATGTTTAAATTTCGAAATGGATGTTCGACAAGACAACTTGCTACCGTTTGAGAAATATCAATGAAGATAGTATGTGTTATTGAGTAGCCATAATTGTTTGTAATATCTGGCACTTCAATAAGGGCCGTGCTACAATTGACATACCAAATACATTCACAGTTATAGCGGTAAGCACATACAAAACGCAAAAGCACAGTGGCCTGGCTACAATTGATATAACGATAATAATATTAGTTCGTTTATGTTGCTACACTTGCACCGAAGAAATTAAGATCTGTACATACAGTTGGTATTGGGTTTTTTCAAAAATAAATATTTTCAATTGATCTGAGACATTTTTAAATTGGTAAATTATTTACATTTCAATTTTTACTTTAAACATTACCTAAAAGCGTTACAAAACTTCCGTGGTTGTGATTATTCATATATAAACAAAAGAAAATATCTTCTAGAGAAATGAAGTCAAAATACACACTTTCTTGATTTGTAAAGAAGTTTTTCAATTGATAACATAGTATAAGTGTCGGGGCTTCTGATTGGCTGTTTATTGACGCACAGCTATAGTAACAAGGAAAGTTAAACCAAGTGCTTATCGCTATGCACAATAACTTGCCTGTAAGTATTACTTTTATAATTTGTCCTTTACATTATCATTTTGCTGTCATTTGTGGATATGTATTGATTTTACATTAATAATAAGACATTATTTTAATTTTATATATACGTTATAGGCCTATGTTGAAATATATTTATCTCCATTTATAAAGGTGCATATAAAACTATCCCTGAAATGTACATATACATGCACGTATTTTATATACTTCATATTTTTATATACTGTCACGTTAAATTTATTAGCACCATCTACTTCTGTGCAGTGGTGCACTCTTTGCTTGGCTCAGATCCCCTCATATTTCCTTGCCTCCCTGCCTTCCCCTTTGTGTGTCATTTTTGGATTTCTCATTTTTCATTTAAGTCCTTGCGCGGCTTCGCTGTCTACTTTATACGCTTCAAACATCTGCTACGTTACGCCACTACCTTATGCCTGCAGGATGTATGT
The DNA here is from genome assembly GCA_029891345.1 of Dryococelus australis. Lineage (NCBI taxonomy): Eukaryota > Metazoa > Arthropoda > Insecta > Phasmatodea > Phasmatidae > Dryococelus > Dryococelus australis. The sequence continues at coordinate 51,851,677 of CM057006.1, read as the reverse complement.
TTTTTCCTGATGGCTTAGTTGCACCTAACTTCGGTCAGCTGAGGCCAAACACAGCTACCGTGTTTTAGAGCTGACGTTTTACTTGTCACACCACAGAGCGATGGGGCACTTAGAAAATGGTGAGTCATGGGAAACATTAGGTTTGCGGTACAGTTTTTAAATGTTTGGTAATTTGTGTGACAAGTGGTGGTGTTCCTTGGGTGTGCAGCAGTGCTGGTCTATTTCAAAGTCTGGATTTGGCTGCCCTTCCAAATTATTTTTTGGCTTTTTATATATAATTACATATAATATACGTGTTACATTTAGCAGTCCTAAAATGTAAACATTAAGTTTATTAATATGTGGCAATCACATGGCAATGTTTGTTTACATGTGGTGGAAGGATACGTAATGGGCAAGAAAGTAGAATTTTAGTAGGGCTTGCAAAAGTGCTCATTTTATCGTGAACGACCTATATCTCCATGCACAGACATTTAAAACTGTGACATTTTCTCTGTAATAAATGGCCATCACTATTATTTGTATACAGAACACGCAATCATTTATTTTCCACGCCACATTTCATGTAATTCCACTTCCAAAATATGTTATTTTTCGTAGTGAATATTTTGTAAACATCACGTGCATGACCCACTTGTTACATTTCAGTTGAATTACAATATAATTTAACACGTTGGGTACCGGTTCTAACATTTCAAATTAGAAATTAAAAATTTGTAATTGTTGGTTCTTTAACATTTTACTGTTTCATTAATCCTCTCAAAGAATCCACCTGTCCATCTCTGGAGGTGGTAGTAAGATATTTTCTAAAGAAATTTATGTTCAAGTTTACTTCTGCCTTGCTTATGTTGTTACGAGTCCTCCGATTGGCTGTTGTCTGACCACACCACATTTCTCCACCAATCAGCGATGGAGACATGAGAGACAACCAGGATTTTCTTTCGTGAATTTGTTTAATAAACATTCAATTACTTTCTACCCTCTAGGGAATAATTCTAAAATACAAACTAAGCCTACAACATGGAATACTGAATACCGTCTAGAAACAAATGAAAAATACTTGCACATGATCTTTATGCCAATAAATTAGTAAACTAATCAAAGATTATACTACATTTTAACTTGTCATGTGATTTAATATAATTTCCAAATTACACTTTATTATACAACATAAGCAAGTATTTCGTAATCATATCTTATCAAAATATCTCTGACCAGCGGTAAACATAACCCCCCAAAAACTGCAATGTTAACACACACTATACAAAATGGGTGACCATATGGAATCCATAACCATAGTGCTATTGTTACGTACCCAATTTTTAATATTTATTATTTTTCTTGCCCATGAATCAGCCTGCACTGGTGTGTGTATATTACAGCCATGTGTGTATCTATGAATTATTTACTTTTTGAGTGATGTGGTCAGCATGTTCTATGGTTAATAATAAAGTTTCTCATGGTTATGTATTGAGTTTAATTTTCTTTGTGGCATGAAATAAGTGTTTATGCTAAAATCACGAGTCAAGTCGGCAAATGCAATAAAATATTGTCACAAGTGTGCAGGCAATGGGTGTGGACTGGCCAGCCAAAGATTTTAAAGAATTGTCACAAATTTAAAAAATATATATATTTTGGTTTACTAGTTAATAGGTATCGACACAACCCCTGTACTTTACGGCTGCATGCTAACAAATGTACTTTTTAATAAACTTTAATTGTGACTATGCATTTTTGCCTATAAATTTGTATTTTTCCTTAAATTCTTGAGATTTTTTTGATGGTTCCTGAGAACGTTACAAAACCATTGCTGTAGTAAAATCTGAGGTCTGCTGAATTTAGGGCAATAAAAACATGAATGTTGTTTCAAATACTTAAATATACCTACCTTGAATGAGTTCAATTATGTTTGTCCCCATAAAAGCTCAATTTTAAGGCACAGAATTTTCGTTCTCGTGTACCAGTATATTTCTATGGTTTTTACAGCAGATAATCAAAACTTGCTGTAATTCATTAATTGTTGTGATTAATCGCAACTGTATTGCCATTTGTGCTTACAGAAACTATATTCTGTGTATCATATCCTAAGATATGCATCTCGCAAATTACACATTTGAAAGTCACTACCAAAAAATTAAAGTTCTTTGGTTGTAACCTTGAAGAATTCATAATATCCATTTCAAATCAAATTGTTAGTGAATGAGTGGCATCACATAACATAAACTCCATTTTAATGTGTGTCTGCCTTGTTCAATACTCTTGAATCTCACTTCTTGTGTCGAACATACATTTAGCTGCAACTATCACAATCAGTTACTTGAACCAAATATGTTTTCAGTTCCACACATTTAAATATTACATTTCTGTACCAATTTTGTCAACTGACTTTCAAGCAAACACGACAAATGAAGCTAATAAGTATTTCCAACTTTGCATATTGCAAGAGTCTAATTTCAACATATTTAATTGCAAGTATACTTTAGAAAACACATGCAGAAAAACTAATTTTGTAAAGCGGAAAACATAACAATGTGGGTTATCCACAATTCTGTGGCGAAACCAGGCAATTTGTAAAAACTATTGAATATTTGTAGTACTTGTCACCTCTGCATTGGCCCCAAATATGTCCCTTGTGTTGTCAAAATCATGCACTTTATTGTCCGACATCCTTAAAAAATATATTTTCCAACAAAGCCATGCTTTTACCAGAAATAAATATTTTTCATACTTTTTCGCCCTTCCCCTCTTCCAATACTAAACCAGAGGGAATTGGGTACATGTGAGCAACATAATGCAACAATTTGATCAAATGTTTTTATTTAAAAATATATATAATATACATATATAAAAATATTGGGAAATGAACATGTTTAAGGGATAATTGTTTTTCTTCAATGCATGATAACATTTTATGGGCTTGAATATTGTTTGAGGTTTTACAATTTTGAAAATGTAGGCTGTGGGCTTTTAGTTGCTTGTGCTATCACAGCATTCCTGAAATCTTCACTCTGTAGCATGGTCATGTTCCAATCACGCTGCAAACAAAGGAATGTCACAAACAAGCATTACTAAAATTGCTTTTACTTTTTACAGGTTGACTGAACCAATGCTGAAGACAAACCTGAACTTCAAGTTTAGCAAATATGGGTTATACCTGAAGATAACAGTAAGGCATTGAATTGTAAAATAATAAAAAATACATTATAATTGGTTTAACAAACAATTCAACTCTTCTGAAAGCTTTTATTACAATATACTTTTGCTGCATTTAATGTTTCTTTTGTCATAAACAGAATGTTTTTGAAATGAGTGCAGATATTTTGGGGAATGCAAGGTGGCGTCAAAACGAGTGTTCTGCTGTAATGAACATGTTGTCGGAAATACATCCTTATGCTACAAACATGCTCTAGGCATTAATTATTATGTAGCACAATCACTCAAAGCAAGTTGATACTGAAACAAAAGGTACAGTGTTACAATAATTGTTCATAGTGATTGCAGTTGACCTGGTTGCATGGCGGCATATGTTGCACCAGTACCGCTGTACTCTAAGCAGTACAAGTGGCAGTAGTGATGATCGCCGTAGTCGACTTAACTTTGCCAGGTGATTCTTGCTGCAGCACATTACTTTTCAAGACTTCCCTGCCATTGTGTAATGGACAGATGAGGCACTATTTCCCTGAGAACCATTTTAACCAGCAACAGTGCGTCTTGCATTTTATAATTTTATTTGTAGCATACGGACGTGTTTCCGACACCATGTTTATTACATCAAAACACTAACCTTGATACCCCCTTGCATTCCCCAAAATAACTGAACCCACCATAAAAAAAAACCTGGATAAGTAAACACCACCATGGTAACCTTCACCTATTTATTTAGTGTTTACATTCACATGAGAAAAGTAAGTTTTTTTTTGTATGATGTGCTTGATACTAAACACATACACACAGCCACTTTTGTTTATAACTATTTTTCCTTTTGTACACTCTAGTGGATGATTGGAGAAACTCGGCTGGTGAGAGCACGCAGTTGTCTGTAAGAACCTGAGTGCGAGACTTGTCACACTATACATGTTATCACTATGGGCAAACACAATATCACAGATATCGTAGTGGAACGGCTGGGCTGAGGACGTAATGCCGACTGCTTGGTGCATGGTTGCTGGATGGAAACTGTCTACGAGTGCAGGTAGGGACATTAAGACAGCATGTGACTGCCTGTAATTGCGAGGGCTTGCTACACGAGTGTAGGTTGGAGACAGTGTGTCTGTACTTTCGGACACTGCGTTGGCCATCTCGACTGCTGGCTGTGAAGTTGGCCTCTCAACTTCTCGTGCATCTTGACATGTGCCCAGCTATTGACTGTGTGGCACAGTCGTCGAAATTTGATGCGCTAGACCAAGTGCGCGGTGATAGGTAGCTGATGGAAGGTGTTAGAAACCTGACTTACTCGTAAGGTCTTCGGTCAGGTGGTAATGTGGATTAACTGGCTGAGTAAGACTATCGTTACAATTCTTGAGTTATGTTACATTGAACAAGTTCTAGTCCGCTGCTTCTTGAGTCCAGAAGTTCGGGTTGGCTAGACCATATCTAGCTTCAGTCTGGTAAACTAAACCCCCTCACTACAGGATGATAGTAGGGACTGGTGTGGACGAGTGGTGGAAAATGAATGTAACATACCACGTAGGCAGATGAGACTGCCTGTAATCTCAGTGAGGCGGCGCAGTCCCATTCTGCCTGTCTTTCCTGCATAGGAGGGGCTAAGATACTCCGCTGCTGGGCAGCAATCTTTTGCTCCTTACACCTTCGGCCATGTCTTATATTGTAAGTCAAAGAGTGAGGTCGCTGCTGAACAAGATATAGTGTGTACTTTATATGAGAAACTATATCCTATGATAGCGTAGGTCCAGTAACTGATTCGTGGCACAAGCTCGGTAAAAATCTCCACTGATCCCCCAAGTCTGCAGGTGGATCAGAGATGTTGAGCAGTGTGGGCCACCAATACTACTACTGGATGTGAATCAGCCAAGGCCAGGCCACAACACCCAGGCCAATACCACCCCCCAGCACCTAGGTGCTCTAGTATAGGTTTGCTGTCTCACCTTGGTGGAAGGTTTTCCTAGCGGTCGTGGCTCGCTCGGGGGGATAATAGGCGTGTTCTAGACTAGTGGCCGGGGGGGGGGGGGGCGGCACACAGTCTGGCTAGTTCGGATTTACAAAAGTACCGGTTTCTGTTGGCAGTGCACAATGCAACCTAAGTAGACGTACTCTAGAAATGAAAGTGTTAGGATAGAGAACAAACTGTATTTATTGAGGATTCAATAAAAGTAATGTTTTGTGCTATCTCCTACTGAGCAGACTGAGTACTGAAGGAAAAACTATGGTTGCCAGGTGTAGGCAACCTGGTTCTAAGCTGAAGGGAAAGTGATTTAGAAAACTGAACATTTAACTACTCAACTACAGCTGTCTAATGCGGATGTCTGTAGGAGCCAAAAGAAGTTTAAGTAGCAAGGTATATTCGTGTTCATTGGTGATGAAGACTGAGGTCATCGCAGAGGGTAGCTGTGATGGCTACAGAAGACTTGAGGTTTCGCTGGAGTCCCGCTGCACACAGACTTATGTAGTCAGAAGTCTAGGCTACTGCAGCGGAGTGTGGGGAAGGCGCATGACGTCCTGGTGTGGGAGGTGGGAACCCTCTTGTCAGCGTTCTTTGGTTCGTGGATCTTCAGTGGCACTTGGCTGTGCCTGAAGTGGCATGCTCATTGGTCATGTAACATTGCTGCCGAGAATTTGTGTGTGCAGAGTACTGTGCACACAACTCTCACGTAGATGGTTGAAGTAACTGTATACCTCATGTAAAGAGCGCTGAACCGTAATCATAGTTGATTAGTAATATAAGCGACATACATCAATCTTACCCTGCTGTGTGCATGCATGGTATACACTTATTTTGTGATCACTGTATGGTTAGTAGGTCTTGTAGGTGATGGCTCTTTGTGACGTTTGACAGTGGGGCCTTCTTACCCCCGACAAACGACTGTCTCTTCACTGCAGACAAACATGTAATGACTACTTTTATGTTTTCATGTATGACTTGTGAAATTATTGTCTTCTCTCTGGAGAACTTACATTACCTTATTTTCAAGGATGGTGCATTGTCACCACCATCATCATCAGGGCATATGATTTATTTCCTATATAGTGTATGCACATGTTATCAAGGGTGGTGATGTAATTGCAGTTTTGCTTTCTTGGACGGTAATGTATACCATGCACAAAAGGGCAGGATGGTCATTGTGCTCTGATTTTAGCGAGTTCACTGGTACATCAGTTAAGGTGAACATCTGCTCTGCATTGTATAAAAGCAGAGTACATACTTAGTTAAAATGTATGTGCTCTGCATTGTATAAAAGCAGAGTACATACTTAGTTAAAATGTATGTATGCATGTATGAATGCATGCGTGCGCATGTGTATTTCTTTTAAGATACCACTATTCTTGTCAGGGGCAATTTGTTTCATAATGAGTTTCTAGCATTATACATGTAATATCTCTCTCGCACAACTAATGTATGGTATTTTCGTATGTGCTTATGGTTCTGACACTATGTATCCTCTCGTAAAGGAACACTTCACAATGGTACTTTTTTCGCCTAACATAACTCAACGTTTACACATTGGTTGGTAAATTCTGCTTGCCTCGGTGTCATCTCACTCTAGGTAATGGTTTTGTTTCAGTCAGCTCATAAGGAATTTTAACAGTACACTGTCTGTGGGGTGCGTAGACCAGTCCATTATTTCATCTCTTGCCTGTTATGCAATAGTCAAGGCATCTGACTGGTAACCTTAGGGAAGCCGGAACGATCCCTGCACCACCTGCATTTTTTTTGAGTACATAGACCCATGCGATCTTCTCCTAACATGCAATGTCTGTAAAGTGGCTTAGCCGAGTCCTGACATCTCTTTTCATTGTATGGGGAGATATCTATATTGCAACTTTGGTAGTTGTATTTCAAACAGTTAGGAAGTTACAGCCAACTATGCTTATTTGCATTGTTCATACTCGACCCGAGGCTGGCAGAGTGTCTTGGAATGGGGTTTTCCCCTCCACATGGAATGCATGAGTGGGACGTGAAACACTTTCAGTAAGAAGGATGGTTGAACATGCATGGCCACCATATTGTTGGTCCGTGGTTTTGATGGAGGAGCTACCATTTTGCTATGCCAACGTTTTACTGGGCAGTGTCACCATTTTTTTGCTGGTCAGTACCAAGGCTGCCATTTTTGTAGTAAGTGGGATCCTCTTGAACATGGCCAGCCACCATTTTGCTACACAGTACCATCCAGAACCCCTGTGCTGGAATGATAAAGCAGGAGGTTCACTTCCAAGATGGCCACTGGGGAGTGGTTGAACAATGATTGTACAATTTCAGACTGATTCAGCTACATTCCGCAAACTTCAGCCACATTGTACACACACTTTCGGATGGATAAAAGAGAAATTTCGAGGGGGGAAATGCCAAATTGGATGGTAAAAGGAAATTTTTTTGCGAATTTGAACATATTTTGGGCAAATTTCGGCGGAATACAAGAGCACGAGGTACAGATCCAAGTTGGCTGCTGGCTCCCCATCCAGGAGCCACTTGCACCAGAACCCTCTCTTTCCAACTACTACTCCCACTTGTGAGGTCACTTGAAGGCACAAGTGTATGCAACTAAATTGGACAACATGGAGGATTTCTGGGAATGATACTGCTCACCTCCCACCAAGGCAAACCTGGTTCAATCCCCGCTGGGTCACTTCCGGATTTCACACGTGGGAATTGTGCTGGATGATGCCACTGGTTTGCGGGTTTTCTCGGGGATCTCCCGTTTCCCCTGTTCTTTCATTCTGGCTCTGCTCCATACTCAACTCAATCACCCTCATCGACTCTCAAGACCTCACTGTTAACAGCCCCCCAAAATTTCTTCACTCAAGGTTTTCTTAGGGCAGGGACATTAGCCAGGTTATCAGTTCACACATCATGCATACAGTGGATACAGGCTGCCTACCTCCCAGGTAACCACTATCTGCTTTCCAACCTAATATGTGATTTCTTAGGAAACAATAGAGATTAACAAATACTACAAAGGCAACTGATTTTTTAAAATTGGTTTTTTAATGCTCATTACTACCATTTTATGTCAAATGGCTTCAAGCGTAGGGTTTCAAAGTCCTAAGCAATTGGAGGGTGCCAATCCGTATTTAATTTATGAAGGGGTGTACTCTCCGTAATGCTGTTTTGTGTGGTAATCTTCCCTGTAAAGTTTTGCCTGTATGTCAATTGTTGTTGCTTAATCGCAAGTGGTTTCCAATTTATCGTTGCATATTAACACATTTCCACTGCTTCTACCACCTTAAGAAATCTCTTTACATTAACGACTCATCCTGTATTTCTGCATGTAGGGCTGTGGGTGGCAGAGTGGTTAGACTGCTTGCCTCCCACTAACCTAACCAGGTTCAATTCCCAGCACAGTTAACTCCCAGATTACATATGCCAGATGATGCTACTGTTTGGCGAGTTCTATCGGGGATCTACCATTTCCCCTGCCCTTGCATTGCTTCATGCTCAAGGGCTTGCTGTCAAAATCCATATAAACCTCGTTCTTCATTTCTGCACATATTGTGTCAAATTAACTCCTAAAAAAATTTATTGGCGTATTTTAAAAAGCAAGATGAGGTTTTGAAATGTTGACCTAAAAAAAAAATCTTGTAAGAATAATGCAACTAACTACCTGTGATTACCTTTGAGAAGAACAAATCAACAACACTATGGAGATCTAAGGCAAGTATTAAGTGCACTGCGTCATGTGTGATTCTCACTCTCTTATACAAAGTTTCACTATGCTTAGATAGACTGACTTAGCAAGATGGTCCAGATATGCAAAGGGCACATCTCGACACTACAACTCCAGGAATAATGACCCCCTCGAAATACTACGTTTTTTGGTGAACCATGCAAAAAATTCAAATATGATCTTACAATTGTGTATATCTAAAGAGTAAATTCACAGGAAACATTTGATTGCATTTAACACACATAACTGTAACTTTGCCGCTAAAGATGTGTGAAAACTACCTACGTAAAACTTAATGCAATTTTAGGTCAGAATCCGACCTTTCCCTGGGAACTGTAAAAGGTCATAGTCTTGAGAGTTGACTGTATTAAGAAAGTGTTAAAACATGCTAATATTGTCCCCTTTGGCTTACAATCCCAAAGCATGTCGTAAATAAGGGAAACCCTGTTAAGACGTTTCAGAAAAATACTGAAAAATGTGTGCTTAATAAGCAGGAAAACTTCTTAGAAGGGTAAAATTATGTATTTGCAATAGACAAAGTACAAACTTTTTAAAGCTTACTAAGCAGGAAAACACTTCTTAACAGAAAACTTAAGAGGTACAGTGAGGCTCACAGTATTTCTTATTATTTTTGTTGGTTTCATTGCGTCACACTACATACTAAATCAAGGCATTGGCTCCTAGGTCCCTGGAATCTAACCACCCATTACCAAAATATCTATGCTTAGATATTGTGTGTGCCCTACTGTTCTTGTAATTAGAAAAACATGAGAAATTTTTATAAAAGTAATATTACTTAAGTACTTACAATATGATCCAATCCTTCTTGTACAGAATGGTCTCGTGAATAAATTATACTCCTTTTAGTTAACTGAACTGCAACTGGGCTTTTAGAAGCTATTTCTACAGCTAATTTAATGGCTTCTGTCAGCATACTGTGGGAAAAACAAAAAAGAGTTCATTATAACCAAGACATATTTTCTAGTTGTAAATTCCAAAAGCACTGTATTTACAAAAAATATTTCATAACTTTAAACCCTACACATTAGCATGACATGATTTCAAAGAAACTGACAATGCATTAAAAATATACTGCAGATCACAAACCCCAACAAAAAAAAACAAAAAGCAATAGAGACTGCTGCGTGTCTAGGTCTATTGCTAGACGTCTTGTGTGTGCTGACCCGGTCTTTATCTGCATTAGTGTAATTTTCAGATGAAGAAAATGTTGGTATAGAAGTATTGATGCAGCGGTAAATTACCTTTAAGTTCGAATTGACAGTCACGAATGGGAAGCACCTCGCAATTATTTTGAAGAGCTCAATGCTATCTTTCTGTCAACTTGATAAGTAATTGCCACACCAACCAACGAAAGAGAGTACTATAACTTGGAACAATTTCTGCTGTATTATTTTTCATATCTCACATAATGGTGACTTTAAATAGTATAATTTGAAGCTCATCAGGTTAGGGGAGTGGGGAAGGTTCTTTGATTATAAATATAACTATACATTAATTAAATCCCTAACCCTTATCTCCCTCTTCCTCCCTGGCAGCTCTGCAAGGTTTGCTTAGTGGGAATATGCACTTTAAATGCATTGATTAGTGCCTGGCCAGGGTGAAGGTTCTTCACACTGGGAAGAATGCTGGGGTTTTGGTTTCTTTACCTTAACCCTTGACCGCGGGGGGGGGGGGGGGGGGGGGGGGAGAAACCCTAATGTGAAGCCAACCAAGTGTTCTTCCAGTGGGAAGTTCTGGCCCTGTGCACTCGATACTTCAACCAAAATTGCGACGTCAGATTTGCAGGGTGCATTAATGGCTAGTCTTGAACTCTCTGGACAGGTTTTTAACCCCTCTTTGGGAGGTGGCTGTGATATAGCATTGGCCGTCTGACTGGGACAACGTTCTCTACAACATTCACAGCCGACCCTTCGGCAGGCACTGTATTTGGTTGGTGGAGTGAAGAGGGGCACTCATCTTCAATGGCTGGCTCATGCAGTGGGTGAGCTCCATGACAGTGGCCAATGTCGGTTGTAGTGGTGCAGGGCAGCGGGTCTTGATAGGGGCAAGAGGACTAATAGTGGACTGGGGCTGACAAATTTCAAGGAGGGCTTCCCCTTCCGGCAATACAAGCGCTACATCTAATTCGTCTATACCGGGTAACTTGATTAATGGTCCAAATAGAGGAGTCATTAGTTGGGGTGAATTAGAAGTTTGTGATTATAAGGGAATGAGATTATTTAGTTCCCTAATTCTCGACAGCTCTCCTGCATTGTTTATGGTCTTATACTTCCGTGTTTTGAGTAAGTCATTCAGATGGTGAAGCAAGCAAGGTTATCGGTCCTATAGTGTACTTCCAGGATACAGTGTCGTCACTCCTGGTACCCACTGTCCGGCCTTTGCAAACTGGGACTAACTGGAAGTGACATAGATAGATTTGGTTGGATCCTGGGCGTGGCACCCACATGAATTTTTCCCTCCGGCCTTTTGCAAACTGGGACGGAGAAGTAGAACACCTGGTCTGGTCAACTTCTATGTGGATTTGAGTACCTAGTGGTGCGTGGCGCAGCCGATGAACTACCCAGTGGCAGGCCTTGGTTTGCCTTTCTAAGAGGTGATGGTGTTTTTACTTTAGTGGTTCATACACAATTTACTGACTCTTCCCCTGTGATAATGAAGTCAAAATATCTTAGTTCTCAATCAGTACTGGGTTCAAACTACCACAAAATAAATAATACTCTCCGAAAGAATTCAAAATACATGCTATAATGACATATTTAGGAAAATAGATGTTAAGTCCACACTAGTTCCTGAATTACAATAATTCCATGATAAAAGTAAATAAGAAGCTTGATCCTATGTTAATCTAGGTGAAGGCATACTGGGCAAAGCTAAGTGTCTTAAAGTGAAAAAATATACAATCAGCTTATTTTAATATTCTAAGCCTGACTTAATAGAGGGGGTATTATGAAGGAATCTAAGCTGTGCAATAGACGTCGTCAAAACCTGCTACCAACTGGAAAGATGGAGGGTTACTAGTGGGTAGGTGGTAGGAATAGATGACATTGTCTTCTGGAGCTTCTAGAGATGGAGTTGCACGACGGTGGTAGACTTCTTGTGGCTTCTTCCAATACGTGCACATGAAGTGTGGTCTTATGGTCAGCCTTGTTCAGACTGGAGGGTCAGCAACTGCCCCGAGTCAAGGATGGCTCCTTCAATTTATACTAAATTTTTCAGCTTGTAGGTATTCAGAGGGGTGCACGAGGTGGCTAGCCTCTCTCCTCAGGGGTAGTTTATTCATGCTTGGTGGCACCACCATCCTTTTCTTATCTCCTGTGCTGGAGGCATTGACATATCTATCACTTCGGCGCGAGGTGCTGGAGACTGTGCTCCTGCAGCAAACTGTGGAATTCGCAGATTCGGGAAGTGTCGACAGCTCATCTAACAGTAAAATCCAGCGCTGGGGTTAGGGCAACTGTGCAATGACTCGGGAGTGAACAGTACAATTTCTCCAACCACGTGTCTGTAGTCGTCCATGTTGTACAGTGTTTAGACCTTGTAACCACGTGATTTATTGTACTATTTGACGTATGACTTGGCCATGTGAGCGCTGGTGCTTGATGATGGGGCGAAGTCGCAATGTAGAGTGTGAATGCCCAATGCGCAGAAATGCATCACACGTCAAATAAAAATATTGTGTTTACAATTCTGAGCTGCACTTACTTTTTTGGGGATAATCCTGGGAAAAGAATATTGGTATAAAATGAAGCCATAAATTGAACCATTTCTTCAGTGCGAAATTCAATTTCAGTAGAAACTTCAATTCTTCCTTCATTAGAAATGACTGTCCATCAAAACAAATATTTCACTCTGCCGAAAGAGAATATTATGCTTTTGAAAGCAAATCATTGCATCGTGTGCTACGCTCCAGTGGCCCAAGTTTGATTTGTAAATTTAAAATATCTTCCAGACTGCTGTATTTCCATTACATTCTGCAAAAAATAACCATCTTTTTAAAATCAGACTGTTTAATGAAAACAGCATGGCTGCTCATCAGGATGCTGAACACAGCCATAATTTTTGTACTGAAAGCCGAATCACAGTGTAAAACAACCACAATTAATTTTACAGTATCACTGATGGCATTGAAAAAAATATATTTGCAACTGTAATTTAAGTTTGTGAACTTGATCTTGGTTGCCTGTTGTCCTATTGCCAGATGGAGTTCCATTCTGAGGAAATAAGAAGGGGTGGAAAAAAGTATTGATTACAAGAGCAGCTGAAAGGGAGGATGTAGTGAACAAAAAGGCAGGCAAAAGCTAAACAGAGAGAAAAGTATTGATCGCAGGAGCAGCTGAAAGAGCGGAGGTAGCAAAGAGAGAGAAGTACTTATCACAGGAGTAGCTGGAAGAAGGCGGTAGCAAACAAGGAGGGGGGAGGGTCCATTCCCCATGCAAAAGTGGAATGGAGATATGGTAATGGAAAGAGAAGTATTGTTCCTACAAGCAGCTAGAAGATGGTTGGTAGTTAACAAGTAGGGAGGATGCCCCCTGCCCAAGCAAAAGCGAGATGAAGATATGGGGATGGGAAGAGAGAGTAGATTTTATACTCAACAGTAAGTTCATTGTCTACAGGAATACCCAAGCATTCAGCCTTTTGACACTCTACACAAACAATGACAAAAGTTGCTACTATTCTCAGAAATAGCCTGCAATTGCACATTTCAGATTTAGAGAAAGTCATTAAAACAAATGGTTCAGGCAGATGTGATTAGTGTTTATTTTCAGTCTTTGTTGGGATGGAAAAAAAAGTTTTTCGTCAGTAATTACTGGCTATTATCATTTCAATAATCTTTACTTTAACAATTCTGTGTGGAAAATGATGTCAGATGTGCAACACTGTATTTCACAGTCAAATTGTTAGATTATATGCACATAGGAGCATTCAAAAAACACATGGTGCCCAGGAAGTGACCGTACAATAACACTGCATATAATTATGCTGTATAGAAATTTTTGGTTATAACGATACATTGTCAGCTATCGTAGCGAGGTTCCCCTATGAATGGCCATAACACCTAAAATAATGTTTCAAACAAATAATACAGTTGTGGTAAAAAAAATTATCAAGCAAAAAATTTTATTGAAAAAAAATTGCTGTTTAGAATTTAGTAAATACAGTGTAAAGCTCTTAAATTTGCAACTTTTGTTCCTACACAGGGAACCTAACTCTGACTAAAAAAATTGCCCTTATGTAAAGAGGTTTATCAGCATAAACGTAACAGAATTACAGTAAAACCTCGTTAAATCGAAATCATATAAAATTCTAAGATTTTACTCGCCCCCAAATGGAAGAATATGATTTTATATGCTTTTAAGTTAGATTAATTCAAAATTCGCCTTTTATGTAATTCGAAGTTGGATTTCATCCAAAAGTGTATGTGATGTTCAGATTAATTAAGCAAAGCTAAAATAATTATGATGATAAACATATATTGCCTACACTGCCATGGGTGCACGCATGGTAAACCAGTAATGGATGGCGGCACGGCTGAAGCCGCGCCGCTGAAGCAGCCACTGCCGCCGCTGCCTGCCACAGCGATGTCATTGATTGTGCCAGAGTTTTCACATTTGTTGACTGGTTTTCATCACCTGTGACAGCTAGTGCCACGCACTGCGTGAAGTTAGGGACAGTAGGACAAAGAAAATTCCAGGCAGCCTGTTGCCTTTAAATGGGGAGGGGTATTTGGAGCAAGAGGATGAGAATGCAGATGTACAAAGTGGGAAAGGAGAATAAAAAGAGATGAAAAAGTGAGTAGGGGTGTGGAAGAAAGTTTAGAGCTGTGTTGGTCCGTGTAGAAGAGGAGGAGGAGGGGGGGGAGACAGAAAAGGAGGGTAGTGGTGTGGGCATGGTTGGAGGACGGAATGAGGAAGGGAGTGAAGCAATGTGGACTATGGGAGGGATGACAGACAGTTGGTAGAGGGTAGAATGCAGTCTGGGGGAGGAGAGCAAAGACAAAGAAGAAGGGAGCAACCTTTTCAGAAGGGTGCTTCCTGACACAAAAAAAGCATGGCACTTGGCTCCAGCACCCGGCTGAACGGCCAGGCAACGTAGGATTGAGAACCGGCAACAGCGCTGTCACCCCCAAACCCATAAAAAATACTCACCACCTTGCAGGGTTTCCTAGCCATCTCCCCTTTCCAGAAACCGTACTTGGAAAAAAAATTCAGGCACGCAAGCATACAGCATCTCGCTTTGAGAAGGTAGTTATTGCCGTGGTTGTGTTTACTTTGGAAAGGGAATATGCGTTTTTCTTTAATAGGCATACGCAAACATTTTTAAAATTCAAAATGATGTAATTCGAAGTCGAAAAGGAGGTCGAATTGAGGAGGTTTTACTGTATATACATATATGTATAACAAGATAATGCAACTTTTGTTTCAGTGTTAAAATACATATTCCAAAGGGTGTATACCGACTCATCTTTGGTATTTAAGTGAATTTTTTAACTGCCCATTAATTTGAAATTAAATGATTTGGTTCAGAGTTCAATTATGTAAAGAAATTCTCTAAGTAGAAGCTTGTAATGGGTATATAGTGAATCCTTATGATTATGTTGCCTACCTTTCTCTGGAATCATAGACTTTGCTGACAAAGCCACATTCTTTGGCTTCTGCTGCAAGCATTTTGCGAGCTGTGTAGCACAGCTCCCTGACAAGGCTATCACTTCCTATTACTCTGGGTAGTCGCTGCAGGGTTCCCACATCAGCCGCCATGCCTGGGGAATATCAGTATCATCTGAGCATTTTCTACCTAGATCAAATCTTAGACTGAAATATTTTCACATTTAGCTTTGTTAACTAGAAACACTGCTTTCACTTGTGAAAGCTACTAAGATACAGAATTTTAATAACATGATGATTTATAGAATTGTAAAAATAAAGAGTGTTTATTGCTGCGCTGAATTTTCATTTCAATCTGTTACTGTATAACTTCACAGTAAGTCATTAGATTCGATCTTGGAAATTGCAGACTTAGGCATTAAATTTTGAAGGCGGTGAAATATATTCACTGTGGTTATTGGTCACAACGCAATGCTTATATTAAAAAGCAGCGGGAAGATGGGAATTGGATGAAATAAAAAAATTTATAACGGGGCCTTAAAAAGTGCCCACTTTACCGTGAACAGCCTATATCAACATATCAGAAGAAAAAAAATAATTGCATGTGTTAATACAGTCTGTGCTGGAATCAACTTGATAAACTGCCTTCATCTTTGTCTCCCAACTATCCCACTACCCACATTCTTTACCACTCCTATTTTTATCTTCTCTTCCTAGTTCTTTCTTAGTATGCTTTTAAGGCCTTCTACCAGCATTTTTTTAAGTCCATCACTCTTCTCAGCAGTCTTTTCTTTCCCATTCTTGTGGCATGCCTATACCGCCTAACTTGTACTTTATTAATAATCTCCATTAACCTAATCTTGCACCAACTACAGCTACTTGTGATTTACGCCAAAGCATCACGACAACAATGGGCACAGTATACAATGTTTGAAGAAATAAAGTGCAAAAACCAAAGCAAAAGAATAAAAGGCAAAGCTTTGCAATACTGACTAGGTGTTATTAGTAGCTAAATTGATTTGTGTAACAGAGTTTCTCCATTCAATAGTTTTTATAAGGTTGCTGTAACAAGTGATTAAAAGGTCACCACAAGCCCACCATTGAACCCGTTTGAACCAAAAGTCAATGTCTGAGCATTTTTTTGTGGTCCCAACCAAATTCCAATGTAAACAATGGTAAAAAAGACAGTTTTTGCCAAACTCAAGATTTAATTTTATTCGCATTGATCAAACAAATATTTCTGTACCATCACCAAAAATTACATGCTCCAATCACTAAACAAAGAAGTATAAAAAAAAAGTATAAGCCAAGTGTACTTGTAAGCATTACATCATGTAAACATGTGCAAGTAATACTAATATAAATCACAATAAGATAAATTTTCCACACACATTATTTTGCTTACGTCTCGCTGCCCTGCATTTAGTCCTATTACCACTTTCGAAATAACATGTTGTTGAGTCGCGGTGTCGCACATAACTCATACTTTGTGACAAAAAATAAATAATAGCAACAGACATTTCAGACTCCACATCGTGCATAAAAAAAAAAAAAAAAAAAAAAACCAGTACATATGTATAAGAAATATGTACTGTAGAATTTTATTAGACTATCAACAAGCAGTTGCAATGTTTACAGCAGCACTCGCGGCAGCCACGTTGTGGTATTGCAACTAGAGATGGGGAGTATTTACTGTACCTGGTATTTCATATCTGTTCTGAACATGGAACAGGTACTGCAAATGAATACTTTCTGACTGTAGAAGTACCCTATTCATTGGTAGGATGCGGTTTAGAGGCGTGCAGACGTCTTCTGTCTCTGTGTCTCAGATCACTAGTTTGTCTGCTGCACAAGCGTGAAAAAACAGGCCCGCGTACCAAGGTTGTGAGGGGGGGTAGTACTGTAATTGTAACTTGGGTTCCGAGAAGAGTAATAGTGAGGCGAAAGCCTTGTTTTTTAATTTTCCTTTGTCCTTTGGCAAAGGGCGGGGAAGTTATTTTACAGTTCGTGTTCAAAGAAAGATAGAAGTAGAAGAGAAAAAAGAGATACCAGATAGCGCTATCAGGTATTTCCTTTTGTGTTCCACAGAATATGAACTGTGTGGAACTAGAATAACCAATACCTTGTTTCCCTCGTGGGAAAGAGATAACTGATACCTTGTAAATATTGCTTCCCTGTTCCAAGTACACAGACATTTATTACTGTTCCAAATAATGGCAGGTGACGTCATGCCCTCAGTAGGTTTTTAGTAAATATAGACAGATGGCTTCGTCAAGATTAAGAAGTGATGTATGGAGTTATTGTACTCGTATAGATGCGGAGTTTGCAATATGTGACACGTGTAATCAGAAACTGTCCTACAAACATTCTACAAGTAAGTTGAAAAAACATATTACGAGAAAACATCCTACTGTAAAAATTAATTTCACACAAATAACTGACAATGCGATAATGAATAAGATAGGTAATATGAATGATTTTATGTATGTATTTATTATATATTTACAAATGAAAATAATTTATAATATATTTTTTTATAATTAATACAATGAATGTCAAGTTGAGAGTTTATGGTGGTAAATGCTCTGATAAATTATGGACAAGTTAGTCAGAAGTGATGAGAATGACAACAGTGTAAAGACCAGCAATTATTCTCATATTTTGTGGCTCAAATTCAGTATGTTACTATGTATACTGTTTGAAGCTGTTAAAATCATTACTTATATACTACTATACTACATTAAATATACGACACCAAACCCCCCTTAAGACTACAGTATATGTCAACTTTTTACAGATTTTGCACCTGAAAAAATACTTATTATTTGCGCTGGTGCCGGCAGGTAAAGTGAACAGCTAAAGTATGAGATCAGCTTGCGGCGAGCTGTTCAGGTTTCATAAGATGGCCGTTATAATATTGAGGCACTGGCATTTAGTGAGAACAATGACACTGGATCAATACGAGTGCAAGCAGATAATTGGCTGAACAAAGGTTTCACAAGATGGCCGTTATAATATAGGGGCACTGGTATTTAGTTAAAACAGCATCACTGGATCAATACAAGCGCGAGCAGCAAGCTCATGGCATGGTTGACAGATGCAGCGGCCATTCCACTGTTGCCACATCATCTGTTTTGACACAATGAAACAGACAGCACGCTAAATGAATGTGTCATCATGGTACAGTAATTACAGCAATTATTACACGCGTCTATATGTAGTATATTTACTGTAATTTTTCTAAGGCAAATTACTCATATCTACGAATGTTCACATGAAAATACCACTTGTAAATACCAAACACTTTTACTTTAATAGCATACACAAACTGACAGTGCATTACAAAACGCTCACAACTATGAAGGCCTCGTTAAGGCTCATACTTGCACTTGCAAAGTTCCACTGTATATATCTGATGTAGTTCGCATGGCCGCTGCCACACCACAAGTACACATTGATAGATACCATTTTGTGTAACATTTTGCCATGGTTTTGCTTTCTCAAGTCACCTTACCATCTGTGGAATTGTAATTGCACGACTTTTATTTGAAAACATTGCAACATAATACAAATTTTTCTGCCACAAATGATTTGTAGTGGAGAAACTTGATTGGAATTCATTATGTTTGTACGGAATCATAACTTAACAAAATTAATAGGAATACAAAAAACCAGTGTGGTCTCTACACACCAAAAATAGGTATTTCTGAGCAAGCGAGTTCAAAAGATGGGTTAAATGCAGTTTTTACTTAAGTTTAGCGTGAGTGTACCGGAAAAATTTTCTTTAATAATCCCATTTGCATTGTTTTATTTTAGTTAAACTTGACAAATATCTAACATAGGCCTATCAATGCGCCCAACAAATTTTTTATGAGGTTGGTTTTTTTAGGCGGCTAATATGTCAAGTCTACACAATGTCTGCATCTATAGAATTTTTACGTCAGTCCTCTGAAATTCGATGGATAGCATTTGCACAGTATTGCAATGTATTGCTGCATTAGCACAAACACACAGGTTAATTTTTTAAATTTAGGTACACAATATCAAATTTACTTTGAAAAAATAATTATCCCTTATTGTAAGTTCATTTTCAGATAGATACTTCATGTAGAAACCCAACTACGCAAAGCCGATCATAGGGGGGGGATGTAAACAGTCATAGATGTGGATGATTGTATACACACGCCAATGATTTAGCAGACACTGTTGTGGCACCAAAATGTCTCTACCCGTACTAGTGTTGTGGAGAAATGGCCAGTAATTTTGTATATAAAGTGCTGCATGTCCGCAAACCTTTGACACACACAAAGTTTGTTTCCATTTTACATTAATAGAAGCACAGTAATTCTAATGCAAAATAAATAAGATTATAATAAGATATATTAACACATGTTGCTACTTGTTACAACAAGAATTTCACAGTTTCCCATATAATTCACTTCAGGAAGTGGTGGTTAACAAAGGCATTACTATATGGAATGTTCAAGATGGATTTTACAGTTAAGTACAGTGCATTGTTTTATGCAGTCACTTACTCAAGGAATTAAATCCACCCATCCCTAGCTTTAATTGGTATTGGTAAGGGCTTATTAACACACCCTGGTATATGGCTGAAGGCTTTATCAGGGGATGGCTTACAAACTAACTTATGACCTAACTTAAACTAACACCCATGCCTTAAACAGGATTTGAACCCAGAACCTCTCGCACCACAGGCCGGAAGCATACCAACCATCTGTGCCACGGGAGGTTGGCTCCCTAGTTCTAAGTATTGGTAATAAGTAGGTCACTAGACTACAAATTATATATAAAAGGACATGAGCACACGTACTCACAGTTTAGTACTTGTCAACATGCACGCACACAAAGAAAACTAACACATTTTTCATGCATTTGCGTGGTTACAGCTGCACAACCACGTGAAAAATGTATTAAGTTTTCTTTGTGTGTACGCATGTTGACCAGTACTAGACTGCAAGTATTTGTACTTCTGTCCTTTTATATACAGTATAATCCTGTTGTAGCAAGTGCGGAAACTGTGAGAACATGGGTATAACAAGGTCATTTTGAGTTCACTGTGAAGCACGCTTTTGTTATCTGTCTGCTATAACTCCACTCCCTTGCCCTGCCAACTCGTTTCAAGTACCCTGTGCCACTCTCACATGTCATTCTTCTGCCTTGCCTCCTAACCCCGCTCTCTTTAAAACAAAGCGCATTGTTATATAAATAGAATCCTGCCCTTTCTACCTTGACCCCGTTTCCATGAACAAGATGTTTTTCCGTAATCGTTCATGGTCATTATGGTGTCAAATGTGTTTGGTTTCAAACAACTTGGCGTATGTGGGCTGAATGTTATTGTTAAATGAAAAAAAATTTCATTTAAACATAACAGTCCAAGCGATAGCTAGAATCAAATACAGCTAACAGATTTTCGCCGGATTTTTTTCCCATACTGTGGCATACCAATTAAAGATAGGGATGTACACCTACTACTACATTTTATCACTGTGCTATAACAAACTTAAATTTAATCCACTTTTATAATGTTTTCTTGAAATTTTGCTGGTTTTGAGTAAGTCTCGCACCATGAAGGTTTTGTTAGTTGAAAACGTATAATTTTCCAGTGACTAACGTATTTACTGGCGTAATTCTCGCACTGGCACAATTCACGCCCCTGTTTTTATGGAGTCAAATTAGGGGGAAAAAATTTTCCTTTTCATATTTCTCCCAATAAGGCATGTAATGCTAACGGGCCCACACAGCGTGCACTTTGTTCAACAGCGCTAAATTACTGGTCCCGTTATCAATTTCTGGCTGCCACACCCGCGCTGCAAACATGTTAATAAAATCCATCACTGGGTTTATTTGTATGCTGGTGGCTTTTTTTAACACAAAGGGAATAGTTTACATTTATATAAATTTTTGTTTAGTATGAATGCATAATGGGTAAATATGCCAGTCAAACTGCTGCATTTAAACTTCAGGTAATTGCATATGCAGAGGAACACGGCAATAGAGAAGCAGGCTGAAAATTCATTGTTTCTGAGTTTAACGAGCGTGTCATGTTTTCCCAATATTGGGCCACTGTTACGAAGTAAACCGGACCCGTAACGACAGCAATGGCGGGCGTCAGACGGCTGCCAGAATAATCATATAGTGACCAACCGACAGCGGCCAGCCGCCGTGTTCGGCCGTGCTGCAGAGGATCTAGGCACTCGTCCAGCTATGTGCACACAGCAATGTTTTCGCTGCTAGCCCCAGTACAAGAGTGATTAAAATTTCAATATGTATATTCATATCTATTATCAATAAATTAAGTGCTGCGTTTTTATAAAATGTATCCCCTGCGGTTGTTGAGGGATTACTTACAGTAGACCCTATATTATTGTTAACAAGCACGTGTCTTGGCAATACCTTGCATAATTCACGCACCCTAATTTTTTGCACTAAAATCCTGTAAAAAAAATGCAAAAATTATGCCAGTAAATGCCAGTATTTGGTTTGAGGCGATCGTGCGGAGCTGTGACGAGCGAGTTCACTTGCAGAGCAGTGCTTCGGCAGCCAAGTAAGCTATAGCGGGAAATGCTGTGTAAGCCGGGCAAGTGATTACGGGACAATGCTGTGTAGGCCGAGCAACTGATTGCAGGCTGATCTGCTATACTTCCGCTCATTTTCACACAATTAGTTTTCATATAACAGGATATTTTTATGTTATGGTGGTTTGAACACAATTTAAAGGAATTTTAGGGTGATTTTTAAGTAGTTGGCCCTACTGGGGATCAAAATCAGTCTAATTCAGAAACAGCGCGGACACACTCACAGCAAGGATTGAACCTGGAACCGTGACATCTTGCTATAACGGGACTCTACTCTAATATTTTTATAAAGTTTTCTCTTAAATAAAGTAGCTATCAGTTGGATCTCTTCAGAAATGTTACACATGTTCTACTGTATTACCTGTACATGTACAATGATAATTCTACATGCTAAAGTTAATTCTGGTTACACTATTCTATGCTTAACACACAACTTGTGGGAAAACTGGACTTCTTACCAATGTCAACTTCCTTCACTTGGAACCATGCATCACTGGAACACAACCTAATGTCAGCTGTAGCAATGAGGTCCACTCCACCCCCGACACATGCACCATGGATAGCACTGATCACAGGTTTTGGACACTGGTAACACAAAGTGAATATACAGAAATACTACAAATTTACTCAACAAACAAAAAATATACTTATTTTGGCTATATAAAACATTTGCTTGGAAAGTTTAAGGATGTGAAATAAAGTGTAATATCATAGTCAACATCAACAGCTTCACTAGGAGTAAATGCATATATACATGCTGTAAGCAATTTTTAAAAATAATTTATGCAAATTTAGTACTTCAATTGTAGCACAATCACAGTAATGCTCTTCTATATTTAAGTTTGGACATAGTTAATCACATATAGAAACAAGTTTGACTAGGTCTCTAGGCTTCATAAATCAGGTGAAATTCATCATATAAAAAAATTTTTATGCACTACCCACAGCATACATTCTTACTTGCACACCATCCAGCATCCTCCTCCAAATAAAGTCTCTAATAAACTGTATTGTGAGTGATAAAGTGCAGTGATTAGGGTTTCCTTAATTTTGCATTACCTTTTTAGTTAACTTTCCGGGTGTATTTATTAGAGTTACATTTATACATATATACATTTGTAATTTTCATGAATAAATATTCAAGTGAAAAACTTGCGAGTATTGTTGGCAACATCGCATCATGAATCAATATCTCAAAAATATGGCACCGATGTTTCTTATGGCTGCTGCTGTAAACACTGCAATTGCTTGCTGAATGTCTAATAAAACTTCTAAAGTACATATTTCATACACATATGTACTGTATTTCCACATTTTTCAGTTTTTTTTTTTTGTATTTCGTGTTCTCTAAATACATGATGCGTAGTCTGAGACGTCTATTATTATTATTTTTCTGTTACAAAGTACAAGATAAGTGCTACATTGTGACAAAATCAACAACAGGTTATTTTGGAAGTGGTAAATTACATAAATAGGATTAAATGCAAGGCATCGAGACTTAAAAAAAAAAAAAAATATATATATATATGTTGAAAATTTATTTTATTTGTGTTATCTATTAGTATTACTTGTGCATGTTTACATAATTTACGGTATACAGACTTCTAGGCTTCTTATGTCATGGTGAGCAGTTTTGCGAGTCTGGCCATTCGTTATTCCTGTTTCAATATTGAACAAGTAAAATTTAGCAGGACTTGGTTTTTGGCAAACAGTCTATCCATAAAAGGATATATTAATATATAATTTCTTTTTTTACATTTTGCCGATCAGTACAACACAGTAGATGCATAGCACCATTCGTATTTGAAGATACTTATACTTTTTTGTTAATACTTCCTTGTCAAATGATTGGAGTATGTAATTTTCGGCAAAACTACAGAAATTTTTGTTCACTCAATTGGGGGAAAAATTAAATTTTGAAGTTCGACAAAAACTGACTTATTATTACCTAAAAAGGAATTTTGTTGGGACAACAGAAAATGTTCTGAAGGTACAGACTTTTGTATTCATCCGCGTTCGATGTATAGAGTTTCCACTGTACTTCAGTGTGTCCATGGTGTGAGGAAACTGTTAATAGTAATGATGGTGGTTTTAAGTAGTTGAAATGTCATGTGGTACACAGCTACAGAGAAATCGCAACAATGATTTTGCTTTCACCTGCCAGGGTGAGGAACATGCCAAAAACTTAGTTTGTCTCCCTTACACATTACCAAGTTATGTACTCGAATTCTCACCCTAAATGAATGAATGATCTTTTACCCACTACCAGAACTTAATTTTTAAAGATAGCAGATACAGACACCACAACAAAAGTAGAAAATGTAATTAAGATGAATATTTCATTGTTTCCTTAATATTTAGACTTATGCTCGACCACATACAGCAAATTCATCACATTTTAGTAGCAAGACAAACCAGTTATTTAAATTAAGTCATGGATAAAACAAATTCTCCCCAATGCCTGACAATAGCACTTGGCACATTTGTAAAGCCCACTATTTATAAATGTTAACACAATACTTGAAATTCTGAGTAGTTGCCCTCGTAATGATCACCATTTCACGTATATTATGTAAATCTAAAGGCTGTTTCGCAATGCTGACTGTTCGGAACATCCACTCTGCATCCACATCCCTAAAAGACCCAGCTAAAACTACAACGGCATGTGGCGCACAGCTTTTCCATAATAGGCCTCTGACTTGGCCTTCAGAGGATGGTTAAGACCGATTTTACATAATTAACTGAGCTCAGTCTTAATACATGGTTAGGAATCTAAATATTAATTTATGTTGGATTTCTAACAATAAAAATTGTTCCAAATGCAAACTGTATCATAATTCACTGATTTTTCAGAAAACATTGCCAATTACCATCTCCGAGGTCATTTGCTATACATATTATAGTAAGTACGTATGTATTATGCAAGTTAAAAATGTAGGTATGGTGGTGTATGGAAAATATTTTTGCGACATATTAATTTATTTTATCCAAATCCCATTAAAAAATGAGTTAGAACTGCATATCTCAATTACTATTAATGAATCAAGCAAATGAACACATGTCGAAAAATAAAAAAAAGTGAATGTGTTCACTGATTACAAGTACGAGTATTTAAGGAAAGAGTTTGCACCATTAATTTTTGTTTGATATAAACTCCAGACCAAGAATTTATTACCAAAGCTTTAATTATTATGACATTAAATTTATAGTAGAACTCTGTTAAGAAGTTTCTTAAGGGACTGAAAAAATTATGCTTATTAACCAAGAAAACTTCTTAAAAGGGTCACATTACACATATGCACATAGACAAGGTGCACAATTATTCAACTTATTAAGCAGAAAAACTTCTTAAGTGGGAACTTCTTAACAGGGTTTCACTGTATTTATTGAATATTTAGGCTTTATCTACGTATACAATGTATAAAAATGATAGTAAATATCAGTATTACAGAGGAAAGAAAACTATTGTGTGCAATCGATTTACAACGTATGATATAATGTTAACATGAACATCTGACACCACAAACAATTTACATTATATGATATTATGTTAACATAAACATCTCACACAAATGTAAAAGATAAAACACACTGTCAGAAACTCTTAATGACAGTAATTTATCCATTAAGTTATTTACTAGGAGAGCAAGTGTCGAGATGGTGGTGTGCTACTGCAGTGACGAGGGAGAAAGCGACTCCCAACATGCAGGTTACAGGAGGGTACAGCAAACTAGTCATAAGCACCTGCCCCATATTCCTGGCAACTTTTTGGGATTGCCAATCACATTGAAGTGGCCCTCAAACGTTCACCACATGCAAACCTCTGGCATATTTTTGGAGCCCCTTTGACCACAACTGGACTTCACCCAGATCAAACACCCCGTCAGGGATCACTGGGCAAATCTTTGGATCTGAAATGCTGCAAGGTTTCCTAGTAGCCTGAATTTGTTGGCTGTATTAGTACTGTAAAGAGAGAGAGAGAGAGAGAGCGAACAAGGTCCCAGCTATTGGGAGAAAATCCAATTAGACACACTGCAACTGTACGTAGTGTGACAATAATTATATGTAAAGCTTCTTATTTAAACAGACTAATATCAAACCTTAGGCATGCTAATCACAAATGCATTTCTCAGATGGTACATACATCCCACTGTGTCGGGTTTGTATGTACCAACCTTACTCTTAATAAGAAATGAGTATGTCTATTTCATGTTCAAAATGTTATTAAAGTATTACCTTATAAAAAACATACTTACCACTTCCAAAGATGTTATGGAGTCTTGACAGAATTTAATAGTTTTACGTAAAGTATTGCAGCACCTTGCAATGTCAGACTGTTCTTCAAAGCACTTTGTTAGTGATGTTGAGTCAACAAAATCCAGTCCTGCCACAAGATAGAGAGAGAACTGAAACTCATGTTCAAGTGAAACTAGATTACTTGATTTATTAATTTAGTTCAACCTGGCAACTAACAGTTCATGTTATTAAATAGTTAAAGTATCAGATGATAAAAACAATCATGTAAGGACAGAACAGAGATTCAATTTTACATAATGTTAATTTTTAATATTATTATTAGTAATGAGCTAAATTTTAATTCATTACTAGGTAGTCTTGATCCTTTTAAAGAGAACAAAATAACATCTCCTAAAGTATTTAAGTACTATAGTAGTCAGAAGTGAATATTAGAAAAACTTATTAATTTGTATTACATTATTTTTATAATATTATGTGGTGATGAATTTTAATTTTCTCCAATCCTAGGATATTTTTAATGTTTTGTTTATACTGGTGTAAGGTTATTAACTGTTGAAGTCTTTAGTTATTTATTTTTGTAATTTCTTTGTATGTTTTTCTTGTCATGTGTTTTGTATTTCGTGTGTCTGTTTGTCTTTGTTTTGTCCATTGTCCTTAATGTAATGTAACCCTGTTACTGGTTTAAACACTGTTGGGTGGCACTTTAAGCCAATAAATAAATAAATTTTAGACAAAGATATGCCCTTACAAGCAATTTAAAATGTTATAAAACTTTGTACATGTTTTTAATATCGCTAAGTGTTTAAACAAGGGAATTTTGATGGTGGTGATTTAGTACCCTTTCACACTGATACTTTCTGCTCATATTGGTGTGTATCATTAATCCACAATAAATACTGTTGTTAGTCCCCCATTCTGAAATATGAAAAAATAAAATTTTACTATACATCTTGAAAACTACTTAGCCATATTCTCACCAACTTTGGCATCTAATTAATACTATGGTAGGCCATGTAAACATATACAATTTAAATTTACTAGGCACTTATTTTCAAAATGATGGACATACAAATATTTTAGGTTTATGTGGGGTGCACCCAGGGAGTGGTCACTTGGGGCACATGCAACCCTCCCCTAAGGCCTCTAAACATTTAATAGAATCACCACCAAGAATAATCCATGTTGTTTACTTATGGGATATAATTCTCTTAAAAATAGAGGAATGAAAGAGATGGTCTCGTAGGAAGCCAAGAGCCACTTGAATACTGATCACTTGCTGCTAATAGTGGCAGTGAAATATATGTGTGCTCTTCACATTGGTATAAGCTATGACACTAGAATCTGAAGGAGAATAGCAACACAATTAAATCCTGTATAGCCATTTTTTTTGTAACCTGTTTGGTGAAATTTTTTATAACTTTACTGTGGCAATTGCAAAATCTACATTGCTTTTATCATAGTAATACTACATTATTTCATTTTTATTCTGCTAACTTATAAAATAAAAAATATATATTTTAGACCTACTTAATGAAGGAAGAATAGGCTTAAGACATCACCTTACCACTGTTGTATGTATATGTATTTGTGTGTTTTCCTCTCTAAATAAACTTTTGCACCCATACACTGCATTCCACCAAAGTCAATCCACTTATAGTATACAGAAATGAAACCTGACTTTCATAGTTTTAATCAAGTCAAATGCCTTGTTGGCTTTTTAACATGTAAACAACGAGAGGAGTTGTGTTGTATCAGTGAGACCACGTGGCTGCGCAAAGCTGGTATTGGATTTCATCCATCCACGAGATGAGACTTTGAGCACCTTACTTGGGTTATTCTTATGTAATTGATTATGGGCAACCTTTCTATGTGTGTATTTTGCAGATTTTATAAAGTCATCATGTACAATTTTCACTTAGTTCCTGACCACGCGGTCACCCATAGTATTTTCTGTATCAATGCCATCACCGCATTTTAAGGGTTTATTGTGTTGCGTTTGTGCGCTTTCATCTTTATCAGGGTTTCGTGTATGTTTTATTAGGTTTCCGTGTAATTTCTGTAATTTTATAGTGTTTGTTCTTTGACCACGCAGTCATTCAGAGTACTTGTGTTTTCCCCACCATGCACGCTGCATCAAGGGTTTAAATTGTAAAGAGCACAGAGGGTCACCAAAACGAACTTGCAAATAATGCAGTAAAATGTAAGCTCTAATAAACTTGGCACTGCATGTAACATTCAGTAAAATAAACATCTTCAGTGCAGAAATTGAGAGTTTCAATGGCATCCAGAGTACAGTGTTGAGTATTATGTGTAACAGGGTTATATGAAGGAACGGGTGAGATGAGCACACAATACCCACAGAAACCTCTGAGATCACCCTGAGTCTCAAAAGCGCAGTGCATAGGGAGCATTGCTGGCGCCCACCTCCAGGAAGTAAATAGTGCAATTGTTCGTCTCCGTGCCTCACCCATCTGTGTTAATATGAAAAGTTTTTTTCTTTTCGAGATGCCTAGCCAATATATCACTAAATTTAACAATGTATTGATGTGAAAATGTAACTCTTATAAAGGTGTTTTCTAAAAAGGTGAGATTTACAAATATAAAAAACGACTTCATTGTAGGACCTACTGTACTTCAGTATTGACACATGTTAAAATATCATTACAAAATACAGTAGAATCCCGTTGTAGCGAGCAAGGTAACTGCGAGAACACGGGTATAACGAGGTCTTTCTGGGAACAGTCAAAAAATCGCATGAAGCGCACTTTTGTTATCTGTATTCCGTAACTCCACTCCTTCACCCCGCAAAAATATTCTATGAAAAATTGTAATTTTACGAGTTGAAATATGTACGGCGAGATTGTGTGAAGCAGGCTTGCGGCGGGACTCGTGTCCATGTGAAGCGTGCTTTTGTTATCTGTATGCCGTAACTCCACTCCCTCGCCTGACACCTCATTTCCGTAAGTACCTTGTGCCGCTCTCCCCAAGGGCATTGTTCTATAAATAGCGACTTTAAATAACGACTATAGAAAAGTCGTTCACGGTCATTGTGGTGTCAACTGTGTTCAATTTCAAATAACTTGGCATATGTGCATCGAACATTATTGTTAAATGAAAACAAATTTAATTTAAACATAACAGTCCAAGCGATAGCTGGAATTGAACACAGCTACATATAAACAGATTTTCGCCGGGTTTTTCCCCATACTGTAGCATACGAATTAAAGATAGGGACACCACTACTACTACAACATTTTATCGCTGTGCTATAACAAACTTAATTTTAATCCATTTTATAAAGTTTTCCTGAATCTTTGCTGGTTTTGAGTAAGTCTCGCACCATGCAGGTTTTGTTAGTTGAAAACGTATAATTTTCCAGTGACTACCATATTTACTGGTATAATTCTCGCACTAGTACAATTCACTCCCCCGTTTTTATGGTGCCGAATTGGGGGGAAAAAACTTTCCCTTTCATATTTCACGCAGCATGTTTCTCTCAATGCGACATGTAATGCTAATGGGCCCATGCTGCGTACGCTTTGTTCGACCGTGCCAGGTTGTTGACACTTCAAAGTCACTGGTCCCCTTATCGATTTCTGGCTGCCGTGCCCGATGTGCAAACATGTAAACAAAACCAGTCACTGAGTTTATTTGTATGTGGGTGGTTTTTTAATGTGAAGGGAATAGTTTACATTTATATTAATTTTTGTTTTGTATGAATGCATAATGGGTAAATATGCCAGTCAAACTGCTGCATTTAAACTTAACGCAATTGGGTATGCAGAGGAACATGGCAATAGTAAAAAGGGCCAAAAATTCATTGCTTCTGAGCTTAACGTGCATGCCATGTTTTCCCAATACCGAGCTGCTTTTACTAAGTGAACCGGATCTGTAACAACAGCAGTGGCGGGTGGCGGCTGGCCGCCGCCCGGCCGAAATAATTTTGTGCAGCTACCGACCGACCGACAGCTGCCCCGCCCAAGGATTTAGGGCCAAGTGACAGTGGCAAGCAGCCGAGCCTGGCCATGCTGCAGAGGATCCAGGTGTTCGCCCAGCTACGTGCACACAGCAAAGTTTTCGCTGCTAGCCCCAGCACACAAGTGATTTAATTTTGAATATGTATCTTCATATCTATTATCAATAAATAAAGTGCCGTGTTTTAAAAAAATGTATCCCCTGCAGTTGACGAGGGATTACTTACAGTAGACCCCATTTTAATGTTTACATGTACGTGTCTTGGCAATTTCTTGCGTAATTCATGCACCCTAATTTTTTGCACTAAAATCCTGTAAAAAAGGTGCGAGAATTATGCCAGTAAATACGGGTATTTGGTATGAGGCGGTCGTGTGGAGCTGTGATGGGCGAGTTATCACTTGCAGGGCAGTGTTTCTGCAACCAAGTAAGTGATAGCGGGAAATGCTGTGTAGACCAAGCAACTGATTGTGGGGCAATGCTACGTAGGCCGAGCAACTGATTGCAGGCAGTGTGGCTATATTTTGTGGCGTGGTCAGATTTTCCGCTCATTTTCATGCAATTAGTTTTCATATAACAGACTATTTTTACATTATGGTGGTTTGAACACAATTTAAAAGCAATTTTAGGGTAATTTTGAAGTATTAGGCCCTACTGGGAATCAAAATCGGTCTGATTCGGGGACAGCAAGGACACACTTATAGCGAGGATCGAACCTGGAACCGTGACATCTCACTATAACGGGACTCTACGGTATGTAAACAAATATGTAAAATGCATTACCTGCAGTGAAAAGTTTTCCTGCCCCAGATAAAACAATAACTCTGCAATCTGGATTATCACCAAGGGTAGTAAAACACTTCCCAATATCACTAAATCAAAAGACATACAAGAAAGCACTAATCAACACTGCTCTTTGCAATTATTAATTTTAAAATAAACAAAAATTACAATATGATAAACATTTGTACTGGCTAAATATGATTCTAATATATCTGTTATAAGACACCTGAACATTCACAAAAAAATTTAAGGCAGGAATTGTACTGTAGGTGTGAAGGTATCTATAGGCCATCCGCGGTAAAGTGAGCACTTTTGAGGCCCTAGTTACCTTTTTCTTTCAGCCATCTCTTATCCTTTAACCACATATCTAAATCAATATTGCCTTGCAAGTAAACAGTGTGTGTATATTCCACCGCACTCGGAATTTAACGTTTAAGGCTAAAATAAAACACATTTTTTGACCATTGTTCCAAATGAGAGGGCTTTTAAAAGTGCTCACTTTACCGTGAACAGTCTATATACAGCATATTTTGGAAAGCAACTGAAATTTCTATGTGACAGAGCTGTGGCATTTCATAAGAACTGTGTTCTGCTATAATATCAAGTGGAGTACTAATTAGTACTAATACTAAATAGAATTGTTGATTCTTACAATGTACTTAAGTGAACTTCCATTATTTATAATGATTTAATACACAACTGAATACTGAATCAATGTTTATTTCTCCATTATAAATTTTTTTTAAACAACTGAACAGTTAATTTTCTCATGTAAGAACGTTCAATTTTTCTACGCAGGAAACACAACTTGTGCCATAAAATATTAGAGAAACGATATTAAAAACAAAGTTTGAAACCAGCTACAGTGTATAATTGTTCTGAACTTTTTCAAATGCTGTGTGCATCATGCATGCGTAGGGAATAAAAAACACATGCGTAGGGATTACATCACACTTGAGTAGTCCCAAAATAAATTTTGATTCAATATTATTTTATGGACCAGTATTTTTTATAACAATAGGCTACATACTTTTGTAGTAATAAACATTTATATAAGTTTCTCCTCTTCCATGAATTTTCCTGATATTGCAAAATTTGTTTTCTTAGACAGGCTTTTCACATCACTGGATTTTTTAAAAATTAATATAACGTTATATTTGATTACAGTGCATTGATATAAAATTTCAAGTTCACTGATCAGTATGCAAGTTTAACCTCTGGAATGCCAGTTCAAAACATGACACTGCCACAATAAATCTCTGCTGTATTGAAAGGTGGCAAATATTTCTATCATCTAATTGTTCTACAACAGTTCTACAGGCTGAACCAGTAATCACCCAAGTACAAAACTACATACTTACGTCCACATTGCCAAATTCATTGCATTTAGTTTCTCCGGCCTGTTGAGTTCAACATGGAACACAAATGGCTTTGCTTCTGTTACAGACAAAGTTTCAAATTTAAGACACTTGTCTGCGGTAGAGCAAGTTCTGGCTACCAACAGTCTGTCAGCTTCTGCAAGAAGATAACAATTATAAGCCACAGAGTCATCTGTTTTTAAAATTTGAAATTTTTGGGGTGGTTAGTCACAATGTGTTTTACTAAAAATTTAATGAAAAAATACACAGTACCACAGATGCCTTTATTTATGCAAAGTAAACTTCTCAAATTACAATAAAACCCTTTTACAAATATACTGAATGGCACTAAACAAACTTAGATTTATTAAGCAAGATCATTTCTTGAAAAGTTCAAATTACTGATGTGTCAACAGACTTAAGTAAATTTTTTTCAAGCTTATTAAAGCAGGTTTCACACGATGCAAGATGAGCGCCAAACTTGCGCGAGATGCCGACCTTGCACGAGAATTTCTTGCACAAGTTTGTGTGCAAGGCACATCTTGCACGAAATGAGAAGATAGAGCAGGTCCTATTATTCTCGTGCAAGGCAATGCAAGTTGCGATCCTATTGGTCCTTGTATGCTGGTCATGTGACCTGTTGTAAATGCAACCATAGAATAAAAGAAAATCATAATCTGAGGCGTGCAAAGAGGAATACAGGGAAATAAAACATTGCTGAAAAATAACATTAAAGCGTGGATTGAAGTTTAGACAGTTTGCTGAAAGTAAACTAAAAACAATTATAGTTTGGAGGGATAGCTTTGAAACAAATACCCTGTTGAAGTAAGCAACTTCATATTTTGTATTATAATACCTTGACTGTTTGGTACTCACCACTGCTATCAACTAATTTTGATGTGAGACAGTATTCATTTCATTCATCTGCGTGTGAATTCGTTTCACACGCAATTTAGTTGGCGTTCTCGTACAATATCTTGGCGAAATGCATCTTACATCATGTGAACCCTGCTTTAGGGCTATGGATAGCAAGCCTGCTGCTGCACAGTTTAAAAGGGGACTCAATGTTAGAGAAATTCCTTCTTAATATATCACTTTTAAAAATGACTGTTTCAAACTAAAAAAAGGAAAATCATATTTAACTCATTTATCTCAAAGAAAACAACAGCGTAAATAAATTTTCAAAAAATTTGAACCTACATGCCATTGTTTTCATATAATTAATGCATAATGAATTGCAACATTTGCAGTCTTAGATAATAATGCACTAATTTCTTGAAAACTGAGGCATGTAGCATAGAAACAAAAGACAGCTTTTTCATTTACCATGTACAGTAGATTACTTAGCCCAAGGAAAAAAACAAAAATTATTAGTGGACAGTTATATTTCTACATACACAAATATATTCCAACCCATCCATTTTTATGGAAAGAGGTTGGTAACCATACCCAATTTTTTATGGTTTGCACTTTGTCATTCAGTTATGCATCATCCAGAAACTCAAGTAAGTCGTCCTGCTTTCTGAAACGCCAGTTTCAGCTACACTTTCGAGAGATCACCTGCCAAAGTTAGTCAGGAAAGTTCATATCAATCCTGTGTGTAGTTAATTTTAAGTTGACAGGTCCTTTAAAATCTTTTTAAAATTTTGGAATACCTACCGAAAAAAACTTGGTAACAAAATTGTTGGGATTATGAGGGAAAGTTCCTAAACTTTTTGTTCTGAAATCACCACCACTGCCACCTCCTCCCCAATCCCCGAGCGAGCGAGAGCCGACGAGGGTGAAGCGAGGCGAGGGTGAAGCGAGGCGAGTATGGAGCAGTGCTGGAATACAGAGGTGGGAGAAACTGGATATCCCAGAGAAAACCAGCCCACCAGTGGCATCATCCAGCACAACATCCACATGCAAAATTCCGGGGGCAAACCTACCAGGAATGGAATCCGGTTCACCTTGGTCGGAGACGAGTGTTCTAACCACTACACCACAGTGGTTTACCAATCCCTTTGTGTTTCAACAAGAAAAACAACATTACAAGCCTGTAATGTACTGCTGTAGTATTGCTGGGTGCTTGCCACACTTCTAATGCTTGCTCGTGCAAATATTTAAGAAAATGTCAAATTTGTTAAAACATGTTGACAAAAAACTTAATTAAGATTAAAAATTTGAATAATACTGCAAATGCTTGTCAAGAAAATTTAGGTATGTATATTAATAAATAATGAATAAACAATAAACTTTCAATTGTACAAATCTGTAAACACACAAATTCTGCAATTTTACAAGTACTTCTATATCCAATTTTCAAAATACAAGAAACCATATGGTAGGTTTTTAAGAAGAAGAAGAAGGAAAAGAAGCATGTTTTCTGAGGTAAAATAAAATTCTTCTTACTTTTCACTGTTGTTATTGCTTGTTCGAATATTCTCCCAAACTTAAACATGGTTCAGCCTGGAAAAAAAAAAAAAAAAAATGCAAACAGGGTTTTCAAACATTCAGCCAAAAATTGAAGGGGTCCCCTCAAATAACATTGTATGGGATATGTTGTGTTGTATGCTATATAATGTTATTCGAGGGGACTGTTAGATTTACACTCCCAAGTAATACAAATACACTAGTCGAAAACCTGATGCAAGAATACACAATTTGGAATCATATTTAGGTAATTCTTAAGAATAGGGGCTTTTTCTAAAATCGGAAAAAATAATACCTGGATATGTCAGATATGATTATAAGTAATCATAATTACTAGGGATTTTGGAGGGGCTTCAAATAGTTTTCTGTAAAAAAAAAAAAAAAAAAAAAAATGTGATGGGGAGAAGGGCGATAAAACTGCATTTATGCTCTAAAATACATACAATTTACATAGAATATATTTATATAGGGTTCCTGAATTGTTTCCCATGTAAGAATACAGTTTGCAATGAATATTTAATGCATAAAACGTCATTTATGTGGTATATTTATAGCATGGCGCTAAGGTTTATACAGGTAAACAACCCAGGTATGGAGCTGTGTCGGGATATTATGAAATTCTGATGAATTACTCAAGGCTTACCTGGTCTATATTGACGAGAGGATAAAACATATTACTAGTAGAATAGGGGCGACTGAAAAGTATCCATTCAGAATGGTTACCATTGCGGAAATTTTGCGTCCATACTTGCACAGAAAAATCAGGAAATGTAACTGTTCCGATTTTATTAGCAAAGCATTGCGTTACTGAATCCTGAAAAATATCCATTGTAGGAATGGTTACCATTCCGGATTTTTGTACCAACATTCACATCCCAAATATCCTGAAAAGTGCCAGTGGTCAAGTGCCAGTGGTCGGATTGTTTACAAATCTGTATGTGTGTTTTTTAGTTGTCATTCACAAAAGCCTGTAAACTGTACACTGCCTGAATGGTAACCATTCAGGACTCAAGGGTGAAAATATGTTGACAATATTACAGAAACATTACAAATAGTACAAACATATGTTAAATTGTAAAAATACATTATTTCTCAATGCAAATGGACTACACACGATAATCATTGATGGGGAAACTCCAAGCTTCGCTGATGTGTGACGCCTCGTGTCACCACCTAAAAACTATTGCAGCAGCGCCTTGAATCACTGATTTGGGGATTTACTCCCCTGCTGGCGCTGGGACTCTGGCTCAGTGCATAATGTTTGGCTACACTTGTACAGTATTTTTAGTGTGAAGGAAAATCCCTTGAGTCCTGAATGATTATCATCAGGCAGTGTACAGTTTTCAGGCTTTTGTGGATGACAACTAAAAAACACACATACCGGAATTGTAAACATTCCGACTGTGGGCTCTTTTCAGGATATTTGGGATGTAAATGTTGGTACAAAAATCCGGAATGGTAATAATTCCTAATATGGATACTTTTCAGGATTCAGTAACGCAATGCTTTGCTAATAAAATGTGAATGGTTACCATTCCGGATTTTTCTGCGCAAGTATGGATGCAAAATTTCTGGAATGGTAACCATTCCGAATGGATTTATTTCAGCCCCCGCAGAATAAACATAGATATTGTAGACGATACAGAGCCTCGTTCATTGGTTATGTTTATCTTTTGGAGGCGATGTATGCAGCTATGTTATTTCCAATACACTGCACGTGCGCGTATACTGCCATGTTGGTTGACGTCAGATGGATTGTGGGGAAATTGCCGGACATTCATTTGCGCCGGTCCTGTCTGAGGCTTCGGATTAATGAGTGATTAAACAAGTGTTTTATTGCAATTGATTTGGTGAGTATTGACTAAATTTTATGGAAAAAAAAATCTTGGAAAGTGGTATAATTCCACTCTACTAATTACACAGAACACAAATTTTCTAGGTGCATCAACATTTGACCAATAGAAACCGCAAAAACTATAGTGGAGAGGGTTCATATATGTACATAATTTAATATTTATTGACAAAAATGTTAACTTGCAAAAATACTGTACAAGTGTAGCCATACATTATGCACAGAGCCAGAGTCCCAGCGCTAGCAGGGGAGTAAATTTCCAAAACAGTGATTAAAGGCACGCTGGCAATTTTTTTGGTGGTGATGCGAAGTGTCACGCATCAGCGAAGCTTGGAGTTTCCCCATAAATTATTATGT
Source organism: Dryococelus australis (assembly GCA_029891345.1). Classification (NCBI taxonomy): domain Eukaryota; kingdom Metazoa; phylum Arthropoda; class Insecta; order Phasmatodea; family Phasmatidae; genus Dryococelus; species Dryococelus australis. The sequence goes on along the minus strand of CM057006.1, from coordinate 51,814,627 downwards.
GTGGCATATTTGCACTGAGAAATAATGGTTATGTTTTACAGTTTAACATATTTTTTTTTACTATTTGTAATATTATTGTAATATTGTCTCATGAAAACATGTTCAATTGCAAAAAAATTGAACTGAACATGACCTAAATTGATAATACTACCAATACAAGCTCTAGCTTGGGGAGGACTATGATGATCAGGGAAATTGAGGGTTTAACTTGTTCTTTGCAGATGTAGGCAAAGAATTAGCAAATAACCTTCCAGATCCAGCGTCCAATAGAACCAATTCTCCTACACCAGTTAACTCAATATATCTTAATCCAATTACTACGCTTGAAGTGGAAAAATACATAATTGGCTTTAAAAACAAGAATAATAAAACAAGTGATGGAATCACAAATATTATACTAAAGCAATTAAACGGCACCCTTAGTACAGCTATTGTGTAATTAATTAATCATTCATTCTCTATGGGGGGATTCCCAGATAAAGGTAAACTTGCTAGGGTAATACCTATATACTAGGACTGAGCCAGGTAACTATAGGTCTATTTCAATCCTGCCTATTATTTCTAAAATCATCGAAAAATGTGTCAAATTTAGGTTAATACAATCTTTGAACAAAAAGCAATATTCCTTCCCTTATCAGTATAGGTTTATGGAAAAATTGTCCACCACACATGCCACTATGGGCATAATAGCAAAATTGGAAAGTGTATTAGATGAGGGGATGATTGGAGTGGCAATCTTTATAGATCTAAAAAAAAAGCTTTCGATACTGTACATCACAGCTTACTATTACAGAAACTAGAAGAGGCTGGAGTCAGAGGAGTGGCGCACAAGTGGTTCTTTAGCTATTTACACAAGCGAAAACAGTATGTTTCAGTTAATGGGAATGAGAGTAAAGAGCTAGAAGTGACTTATGGGGTGCCCCAAGGTTCAGTCCTAGGACCGCTCATATTTTTGGTGTATATCAATAACCTAGGAGCGTTGCCATTAAATGGCCAGTTAATCCTATTTGCGGATGATGCTGGATTATTTTATAAAGCCAGTAATGCTAATCTGTTAATGGAAGACATGCAGTATGATTTAAATATAATCTACTGTTGGCTTGATAATAATAAATTAACTATAAACATTGGAAAAAGTTGCTACATGGTTATCACAATAGCTAAAACCAATATCCCAGACACTTTCAAATTAAATGTAAACAATTCACCAATTAGAAGAGTAAATGTGGCAAACTATTTGGGCTTACAAATTGATAACACCAATCATATCAAATCTAAAATTGCCCCTGTAACTGGTATCATGTACCGGAAAAAAAATATAATAAATAATGGCACGTATTTGTGAAAACATATACTATGCCCTAATACATCCACACCTGCAGTACATGTGCATAGTATGGGGACAAGGACCAAAAGGGATGATAAATGAATTAAAAATCGTACAAAAATGGGCAATAAAAATATATGATTTTCCTCACCTTCTTCCATCCCATACACTTTTCAAGAAAGCAAGATCCGACAACTAAAAATCTAGATACAATTAGCAAGCATGATCTATATGTATCAAGCTATCAACAAACAAATACATTGTAATGTCCCTATTTATAATAATCAAGACAGCCATAGGTACAAAACAAGACAAATTAAAAACATCCCACATGAACACTGTTAGAACAACTAAATATGGTACAAATAGCATTATGGTTAATGTTGCAAAGCTATATAATAGTTTACCTACTAATAATAGAGAAATAAAGGTGTTACGCGTATTAAAAAAAAACAGATAAAGTATCTGTGGGTAAATTATGAAGCAGACATTTGACATTGATGCAAACTTTAATCTTATGTTATATCATATCATTTATTTGCATTCCTGAGATCTCAAAATTGAGATATGGAACAAGTCATGTCAGTTTAGAATAAAAATATATATAATAAAATACACAATAATATTGTACAAAAAATGTTTGCACAATACTTAATATACTAAACACAATACAAACGGCAACTCTAATTACAACTTATTATACTAAACACACTACTATTGCAACTGTAAATTTATACATTGTGTATATTTTGAAATAGAATAATAACAGTGTGACAACTCATGTACAAAAAAAAAATCTTCAACATCATAATAACAATAATCAAGCAGGAGATTGGTCAGTTTGCGGCAAAAAGTTGTGTGGCAGATTATTGTAAAGTCTTATTCCATTTGTCTGAACTACCTTCATGGTGCTGCTTTTATTTATAAAGTTAATATGGACATTCTCATTGCTTCTACTATCATGAGAATGCACCTGTGTGTTTAGCTGACACTTGGTATTAATATTTTTATGTATGTATACAATTGAATTGTGTATGTATACACAAGGCATAGGGAGAATGCCTAAAACTTTGAACAATGGTTTACAGTGTGTGTGTTTTTGGAACATTATACATAGTGCTCTTTTTTTTTTGCATAACAAGTATTTTATTTAAGTTTTTTTTTGTAAATGCCCCAGAAAATTATTCCATATTTTATTAATGAGTGTACATAAGCAAAATAGGCAGCCTTCAGGCAAATTATACTACATCTTTCAGACAGAATATGAAGCATAAAACATGCAATACTTAGTTTTTTTTGTTAAGTCCTCAATATATCTCCAGCTAAACTTATTAACTATTTTGACACCTAGGAATTTCATGTTCAGGACACTTTCTATTGTTTTTCCACCAATGTGAATGTTTAATGTATCTAGATTATTTTTTTAAGGAGAACTGTATTGATTTCGTATTTTCTGTATTTAAATGTAATTTGTGAGAAGCAAACTAATTATTTAATCTTATTAAAGTCTGATTTATTTTACATTCAAGAAGCTTACTGTTTGCACTGCTTATTACTATATTTGTGTCGTCAGCTTACAGTCTGTTATATTGGGAGTATGATCATTTATGTAGATAAGGAATAAGACTGGTCCAAGGACACTGCATTGATGTTAATTTTTTTAGGAGCAGAGGGGAAGATTTCTCTAAAACTGTGACACGCAACACCAATGTAAAACGCAACACCAATGTTCACTAAAACAAAGGATATCTGGACGTACTAACATATCACTGAGAAAAACCCCAATATTGAGCTGTTTATTGACTACTGATTGTATATTTTGATGATATATATTTAGACTGCCCTTAATATAATTTTCACTGTGATATGGTTTAACTACAGTGCCTTTGTTTACAACACTATTCGCTGAAACTACGAGACTGTTTATAGGACTAATACCATTATTTATATAATTTAATAGTTCAGGGCCAGCAAGATATTTTGTGAAGGCTGTACACAATATTTATCAACACCCTGGAGAAAGTGGCCTTCACTAATATTTTTCCTCATTGTAATATTTCAGTTGTGGTGGAGGTAACACTGAGGTGTGAGAAGCAGTCTTTTACACAGTTCCAGCTTCCCTGCATAATTAAGGTGGTGAAGCACATCCTGGTCATTCCAAATAAGTCTATCAACTTTACATTACGAAAATGTTTACATATAGAAGACAATTATTTTCGTTTGCATTACTTATTTCAGAGTTTACACAAGAAGAGTTTTCTAAGTCGTATCGCTTGGGGGAAGTTAACCATTGCTACATTTGTGTGAGTTAAACCTGATAGACACTTTCTGAGATGCATCAAACCATTTTCAGTTTCATTGTGTTCTCGCATTGTTTCGCGCATTGTTTCTCTAAGTCACTTTTTCCGGTTTCAGCATTAAACTTGGTAACCTGTCTAACAGGAGCACCTGGACGAATCATACCTGAAATATCATAGTCCTTGTGCGAAGCCTCTTCTCTCAAAACCGCTGCCAGTCCTCGTCCATGGCTGACGGCGTGCAAAGCAATTTTTCCCTGAAAAATTATTTTTGGTTCACTAGCGTGACCTGGTTGCTTCATTTCCAGATATCCGACCAATTTCGGCTGATACTGCTGTTTGTACTCCATGTTCACCATGTTGTTATACCTTCCTCGTTGCACTGTTTCATAGTGTCCATCTACTTCAGTTTGTAGACAGGAGAACTTATTGAACATTATGGTAACAGGAACAGTCTTCTTCCACTTTTTATTATCGTGCCGATCCCCTTCTAGTTACAGATCCCCATGTATAGTCGTTTTGTTGTGATAGTGTACTGGCTGCGGCTGTATTTTCTCTATCTTCTGTAAGTAGTTTAATTACTTCTTTCAAAGATTCTATTTCCTCAAATTAATTTCTTTATTAAATTTCGGTCTTCCAATTTTGAGTGTCCCGTTTCTTCTTCGACAACAACACAACTTTTTTGCGAGAACGTAGTGGATACACTTTTTTGAGTTAGTTTTTCACGATCGAGTTCCACGCTTGCTCTGCCATTTTTTAAGCATGAACCGCAACACCACTCTGTCTCTTCTGTTTCGTTCTTCGATTCTCTTCATCGAAATTTCCACAACGAAAATGATACCAGTGGGCGCACGTTTCGCAAACCACTCCATTTCTAACAACTTTTTTACATTTTACACACTTATTTTGTTGACTGCTACGCCAGTGTAACTCAATCTACCTGGCGTCATTTTATATTCAAGTACATATTACTAAATATTTGAATTCAGATCTCGGTAAGATGCATTTATCAAAGGCTAAGTATATTTATAATTAGTTTGAAGATATGAGCACTGTGGTAATGTTAGAAGTAAGTTAAGTGCATGTAGTTATGTTAAGGGTAAAGTGCAATGTATTGATGTTAGAGGTACAGTGCAATGTATTGATGTTAGAGGTACAGTGCAATGCAGTAGGCCAACATTTGCTTATCTGGTGGAGCTAAATATCACCTAACGTGTTATGTGGGATTAATGTTAAGCTTCAATAAAGTGATTTCACTTTTGAATATTATATAGATAGTTAATGCAAAGAAGTGCTTTCTTTTATCTCACAATTAATGATTTGAGCTTTGTTACAGTTAACGTAAAATGTGTAAGTACTATAGGTGAAAATATTGTAATGCATTGCGTAAAGAAATCAATATAATGCCACAGACAGACATGTATGTACAGTTCCTGATTAGAGCAATGGTCTCTGGGACATCATATAAATAAATAAATTTAAAAAAAGTACATATTTTGTAATTTTTTTTACCACACAATTTCCTTGATCTTCATAGCCCTCCCCACTATCGGATTAGTAGCATGTAGGCTCCTATTGGTAATATTATCTATTGAGCTAATGTTTGGTTCAGTTTATTTTTTGCAATTTAAGGTCTTTTCATTAATAAACATTACATTAATTACATATTTTTTACCCATTTTGCCCCACAATTTCCCTGATCTTTATAGCCCTCCCCACTATAGTTTTCATGGTTCTATTGGTCAAATGTTAATGCCCCTAATAAATTTGTGTTCTGTGTAATTAGTACAGTGGAATTATACGACTTTCCAAGAATATTTTCTTATTTTCAGAAAAGCCCCTATTCTTAAGAATTACTCCAGTAAATATTTTATATAGGCCCTATAATAGAAATAACTATCATTTTACTGATCACACAGCAGCAAACCGATAACACACAAATAATACTTACATCTTCAAGTGCAGTAAATAGATTTACAAGATAATTTTTTGCATAATGAACTTAAAAAGTATACTAAGAAAATGTAACCATTAATAAATTATGCACCTATTGTAATGCTGCAGCCGTCAAAAACCAACAGAAACTCACAATTCATTGTTGTCAGGGCGCATTCGTTTAATATAAATCGAAAGTGAAAAAGGAGTTGGTTGGGTGAAAGAGAGGTGAGAGAGCTCGCCACCGGGCGGTAGCCTCATTGCGAGTGTATGTATGGAGCTGACTCCCTTCAGCACTCTTCCCAGCATACCCAGAGCCCTTCATCCCTTGCAACCACCCTCTTTGCCTGGTTTTTCCATCTGAGGTCTCCCTGCAGTACAATATTTTTGCATAATTATATATTATGTAACACGTGACAAATCTGAACACAGACCCATTCTAACCAATTAAATATTGTACAAAAACTTACGTTTTCAATTTTACATGTCCACAGTTATTACATGCCATGCACCGTTTCCACGCATATATTTTCACCACAGAGAAAAGTTAAGAACATATGTAACACCTTTTTACATTAAATTTTCTTCTTTTTTTTTAGTTATTATTTATATACAGATAACCTGGGGTCCAACACTTTAAACTGACGAAAAATCTCCTTCAGAGGAATTATATCTTCCTGTTACTCGATTGATTATTGACGATAAAATTACGTTAACTTTCCGTTAACTAGGTGACAGAGTTTTTTTTTGTATATTCGTGTGTTAAGGTTAGACAGAAATTGGAGTAGAGTAGAGTGCTCAAACGCGGTGTAATGGCCTTTATCTGGTTTTGAATATTGGTCTGTTTTTTTTTTCTAGTTAAGCTTCTTACACGATACAAAATTTCAGCATTTGACTTAACGTTTTCTTTCCTCTGACGAAACCACCAATACACAATACAATATTGTAGTCAGAGATCAAACAATTCAATGGCGAATAATGGAGCTTCCTAATAATGTGTATCTAGTTATGTAAATAACTATATTATCCAGGAATATATTTTAGATACCCTTTTTTAAAAAACACGCTTAAAATGTACATTACAAGTTTATTTCAAAACAAAAAAATCTCATTTCTTTACTTTATTGAAATATGTCAAATCACGTATTTCCTCTTCACATTAAATTTGTTTTCGATTTATTTAATTAAAGACGAGCTTTGATTAATATACCGAGATTAAAATCGCCCTACAATAGAATAACGCACTTTTCATATGACCTCTGTTAGATTCTCAGCAAACTGACTGATGACTTTGACATTAAATTTCAACTTTTCGAAATCGTAATGACAAGAGTGCTTGACTTTATCTTTGACAATTCCTGTATATCAAGATCCTTAAGAAACAACATGTCGGAAAGTAAATATAAAGCCAAATGTTTAAGTATTCGATTGTGTAAGGGCCTTTACACACTCAAAAACCTAATTTTTGCTAGCTACAGGACACAGAAACTATGACAATAATCTTACGTATATGAATTGGTTTTAGAAAATAGTTTAAATAGTTACATACAAATGTACACTTCCCCATAACTTTTTTAAATGCAACTATAATAGGTGTAACTATTGTAATTTTATTTAAAACCATGCAAAAGTATGTGGCCTTGGATTTGACCGTACAGCCATATAACCATCAAAACCGAATACAAGAAACGTAATACAAGAAACGTCGAAAAAAAAAAAAAAAACCTTGCTAAATCACGGCAGAACACCATCAAAATTCATAGAATCCAGAACTCGAAGGACCACAAAACTCTCAATAACGTCAAACGACACACACTCATAGTGATGTCGCGACCCCGATGTCGGGGTTCAAAAATACGAACCATACGCGATGTCCAATACTACACTTTATTAATTGAATTTAATTATATTTACATATATATAATACTTTGAAAAATATTGTATTTTAGGTGAATTGTGAAATCATTTTTAAAGGTTTAAAAAGGAAACAAACTAATTTAGGCTACCTTGAAGAAAATAAAATAAACTAACTTAACCAATATTATTTATTTATTTATTTGCATTCCTAAGATCTCAAATTCAAGATATGAAGCAAATCATGTATATTTACAATACGATATACAATCATATTGTACAATCAAATTGTACAATCAATGACACAAACATGTATTACACAATGTGACATGACCACTTGGACCTCCACAGTCATTTACACCACTAGCTGACACCCGGCTGACTTAACAACAGGCCACAAGTGCGTGCATGGTGCAGGTTGAAGGAAACAGAACTTGTATCGCCCTGCCAACAGGTACTAAGTGACTCAAGTGACCATCTTACTTTATTTACCCAAGATATAACTTGGTAGTGTTCCTGACATCCACGTATCCTTGCGCGCATTTGTTCAATGGTAGATGCATTAACTACACAGCAACACTAAACCAATCGACATAAGGTCTTGGTCTCGATCAGTGCAGGTCAACAAGAAGGGCGTTTACACTTTTCTTGCCGCCCTGTAATCCGTGGCCACAGGTCATAATATTTAACATTCATCACAAGAGGTAACTCTCGTGATGAATGGATATGTGACCTAAATGAGTGTGTTCCATGAAGTCACGACCATTAGACGCAACAGCCATTGGAGGGAACACTGGGATAAGCAGCGCCGCTTATTCCTACAGATATCCGATGTGTGCGATGTCTACGGGCCTCGTGGCTGAATCCGGAGAGCGATGTGGCTCCAACTAGTGTCAAAAGGTAAGGAATATCATTCCCGCAGAAAGTGTGAAGTGGCGAGCTAGTGACGAAAACCGTGTGTCGTCTCATCCATATGCTTCCCTGTAATTATAACCATTATGACACATGCCGATTTTAATATGTTAATTATAAGAGTGTACATGTAATCATCTATCGAGAATCAGCCACCCTAGGCATCATTTCATTTAATATCACCCTTCAAGTGCGGTGACACACTCGTGACATTACATTCTTAGCCATATCTCGGGCTCCGATGTTCACGAGTGTCATCAATGTGTTTTAGTTTAGAAATCATAATTATGTACAATGAAAGTTTCATTTATCATGTTAGTTATTAAGTTACATTTTCTCATGTTTTCATTTTGGTGCCACCACATCGTTAGTCAGACTTCAGCACTCTAGACAACCAGCAGGGCAGATGGTAAGCTTTGAGTACCCCCCTCGGCAATCCAAAGAAGACTGCATTTTCTTTCATCACAATAGTTAACTTAACTCAGGAACATTTAAGTATTTTTAGTTAGCAGAGGAGCGGTCTCCCTGCATCCTAAGGTAGCATACCAGGACCTTCATGTGTGAGATGCATTTTATGTAATTCTAAGTTAATGCATACTCCTTACTTTCCACAGAAGTGACCACCAGAAGGTCTAGAGTACTGGGTTCGCTTAACCAAGGGTATGCATTCTCATGTGCAGCAACATTCTGCTGTAACTTTGTGGTAATAAAACAGTCATACCCTAATTAGATGTGTTTTATTTCATTAACTCTTCTGAGTTCATCTGGTATTACGCCCTCATAGCAGCATCAACTTTAAAGTGTCTTACAGTGCATGTTTTGCATTTACGGGGCCTGCCTCCCTCAAGCAGAGCAAATTCAGTGATAATGTAGGCAGGAGAAGTGGCCGACAGCTTCGCCCCTAAGGAAATATTTTACATTCAACATAATTTAAATGACAATTAAATTAGCTCTCCTACATATTGACCATCTATCCAGAGTCGCTATCGACCATACGACCCCATTCAACATCGTTCACTCTACCGATCGTGGTGACGGGCACATCACCAGTTCCTGTTCTCCACCTGCTCCCAGGTAGGACATAAACACATCACAGCACCTCTGGAGGTGCAACACATCTAGTGGCTTGCCCAATTAGGGCTACTTAAACATCATAATACAAGTTCATTCCCACGTCAAGTGGTTTTCCCAACTCAGGAGAATCAAACTACAGCAGAACATCAGAGTACAGGAGAGCACCAATAACACGTCGGTAGTCTGCTAAACACAACATGTGGACAACAGACTACGCGACAAATGTAACAGTGCGACAAAAGTACTTCACAACGAACAGTGACAGTTATTGGTGAGTAACCTGAGAACTTCAGACTTCTATCAAACAACACAATTAAGACAGTACTGTCAACACTACAATTCACATCAGTAATACCAAGATATTTATGTTTTCATTTGTCATGCTATTTGTACAAGTATTCATTTGTCAATTTAGCAGATTTGTTTTTAATGTAGAGTGCATATATGCTACATCAACAGACGTACAGTAATTCGAGTGGGAAACAAAACACGTCATCTGATGTACAGTGAGGGCCTGCATCTGTCAAAACAATCCATTAAGCTGGGTTGTTTACATGCAACATCATGAGACGTTCTATCTTTTGTAAACATACACTGGATAGACGTGACAACATGTAATGCAAAAGACACAACTGTAAGCCAAAACAGATGCAAGTCGAACATACCCACTTGACACTGCAAGTGTAAATTGTAGGTAAAAGCATATCTGTACTCAACACGGCACAGCAGCAAGGCAACAGCACAGCAGATGTGCCTAAGTAAGTGCGATAGTGTTTTGTAAACAAACACATGTGGCATTTATCAACATGTGCAGTAATTGTCAACAAGTATGGCAATGAGCAAGGTAAGATCGTATTTTTAAGCAGTATAAGTCAGCAATTTAATATACAAAAAGCAGCTGGAACACGTGTTCGCAGCAAGTAATTAAGGCGCTGGAGTAACGGGAAAGTCCCTTCCTCCCACGTAGTGCGAACGAGTGCCAGCCGCATACCAACACCATGTTTGACCTTTAAGCCCATGCTCTGTCACACAGCGGTACAAGATACTGTCTGGAAGCATTTGAAATGCTGTACAAGCTCAGGCCAAGCAAAACCATTATGTTTGACGTGTGTACAACCCACACTAGGTACAAATCCATTTGAAGCAGTAATATGTCCATGTAGGGAAACACAGAATTTGAGAATTCGGAAAGAAAGAATAACCACGGTAAACAGAGCCCGAGTGGGCAAAACATGGAAGTGTACCTCAGGTAGTACACCCACAATTTTGTGTACTGACTGTGGCTAAGTACAACCCATGCAGAATGAACGTTTTCCAAACAAATTTATTTGTCACTGTGAACAGCCGTAATTAATCAATTTCAACTCCACAGTAAATGTAATTATGCATTAGCAAGATGGCAGGTGTGCAAAACAAATTACATGTGCAGGAAGGGGAAACAGAACTGTAATTTGTGTACAGTGTGCTGATATTTCTCATCTGGAATGTTTAAGCCGGACTAAAAAGGCCACCACAAATCAGCAAGGCCATATTCTCTGCGGAATTTGCGAATGCATTCTTTTCCGAACATACAAAATTTCCAAAGCAGTCAGTGTCAACAGGAAATTTGCAGGCAAGGGTCACAAGAAACCATGAGGGTTGAGACGTGTGGATGCAAAACACACTGGCTATGTCTGACCCAAGAAGACATTGCAAATCAAGCCGCTGGAAGATTCTGCTGCAGACAACGCGCATTCCCATTGGTGTGGTCAGGAGTCAAGTCAATAGTAAGGGCGGAATTGTTTAGCGCACATTACTGTGCGCGGGAACATTCAGATTGGGCCAGTGTGTACCAAAGGCCACTGGTACATCCAACGCCCTTACCCAGAAGAACAGAAGAACCACAGAAAGAGATGTCACAACCCACGTGTGTCACGTACACACAAAAAAACAATAATAATAATCCAGAATTATCTACAGCAATCATAAAAGCCGTAGAAGCCAGTACAACACCGGGCCAATTTAAACGATTACCAACATTAAAGGCCTACCAAGTGAGGGTCCGCAAGCATTCCTAAACGACTTTACAACACGTTTCGAGAGATACATTGTGTGTCAGTAAGAGTGGCCAAATTGTATAGGGACTCAATTGGCTGGCGAGGCAAGTGATTGGTGGAAAACAATCAGTCACTACGGCATTGAGTGGGTACAATTTATTAACCATTTTCAAAGTAGATTTGCCAATACTTACTCTTCATTGCAATCACAGAGTAGAGCTGTGTTAGAAGTGCAAACAGCAGGGGAATCCCTGACAGTGTTTGCAGCAAGGGAGATGGGGCAAATCAAACACTTTCATCCACACATGATCGAGAGTGAGATACTTGAAGTAGTTGCGTCAACACAATAAAGCAGAACATGGGGGATTCAATGGGAGATACACTAATTCCCATCCGAATTAGAGATGTGGACACCATCACCACAGCCCTCATGTCTGGAGACCTATGGGTGGATGCCATCTCGGGTATCCCCTGGCTTAGCGAACAAAAAGCCATTGTTAAGCCAGCCACCCATAGGATTCCAATTTCGGCCTGAAGGAAAGGCGAATGGTGTACGACAATGAATCCCGACCCACTGGTAACAGGCCTAGAGTACAATTCGATGAACTCGATCATGCGGTCCCTCTGGAATACAGGGAGATGGTGCAGCTCATACTGGACAAACTATGCGAAGTATCTGCGGTAGGGATCTACTCCATCAAACGACCATAGATAGCATTGTATTCCATTGGAACATGACCGGCCAATCTACTCTGGACCCAGAAGTTACCAGCCACATCAATGCACTATCATTAAAGATCAGATTGAAGAAATGCAATCTGAGAGTGTGATTGAACTCATCCACAGCTACTACAACAGTGCGATCACCTTGGTACCCAAGAAAAACAGGACTTGTCACTTCTGCATGGATTCCAGAGCAATCACCCAATTCATACTGATCACCCTGCCTCCCTCCATAAGTGTCAAGGATACATTGCATACCTTGGACAAGGCTAAGGTCAAGACATAATTTAACCTGTGCAGAAGGTACTGGCAGGTGTCAATAAAACCCTCAGACCATCACATAGCTGCATTCACAGCTCCACATGAGAGAATGTTCCACTTCTGCGCAATGCCCTTTGGTCTGAAGTGCGCACCAGCAACTTTTCAGACAGTGATGGTCCAGGTACTCGATGGGTACATTGGAGCTTTTGCCCTTGCATACCTGGATGACGTAGTCATCTTGTCCGAAACCTGGGATGATCACATCCAACACCTGTCATTAGTCCTGTAGAGGATAGCCATTAACAAGTTGGCGTTTGCGAACTGTGTCACATTGGCCACCCATGCATACAGTTTCTTGGGCACATGGTCGATGAGCATGGAAGCCACCCAACATAAGAGGAAATTCTTCGGGTTGGTGAACTAGCTGCGGGAAAATATACAGGACTTTGCAACCATAAACGCACCACTCACTGACATGTTGTCACCCAACATAAAGTACGTGTGGACAGTGGAACACAAAGAAAGTTTTCAAGAGATAAAGAGCAAGTTCAGGGAATGCAAGACATTGGCTCGACATGACCCAAGTCACCTTTTATATATTCAGATAGACAAAAGTTAGAAGGGCTTGGGGCATTCCTTTATCAAATTAGAGACAACCAAGAGCAGCGCATTGTTGACTACAGCAGTGCAAAGTTCGGGGAAACTGAGGGTGGATACGACATGAACGAGCAAAAGTGTCTGGCTGTAGTGTGGGCCGTGAAATGCTACAGGGTATACCTAGAGTACCAATGGTTCACACTACAAACTGACAACCAGTGCTTACTCTGGCTTCACACCATGAAAGAAGCCAGGAGCAAATTAGCATGCTGGTCACTCCTCCAAGCATACAATTTCGAGATGGAGCACATACCATGAGCTGAGAATCAGCTAGCAGATGAGCTCTCATGCGCACCAGGCGAAACAGTAGTGGTGGACCAAGAAGATTGGGACGACCTACAACTGGCGAGGGCCGCATGAGTTGTGCCATCATCGAGGCTCCTGAGAAAGCAGAACTCGAGGTCGACGATTTGCAGGACAGTGTTTTAACTGCACAACTACAGTGTACAGACACCCAACATCGTATCACCTCCATCATGGAGAATGAACAGAAATGGTAGCGAATGAATGGCATGCATGTCGAGACACAACCACATCGTCCTGAAGCAGCCTGGAAGCTGTACGTGACCAAAAGTGCACGAGTACAGATGCTACATCATGCATATAATGCACTATTTGCAGGCCACTCTGGCACATCACAAACCACAAGAAATGTGCAGAACCATTTTCACTGGTCCGGCATTACCAGAGACGTCCAGCAACGCATGTGGGGGTGCGTAAAGTGTAATATCTGCAAGAGTAGTAGAGCAGATGGAATGACGCAACAACAGCCACGGAAGCCACAGGAGCCATTAGAGTCCATCTCGCTGGACGTGAAGGGGCCATATCCATGCACCCATAATATCAAGAGATTCATTATTGTGGTGAATGACTCGTTTTCAAGATGGATTGGAGCATACCCAGTTTCCAGTGCATGGGAAAGCAACATAGCCCGTGTACTCAAGCCCGAATTCTGCCCCTGATGGGGTTACCCACGTACCCTCTTAATAGACACTCGTACACAATTCATGGTGATGTATTGGAGATAATTGTGTACCAGGTGGGTAGTCCATCATCATACAATGGCAGTGTACTACTCGCGGGCCAGCCCAACTGAGAGGAGGAATCAATACCTCAAGACTCACTTTCACCTGCGGGTAGGATCAAATCACGCAAGTCGGACTGAACATCTGCCTGAGGCCTTGTTCACATTCAGACGGAGGGTAAAGCTAGTCACAGGTCATTCTACCGGCACCATTATGCAGGGAAGGGAACTGCCCCTCTCTGGGGAATTCAGAATCCGACAGGCTTACAGCGACGCAACAGAAAGTGCAGCAGGCAGGTGACAACACCAAGAGCAAGACCTGTAAAATGCATGCGTTCACCAGGAGAGGTACTAAGGACAACAGGTACCAGCAACAACACGTCCACCAAATAGGTTCAGGCCCGGATACCATGTTGATGTCCGCGAGCACAGATTGAGCAGCACAAAGTGCAACTTTCGTGCAGGTTTTTCCCCTAAGTGGAGTGGACCACATGTTGTTGTAAAAGCTCTGGGGTATACAACTTACCTCATCAAGATCAGCAGAAGGCACAAGGTGGCCGTACACTGCGATGTCCTTCGCCTAGCCGTACATGGATCCAGTACAGAGGCTCCTGAACAAGAGGAAGGGCCCAAAGGCCAAGAGCATGTAGCAGAAACGCCCAATGGCGAAACAGATGCAAGCTCAAGAACAGATGGGAGTGCTCTTCAGCAATTTTTTCCCACTGCCACACCCGCTAGTCATACACCCATAAGGTTGGTAGGGGAATAAGATAAGCAAGAAAAAGAGGCCACATTGTCTCAAACATATCATGACATTAACATTGCAGGTGCTGCAAACCGAAGTGAGCCAAACCAGAGTGTCACGACACCAAGTGTAGAGTCACTGCCTTCGGAAGACGTCTCACTAAGTGAGTCAGTGGGGTAACTGCATGCCCGGTGAAGCCACAGGGAAGCTGCCCACAAGACTTCTCCATGACACCATGAAAGACTACGATACCGGCTGACCTCGCATCGGAGGACCGCATGAAGGGCACAGATGAAGGTTCATTAGAAGGAGCATCAAGTCCAGCAAGGGACAGCGTACCGTTACCCTCGCCAGAAGAAGGAGCATCGAGGGTTCCAAAGAGCAGCGATAGCATCAGCAGCAGCGACGACGAGTCAATGGAAGAGTGGGTCTCGACCCTTTCCCACCGTGTCAAGCATCAGTATCTACTTCGGCCGGCGTGCACCACTTGCGACGGCAACAACCACCTTCGGTGAGCATGGGCAGTGGCACTTCACCATCAGGATGGTCATAGCGCTGGAAGTGGTACACGGCATCATCGCGTTAATTAATAGGAGCATTTTTAGGCAATTTTAGCTGTGATTGCACCACAATTAACTAGGAAACAGCTCTCTCCAGGATAGAGAGTAGATAACATATCATAGAAGACAGTGCGTACCTCCACCGCTAGTGACGAAAACTGTGTGTCGTCTCATACATACGCATTCCTGTAACTAAAACAATTACAACACATGTCGATTTTAATATGTTAATTGTTAGAGTGTACATGTAATCATCTATCGAGAATCAGCAACCTGAGGCATCATTTCATTTAATATCACCCTTCAAGTGCGGTGACATACTTGTGACATTACATTCTTAGCCATATCTGGGGCTCCGATGTTCACGAGTATGTCACCAATGTGTTTTAGTTTAGTAATCATAATTATGTACAATGAAAGTTTCATTTATCTTGTTAGTTATTAAGTTGCATTTTCTCATGTTTTCATATTGGTGCCGGATTCGCCGGACGTGCAGTGAAGCCGACGCCATGTCGTTAGTCAGACTTTAGCACTCCAGACAACCATCAGGGCAGATGGTAAGCTCCACGTACCCCCTTCTGCAATCCAATTAAGGCTGCATTTTTTTTCATCACAATAGTTAACGTAACTCAGGAACATTTAAGTATTTTTAGTTAGCCGAGGAGAGGTCTCCCTGTATCCTAAGGTAGCATACCAGGACCTTCATGCGTGAGATGCATTTTTATGTAATTCTAAGTTAACGCCTACTCCTTACTTTCCACAGAAGTGACCACTGGAAGGTCCAGAGAACTGGGTTCGCTTAACCAAGGGTACGGATTATCATGTGCAGCAACATTCCATTGTGCCTTTGGGTTATTAAAGCAGTCATACCCTAATTAGATGTGTTTTATTTCATTAACTTTTCTGAGTTGATCGGGTACTACGCACTCATAGCAGCATCAACTTTAAAGTGTTTTTCAGTGTATGTTTTGTCTTTACGGGGCCAGCCTCCTTCAAGCAGAGTAAATTCAGTGATGATATGGGCACGCGAAGTGGCCGACAGCTTCATCCCTAAGGAAATATTTTACGTTTAACATAATTTAACTGACAATTGAATTAGCTCCCCTTCATATTGACAGTCTATCCAGAGTCGCCATAGGTCATACGACCCCATTCAGTATCGTTCACTCTATCGAATGTGGCGCCGAGCACATCGCCAGTTCCTGTTCTCCACCTATTTCCAGGTAGGACACGAACACATCACAGCATCTCTGGAAGCGCATCGGGTCAAACTCTTGGGATAAATTAGTAAGTGATCTAATACGGTGTCCACCCCAAAGCCACAGCCTCAAAGGCACTTGTAAATGAAGTGAACAACGATACAGCTTGTGCCATGAAGACCGACATGCCCATTCTTCAAGGCCTGCTGGCCTTATTGTAAGTACTATGTTGTCCCAAGTGCAATAATAATTAAGGAATAATTTTCCTTAAGTGATCACAGTATTAGTTTCATCCAAATCAATAAAGGCGAATACATTCCATTCACAAAAAGGGAATCGAGCATGGTTACCTACATCCCTTTTCCACAGTAGACTCGTTCACCCCCTCAGGTTGCCAGGGGCAGATCTAGACTTTTTTTTTGAGAAGGTGCAGGGGTGGAGGGGATGTCACAACATAATTGTGTTGACGCAGGGGCCATAACTAAAAGCAGGGAGCTAATTGGTGATATTTAAGCAGTTTTTGAACTTAAACATTGAATAAACAGCTGTCAAAAATTTTAATGATATAATTTGTTTCAGTGGCAAATTTTACAAAGTTATCCATATCAAACCCGGAGCCTTGTACCATTCCTCGTTTGGGGGTTCCCTTATGAACGGTGGCCCCAATGTGATTGGGGCAGCGAATGTGTTCTGCAAAGTTGTTTATTCAATCTAATTATGCAAAAATGTACAAAATTTAAAAAAAACTTCTGATACAATTAAATTTGCATATAAAATGTGTATATATCACAAATTCAAGTTGTCTTATACTATTTACACATGTTCACCATCTTAGGCTTTGAACTTCAAATAATACTCAAATTAGTTACTTAGGCAACATTTTAAAGTTAAGAGAACCACAGTATGTTATCGGGTT
The DNA here is from genome assembly GCA_029891345.1 of Dryococelus australis. Classification (NCBI taxonomy): domain Eukaryota; kingdom Metazoa; phylum Arthropoda; class Insecta; order Phasmatodea; family Phasmatidae; genus Dryococelus; species Dryococelus australis. Next base: position 51,797,107 of record CM057006.1, on the reverse strand, counting down.
AATGGACTATTTAGGACAACACGAAGTGAAAAGTTCTAAATTTATCAAAAACAAAAACTGTAAATAATGTGATTGTAATTTTAGTACAATGCATCGTTGTAATACAGTTATTAGGTAAACTTTATGAGGAATTCTCTTGTGTCAATAAAACACATTACACCAACAACCTAGAGATAATTGTTACAAACCACATTGTTTAGTTTTCAAACGATACAACCAGAAACATTAAAGTTTTGTCTTGGGAAACTATAGTGCACATTTAAAAATTAATAATAATTTTATTTGTAATTGATAAATAACCCTTTAATGTGAACATACAACATTAAACAGTTAAAAAAGTACCTGTTTAAATATCTAGTTAAGTTTTTGCAACTGCTGTTGTTATAACTGTTAACGAAAAGTAACTGCTCAGCTCATCCCTAGTTACGACTTACTCGGATGTGCCATACAAATGCGTGAGTTAGTTGCATGTGTGAGTTACGGCAGTCATCATGCCTGCGCGGAAATGGATAAAGAGTATTCTATAAATAGTATAAATATTGTGTCGCGTAGTGTAGTAGTTCATTCTCCCGCCATGTGCTGGTGGCCTTCACTGCTGTCATGTTAATAAACAAAAGTGTTAAAATATAAAGATAGTGCTCTCAAATAAGTATAGTTTATGCTGCATTAATAATAACTGTTCAACTACGTTCAAATGCAATCAGTTTAATGTAAAACTCACATGACTCCCCCTGCCCTTGTAACCGTGCCTGCAGGTGGCGACCCCTTAGACTCGTCCGAAAGTGAAATGCAAAGTACATCACTTGATGTCACAGGAAATTAAATGCAGAGACTTAAACTGATATCCAAATCACTTCTCAATGGTCAATTTAATGTAATAATTTTAAGAGGGTAAACAAGTTCTCATTGCAGTGGACTAACTACAAAGGCTGAATACTTTTAAATATTATTTTTCAAGGGCAGTGACATTCCTAGTGATGTCACATTCTCAGGCATAATAAACACATTGTCAGCCAAGTGTATATCACCAATATGTTTGTAATCACAGTTCATTAATTTGTAATATTTTTAATTTCATTGCAAGAGTCATATGCATTTTTCGCTTAACTTTTGGCACTGGCTCACACAGTCTCTAGCAGAAGCCATCATCATGAGTTTAATTCGACCTCAGCACTCAGGCCGGCTGACAGGATGGGAAATTCACTCCTCGCGAACCCCCTTAGTACATACAAGTTTCGCTGTAATCACTTAGCTTTTCTATAGTATGATTAATCATTGGAACATTTGCTTCATTCAGTACTGAGGGGTGGACTGCCTGCCACCCCAGCATTTATTGGGGCTTAACGCTTAGTGCATATCAAGTAATTGTCTTATGGTGACGTCAGTTGCTTCCCCCAAGCCCGTTTGCCCGCCATCGCCTGTAGCCACTGCAGGGAGCAGCACTCTACTGGGCGCTGGTGCGCAATGGTTAAGAAGTGTCCCGCATTGGTTGCACGAAAATTGCTATTCTACGACTGCAGTGAACAGTGGTCACCGGAGTGTTCGTGCAGAAACCACAAGGTGCAGGGCAATGTAGTGCACCCACGTGCAAGTGTTCTGAAAGTAGAACCTGTGAAATCAGGTTAGTGTTTAATTAGCAGGTAATTACAAGATGCTCAAGGATGGACATCCACACAACGAGTCTGCATGGAGCCCTAACATAATTTAAGTGTCCTATGGGCTTAAGTATATGTGTTACTACTCTCTTGGAGTAGCATTGCAAGGGAAGGCTTTTGTTTCATCTTAAATTGTGGCGACATGCAGTTTATAACAGTGTATCCTTACCGGTAGGTGAAGCCTGGTAGTGTACATGCCAGTTGTTTCCTAGAGGAACGTCTTAAATAAAACCCACTGAATTAACATGCAGTGTCTGCGTCTTAATTCGGGTTGCCTACGGGCTATAAGGGCCGCAGGCCCCACCTTTTCCTCCTTTTTATTGCGTGGACTATGCAAGTGTTTCCAATATATTTCAGAGTGTTTTTATCTTCATGTAACTAAATATGGATGTGTGAGACACTCTGAGACCTCACTGTGTAGCAAGCATAGTACAGGTATGTATTTTCTGTCATTATGATGGACAGAGCACCGGGAGGACACCATCCATTGGCTATCGGCACACGACCTGGAGAAGAGGAGTTTGCTCTACTGCAACTATCTGGTATTGCCTCTGCAATACCCGGCGTTCACAATCTGTCAGCGGAAGGTTTGGTGAGAAACTATGGTACATTTTCTACCCCAACTCCCAAACTTAAAAGTACACCATTGCACTCCACCAGACTACTGCCAACAGCTTAAACAATTTTTACAGTTCTGATTTCCGGCAGACCAGAGTGTCGGGCTCACTTAATTTAGACATTACAGCTTCTCTGACATCTACCGTTACAAGCGAAGTAAACATCTTAGTGAATATAAATGAGTGTTTCTTTTCGCAAGCCTTGTGTTACTCATGTCCAGTTGAACCATCGTGGTTCGAAACTCGACCCTATATCGGATGTAAGATCGACACAGAAAACTGTTGCACTCTCTTCTAACATCTTTGTTTGGAAGTTTGATCTCGAATGGTGCAACCAAAGATGCTAGAAGAGGGTGCAACAGTTTTCTGTATCGATCTTATGTCCAATCTGGGATCGAGTTTCGAACAATGATGGTGTAACTGGGCATTAGGGCGTTGCACACTTTTGCAGCATTCACAGTAAGCAAGTCAGAGTAATTCAGGCATACGAGTTGGCTTTAAATTTTGCAAGTGTAATCAGTGTAAGTTTACAACACGTACAGTTTATTGGTAAGTGATACATTAGCAACGTTCCAGCACCACAGAGGCATCCAGGAATCCCACAGGGCCGTTGGCCACACGACCCACATCACAAACTCTCCCTTGAGTTATGGCAACAGGCAATATCAAAAGTTTTCACCTCAGCCTGGTAAATCAGGCGGGACAGGAGCTCACTTCAACCATCCTAGAACACCTCGCAAATGTCACAAAGCAATTGTAATTGTTGTAAATATTGCAATAAACACACTACTAATTGCAGCTGTAAATTTATATATATATGCGTAATTTGAAATACAACACTACCAAAGTGATAACTCATCAACAGAAAAATTCTTCAACAACATTATAACAATAGGCAGGAAGTCAGTCAGTTTGCATAAGCATGCAATAATTAGTTTTTTTTGTTAAGTCGTCAATATATCTCCAGCTGAAACTACTATCTACTATGGCACATATAAATTTCGTGTTTAGAATATTTTCAATTGTTTTTCCATTAATGTTTAAGGAGTGTGGAATATTTTTTAAGGAGAATTGTATCAATTTTGTTTTTTTCTGTAATGACATGTGCTCGTCTATCTCGCCTCTAGACCGTTTTCCCAGCCGTACATGCCAAATCGCCGCAGCAGGCACATGTACACTGTGGCATTTTGTCCTGCCAGTGCAGTAAGTGCAAATTGTGTGACAGGTGCAGCATGTGTAATAAAGTGCGAGTACTAGGTCAGGCGCCACAAAAGGGCTTTAGAGCAAATTGGAAGGACCCATCTAGCATGGGGACTATAAAAGTTGTCCCTAGCCTTAATTGCAGCGCTTGTATTTGTGTTTGTGATGATTGTTTTGTGTAATTCATCAACATTACGTTTCATTTTTACGGCAAGGGTTAAACTATTTTATTTTCATCATGAAAGGTAGTTGATAAAGTGTTAATCTGTAAATGTTTTATGCAATTTCCAAGTTTTATGCAAGTTGTGTTGTTCTGGCCTGTCAAGATGGCAGCACGCACCCACGAAGGAATTCTGTAGTCTTCGAGAACTCACAGGGGTAGGTCCGTGTCCGCCAGGTAGTGCTCTGGGCAGCACTCAACCTTTGCATCACCGGTCATTTAGCATATCAATAGTTTTAATTTCTCAATATCTCGTTTATTCAGCCTCTTGGAGACATCACTCCATACTTTCCCAGTGCATGAATCACCCAAGGAAGTGTAAATGTTAACCTAAGTTTTATTGGCTTTGCACCTTTTTAACAGCATTGCCCAGCCCGTGGCCCAGCCTGGCATGAAGTGTAGAGTGTTCACCTAGAGTAATATGTAGTGTTTATCTGCAAGTGAAATAATCATCTGGTAAGGACCAGGTGTGTTATAATTTCTCAGAATCTTCAGGCATGTGAGGGAACAAATATTGCATTACTTTTATTGAAACCAGTTGTGAGTGTAATTCTCTGTGTAATACAGTTTAAGGCGTGTAGGTCAGCCTTCAATAGTTCTACTGTTTAGGAAATGCAGTAATTAATTCAGAAACGGTGCCAAATGCACGGAAGGAACATCTACGTCCGGGCATGCATCCTGGAGCACTCCGAGGACATCTACAGTCTCCAGCTCCAGCAACGTCGGTACCATCTGGCGCCTAGTCGGGTAATATCAACCTGTCCTAAGAATTACTTATAATGAATACACCACCCTTTACAACACACATAACCAATAGGCTATCCAAATCACGGCATCAGTATTTAAATGTAATTTGTGGCAAGCAAACCAGTGATTTAAACTTATTAAATATGATTTATTTTCTTTTCAATTATCTTATTGTTTGCACAGCTTATTACTATATTTGTGTCATCAGCATATGTAACAGTGATTAAGATAATTTATGTAGATCAGGAATAAGGTTGGTCCAAGGATACTTCCTTAGAGTACACCAATGTTAATTATTTTAGGACAGAGTCGTAGATTTCCCCAAAAAAAACCACTAGCGCAAATATACATTCACATATAATATAACTCTAACTGGTCGAAATATCTGACAACCTGCTGAATATTGTTGATTTCTACAGCAAAGAATTTGTATTTGTCTTGATGCAACACTGTATGAGGCCTGTCATGTGGAGGTTGTAGCAATGTGCACAAAGCAACATGGTGTACCAATGAATGCCTTGCATTTCAAAGGTCGAGATGATCGAATGTCGTTTTAGTGTTATGTCTTGGGGTGGATTCTGGTATAAGAGTACAGATAATGGTACAAATCTGTGGAAATATGTCTATGTTAGTTGGTTTTGCCTCACTAAAAATTTTTCCACATGTATTGTTGTGCCATAGAGCATCTCGCCACTGGATCGCTGTAGATCTTCTTTGACAGCAAAGCGAAGACCAAGAAGGACTAAGGGAAGTGCTGTAACCCATGACGTATGTTGTTATAAGTGGCAGAGTGGCTTTCATTGCCCGATGTTGATATTCCAACAAACCATTCGACTACAGACTCTAAACTCTAAACATCTTTTTGAGTGTATGGAAAAGTGAACTTTCGAACTGTCGTCATTGATCAGTTGTTACTTTCAGAGATGCTAAAAAATGCGACATCCAACATGCCATAAATGCAATTGCAATTGTTTCACCATATTGTTGTGTGATTGAAACACCATTTAACAACATAGTAAATGTAGAGCGAATGTAGAGGAACCCTTCACAAGTTGAAAGTGGGCCATCAATGTCTACTTGAACATGTGATAAAAGTTAGCCAATTATTACAAAAATAGAGACTGGAGAAAGAGCATTCTTGGTTACCTTGCAGCATTGACAGTGGATGCAGTTTTGGCCCATGTTATCATGACCTTGTTCGTTCCTGGCCCAAAAAAATTTACTAGTTACCAATTTTTGAGACACACTGACATGATGGAGTTTTACAGCAAGGAGAGGAGGACACAACATAGCAGGTGCACAGCATTCCATGCACATTTTTGGTGGAAAAACTGCTCAGAAGGTGTTGAGGGTCGTGGTCAACCACCCAGGTGGCTGTTACTCGTGGTGTCCTCAATGCCTAGATGTTATTGCACTGCGAATAGTTGCTAACCATGTGCGATTTATGGCATGCCTAATGCCACCACAGTTTTATCTACATTGTGGACCCACATGCCTCCACTTTGCACAAGCCAAACTAATTTTTGACCTCATCACTAACATGTGCTGTATCATTCGTGTTTTTTTTCACAACCATGATCCTTTCACATCCTCCTCTGGCGAGTTGGTCTTCACATCGAAGGCAAGGTTGCTGCACATCGTCATCCGCTCGACAAATGGGACCACTTCGGCTTCTTCGTCCGTAAGAGTACATGCTTCTTGCTATCGCATTCTTCACTGAAACCAAGCATCCTTTCCTGGCCCCCTCGTCACATTTCGTAGTCCCTATGACGGATAACTTTTTTTCATGATGTTGTTGGTGTCGCCCTCTTTTAGCTCCAACAGTTCATCAGTGCTGCATGGTGGGGCTACATTCAGTTTGATGTTTTAAACTGTGCAGGTTTTGCCATCGTGCCGGAATATGTCCATAAAATAAACTTTTGGCTTGCATTTTGTATTCGTGATGCACGGGTTGTAGGCAAGTACCAGGACATAAAGGCAAGTATGATTCACTCCATCGCAGACTTCTGTGTTTCTCATGGCATTCTCATACTGTGGGTCGACCAGCCAGTACTCCACTCACCTTAATCCAAAAATGGTGTGGGAATAACACTTGACCGTACATGGCTTGAAGAAGGTAGTGTATATCACCTCGTGCTTCGTAGGTTGTGGTGGTAGTGCGACGGAAGTAGCCATGGCAGGCATCGACCGAATGTTACTGATATTGGTGGTGGTCTGCAGCCCTCGGATGCTGGAAGTCAATCGTTGCATGTCACCAAGGTGAGCGGGTACCAGGTGATACTGGTGCAGGGTCGCAAAAGTGATGTGATCAGCTGTGTTAGGTCGGCAGTCGCCTGGTCTGCAGAGCCGTTGGTTTTTTCTGTGCAGTGGCTTCTTCCTTGTGGCTGAGGACCTCCACATCGGTCTTTGCAGTGGTCGAAGTTGCGTTTTGGGCTGTGGAGATGGCGACGAGGGTGGTTTATACTGTGCAACACCTTGCCTTGTACCAACTGCGGGAATGTAGACTGTTTGGAACTGAGATGGTGTCGCCTTCGAAGCACTCCCTGCACAGCAGACAGTCGCGGATATCTTTGTCCTGCTGCAGATATGTCGGTAGCCTTTTGTACACATACCGAACTTCGTGGTTTATGTCAGCAGGATCTCTTTCGGCAGAAAAGGCAAGTTGGATTTCTGTACATAGGGAAACGATTGAGCATAGCCTCCTTTATGCGATGATCGCAGCAACTATTTTCTACCTACTGGGACAGCACACAAACATTTGCTGCTTAGTGATGTGAACATTCTAGATGAAAAATAAACTGTACACTTTAAGTCGAATGACTCAAGCAGGTTGCGATGATGGTAGCAGCAGGTAGGAGACTGGGTCCTGAGACCTTTTATGCTGGCATATGCGTGCAATGGTGGAGAAGGGCAGGTTGTATGAAAATGGAGGTGCTCCAATAGCGGGCGAAATGTGTGTACTCTGGTGGTAGATGCTGAAAACTTGAGTTACTAGTGCACTGCAGTGGACACTGCTGAAGGAGTGAAGGGTGGGGGAAGGAGTTTTGTGTAGTGTGGATTGGATTTTGCGAAGGCGATTTATTGGTCGAGCTATGGCGAGTAATTGGTAGTATAGCGCAGCTCTCTCTATCACTCTTCTAGTTATTCGATAGATATACTGTGCATTGGCTATGGCAACTGTAATACTCTAGTATAGACTGTTCACGGTAAAGTGAGCACTTTTTAAGGCACTTCTAAATTTTTCCTTTGATCCAATTTCGATTTTCCTGTTTTTTTTTTTTTTTAATATAAACATTGCAATGTGACCAATACACACAGTGTATACATTTCACCAACCTTAAGCTTTAATTCCTGAGGCTGTAATGATGTATATTTGTTAGTGGATAATGCTTGTTGGGAAGGCCTTAACAGTGCTCATTTTACAGCAAAAAGCCTATATGAATCATTACCGATATTTAATCTTTGAAAAATCAGGGTTCCATTATGAGCTGGTATTTGATACCAGGTATTGCAAATATCGCAATGGACTCATTCCACCATATACAGAGTTTACAGTATATTTCTGAAAATGTTAGTTGACTGTGCTTACTTTTTCACTCTCTGTGTATGTGCCAACCCTCTGTGAGGTATTATTTATTGGTGGGGGATGGAAAATTTATATTCACTCCCAATTTCGGGTGTTTGAATTTTTTTCGCAATAAGCATTATACAATTTGGCAGGCTGGTGTCTCGTAGCCGTCGCGATGTGTTTCGCACACCCAGTTTTTATAGGTATGATTGTATCTTGCATACATATCAGGTTTTGAAGGTTCGCATTTCTGGCCTCTGTACTCCTGTCAATTTCCTAGTTATAGCGACTTCCATCTTGCTGGGAAAACAGAGCACAGTTGTGTAGTTAACAATACTTATTTTTTCACTCGCGCATGCAATATAAATGAAGAACCACGTGCACTCAATTTGCATACCAGGATCGGAATTTTTTTTCTTTACTTACAGAGATGTATGTCGGTGGTACAATGAATGGCCGTGGGGGAAAAAAAAAACATGTTTCCGATAAATTGAACATACAATGGTAGCAATGAAATAATATTTAAACAAATTCTGGGTACGGAACTTACCTTATTGTAGCTTTATTCGCCTCAGAATATCACAGGCTTTCGTAAACAAAATACGTACCGTATGTAAGACACGCTGGTCTCAGCAACTTAATAACATGCATTAATTTTTAAGAGGGAGGGCTCTGAGATTCTGTTCGACACTGCTGCCTTAAGGCCAGGCTTCACCATGCATGGGTGTATAGGGAATCAAAGGCTAAATTCGGACAAAGATCTCTGTCAATTTTTATGCTAGTATTTTCAGCTAAGGTTTTATGTTGACGATTGAACTCATCTACATTTGAAAACCATTCAAATTTTAATTTTAAATTGTAAATGCACTTCTTAATTATACATGAAATGTCACAATTCTATAAATAATGAAAATGTACATTTGAAATTTAAAAATTAGAATTTGGAAGGTTTTACAAATCTAGATGAGTTCAATCGCTAGCAAAAAATTTTTAGTTGAAAAAACTACCATGAAAAACGACTGAGAGATCTTTGTCCAAATTTAGCCTTTGATTCCCTATACGCCCATGCATAGTGAAGCCTGGCCTTAAACGATTTTAATAGGAGTCTATTACTTTCAGACATACACTCTCTTTTCCCGAAAATAGACTTGTACCTGCTTTACGGAAACGTGTGGTTCGTGTCTTCCACTAGTTTTTTTATCCATACAATTTAGAAATTTTCTATTCATCACATATATTAATGTATTGTGAAATGTAGGTTTAAAATAATAAAAATATTATTGACATCGAAAAATAAAAATGACGGCACACGAAACATGTTGAATACAGAGGAAATAGGTAATGGATCCATTGGAAACATACTTCTCATAGTATTGGGTTGGTCTGTAGAAGAGTCAAATGCGAAAACATTGCTCGGCATGCTTGACAAAATTAATGAAACTTGTGATATGACTGTGATATAACGATTTCTGTTATATCGGATTTTACCAGTGCAAGTATACTTCGATATAGATTTCTGTGCTGAGATTATCGGTTTACGATCGCAAGAAGCTGAAGTCCCGGCTTCGATGTGACGTGAGTAAACATGACGAATACCATTTCTTTTGGTCGCCCTCCCATCCACATACTGGACTCAGATACGCATATATTTAATTCGTGTTCGGCTGGCCTCCTCTAACTAAACTGTAATATATAAATAAAAAATATATATATATATAGGTACGGTACAGTGCAGGCTAGAAATGTTAATTTTATGAACAGGAAAAAAAAAAAATATATATATATGATGGATGCCTTTGTTCAGTGTGGGTAACTGAGAAACATCGCAAAGAGGCCTAAAGTATGGATGAAAATTCTGTGCCAATGTGTGTATAGGTTTATTGTTTTGGCACAGTTACTTACGTCGCTGTATGTAGATTGGCATTCGTTCAAAAACGATTATTTCTGTGTGTCTGTTTGAGAGCTTTCTGGACCGGAATTATTGAGGCAGAATATTTAGGCGAATAGCTCTGGAAGCTTGCATCTCTGGAGGAAAAAACCTGACATTCTTAATGTTGGCCATAAGGAGCGGAGGTGGTGCGTGCAACATCTGCCCTCTCATGTGTTTGTACATGTGTGCATGTGTGCATGATCAGCTTATAGAACAGATGCCGCAGGGCGGGAGCGGGAGTGTAGACACACCACAGCTCGGGGTGCATGTCTGAAAATTTTATTGTCCTCAAATACGTTTTTTTTTTGTCAAATGAAAATGTATCATGCTTCTGTACATGTGGTGGTAAATTAGCATCATCTCAGAGCAGGGTTGTGACTGGAGATAAATCCCTCTGAGTGTTTGTGGGCGTATCTTATTAACACTTTGTATTAAGATTGTTCGGAAATTGTTATTAGCCTACTTTCTAAAGGAAAGCAAGGCTTATGAGAACACGTTCCTGTCTGTGTGTATTTTTGCGTGTGTATGTTTGAATGTGTATCTGTTCGTGCGTCTGTGCACGAGTCTGTGGGCGTGTCCCCCAGTTCAATTTTTGAATGGGTCAACCTAATTTCACAAAGCTCGGTATATACAGTATGCTAAAAAAGATGTATTACGTATTTTGCGAGGAGGTGGTATACACCAAAACAAGAAAAAAATGTCTAATAAACATGTGTCCGAAAACCCATACCGTAAGAGCTATGAGTACTTGTTCATCATCGTCACAGGAGGTGCTCAATGTGACTTCCATTCATAGTAATGCATCCTTGTACCCTACGTCGTAGGGAATTACGCACCCTTTGAAACCCTTCTGGTTTGTCTAGGATGTGCTGGCAGGCATTGATGACGCGTTCCTGTAGTGCTTGTACATCATTGATGAGGGTTGCATACACCAAAGCCTTCAAGTGCCCCTACAATCAGAAATCCAAGGGATTAAGGTCAGGGGAACGCGAAGGCCAAAATACTGGACCTTCCCGACCAATCAGTCACTCATTAAAAGTTTGTGTTAAGTGTTCTCGGACATTTGAGGAAAAATGGGCGGGTGCTCTATCATGCATGAACCACATTTCTAGCCTTTGAAGGTATGGCACATCCTCCAGCAAGACAGGCAATTATTTTGCTATAAAATCATGATACATTGCACCATTCACTCTGTTTGGTAATAAGTAAGGTCCAATTAGTCTATAGCCAATAATTCCTACCCATACATTGATAGAAAATCAGTGCTGATTCAACTGCGTGAGGATTTTCTTGAGCCCATTCATGTTTGTTTTGAAAATTAAAATCCCAGCTCACGTTACGGAGATATAAAGTTCACAGTAGCGATGGTGAACTAGTGCTCATAGCTGTTAAGAAATGGGTTTTAGGACCCATGTTTATTAGACACTTCGTTTTTTGTTTTGGTGCATACTACCTCCGCACAAATACTTCTTTTTTAACAGTCGATATATAGTACTTAGTAAGGACACCTAACTTTTATAGTTTTCGACATGCCGGGCATTTACTTTCAAAATGACAGCTTTTTAATATTTTGGGCGATAAGTCATATCTCGGGAACCATTCAACCTATGTAAACCAAATTTTGTATGCTGATAGAGCATCATGCAAGCATTACATTTTGAAAGATTTTGGAAGATAGCGCCATATGAATAAATTAAGTTTTTATGCCATATCTTGGGAAATAATTGATCGATTCCTACAAAATTTGGCAAACAATTTGCACTGCGCAGTTAGTTTAAAATAGTAAGTTTTAAGTAGGTTAGACACTTATTTTCAAAATGGTAGATTAAGAAATATTTTAGCTCAGTATATTTTATTAACGAAACAAATTCCATCTTTACTTTATATGCTGCCAATACTAATTACAATGTCTATACAGAGCTTTATTTCTCTGCCATTTTGTAAGTTAGACCCACAGTTAAAATTAAGTTTTGATATTATATCGCGTGAAACATTATCACCAAATTCTAGGAAGAAGTTTTACTGAGGTAGGCCATATAACCGTATACATTTTTTAAGTGTGACACTTATTTTTAGAATGACGGTTGTAAAATCATTTTATCTTAGTACACTATAGCTACGAACCTAAATAATCGATTTTAGTTTAACTTTGTATATTAGTGGTATACCATCATCAAATGTGCTATTTCATAACTTTTTTTCGTCCATTAATGAAGGTAGTCACATGAAAAATGTGGAAGTTTTATATGCCATAACTCAGGGACCAGAGTACAGATTTTCACCAAATTCTTCACACAAGTAGCTTGTGGTAGGCCATGTAAACTCAAATGTTTTAAGTGACTCAGTCACCTATTTTCAAAATGATGGCCCTGTAATTATTTTAGGTTAGTAGATTCTATCATTTGAAACATTATTCTGATAATTCGAAGTTGATGCCCGAATCCGCCCTCCATAATGCAGTTTATTGCACACCAGCTTATGGTATGAGTTTTTCTTGGTTCGAGTGTCGGGTAAGGCACTTGTGTATTTGTAATCGTCTCACTACCGTTGCATATTTTTTCCTGATTTCATTTCTAATGATATTGCTTTCAACGAGACGACAATTCCTACCTACCAACTCAGCTTTTAAGAAATTATTTGAAAATTACTTTCACTTATATTGAGGAAAGTAGGCTCATTAGTTATATCAGAAAATTCCCGGTTTTTTGTAAGTGGTGGCTAAAGATGTCACTGCTGATGACTCGTAACAATTTCAGTATATTCTAAATATTTCTTTCGGCCTTATTTTACTGTCCATTGTAAGCAAAAGTAACTTATGTAAATTTTATTTTTCTCCCAGGGGTGGCTAACTATTTCGCAGCTGATGGGCAGTCATAAATAACATCATATATTGAATTTTCCCATCCATGATGATTACAGACTTTACAGTTGGTACACAAGTTATTTTTCCTATCTATCAGTTAAATAAATTATTTTAAATTTATAAATTTTCTAAACTATGAACATCAAATAAAAAAAAAAATGGTGATTTTGGAAAGGCTTATAGCTTCAAATTAATGTTGTATGCTTGTTAGGACTTGTGCTATCGTGACAAATGCCAAGGATTGCAATACATTGCTGTGTGAATGATGACCGAATTTGTCTTGTTGAGAAGAAAATAATAGCATGGTTATTCTTGTAATATTATTTTATCGTACATATATATAGGCAATGAGTTCATATTAAGGAGCTTAGTTTGACAGTGGTCAAAGTGAAAGGTAGATCGCATCTGCAGGTGATGGTAAATGACATTGATATGTCGATCATTGTGGGTCCATCAGAAGCAGTAACACCATCGACCGAGGTTGGTACGATGTCATAGACTTCTTCGGTTGTTATGCCTTGGTCATTTTTTTTTTTTACGGATTCGAGCACACCTTCGGATGAACTGACAACACCAGTTTTTACTGCAACATATGTTTATTCGGCTGTACCATCCGCTTCTTTGGCCGCATTGTCTCTGGCAGAATTTGGGTCATCTTCTGTATCACCTCTGCCAGAGAAAAACTTGTTGTCGCAGTAACTGCGACGAGGCATTTTTGCACCAACATATCGCACGATGGCATGGGATTCATGACTGTATGAAGAATCCCAACGTGGGTCATTGTTATACCGCAGTATTGTACTTTCTGGAAACATGTAGAGTCATGCAAAGTCAAACTGAAGGCTTAAACGATGCTTAGGTACCAGTTCTGCAAAAGAGAGAAGAGAGAGATAGAGAGAAAGAGAGAGAGAGAGAGAGAGAGAGAGAGAGAGAGAGAGAGAGAGAGAGAGAGAGAGAGAGAGAGAGAGAGAGAGAGAGAGTCCCTGCAACCTCTATCAGCGGTGTAACGGACTGCAGCAACTTAATTTCGATTCTATGGCCTCTGTGGCCACTGCCTACAAGCATTGCGAATGACGCGCCTGCCAACTCATCACTGGGCCTTACACGAAGGCTCTATTCCTGCTTATTCCGACGCGATGATGGCCGAACCATCTGGGTCCACCAATGCATCAGTTTCAGCACTGTATTTGTGTCGCTTTTGCTGCAAGGACTTCGCCTTCAAGCTCATCGCACGACGATACAAAGTTTATTTGTGTGGAAACACTTGGTTTCATGTTAACATGTTAACGGACTGTAGATAGTGTGTGTTTTGAGGTCAGGCTTCACCATGCATGGGCGTATAGAGAATCAAAGGGTAAATTTGTACAAAGATCTCTCAGTCGTTTTATGTGGTAGTATTTTCAACTAAATATTTTTTTTGTAAACAAATTTTAATTTATTTTTTAAATTTCAAATGAACGGTTTTTGTTATTTATAAAGTTGTGACATTTTAATTAAAAAGTGCATTTAAAAATGAAAATTTTAATGGTTTACAAATGTAGGTAGGTTCACTCTTATACAAAAAAAAACATTAGTTGAATATACTATCACAAAAAATTACAGAGATCTTTGTCCAAATTTAGCCTTTGATTCCCTATACGCCCATGCATGGCGAAGCCTGGCCTTAAGGACGTGTGTCGTGGATGGACGAACATGACATTTTTTTTTTTTTTCAATGTTTGGGCAGTGTTATAATAAATACATTTAATAAAAAGTATTTGAATTTTTTTTTAACCCTATATCGAAACCACCCTGTTATACACAAAAACTGATTTCGTTTAAATAACAGTATGATGCAAATCTATTTAATTTTTCAAGTTCAGCTGTCCGCCACGCCAATAAATTATCGTAGGGCTTATCCATGCATACATTCATTCTCGGAGATAGGAATGATTCTTGCCAACTCAACTTCACGAGCGTGGCTCTAAAAGTTTGCAAATTATGCCATTCCTCTATGTCTATAAATATTCGTAAAAGCTGAGGTCTCATAGTTGCCATGCTCACAACTGCAAAAACCTTGGCATAATTATTTTAATATACTATAAAACACATTATGTGGCTCAGGGGAATATGCACAAAATCTGATTTAAAATTCAGGCCCAACTGAAAAAAATACGAATTCCATGATACGTCGCTGGTCTTTAAAATGCTTTTAAAATGCGAAATACAACAAAATACATGAACGTTGACATGTCCTCCACCATAAATGAATCGGTAAAAAGTTAATATAAAAATAATTTTCAAAAAATATATAACACAATATGTTTAATATATTAAACATTTAAGTACTGGTATGAAGGGATGCAACAATACCATTGAGATGTGATATACAACATTTAAGCATCACGTCTTGTCGTTTGTTTGTGCGGTGTTGCGGATACGCTGTGCACTTTGGGACCAACAAGTCGCAGAAAAAAAAAATCAACTATAAATTAAACTATATCAATTTAACTATTTGCGGATGCACCAATTCCTAGATGTCGGATTGCTCTACGATCCTCCACCTTGTCAAGCTGGCCACCTGCGTCGCAAGCCTGTCCATGCAGCCCCATCTGTCTTGCGAGCGCAGTGTGAAAATATGTTGACAAAGGAGGAAAAAAAAAGGGGGGGTGGGAGGTCGATACAATTTGCGTTATCGAAGGGAGAGGGTTCAAGTTCGTGGTTGATGGGATGAGAGGAGGCCATTGTCGAAGGGAGCTTAGGTGATGGGACTTTGGTGGTGTAGGGGGTACATACAGGTTGTTTCACAGCACTCGTGTCGTCCTTCTTTCTCGGAAACAACACGGCACCGGGGGTTCGCGAGAAAATTGTGTAACTATACCCTATATGAAACATCGATTGGTAGTGTCTCATTTTTTTTACATACCGGTGGTAGGTGTATGGGGGGAGGGGGGTTGGGGGGTGAGCTTTGAAACTGCAAATGTCAACAGGGGTCGAATATGGTATCATTGAATGGATCGTTTAAAAGGAAACAACCTTTACAAAGGTGTGCATAGGCACGCATTTTCTTGCGTGCATAGTTTATGCACAATAAAATTAATCATGTAAGCGTATTGTTTGGACGTGCGCAGTTTACGCACAGTGAAGATTAACGAAAACTGTTGTTATTCATACTACAATCAAATGTAAATCAACGAAACATGTTATTTTTCTGACGTGCATGCCTGGTTTATCATGGTTAGCGCGTCAAGAGATTCTGATAATTTCAAGATAATAAAAACTAATATAATTTTTTTTTAAATATTGTTTTTCCTCTAAGAGAGATCCTAATGGTTCGAAGATAGTAAAAATTCATATCACTATTTTTAAAATGTTCCTTTTCCTCTAAAAGAGGTTTGATGGTTTCTAGATAGTAGAAATTAATATAAATTTTTCTTTAAATATTCCTTTCCGTTTAAGAGACTTAAAAGCGGTAAAAAGAAAATAATGTGTAGAGTAAATAATTTACTCTATACATTCTTTTATACGTGGGTTTTACATGTAATTAATTATTAGTTACAAGCAAGCGTCTGGTGTTTTGTCTCGTGTGCTGATTGATACGTATGATCATATTATTCCAGGCCAGATATTCCACATTTACGTTAAATTTCGAAGACCGTGAAACAAATTCATGTCACATTCAAAAAGTTTAAGCACTTTACTTGAAACTCTACTTTTTTTTTTGTTGATGTAGTAAGAATTCAGAGAGTACAATTCAACTTTAAGGTGCCTTAAGATTTTGCTAATATAATATTAGGTGAAATAATATAACACTTGTAGTGGTTTCCAATGAATCGCTACGTTGTACAGTGTCCTATTGTCCTTTCTGTGTATTGCAACTGTTTCTGGCCCTAAGATAGATAGTTTCCCATCCCTGTGTGACATTTTTTTTACAAGTATCATCTTTGTACGAACTTTTTTTTGTAGTATTTCAAATAGATCTTTATGCGTAGAAAAGCATTCATAAATATGGATTTATTGGTCCCACCAGTCAAATTAATTTGTATTTTTTTTAGAAAAAAGAAATATATTATTTTAATTTTGCCGTGTGTGTTGATTAGGGAACGGTAACAGGACACCTGGTAAATCCAGGGAGTTTTTTTTTATAAGGATACTGCTAGCCACCCTGAATATAGAGTGTTTCTTGACGCCACAAGAGATTTATGTTGGCAAATTCGTTGAAATACGGCACTTGATTTACCTGCGACAATCATTTAATTTTTGGCCAGTTTGACTTAAAACATATCTCGAAAGTTTTATCGTAATACGGGTCAACATTGTACAAAGTCAACAGCAAAATATTCTTGCGATATTCTCATGACACTAGCAACTATTTTCAGCTGTGGCCTAATGGATTTTTCTCAGTTTAAAGATTTGTAAGAAAAAATATACAATTTGAAATTCCTACAAATTTTTTTATTAATTTTATTAAATACATTTTTTTACTGTGGGTTTTTTTTCCAAGCAACATTTTCACTTTAAAAAAAAGTGACATCGAATGCGCGAAATTACCGCGTCTCTAACTTAAAGTCGTAATTTTTCAGTTCATATCCACCATAACAACAAAGAAACTCGAGACTGATTTTTTTCGTTAATCGATGCGCAGCAACACTACAAATTTAGATGTATTGGTAGCTTACTACAAAAAAAGAATCCTAACGTGTTTGGCTAATATCGGTCTTCTAATCCCCTTTCCCCATAAATCGCATTTCCTTTTGACTGTCAGTATCTTTTTTTATTTATTAACATACACTAAAGTAGTAAAAAAAAAAAAAATACGGGGCACTATGAATCTTACCATCTTTACCGCCTGGAAAAATTCGATACTTTAATACAGAGAATTTATTAATATCGTATCAAAAATAATTTTTCGTGGTTCGTAAGTAATTTTTTAAAATCAGTAAACACTTTTTTTTTTTTTTTTCGGAAATAGTAGTGAAATATACAGGCATAGGAAACGATAAATTAATAATAAACAGTTTTCGTGTTTACTTACACCCCAAGTACGAACGAAGCGATAAGCTCGTTCCTCGTATTGTCCTCAGGTACTCCATGATTCTCATTGCACTAATAGAGAAAGTGTCAAATACTACACCTGTTTATTATAACTGCAACTAACAACTGCGTTTTCATTTCATCACCGTGTTAAACAAAACAACTGTAGAAAGTTTATCATCGCACGTGTTAATATAATGCGTATCAATTAGAAACGTGTGTTCGAAGCCAAATAAAGTTTATGCGATGCAAAAAAAAAAACGCATTTAGAGTGTCGCAATGTAAGTTAAAAGATTAAAAAAAAAAAAAAAAAAAAAGGATTTGGATTGCTTTCATTACGCCATGGTGCAATTGCTGTGCCGAAGAAACCAGTCCAAGAGCAACGCGAAATTTCCTCTGGCATGTAAGAAAACCTTTCGCTCGAAGTAATTCTACAAGTAATGCATATTTCATGGAGCATAACTGATAAAGTTGAGATCGTGTGTTAACCAAAGCACGGTCATTCAGGATAACTGTGCTGTTGTGATGATTGTGAATGTGTTCCTTTTAGATCATTTTGTACAGTAAAATAAAAATACCAAAATTCTCCACGTAACATATCTTAAGTACATTTTCCGTCTGAAAGTTCAAGCCATTTTTTGGCTATATCAATAAATTAACATTAGTGATTTATACTTTTTTACGTGTCCAATTTGTTGTCCTAAACAAAAAATTTCCACAAAACAGTCTATTTTATTCTTTTGGTTTGTTTCACCAACTCTCTGCTTTTACTAAGAATCAATTAATTTCATCATGTTATTTACCGTTAGTAGAATGATTACGCCGATTCTGGAATAAGGGCTGTGTCATTCCGGTCGGTTGGCGGCCATTTTTCCCTAAAAATCCCTTTCCCCCCCAAAATCAACTAAATTGTCCTAAAAATGTATCCCCTCCCCCTAAAAATATCCTCGTTTCCGTAAAAAAATTTCCTTTTCCTCATAATTTCCCCTTTTTCCTTTAAAAAAAAGGTAGAAGTCTCTCTCTCTCTCTCTTTTTTTTTTTTTTTTTTTTTCTCAAAAACAAGCAATTGGGAGCTTTTGAGAGATTTTTCAGGGTTCAGGACTAAGGAGTCAGGACTCAGACCCTATATCCGTGAGCTTAGATGACCTTGAAAACAAAAATCGAGAGAAAATGGAATAAATCCATAAAAAAGTCAGCAAGCATATAATGTTACTAATATCGCCATATTAGGTGGAGGTGATCTTGACCTTGACCCCGTGACCTTATTTGTCATAAAATTTGTTTTTTTATTAAAGTTTACTTCTAAAGAAGTAGGTTTGTAACATTTATTTCATTTGGTTCTAAAGATTTGAAAAATATGCTTTCGTTGGCTTCCTTGTAAAGGGTTTATAATTTCTTTAACTGGCCTTATGTAATACCTAAGTAATAACGTACATAGAAAAATTCATTATTATTAATTATGTAAGATTTGAGTGTAAAATCCCATAAATGTAAAATCTTGTATTACGTCGATTCCAGCGATACATCTGTAAGAAAGCTAGCGTGGAACGAGTATAGGCTATTCATAGCAAAGTGAGTACTTTTTAAAACCCTCTCATTTAGAATAATAGTCAATAAATTAATTGTACTGTAGCCTTAAGCGTTAACTTTCGAGTCCGGTGATATATATATATATATGTACATATAATGTTTTTATTATTTACACGGAAATATTTATTTAAAAAACTGGTGGAAGGATAAAAATCGCTGATAGGAAAAAAATAACTAGGACCTCAAAAGTGCTCACTTTACCATGACCAGCTTATAAACGAAAAGAGTTGATGGATCGTAGTGAGAAAAAAATATTGCTACATAAATACAGAAATGTAAAAATTTAAAATCAGTAAACTTGGGGGGGGGGGGGGGGAAGTCTGATACCGCAGTTTTTTTTAGCTTAACACGTAGTTTAATACATTAATTTTCTTTAACGTAACTGAGGTTTCTCAGTTCACTTAAGGCTGATTAATATTTAACTTTATACATGTGTCTCGTTATGTTACCTTTGCGCTAGTTCTGTGTCAATACTTAATTTGTAAAACCGTAGTTGAGTTCACATCGGAGTTGCGAAATGTTCGCCTTTGATAAGTAGTAATTCAGTGCTTCCAAATATGCTGTATTTGGGAGCTGAAAAAAGAGGCTAGTGTATAACACAGGCATATTTGCAAGTAAATGCACATACGAGAAGTTGTGATTTTGGAAAGAAAAAAAAAGTGTAATTTGTGTTCTTAATAATGTTGCCGCTCTCCTAAACTGACGCCAATTTGCACCCACAGAGTTTATTCGGTTCTAGAGTTTGTTGAAACCGTTATTCGTTTATTATTCAAATACACACGAATTAAATTAAAACTCCAAAGTCTGTTGCAATCGTGGCGTAAACACGATATGCAGTCCAAACAGAAGTTAGTGGGAATACAAACGAATACAGCAAAGAAAATAATAGTTCCTTAAACAGGGGCGTACGAATGATTTACGTATAAGGGGTGATACAGTCCTCAGGAGGCCGTATCACCCCTTATATGGAAACTATTAATGTTATTGTCATAACAGGAAAGTCAGAGTCATTACTGAAAATGTTTCAACATAGAAGCATTACATTTAATGCTTCTGTGCAGATTTTTTTTACCTGATTGACAATATGTGTTCTCTGGTTGTCATTAAAATGCGAGCATGAATTAATATATATAATTTTGTATTAAGTTAATTGTTGTATAAATATGCGTAAGTAGTTAATATATTATGTTTCTAATGATGGGCTAAGTACTTAGCTAAGCTTCCATTGTCAGATTTTGCAATAAATCTTTCTAAATTTGAGTCAGGAAGAAATAAATTAAGAAAATCTATATGGCAGGTGACATGGGCTCACTCTAAGAAATTATACGGATATTCACCATACCAGTGTATACGCTTAGTGAGAAAGCAGGAATGGTATTGTTTTCCCCTATACCGAACATTTACTGTATCGTTCATACATTTGCCGAGGAAACAGTCAAATGCACACGGGTAGTCCCCAACTGTGTATAGTAGCGACGCTAAACATTCCTATATCTGCAGCTTGATGTGTGGTATTATTACCATACATTGTTAAAAACTTGCATTACAGTTTAAGAAGTTTACCAGAAATAGTGGCTCTTAACTAGGAGTTCTCATGCCAGTGTGTGTTCTAACGTATATGTAGTTACGAGCAGTAACTTTTTTTTTCAAGGGTTGTTTTCAAAAGTGTTCACGTTACCGTGAGCAGTCTGTACCACTTCGTCCCTGCCTAATTTTTTTTTTCTTCGCTAGACTACGCGAGAGACGGCTTATGCATTATTCATACCGAAGACGGGACTTAAACGCAGGAACTCGTCCTCCGCTGCCAGGAATTCCGATCTCAATGGAGGGTGACGCCGGGACGGAAGGAAGTTGGTACAGGGTTGAGGGAGGAGGGGGAGCTCGGCCTTGGACGAATGAGAACTCGACGCCGACCAATAGCGTGCACTGAATAAGAAATGAATGAGAAAAAAAAAAAGGGTGAGGGGGGCGTTAAGGCGCTCGTGGGAAGCTCCCATAGACGTGTTCCTATTCCCACCGAAACCTAGCGAGATGTCGCGGGAAGGGTAAGATACTGGACTCGCGTTTAGGGAGGGCGCTGGGTATGAATCCCAGTCCGGCCACACAAAACTGCCCGAACTGTTCTGAGGTGTGGCATTCGATGTGGCGAAAGAGAATAGCATAACCGTATGACATCACGCAGCTTACGAAGGCAAATCTTGCAGACCTTTTACACACGCGCAGGCATCCTATATAAATAAGCAGACGATCTCTGTCTGTCTGTCCGTCTTTAATACCGCTTAAGTCCCTTGAAACTTAACAGAAGTTCTTCAAATTTTGCAGAGCGAATCCTCAGGGTAAAATACAGGCCAAGTTTAAATTTCAGCAAGATCAGATTACGCAATCATTACCTTTTACCCTAAAAACTAATTTTTTAATTACTTTTTTCCTATGAAAAATTTTGTATTAATGCATATAGATTATTTTATAGAGATATGAAGTTAATGGGATATCATTTTTGTTTACTGTAAATATCTCGCTTCAATGTTAGGTTAAATAAGTGGGGTCTTAGTGGCTCAATGGATAGAGAGATTTCAAGTGGGGTCGGAGTGGTTCAGTGGATAGAGCGATTCCAAGTGGGGCCACAGTGGCTCAGTGGTTAGAGCGATTCCAAGTGGGGTTGCAGTGGCCCAGTGGATATATATAATAATGGAATAATGGCGATCAGATTGGTGATCGCTAGGTGTCACAATCTTGTAGCGAGGAAACCAAGTAGGTAACGGTTAGGCCGGTATTACGATGACTTCACGTTTCACGTAATACGTAACGAGCAACATGTTTACGTATACGTAAAATGTGGTCTTTTTTGGGTAGTATATCATGATGCTTCACGTAATTAGGCAAACCTTGTATACATAGTGAATAATAATTTTGGGTATAATTTTTGTTGCTTTTCAGATTGAAAACTCTCGAAATTATTGATATTCAGGTGTATTTGTATTTTAATATCTATGTGGCATAAACAGGTTGCGAAAGTATGAAGTTCGTGATCCAAACAAACTTTCGAAAGTTAGAAGATCGTCATTATTTCAAGAACGAAATGTCTCTGGGAATTGTAGCCAGGTTTGTGTATAGGGAATAAATTGTATGCAATAAACTTTATCTGCAATGAAAATTAAAATTTTGCTTTATGAAATCGGTTCACAAAAAATTTCAAATTTAACGTAAACATTGTGCATTTCACGCATTCAATGTTACACCTCTAAGAAACATAATTAATAAACTGCGGTAATATACAGACTCCCTAAAATTTTACGGATTAAAAAATAAGTAATTTTAATATAACTTATATTACACTTTCATCCTCATTCCAAAGAGAGAATTATATATACAGTACATGCATTACAAAAGTGAGCAGACGACATCGCGGAAAAAAAAAAACCCCACGAAAAGCAAATATAACACAACGTCCCTATTGTGATTGGCCAGCGAGATCACGTGGTGCAGAGTCACGTGTCACGTAACAAGCAAATGCTAGACATCGACAAGCTTTTGCATCACGTGAAAGTTACGCGTAATGATCGTAATAGGCCTTCTTCGAATACATTAGCCAAGGCATAGCCGTCTTACGTGAACGTGGTGCTCGTTACGGGACACGTGAAGTTTTCGTAATCCCGGCTTTAGAGCCGAGCCAGTGGCAAATCCGCACCTTGTCCGCGTCATCTAGCAGGTCAGTACGGGCTAGAGATGAAGATGGAATGATAAAGTGATAAAACGGTTGTACCACGAGAAAACCCCTGCACAACCCCCCCCCCCCTTCTTCCTGACAACGCACGCAAAACTGCAGCATCCACCACACTCCCCACACTAAAATTTCTGCCAGGAAAATTCTCACTCGTCGCAGCTAGACGTAGAACAGAGAACCGAAGTGCTAGGACTATAGCGACTTTAGTCTAGTTACATGTAGATTCACACGTTCTGAACAAAACCTCTGAAAAATCACTTTATGTGTGACATGTTTGGTTGTTTCACAAATAAATCTTAGGTATATCACCACCGTTTTATACTTCCGTTAACAATAATACACCTTCTTCTGTTTAGTGAAATTCTATCTTATATTATGTCTTCAAATTATTATGTTTATTTAAAAGTCAATATGAATTAAACACTAAGAGAAAATAGGTATGTCGACAATCGCAAATAATAAATGGTTCGTATGTAAAATATCACCAGATTTTTCAATACTATTTTTAAAGCAAATTTCTCAGTAATGTGCGTTTTTCATACTGCACATGTCGAAAACACATTATATATACACACACATATATGCGTGTGTGCATTTTTTTCTCCGTCCAGCCCACAACTACGATACATTTGTCGTGCAACTGTGGTGTGGCAACACATCACGGAGATAGCTCCCTCTTGCGCTCCACTGATATCTTACTACCACTGGCCTGGCCATCATATTATGGGCGCGGGTTCAAATCCCATCCAGTCCTAACATTTGTTAAACTTTTAATTTACATAACGTGTTGATCGTCGTACAAATGAACTGTTTTGTGGCGTGCAAGCCGTCTGCGTGCAACTGTACCTACATTTCGAACTACAAACACACACGGGCATCTGGCACACTGGCCCAGATGTGAGCCCGCGCCCATAACATGGTGGCCAGAACAGTGGTAGTACGATATCAGCGAAGCGCAAGAAGGGACTAACTCCGTGCTGTGTTGCCAAATTGTGCACGACATATGTCATCGTACGAGATTTCGCAACTAACATTTTCGTCTCGAATTTCGCTCAGGATTCACGTGGTGTGGTTCTTACGTGCGTTTTCTGGGACATCCAGTATAGTGAGTAACTAGAAAGTAGAACTTGAGAAAATTGGGAAGTAACCACAAATACACCACACAACTGAGCCAGCTATAAGTCCACCTGAGCCACCGGTTTATAGGCCTAATTCAGTCAATGCGCGGCAAACTGGTAATCTGACTGTTTGGAACCTACATTAATCAGGGGACAGAGTTGTCTTTCTTCAGCCTTAGTGAGCATAACCGAGCGACGTAATAAACGTACATTTTAGCTTTACTACCCATAATGTGTGAAATTTTGCCTCTCTCATATTCTACGTCGTTCATCGTCAGTCTGTGCAGGAAAAAGCGTTTATCTCGATAGCTGCCCGTAAGGTTGCTCGTTGAACTTTATAGACAAACAAATAATAGTTTGTAGTAATGAACAAATATATGGACGATTATTCATTTATCATGTACGTTATACCATTTGAAATGTTAACAACTAGTTTGACTTCTGTACTACATAAAGGTTTTGTATAAGGAATTAATTTGTCATTAAATCAATAATTACTGTATTTACCGTGATAAATACAATTTTATTTCGGGACTTAAGAAAACATAGTAGATTGACATGCAATCGTTTTCCTTTTTATCAAAACTGCAGCTTGGTAGCTATACTTCCATTTTTATGTTCGCATATAAATCAGAAAATGTCGAGATAAACCACGCATTAACGATGCGTTCACCCTACTAACGACATTCTAATTGCAGAAATTAGTAAATACGTTTTTCTTTATAATGAACATGGCAATCATGTGAATGAAGTGAAACATAACTATAAATCTGAGAATTTCAGAATGCCGAACAGTATTAAAAATATAATATATGAAATTTCATAATGATGTGGCAATATATCAAGTTAATGAAAGAAGGTCATCAACATTTGATAGAGATGACTGTCATTGAGGAAAAATGTTTCGGATTCTTTTAAGACAATTGCGAATGCATATGGTAAGTTCTTTGATGAGAATTATTCTAATGCCCCTTTTACCAGCGTGTTTGGAAATAATGTTAAAAAAAAATGCAGTGCATTTGTAAACTCTTAACGTTTAGTGTTGCAGGCCATTGTAAAATTAAAGACTTCATTTTTTGCTCGTTGGCGCAACTGCTACAACATAAAAAAAAATTAAATACTGCTTACTAACTCTGGCGTTTATATTTCTTTGTTAAACGTCATCCTTAAGTGCTTTTTCAATGCAATGTAAAAGGTAACAAAAGATAGACTCACACTTAAGCAGAATAAGAGACTTAACTTGAACAGATATTAAACTCTTTCAATGCTGTACGAACTTCCAGAGGTGTTTAAAAATTAATACGTTTTCAATTAATTTTATTATTTGTCGATCATCAACAGTACGACTTTTCGAAATGCCATTGGTTGGCGGGGTTTCCTCGCAGCACTCCAGTTTGTATTTCTTCATAGTTACATCCCTTCGTTGCTCTACCTCAAGGTCCTTTTTACACCTCACACTTCGGCTGGGATTGCGATGAGTTTTCACGTTACACATTCAGGCTCGGTAATAAGGGGGGGGGGGGGGGGGTGCAATATTCAGGGGCCCGGGTACCCACCGCCCGAATTGTAAATGTTAACTTATGAAACGAAGTATTGCGTAAGAATCTAACTTCGACACTCAAAACAACTTCGTTACTGTGCTGGATCCGAAGTAACGAGCACCGATTCTTGGAAACACTCAATTACTTCAGCAACTATTCACGACGCTGTCTCGAGGTCGTTATAGTGCAGGCTTCGTGCTGAAGAACGAAGCGAAGATGCACAGTACAAACATAACAAGTTCCTCTCCTCCAGCCAGTTTGATATAGCATATCGCTTGTAGAGGCAGAAGAGGGATTGTGGAGGGCGGAAACAGCCGTTAAGTCACTTGGAGGAAGGGGTAATCCTACATTTTGTTCTAGTGTTTTGATACATCTAGTTCCTTGTGTCACGAAAGTATTGCCATTTGAAATATTTTTAATTTTATTTATGTATACTATGAATATCTATTTATCAGTAAGAACGTTTTATGCATGTAACCTCTGCGATGATGAAAAGTAATATTTAAAGTGTCCCACAAGTATGATAGAAAAAAAAAAACGGAAAGATATTTATTTTCTCACAAAATAAACCCTGTGATACAGTTATATATGAAGTTGTACTTCAATAACAAATGATAAGTAAATAAAGAAAATTGATTATGACAATCCGATAAACATTATTTTTATATTTGGTTGGTTTTTGGCAAATAAAGGGTTACGTAATCAATCCACGGGGATATCTGTTAAAAATAATTAACCCATAATATAATCAACTAACCGCACTACTCTGTGAGATGAACTTATGCTACAATAAAAGAAAATACCCAACATAAATGTTGAGTATATATGAAGTAATGGGGATCGGAAGATATCTTGAATCATTCAAATGCATATTAATGTCATCAATTTGGTTCAACATTTTGGTACCACTCGATCAATTCAACAAACTACTTTAAACCAGAAATGCAACACTTGATGTAAAAGTTGCCAATGTTGATAGTCTTAAGAGATAGATTTCAAACATTTTAACTGAGACTAAACTTGTAGCCAGTCCTATGCCCAATAGAGTGATCTCCACAATCATACTGAAACAAATCTTGAAGAAAAAAGGACGAAGAAAAGGAAAATTTTCAGTAATGAGACTCATGAAGAACTACCTCATGTTAACGAAAATGAGATAAGAGAAGAATTAGACTTCAGAGTGAATGTATTCTACAGAATAATTGATTCAGTTTTGTTGGAACTCTCAGAAAGATTCAAAACAGAAAGAAAACTAAGATATATATATATATATATATATATATATATATATATATATATATATATATATATATATATATATATATGTAGCTCTTTGAAAAGGATAAAAAAACTTCAATCGACTCACAATGTCATAAGAAAGATTGCGTGGTCTTACTACACTTGCATTAGAATCAGAACTAGCTAGACAAACATATTGTCAATGACACTATAAAACAGTTTGCCCACAAAAAAAGCTAGAAAAGTTAATTTGTACCAGCAAACAGTAGACAGATGGGTCATCACTATATTTGTGTAAGAAAATGTAGTGAATAGGATGTTGTTAATTTTATGGCCCGAGGTATTTATGTCAATACTTATAGAAGTCATTAATTTCTTTAGTTTGTTCACACCGAAAATACTTTGAGTATTTTGTAATTTAAAATGTTTTATGTTTAACATTAGGCCAAATTGATTGTTGTCATTTTATTGCATTTGTCACAAATACGCTAGTAATCAATTAACTTTGTATTTCGGTGTTTTTATGTATTTGATAAATTTTTATTGTAAGAATTGATTGTAATGTTTCAGTTCAGTCCAGCATAACTGAAAACTTCAGCTTGAAGGCTGTACATATTCAGTAGGATATATATATATATATATATAGGCTTATATAATATTGTTTATTTATGTCAAAATTTGTTTGTCTAAATAATATGATTCTTGGATTTTAAACTCTGTAAGGTATATATATATATATATATATATATATATATACATATATATATATATATATATATATATATTATATATATATACACACACACACACATATGCTACAGTACTTACAATGCAAAAACGATTGTATTTATTTGTCACAATTAGACCCTGAACAGATACTAAGTTTAACAAGGTTAATAAGCTATGCCTACACTTTTTTTTGGAACAAGAGAAAAAGAGGTGTAGCCAGGAACGGGGTCAGCGGGATATAACCCCCCCCCCCCTCCCCGGTGTACCGTAGAAATGGAAACAAAACGTTAGAAAATTATTATAAAAGTGTAAATAATGTCTGTCTGTTGATAGAGAGCAATATAATATAATCTCTTAGTGCTCATTTGACACTATCATTCATTTGATCATTTGAGTACCTACAAAATAACACATAATTTCTCCAAATATGAAATCTACACTCCTCCCCCCCCCCCCACGACCAGAAAATCACCTCTCGAAATAAATAATAAAATCCTGTCTATGAACCTGAAGAGTAAAGTAATTTAAAATACGCTCCGATTGAATTTTTTTTTACGGCAAGAGTGTTTAAAAACATTCTGCGAATAATTTGTTTTTTTAATATCAATTCATTGATCATTTGCCGTTTCTTTATTTTTTGCATGGATGACGACAATTGATATTGCTGTATTGCTGTAAATGGTCGAATTATTTTTGGACGAGGGGAGTGCTTGTCGTAAAGGGATAGGGGGAGGAAGAGGGCCCACAACACGCATAGCTCAGGGGCCTGGAATTTGTCTTGGTGGGCCTGAACACATTGCAAGTAACACGTTCATGTGAGCGGGACTACACCTTGATTGGTGCGTTCAAGTTAGACCTGCGATAGTTTCACACCCACGTTCACGTAAATATCAGCCTGTATTTCCAAGGTGTTGCGTGATACGCTACTCTGTAACACGCGATTGTACAGGCCGATCGTAATATGGACGATGCTGTGTTATCTTAACATTTTCATGGTTTTGTTTTCATTTTCGTGATGTCATCTGCTCACGTCTATAATCTACCACATATATATATATTTATCCCGGAAATAAGGAAGAAATAATAATATAAATGACGGTGCGGTTATTTTTTTTTAAAACTCGTAAATATCTAAGGAACTTTAAATTGTCACACTTAACTAATTATGTTTCTCTGAAGTCCGAATATGCTTGCATAAAATTCCGGAACGTCACCATTACGTGAAACACAATTTAATTTTCTTGAGAATATGAATGTTAATTACACGAGTCTTTTCGCATATAAGTTAAAAAAAAAAAACTGTCTACATCTCCCACGTACATTCCCCTCAGGTTGTATGGCCATCTCTTGGTTATTGTAAAAAGTTTGTATAATTCACTAACGTCCTAGTTATGCAACTTGCTCTTGCCACTTCAAAGTTAAAACACAAATACGCCTGTGTAACTTGAACTGTCAGAATCTTCACTTTGGAACGAAGCAACAAATTTTTTCCGACTTTTTATTTAGTACTCGAAGTTCGCGTGCTTCCATGAAGCATCATAATACAGCAACCGAACGGAGCAGGTTTTACGTAGCGTGATGCGTGTTACGTGAGACCTGAAGACATCTTAATCTCGCCTCATGCGAAGTGTGACGCCAGATGTATGTTTCCACTGCCCTTACTCAGATTTTATCAAATATTAAACGCAAAAACACAACCACAAACATACCTTTGACTAAGTTATAATACATATACAGTATTATTATCACGTTACGACTTATTAAAAAAAAATAAATTCACGCGGATGAAAGTCAATGTTACGCGATGATAAGTTTGAATCGAAACAATAATAATTCACGCGTTTGGATTCCGTAGTGTCGTACTTAGTGAATGAGCTTAACGCCGAATGAGGAAGCAATCTCTTAAAGGATGTTCACGATAACGGGAACACTTTTGAAATCAACCTTATAAAAAAGTCACTGCTCTTACCTGCATATATTTTAATGGACGCACTGAATGGCACGCTCCCAGTACAGTTGGTAACGAGGGAGAGGAAGTAATTCCATGTCATAAAGTCGAATAAAAAGTGCCAGGTAACCATTTGTGATGACTTAATTATTTATATCGCTCTCTGTATTTTTAATGCGCCGAAGAGTAAAAATTAGCAGGTTCCTAAAAATATTTACTTTTATAATAATTTCGCAGTTTCGCTTGACCGACGCATGAAGAAAGCGACGAGGCCCGTGGCGATGACAATTTTACATAAGACGAAAGAACACACAACGTGCATACAAGTGTATCTTACGCAGGCCTTTTAAAAGTGTTCATTTTACCGTGAACAGCCTACAGCAGGTGATAGCACCATACTGCCTGCTATCTACTGGGCCAACAGTGCATGTTAAGTACCTCAAAAGTCATTATCCAACATGTGATGCTGTACGTTCGGAGCTACAGTATGCTTGTTGGTAGACCTACCTCCTGGTTAAAGGCTGCAGTTCACGATGAAGTGAGCACTTTTGAAATCAACCCTAGAAAAAAGTCACTGCTCCTGGCTGCATATTTAAACGGGCGCCCTGAGTGACATGTGCCCGGTAAAGTTGGTAACGACCAATGGAAAGTAGTTCCATATCTTAACGTCGAATAAAAAGTGTCAGGTGTTCATTTGTGATAACTTAAATTATTTTTTCGTTGTCTGTTTTTTTTAATGCATAGAAGTGTAAAAATTACCAGATATGTAAAACATTTCCTTTTATAATAATTTCACAGTTTCGCCTGACCGACGCATTAATAAAGGGACGAGACCCTTGGCAATGTTAATTTTACATAAGGCGGAAGAATACATAACGTGCATACAAGTAGATGTTAAGGAGTGCTTCCGAAAGTACATATTTTACCGTGGACAGCCTATGCGAACAATATTTATCACCCTTCTGGAACCGCTGGGGCCGCGGTGGTGTGGTGGTCAGACTACCCGCCTCCCACCAAGGCGAACCGGGTTCGACTCCTGGAGGAGTCGCTCCCAGGATGTTCGCATGCGGGAATCGCCCCAGATGATGTGGCTGGTCGGCGGGTTTTCCCGGGGATCTCACGTTTATCCCGCCCTCGCATTCCGATGCTACTCCATACTCACATCGCTTCACCCGCGTTGGCTCTTAACACCCTTATGTTAAGGTGGTTGCATACAAATAAATTAATAATTTTATATTTGTACCAAACATTGTTCAACTTGTACATACTGTATGTAATTACATTTTCCTCGAATAAAAAAAAACTTTGCACATAATTTTTTTAATAATTTGATGTCAAATTCAATTTTTTTCTTCTTCCATGATAACAAATACTAATTTAAGTTGTACAAAAAATTTACATCGTAAACCAATACCGCGAACTGCTGCTTGACATTTATATAATCACCAAATACCAGCTCATGGATAAAAAAAAAATTCAAGAATGTGAAAAAAAAATTGGGTCTGGCTGTGTTGGGTACGCGGCCGTTTGTTTTGCGTGAATACGCCTACTTTAACGCGCTCGGACACCTGGATGTTTATTTTACGTTCCCGGCACCGCTTCACTCGATAATATGGGGTTTTATAGGTATCCTTGGATTGCTTTTGAGATATTCTATCCAACCGTATACGATTTCTGTATTTCGGCTTGGCTTTTTTTTACACGTATAGGCAGAAATTGTGTTAAGTTTTCTTAATTTTTTTAGATTAAAACGCATACGATTTCATCATAACCATGACAAACAAGTGTTTTTATACACGCAATCGATTGATAGTGACGAGAGCTGTCGATTGAAACTCAAACTAGCGTCGTGGCTTCTCCTAGTCAAAAGTTAAACTACGCGGAAGTTATGAGACGTGGCGAAATTAACTCAAAATTCCGGTGCCCCCCCCCCCCCGGCACCATGCCGCGCGATTCTTCGCAGTTCTCACTCAACGTAACATATTCTTTGATCCCTTGGCAATCGAGCGGTGTAATTGAATTTTGAATGTATACGATAGATTCGAAGCTGCAATGCCAAATTGTATCCCCCGATTTTGTTATCGTCGGATTTTCTGGACTGCCACCCAATATGGTTGCAAATTTAAAGAAGTATTCATGTCAACATTTTTTTCTTCATTAATACAACTTAATTAATATTTATGATTATAACTGCAGCAAAACAGAAAAAAAAAATTGTACTTGACAGTAAATTATTCAAAATAAATTAAGTGTTTTTTTTTTAAATTCGAGGAGAAAGGCATCACATATAATGCGTACAAGTTAAACAGTGATTGGTAAAAGCTGTTCACGATAAAGTGAGCACTTTTGAGATCAACTTTAGAAATAAATCACTGTGCCCCCTACCTGCATATGAGTGACATGCGCCCAGTAAAGTTGGTAACGATTGATGGGAAGTAGTTCCATATCTTAACGTCGAATAAAACAGTTAGGTAACCAGGTAACCATTTGTGATGAATTAAATTATTTCCTTTGCTTTCTGTTTTTTTAATGCATCGAAGAGTCAAAATGAGCAGATTAGTAAAATATTTACTTTTCTAATAATTTCAGAGTTTCACTTGACCGACTCATGATTAAAGTGAAGAGATCCATGACAACGTTAGTCTTACATAAGGTAGAAGAATACACAACGTGCATACGAGTAGCTCTTTGGAGGGCTTTCGAAGGTGCTCATTTTACCGTGAATAGCCTCTACAAACATTACATTTCTAATTTTTCGGTGTGCAACACCCTTAAGGGCTGTCCCGATCTCTCCACTCCACTGTGTAAATGCGACTACTGCGAGTTACCTTATTGCGCTAGACGATAATTACAGGCAGCAGAGGATAATAAACGTATACGTAATAATTCCATAGTCATTTGCTTCTAAAAGTTATATTTGTGAATTTTTGAGCTGTTGGACACGTGCGTATTTCATTTAGCATACAACTACATTTAAGGCCCAAAATTTCCACACACACGAATATATACTGTATTTGTATTACCTATTTTGTACGTGCGTCTGCCACATTGACTAATTATTGCATGTCGTGAATAAAGGAGAAATTCGGGCCGGGAAGGGGGGGGGGGGGGGGGTGGAACTGGTTGACGTCATTACACTTCAATGAGAGCGGAGATTATAATGAACAAACCCGTAATCACCACGTTCGATTAGTTTGTAACGTTAAATCGTTCGTCAGTGCATTGCGATACGTTTGTTGGTAATCATGGGGTCGGTAGCGGGGAAAAGCTTTTTTTTTTTTTTTTGCTGATGACGATACGGCTGGCAATGTGTCTAGACCAGTATAGTCCATTCGTGGTTACGTCCAACTTTTCCGAGGCTCTGCTGAAGTTCTACTTTCCAGGCTATTCCTCCGCCTCGTGCAAGCAAAACTTCGCTACGTTTAGAAAATTACACCCAAAGTGGCAACGCACCGCATTCCTGCGAACTCAGTTCAGTAAGTACTATTTTACATAAGAACTATTTCTTTCTAGGTAATTTGTAAATTAAATATTATAATTTATAAATAAATGTTCAGCTTAACCAAAAATAAGATAAAGCAGAATATAGGGTGGTCACGGTAACATGAGTACTTTTGAGGCCCTAGTTACATTTACCTTTCAGCCATTATTTATACTTAACCACCTTTTTAAGATAAATACTGCTATGTAAGTAATAAACAAAGTGTGAATATTCCACCGTACTCTGAAGTTAACGTGTAAGATTAAAATAAAAAATATGTTTTTACTATTATTCAAAATTAAAGGGCTTTCAAAAGTGCTCGTTTTACCGTGAATAGTATATACCATAAGTAGGAAACACCCAAACACGTCATGCATGAGGTAATTTTTTAAAAGTTTGATTCAATAAATACGAAGGTACTGCGAATAGACTATAGACTTTTAAAAAATAGGTTTTTTCGTTTTTTAGCTACAAGAAGTTACCGCAGAGTGCAGAATGCGCCTTTGAAATCAACCTTAGAAAAAAGTCACTACCCATGTCTGCATGTACTTCAACGGGCACACTGAGCGACATGCGCCCAGTAAAGTTGGTAACGATAGCTGGAAAATAGTTCCATACATTAACGTCGAATAAAAAGGGTTCGGTATATATTTGTGATAATTTAAATTATTTATTTCACTTTCAGTTTTTTAAATGCATCAGTGTGTAAAAATTAGCAGATTTTTAATTTGTTTACTTTTCTAACAAATTCACAGTTTCTCTTGACCAACGCATGAATAAAGTAGTGAGGCCCATGGCAATGTTAATTTTACATACGGCAGAAGAATACACAACGTGCATACAAGTTGATCTCAAGCAGAGCTTCCAAAAGTGCTCATTTTACCATGAACAGTCTTTACACAAAAATATCCAGTAGTGTAGTGACAACTACATTTATATAACCGTGTTATAGAGTAGTACCAACCAAACTTTCTCTTGCTAGCATAAAAATATCCCGCAATATTTTACATTTCTAACTATGTCGAGTGAACGATCCAAATGAAGTTTATGGGTAACAGAGGTCTAGTTCCTACAATAGTATTCTTCTTCCTGACTGCAACGTCATGTGAACTTGCGACAGTGTTTTTTTCCCCTCACTGTATGAGCTGAAGTAACTTGAAAAGCATGAAGAATTTGATGCTTCAAGGATCTTAGTGACAAAGCTATATAGGAAAGTTGAAATAATACATTTTGTAGGCTTAGGTATTACTTAGTAGTGTCACATTGCGATTTAAATATTATGTTTGTATTGTTTTTATGAACTACTTTTCGAAAAATTGCTTCCTTACATTTAAAAAGTGAAAGAAATGAAAGCATTCATGAGGAAATTTTCTAACTTTTTTTTACTACCGTAAAGTTAATTGAATATTTTTTGTTTCCCAAATAGTATTTTTATATTTACAAATTGAGACTGAACATGAAATTGAGATACTTTGATTTCTACCTTTAGATTGTCGACGTTAATGAGGACGGCCTGATGAACCCTCGGGCATAATTAGCGAGGATACTTATTCTCGGTAACTTTCTGCAGTTAATTGGAAGCAGATACATCTTTGAACTTTCCTGGCCCTGCTGTTGTGTCGCATCTACCGAAACCAACGTCAAGGTTATTTTTTTCTCGATGGAAATCAGCGGCGCGCGAAATGTGCCCGGGATAGAAAGGGGGGAAAGAAAAGAGCGTGACAGGGAGTAAGGCTTAATGAGTTAAACTTCCCCTCCTTCCTTGTGGCCTGCACGTTCTAATTCGATTGAAATTTCCAGTTTATAATTAAGTTCCACGCCACATGTCTCCGTTTTTTTATATTTTCGTTACACGTAATCTCTCTGGAAATCATATCTAAAATATTAACGAATAATACTTATAGCATAAAAATGTTTGTGGGAAAAGAAATTAAAAGTAGATCTACTTCAGAAAATCCTTTCTGTGCCAGGGCAAAGGATTCTAATATAATATTATAAATGCGAAAGTTTGTATGCTTGTTTGTTGTACATCACGTCGTAACGGCTAGACGGATTTGGATGACATTCGGTACAAGGGTAGATTATATTCTGGATGAGCACATAGGTAATTTTCAAGCGAGAATACTTCATACTTTAATCCTGTCAGGTCAACGTACACAAACAGGGGGAAAAAAAATTGTATATAAAATTTCATCATACACCAACACCCACAGACAGAATATCTCCAATTAATTACCCTGATCAGCCATTTAATCATACGATAGCAAAACACACACACATACAGAATAATACAAACTCCTATAAAAAAACAAAAAACATGAAATATTCCAATTGGCATCACCACTCCACCCAATAATTGCTCCTAATTAAACAAATTAACCCAGACCAACCCAACATTCACCCAAAATGACTAAGATCTACTCCAAAACACACATACACACACTCACACAACTCATTTGCACATATCATACCAGGCAACTGCAAAACCCCATACCATCAAACTTTACAAACAAAACTAATTACTTGACAACTATATCAACATATCATACAACTCAAATGAACAAATCTCCATCATCTGTCTACCAATACACATTATCGCACATATTTAATCTGAACTATAATGACATACAAAATGAAAAAAGCCTTACTAAGATTCCATTTTTTATAATTTACTATATAAAATCATTTAAAAACAAATTAATATCCAAATAAAACACTAGACTTACTCAAATTGTGCTATCTAATTAAAAATAGAGCAATTAAAATTAGTTTAGTTTATAAAAACCCCTAGAAAGAATTTTGTTAAGATTTTGTCTTTTTAACACTTCATTCAATTCTTCTAGGATACTTAGCTCGTATCTGCAAAACAAATATTTACACAACTAATCCTTTTTCAGCGCACAATAAGCTTAAATGTTGTTTAAATGCAAATATATTAATTTACTTCGAAAAGAGCCAAAGTCCAAGCATACATACTGATTACATCGAAACTTCAACCTAAACGCTGGAATGAACAGTTCTACTAACATATTCGTTATTTCAATTCCTAACGAGGTAAATATGCATATATGAATTACTCTACGCGATATTTGTTTAAACCCAGTCATCTTAAACATTAAATATTACATAATTCTTTAAAATTTTTGTTCTCTTTATGTCTTAACACATGCTATTTTAATATAGTGTAATAATATAAATGCTAAGTACTCATTATGCAACAAACATCAATGCTACACAGTGCAAGTAGATGGATTACCTTACATACCCTATTATAACCAATAAACATTTTAATATTTCTAATTATTCTAGGAAGACTGTTTCCAGTTGGCTGACAAATTCTCACAAACTTCCGAAGAACGCCATGTTTAATTGCTATCTATACAGCTTAACATATTGAGAAAATTAAAAAAAGTACACACACACACACACACTCACACATACACACAATATCAATCATCACGAGTAAAACATGTATATTCGCATAACAAAAATACATATTTAGCGATAATATTTAGAATCAAGAATCATATAGGATAAATAGATTTTTATTTAGACGAATATCAAGTAAATTTACCAAAGTGATGGCGTAATGAATATCCAACTGCAAGTAGTATTGATGTAACGAGTTGAAACCAAAATCCAATCGACAATGAAAAAGAAGAACAAGAAAGGAATAGAACTGTAGGTTTGAGAATATACTCATTGGTTCATTGCAAGTCTAACTCACTTTTAAGTACTAGAATTTATATATGGAATAACTAACATGATTATTTTCACTCTAAGTATACATATTACTATAAATAAAACTAACATCCGACTAACATATGTTTGATATTATGCATATATAATATACATGGCACCTTGCAACACACTACACATCAAACACCTAAACAATATGCCTTTCCATTAACTATCTCACTCTATATTCAACTCCCATACAGTATTCATCATCTCTCTACACCAATCTATCACAGCTCATCGACAACAAAAAACTACATATACACACCCACACAGGTCTCCATTAGTCAAACGCCATCTCTGGTAGGAGAACATCGTTCTCTCGCGGAAAAGATGCAAGTGAGTGCTATATCTAGGAAGGCTACGCAACCGCAAACTGCATTATATATACATATATATATTATATATATGTATGTGTGTGTGTGTGTGTGTGTGTGTGTAATTGCATACTACAATAATTTTTTCCTTTTTTTTTTTTGCTCAAAAATTCATACAAGCATGTATGAAATTACTACTCTACATATAATTCCTCATTCCTCAATCCCCAGTCTTCAAAAATAATTCCTTATTCCTCAAAAATTGTTCCTCATTCCAAATAATCATTCCTTATTCCTCAAAAATCGTTCCTTATTTCTCAAATATCGTTCCTTATTTCTCAAAAATCGTTTCTTATTCTCCAAAGAACACAGCTAACAAGCTAACACAAAGCAACAAAACATATATAGATCTATTCCAATACACTCACCCACACCAGCTTCTCACACACACACACATGATATTCCATTTAGTAGAGTACATTTTCTATAATAAATACTTATGTTACACTCATTTCATCTCCTACAAAATATTCTTCTATAAATTTAAAGTTCACACTACGTTGTAATTGTTTGATACACTCAATAATTTTGTTCAGACATTTCATAAACTTTATCTTTATTTCACACAATTATAAAAAAAATATGTAGTAATTCTTACAGACACTTAATCATATCCTTATTTCAACCAAAAAAAAACACGAAACCTTCCTGATTGGGAACACTCTGGGGAAACTCATGTGTTAACCACTTCATTGGTTAATGTTATAAGATGATGACATCGGATCATAAGCTACTATTCAAAATCTACTGTATAAAACAAAAACAAACGTAATTTTTTTTAGCAAAATTGTAATTATACAGAAAAAAAATCATAACACCTTCGCGATTGGGAGCATCCTGAGAAAACCCAAAGACTCGGGTAGATCACTCAAACCCAAGCTCCCATACAGGGAAGCTGGGATTACATCTAGCACCTTAAACTGCTCATTCTAACCGACATTTGCAAAAAATGTTTTATTTTAATGAAATGTGTTAACCTTTCCCTTGGTTAATATAATAGGATGAGGAGATAGGATCTTGAACTAATGTTCAAAATCTACTGTATAAAACAAAAGATACATAATTTTTAGCAAAATTGCAATTTTACAGAAAAAACACGAAACCTTCGTGATTGGGAACACTCTGAGAAAATTCAAGTAATAACCAGTTCATTGGTTAATGTAATATGATGATAGCATAGGATCATAAGCTAATATTCAAAATATACAGTATAAAACAAAACGAAACATAATTTTTAGTAAAATTGTGATTATATAGAAAAATTATAAAACCTTCAACGTTGAGAACGTCTACAGCAACGTCTGTCATGTTGCCTTCAATATTGAGAACGTCTACAGTAATGTCTGCCATGCTGCCTTCAACATTAAGAATGTCTACAGCAATGTCTACCACATTGACTTCAATGTTGAGAACGTCTACAGCAATGTCTGCCACGTTGCCTTCAACATTGAGAATGTCTACAGCAACATCTTCCACGTTGCCTTCAACATTGAGAACGTCTACAACAATGTCTACCA
This sequence comes from Dryococelus australis, assembly GCA_029891345.1. NCBI lineage: Eukaryota > Metazoa > Arthropoda > Insecta > Phasmatodea > Phasmatidae > Dryococelus > Dryococelus australis. Next base: position 51,758,292 of record CM057006.1, on the reverse strand, counting down.
CGTTGCCTTCAACGTTGAGAACATCTACAGCAATGTCTACTACATTGCATTCAACACTGAGAATGTCTACAGCAACACTACCATGTTGCCTTCAACGTTGAGAACGCCTACAGCAATGTCTACCATGTTGCCTTCAATGTTGAGTATGTCTACAGCAACATCTGCCATGTTGCCTTCAACATTGAGAACATCTACAGCAACATCCGCCACGTAGCCTTCAATGTTTAGAATGTCTACAGCAATATCTAAGAAACACCATTCAGTTTGTTAAAAGTTTGAATGATTTTATGAAAATTTCTTTCAAATTCTAAATACTTGTTTAAAGATTTTAAAGAAACATAATTCAGTTTGTTAAAAGTTGTAATGATTTGTTAAAAACTTTAATGAAATCATATAAATGTTAAACGATTTGAAGGAAAATGTTTAATAAATACGAATCTTTAGACACTTCATTCGGTTATGTTTGTTTGTAGAAAAATTAATTAATTAATTTTTAATTGACAACTTTTTAAATAAAAAATACATTTTGAATTATTGACTGTTGTGAGTCCTTAAACTAAATCTACTTTAAAATACGAGTTCATAAACATTTCGCTTCATATATATATATTTTTGTACAATTATTTTTAAGTGTTATATATAAAATAATTTCATATATTCCTAACTTTTTTTTATATAATTTTGCTTTAACTAATCGATTGTTCAATCATGATATATGCTACATATTCGTTTTGAATGCACTAGTTGGTCTGTGTTTCTTTTTATAAATACAGCATTAAAAATATTTAAAGAGACTGCAGAATGCCTGGACCTTTTCTGCAGAGTCTCCAATATGCGAGCGAATGCTAACAAAACTGCCATATTGGAACTCAGCGCGACCAGCGAGCCATTTAACGATGTTTTTCCCTTTTGGAGGCCCAAAACTGTGAAAATAAAGGGGCATATATTTCCATGGAGACACCACTCATATGTTGCATTATAATTGGAACATAACAATAAATAATCTCCGTACTCGCCAAATAGAAATGAATATTCGTCGTACGAATATTATACAGATATTTGCTTTAGTAAATATATTCTTACAGATTGTTGGCCGTATGTTGTGGAAATATTATATATTTAAATTGTCTAGGCTGCAACTTTATCTTTTCTTGCAAGACGGAGGCCTGAGACTTATTAATCACATTTTGAAGTGTGAGGCCTTATATCAATCTTCAGCCATTGCAAAAATTCTGCGTCCAGCAGACATTTACACAGCATTACAGAAAATGATGTGGTCTGAAGTTAGACACATGCCACTTCAATACCACATCAGGCAAAGGAAGCACTCGCAACTCTAGTAGAACACTTACCGGAAGGGACAGTCGCATCAGCGAGATACTTGTGCATTCGGGCTTCCAAAATGTCGGCATTCATACCATCTGTTGTGAATCGCAATCCAACCATCCACTGGAGGCGCCCATGGAAAATACTTGCAGATCCTAACATTTCTTCGGATCTTCGAGCTGCAGCATTAGGATTCTACAATAATATCATATCAACTCAGCAGCGTAAATACAGTATTCACCTGAAAGCTGACCCTGCATGCCCACTGTGTGGCAACACTGACACGACCCTTCATAGGGTAATTTCCTATGTTTATGCAGCTCCCATCTGGCAGTGGTGTCGCATACGAGTACGAAATTTTTTTCGCGATGAACATGGAGAAGTCAGCGACACACACATGCTTCATTGCGATGTCATCACCTTCCCCTCAGTTCGACGAAGAGCTGCATCCTGGTTTGTACTTCATGCGATCGGTTGTTTGGTGGACTGTTCGACACTGGTGACAGTTCAAGACTTTGTCCAGCTTCTTCGTCAAGATAGGTGGAACATGACGCAGAGTGGCAAATTGTGTCAGTGGTACGGCAATTTTTTTATTTTCATTTTGATGTTTACGTCTACAGGAAGTGTGTGTATTACCGAGGTGGGTGTACGTTATGTGTTTCCCAGCCCTAGGTACTTACAAGTGTACACCTTAATGTTACATTAGTACTCGTCGATAGGTGGTAATGTTATAGGTCAGTGTCCCATGTCGGGGTGCACGCTGTGTGTTGCCCCTCACGATAAATAATTTTGTGTGTGTGTCTATATATATAATATATGTATGTTTGTGTGTATATATAAAGTGGTCAGCATACAATAGAGAAATTTAACACAAAAAAGTGTTTAACACGTGCGCCTCACATGCTCAAGATCCTCAGTTGTTCCATGTAGTGGATTTTGGGCTGCCTGCAAAACTGGGGCAATTTTGAACACCAGAGGATACCAAAACAATAATATTCCATTATTGTCAGAAAACACTGAAGTTTGGTTCTTCAACTTTCTCAGTAAAACCAGTTCAACAAATGTTCATATCGTTTTGTGCCCCCATGTAAGAGTTGTGTAGATATTTATTGAGTATTTTGTTATTGTTCCTATTGTGTGTTTGGACGTGTACTGAATAAGAGGTTAAGGGTAGATACCGCTGTATATTGTTCGTGACAATACATTTATTTATTATAAGAAAAGTGATTAAATGCACTGCGCTAAGGAGCCAGAGATCCCTGGTTCAAAACCATCTAAAAGCAAAGTTTTTTATAGTGTAAAATACATTACATATATGATGGAGAGAATTGTCTTAAGCTTCCAGCTGATCTCAGAGTTCATAATAACATTTAATAGTATTGCCAAGATTGGCTCTTGGCATGCGAGCGACTCGTCTGCTCTCTGGCAGGCATTGCGAGAACTTGTGTGCTACCTACCGGCTGATGACGTCAACAAGAGACATCAGCGCTCCTGGTGGTCAACTCTACAACTAATATTGCCACAGATGGCTGCAGCAGTGCTGCCTATCTGTCAAGTATGGAACTAAAGACAGCCTATCTCGCTGGAAGGAGTGTATTTGGGAGATGTGGGGAGGGTGTTAACCATATCTGAGGAGAGGAGGATGATGAGTGGAGGGGGTGTAGGTAAGGGAGAGAGGTGATAGTGAATCAGACCTCAGGTGTAGATAACCCTGGTATAGCTTGTTGTGAAGGATGACGTGGAGGGGGTGCGGGGTGTAGGTAGGTGAAGGGGTAGGAGCATGTGGAGCTAGGTGTGGACCAATCACAGCACAGGATTTGCTCCTCAATTGAGGAGCTAAGTGAGGAGCCATTGTGGAGCAAGGTGGAGTTAGGTGGCCCAGCTTTTCCAGCAATTTTGGCCCTAGGTTAATCTTATGAGTCTGCAACCATCCCTCATTCCTATGTCATTCTAGAAGTGAGTTAGGACCGGCTCGCCCCCACTACTATATATATGTATGTGTGTGTACAAACATATATATATATATATATATATATATATATATATATATATATATATATATATATATATATATATATATATATATATATATATATATATATATATATATATATATATATATATATATATGCGTGTGTGTGTAAATAATCGGAGTTAAAAGCTGTTTCCTAGTAGGGCACGTTAAATACTAACAAACATACACAACTATTCCACATACTACTATACCACCACCTCTGCCTCTACGTCAAGATTTATATTTTGAATTTTTATTTCAAACCCCGATCAGGGTTTAAAATCATGTGGCCTGAACACGGAAAAATACAAACTTACTATTAACCTGGTCTGGAATTCCAAAAAAAGCCTCACCATTGCAGAAGTTATTGTTACAAGCATTAGAAGCTACCCAAGGTAAATTGAGCACTTTTAGAAGCTCTCTTATTTAGAATAACTGTCTATAAAACATATTTTATTGTAGACTTAGACGTTAACTTCCGAATGCGGTGGAATATAAACACCGTATTTATTTTTTACACGGCCATATTTATTTAAAAAATGTTCAGGGGACAATAAATGGCTGATAGGAAAAAGTAACTAGGGTCTCACAAGTTTTCACTTTATCGTGAACCACCTATAAATCACTAAAATAGGCCGGGAAGTGCTGAACGTCTTAATAAAAATCAAAACTGGTTCCAATAACATAACATTTAACAGCCGACAGACTAAAATTCCCAGCTGCACCAACATCGCCCCCGATCCGAGATCGAATTATCCTAGTTACGAATCAGAATCCAGTTTGACCTTGGTTCCAATGTAAAAGTGTAGCACCAACGATATTTCATGATACTGGATTTCCGATTTGTCGATCTTGTTGGCTCCAAAGGAAGAGATCGAGATTAAGTATGAGACAAATTTTGCTATTGGTTCGTAATATATGACGTCATGGAAGAAGGCGTATTTTTCACTATTGATAGAACTACATGTTAGATGTTTTATCTGTTTTAAGTGAATTCTTGTTGTACGAATTTTACTTAATAATATTTAAGTGCGTATAATATTGTTTTAATTTCCCAAGAAAACAATCGAACGTAGTTCTATCTGTTGGCGTATTTTTCGACGTTGCCTGCTGATATTGGATCAAGATTTCGAACCGCCAATTTCGGCGGTTCGAAATGAATTTCATCTCGATCTCCAGTCCAGCTCTGAACTCGAATGGCGCAACAGTTTTCTGTGTCGATCTTAGAACCGATATAGAATCGAGTATCGAACCACGATGGTGCAACCGGGCATCAGTAGACGTTGGCATAAAACTATGGAGAGTTATCACTCATTCATCTCCAACCCTCAAGGAACCGCGGTTGTGTAGTGGCCAGACCACTTACCTCCCACTAAGGCGAACTGGTTTCGGCTCCAGGCGGATATTCGCACGTGGGGAACGCGGCGGGCAGTACCGTCAAACAGCGGGCTCGTTGTATCTCCCGCTCCCCCCTCTAGCCCTGCATTCCACAGCTGCTCCGTCTTCACCTCATTTCACACTCGTCGGTGCCCAAGACCCCGCTTTAAAACCCTTTGAGTATTATGCACGTATATACACGGGCCTACGTCTATATGAATATTTCTTTACTCGTCAAGACAAAACTTGCGCTATTATAGTTTCACTGTATCGCTGGTTTTTATCGGAATCTAAGTAAAAAAATTATAACTAGTCAACAGTTCAGTTCATGAGAGTAAAATGGTTCCTTTTAATCATTTCTCAGATGAACATGATCTACTGTAAAACCTGTTATATCTGTCGCAACACATTAATTGGCGCACAGTCAACGCGCGACTTCATTGGCCGACGACCAGTCAATGATAAACTTTGCAGAGTAGACTAAGCATGCGCGGTGTAGACATGACCAATAGTACGATGGTAAGTGGAAATGAAGAAACCAACACAACAGAAACTGCTGTAGTGGAGGATATAGGCAGCTAACTTCAACCTTGTCTTCAGTGGCATTTAAGTTTTGCCATCTTCAAAGGGTTAAAACTGCAGACCTAAACCTCTCTATCTTACTGTCAGTCGCAGTTGGAAAGACAGTTACCAGCCACTCAACAAATTAAAAACTGTAATCTATTCTCAGTGACTGCGCATATTTTTTGGATATGAAAATCACCCCATGTATTACGTACTTGGTTGTTTCCTAGAAACGTCATGAATCAGAAGCGTTCTTATACTTCTGTTTACATAAAAATCTTTCTTTTTTGTTAAATTGAACTTCTACATATAATTTATTTACAAATTATAATATTTTATTTGTACTTAATGAGTAAACACATAGAGACAATGCATGTGTTGGCATAGGCTGTTCATGGTAAAATGAGCACATTTGACAGCCCTGCTTAAGATGTACATGTCACGTGTATTCTTCCGCCGTATGCGAAATTAACATTTCCATTGGCCTTATAACTTTATTCATTCGTCGGTCAAGCGAAACTGCTAATTTTTACACTCTGATGTATTAAAAAACAGAAAGAAAATTAATAATTTAAATTATCACACATGGTTACCCAACAGATTATTATTTGACGTTAAGATATGGAAACTAAGTGTGCACGAACGCGGCGCTTTGTTCAAGGGTGTGATTTTCTTGATTTGGTTAATATTGTTTGTATGAGGCAGAGGAATAACATGAAAACATAACTTTAGCAGGGCTTCAGAAAATTCGGTAGTAAACGTGAATTGACTATATTTAAAAGTGCATGAAGCCTGAGTGATTCTTCTGGCAGTATTTATTGTGTAGGCTGGTTCAGTTGGAAACCTCCAGCTTGAGTACAATTTTTTAAAATGACCGTAGGTATTTTTTTTGTGTATTCTTAAAAATAAAATTAACATTATAGTTTCGTTTTCTGGCAGGCTTATTGTCCATTGGCAGTATTACACGTTTGATATCTTCTCGAAAACTTAATTAAGAAAATAATTAAGCAGCCCATTATGAAATGTTTGAGAAATTTTCGAATTTCTGAGCTTAACCCCTTCAGTCAAGCATTATTTCGTGCCCGTTGCAATCAGTAGGGGTAGTATGTACGTTTGACGACACTAGGGAATCATTAGTGGTCTAAGTGTCATTTTGTTAGCCTGTAAAGTGGCGTCGGGAGGGTGGACCCCTAAGTGCAGGCATCCTTTAACCTTATTAACTGAACTTCCCCCTCCCCCTTCCACTGGTAGGTATGTCGTGGTTGGCTGTCGTCTTTCCCTGCCCCTTAGGAACTGTTCTGTGATTGGCTGACCAATTGGTGGGTACCTTTTCGGCGGACAAAGCGCCCAAGCAATATTGAGGGACTTTTAAATTGTTTGAGGGTAGAATGATGGGTGAGTGGGCGAGAGAAGGGAAAGGTTGTAGTGTTGGATTTATGGTCGAGTCCTCCATGTTTCGAATCCCAACGAGGGTAATTAAAGCGTAATTATGTTTGTACTGACAAAGTCATTGGTTTGAGACCCGCCGAAGGTAATTAGATGTAATTATGCTTTAATTAACATATGTAATCATATTTTAATTAATCTCGATGGGAATCGAACCGAGGAGCACCACACCATCCTCAATAGGGTTTCGATGGCCGAAGGGTAAACATGTGTTATTCGCATGTAATTACTCTCTCGGTACATGCACTTAGCCTCTCTCATTACTCTCGTAATTGTTCATCACTAATTATGCATTTACACATAATTACATCTCATTACCTTTGGCGGGTCTTGAAGCAAGGACTATGCCAGTACAAACGTAATTATGCTTTAATTAGTCTGGATGGGATTCGAACCAAGGACTTTACCACTGCAAATGTAAATACGCTTTAATTACCCTCGATGGGAATCTAAACACGGAGGACCCGACTATACATCCAACACCACAACTCTTTCCTCCTCTTACCCCCTCACTAGTTATCCTACCTTTAAAAAATTTGTAAGTCCCTCAAATGTCGCTTGGACGCTTTGTCCGCCAAAAGGGTATCCACCAATTAGTCGGCCAATCACAGAACAGTTTCTGAGGGGGTAGGGGAAGACGACAGCCAACCACAAAACACACCTTCCTGAAAGAAGGGGGAGGGGGAAGATGAATATTAACAAGGTTAAAGGATGCCTGCACGTAGGAGTCTACCCTCCCGACACCACTTTACAGGCTATTCAAATGGCACTTAGGCCACTAATGACTCCCTAGTGTCGTCAAACATACATTCTGCCCCTTCTGCAATCGTGTAATATTTTAGCGTACTGTACTTGTGTCTAGTGTACGTTTTGCAAACAGTGAACACCGTGATGCGTATTCTGAAATGCGTTAACGTCAGCCATTCCTAAACGAGAGGTGTGGTAACTTTCACTGACCAGATTACCCGTAGGGAAGACTCGAGGCGTTGAGTGTTGATTCCCAGAGACCTGAAAAACTCGCGGATTCATTTTGGGACAAGCTAGAATTGGAAAACTCTTACATTTGTGTCACGTTTCCCATTGGTCCACGCGTTGTTTGACACCTCCTGGGGAACCCTGGGCCAATGAGAAACAAACAACAAAATGCACGCCCAATCGTCGTTCTCCACTGTGGCAGCAAGTAACCAATGGGCGATCGATATCTGCACGGTTGCACGTAAGACCGTGGAGTCTAGCCTGTAGGTCGTTTAACTGGCGAATTTTTCAGATCTCTACTGATTCCTCATTGTGTACAGCACTGAACACAAATATTCGTGCTATGCAACATGCCCACGATCATGGACTCTGTCACCGAGCGGGTTAAACAGTTAAGAAGTGGTTTCGATAACATTTTACGTGGCAACGAGAAATGCAGGTTGTTCACGGTAACGTAAGCACATTTGAAATAAACCTTTGAAAAAAAAATATCACTGACCGGTTACTCCGTACATGCCACCGTACACACGGACTTGCAGGTTGCCAGTCAAGTTAACAGCGGATTAGGCGAAATAATTCTCAGTCGCGACGTAGTGTTGAGAGTGAAATGTTATGATTTATGGCAAATAATGCTGGCATCTTTTGCTTCATACACGTTAAGAGTACGCGTGTGTGCATGTATTCGTAACACATTAAAATTCTTGAAGTTTTCACGTTTTCGCTTGAGTGACGCATGAATAAAGTAATTGGGTCCGTGGCTATGTAAATTTTACATATGGCGAGTTGATACACAATGAGAAGAAATGTTGTTCTTAAGTTGGGCTTTCTAAAGTGCTCGATTAACCGGGAACAGACTATACAGAAATTTGTTTTACAAGGGAGTAACGGTTAACGTGGATGTAATGTTTCATTCTTGCAGTTTCACGAACGTCTCGCAGGAGGGCGAACGTAGCAAAATGTCGACATGGCCGCAGCGACGTCGGCTTGAAAATGCTCCAGGCAACAAGAGAATTGGAGAAAGAATTCGCCCGACTGACGGAAGAAAACAAAAAACTTTTTCGAGCTCTGCGCCATGTGTCAAAATTCCAGTGGCAAAATTCCTACAAGTGAGTTTGTCTTACGTCACAACAAATTTCTCCAGTAGGTCCGTGATTTCGCGCACGTGGTTTATTGTCACAGCACCAAAGACGAAATTCCATAACTTAATGTTCTGTATGTTTGAACTAAAGTATGAAGTATTCCCTAACGCGCTGTCTCCACAATCTATGCCCCATGAAGTATATAAAAAGACAATACCTTACTTATTATATGGTTTGCAAATTTGCTTTTCCCCCTTCAAATAAGTAGACACTATTCAAGCAGACTCGAGATTTCTGTGAGAAGTTGTTTAAATTATATTAATGAAAACAAATAAACCAATTTAAAGAGAATATTGTTTGGCGATACATTCTGATAGCAATAAACGCATAATTTCATAAAATGGGAGGAGTTTATTTCAGTAACCATAAGCTTAGGTCATCATTGATAAATTTATTACAGAACGTTTCATATAACGGTATCAATATGGAGGTATAGTTCAGTGATAACGGATGACAATTTTTGTTTGTAAATAGTGTTGATTTTTTAACTTTAAACACCTGAACCCTCCCACCCCTTCACTTAAAAAAATTCCGAACGGGTTAATATAATTTCACCGAACTAGGTGCACTTATAATAATTATTAAGGATACTTGACTTCTATAGTTTTCGACCATGCTCGTTGCGTATTTTCATAATGGCGACCATTTTAAAGATTATGGTGGTATATCATATCTTGGGTGTACCATTCGACCTATTTAATAAACAAAATTATGTATATTGACAGTGCGTCATGCAAGCATTGAATTTAGAGTTGGCTAGTGTTGTTAATCCGCCATTTTGAAAGATAGCACCGCATCAATAAATAAAGTTCAATGTTGTATCTCTGAAAACTTTGAACACTATCTAGTACTACGGTACGCCATTTTTGAATTAGTCAAACACTTCATTTCGAAATGGCAGCTACATACACATTTTACATTATCATGCTGTATCTACAAAACCATGCCAACAATTTCAACTTCACTTCGTATACTGGTAGTGTCTATGGAAGCATTAAACAAGCAAGTACATTAACTTTCGGAAAATAGCACCACATGTAAAATTAAGCTCTTTTGTCATTTGTCAGGAAACAATAATATAATAACTACCAAATTCATGCTATAAGTTATACTTTTGTAGTTGAACTTAGTTTAATATGCTTTAAAATGGTAGTCATATATATTTTCTTCAAAACAACAGCCGTGTAAATATTTTGGCTGCTCTATACCATATGTATCAAACAATTTCATCCGAACTTTATATGATGGCAATATCTTAGGCAATCATCTTTTTGTCAGAAATAAATGAAGATCGCCACTTGAAAAATTGAGTTTTTATGCGATATCTCGAGGACCTATCAAAAGATTCCCGTCAAACTTTACACCAAAATAGTGCTATGGTTGGCCGTGTAAACTTACATTTTTTAAGTGGGGCAGGCCTTAAAAAAAAAGGCATTAATATAAAATAATTTAGGTTAATATGTTATATCTAATTAATAATTTAACAACATTCAACCAAATGTTGTACGCTAAGATTATTTATGAGAGTCATAAATTATGCGCAAATATATCCTCTTTTGCCAGCCTGTTTGTAAGATAGTGTAGGTGAGAAAATCGTATTTTTATGCCATATTCCCAGAACCATTCAACTAATTCCCACCCATTTTTGTACACCAGTAGTATTATAGAAGGCTACGTAAACTTCAATGATTTAAGTGGGCTAGGCACTGAATTTCAAAATGGTGGCCATAAAAATAATTTAGATAAGTTTGTCACATTTGATAAACATTTTAACCCAATTCAACTAAACTTTGTATGCTAACAGTATAGGTATATTAGTATAGGCTGTTCACAGAAAAGTGAGCACTTTTGAGACCCTAGTTACTATTTGACTCCAGCAATTTTTTCATCCTCTAACCACCCTTTTAAAGAAATATTGTCATGTAAGTAACAGACACAGTGTGTATATTCCGCTTCACCCTGAAGTTAACGTATAAGGCTACAATGAAATATATTTATTGACTATTATCCCAATTGAGAGAACTTTCAAAGTGCTCGCTTTACCGTGAATAGCCTATAGCATCATGTATAGAGCTTCTTATTTTAGGAAATTTTATACGATAGTACCAAAGGAGAAAATAAAGTTTTTATGAATGTCTCGGAAACCTATCAACCGATTTCCTTCAAATGTTTCACATAAGTAGCGCTACGGAAGGCCATGTAAACTTACATTATTTATATGGCTCAGGCACTTTTTCAAAATGACGGCCACGTAAATGTTTCAGGTTAGTGAACACTACCTTTCAAAACATTAGACTGAATTCACCAGAAGTTGATGCTGCCAATTCCGTCTCCGTAATGCAGTTACTTGCACGCTAGCTTATGGTACGACGAGGCATTTTAGGGCTGAGTCCCGGCCAAGGCACTTATGTATTTGTAATCATCTCACGTCTGTTGCATATGTCTCTGGTTTCATCTCTAATTTATTAATTTATTGCTTGGTCTTTAACCGGTTACAACCAGATTGACTGCGTCAAAAAATAATTTTAAGTCGTTAACATATAAGGTAGCTCCCATTAACAACTCATTAAGACAATAGAATACTTACACATAGGTACAACAAATTAAAAATATATAATAATAAATAAATTGTAACAATAACATTTAAAATGTATCCCATATATCACACATTAACACAATGTCAACATTTACCAAATAAAAATGAGATAGTTAAAAAAAAAATGAACATAGCACAAAACTGATGCATATCAATAATTAAAAATTAAATAATGCATGATGTTGTTAATAATGATGATGTCAACGAGACGTCAATGCCTAATTTCTCTTGCAAGTTTTTAAGAACTTAATTTAAAACTATTTTCATCCATGTAGAAGAAAGTAGGCTCATTAAATATTACAGTAACTTCTTGTATCTTTTCGTTAACACATCTGTATGCGCCTACCTGAAATTCATAACCAGTTTATTACACGCCTGAAACCAAACTCTCACATGTGTCATCACTATCGAGAAATATGTTCAAAACTGCGACTTCGTCCCTCAAAGTAACAGCTACCATGTTCTGGGATGCACCAGATCTGTTTCACCCGTACTACTGCATGGAGAAACAATCAAAACCGTTAGGTATTTTGCGTCATTACGACGATTAAAGGCAAGGAGAGGCCAGATAGTCTACCCATATGTGTTACACTTCTTCATGATAATGCCAGACCTCACACTGCACGAGCGAAACGGGAAATTCTGTAGTACTTTCTCTGGAACATAATGAAGTATCCTCTTTATAGCGCGGGTTTGGCGCTGTTAGATTCCCATTTGTTTGGACCACCACAGACACAGTTTGGTGTGAGGAGATTTCGGGATGATGGACGTGTGCAGTAGTTGTACAAAACTACTCAGAAACTAAAGATTCCACTTTCTGCAGAAAGGGAATCTTAAAGTTGTGCCGCGATGGGTTCGGTGTATAAATCGTCTTATGCAGAACAGTTTAAATAAGAGAGTGCCATCCAACTCAATAAACATAATTTGTGCATACGTTAAACCTAACATTTACAAGCCGTACAACAATGCAAACTTACTTATTGACCCGCTCTCGTACACCGTGTTTAATTCAGATTTACTTATGAAATTCAGAAGCTATTTGAGGTACTTTTTGAAATAATGGAAGCACAGAATAGTATGAGCTCTCTTCGGTGTATATATTTGGTTTATGAACCAAAGAGTCAAAATACCCACAGTAAAGACTACCATTACATAACATTTGAGTATCTGTTAATAAGCTTAAGTGACCCTATGCTCTTCGATTATCAAACTAAAGGATAAAATTTAGTTGGTAGGTGTATGCGATTTTAAGATGGAAACAATTTTAATAAATTAATGCATAGCGTTGAAAGTGTTTAGCCAGGTACTGTGTTATCTGGTGTTAATTTTAATACTAGTGAGATATTAGCTACAAACAAGCGATATACGATTCCATAAGAGTAAATGCTTTTATGCGGATATATATATATATACTCTACCTATATACATATATATATATAGGTAGAGTGACAAATATACACTATTTCCGTGTTGATACTTTCATTTTAAATCAAATGTCTCGCTGTGCTTGTTTCAGATTTAAACTTGGACACACCCTCGCGCGAACATCCGAACGGCTACAATGAAAATACTCGGTGGTTGGAAAATTCGAAGAGCAATTAATGTAATGCCGGAATCGTATACGGGACAAATGCACCAAAAGCTGAGTCAATGGACTCAGAACTTGAGGGAAAAATCACAAACGAAATAATAAACCATTCAAATGGAACAAACAAAACCAGAGATGAGCATGCAGGTTGGACTGGAGCAGCTGACACAGTTGTCGCAGAACTGGGGTACTTGCGGACTCCGGCAAGGAAGAATTCCACAGAAATTCGCAACAGTAGATGAAACAAATCTATAAAGATTACGTGAGCACATCTCAGGCTATCGGAAGTAAGGACAACAGTTCGACACTTATATCGCCTCTTTTTGATGAGCTCCAGAGCTTTCAGACGAGACACTCTGAGACAATTTTAGATCAAACAAAAAGAGAGAATTCAGGAGCAAGCAGTCAGTCTATGAGGGAATCTAACAATGACAAACACTTTAAATAAATGTTGCAGGAGTATTTCGTGAGTCTCAACTCACCAGCGTTTCTTAAACTGCCCAAGAATTTAAAGTGGAGAGAAAGATCAGTTCACGCGGCACCTTTCGCAAACGCTAAACAGAACATTACACAGTTTTCAAGAGAGAAAGATTCGGATGAAATATATTATTATGAAAGTACACAACATGTTCACAACCTAAATAATTTAACACAGTCAGAGTTACAACATACAACCGCACATTTTAATGCAAAATCACCTACATTAACAAAATTAGTGAAGATCGTTTCTTCTCCCAAAATGGTACCAATTGAAATAAATTCAAGCCAGGAAAACAAGAATGATTCAGAACAACTAAAAACAAGCGATGCTGCAAATATTACTATAAAGATAATGTCGCAAGCGAATTTGTTATCACAATATAAGAAGAGTGATGGGAATGTCACACCAAATCAAAATAGAAGATTCGATATTACCTACGATGATGATGATGATGGATTCGATGATGAAGAATATTATGACGAAGACTATGTAACAGGAGAACCACAAGTGTTTAATGCAAACTACACTCCGGCCCAAAACAGTGTCGTTCTGCCGAGTAGATACACACCAAACAATATTAAAGTTACATCATATGGTAGCTTAGATGATGAAAGTTATAGCGAAATATTGTTTAGACCAAAGCAGAACCACAAAAATATCCAGTATGGAAAGTTCTTAAAAGTGTTTCATGGAAACAGCACAAGAAGAAACGCAAACAGAACAGGAAACAACAAATTTCAGAGCAAGAACGGCAGACATGCTGAACAGTCAGGGGATGTAAACGGATATGAGAAGTCACTGAGTAACCAGCACACAAATATGCAAAATACAAAAATTGTACCAGAGAGCTTAGCATTACTGAACTCATCGGATCTATTTTCGGCCTCAGTGGCTGGAGGAAGTTCCAGCCACTTCTCTGATGTACCACAATCAAACCAGCGTCCATCAGCATCAGCCAATTCAAGAATACAGTTCGTAAATGCTTCTTCTACCCTGAGCTCTTCATTCAGAGCAGTCACAAGGCAACTGGCGCCCGCTGACGAAGACATGACGACGTCCGTCTACTCACCATCGCCCAGGACCACAAACCAGCGAGAAGATTCAGTAGCAGCGGTCAGTAACCCACAGGAAATTACAACTCCGACTATTTCGATCACCAGTCATCGGACACGGGCCACGCAGAGAATTTTTCACTTAAAAGTTCATGTCGTAGGCGGGAGAAAGGAGCAGCCAGTTTTCAGTTTTCCTGTCCGACGGTACAAACACAGAATTTCAAGAAGCGCAAGTACTACAGCGCATTAGATATAAGTGAACAATTTTCGTCTCTGAATAGTTTGGGCACGTCGAGCGTGATCCGCTTTCCCAACTCTAAATGCTTTTCTTGTTCCAATGTAACTTTAATCCAGACCAGTTGGCGACACGTGTGATACCACGCCTAAAGATTTATGGCAAACTTCCTGTATTACATGCTTTGCATGTAATTTTCGGTAATCCAAAAAAATACTGCCATCAGTCTTTAACATATGGGGAAAGCCATCAAGGAGATGTATCGTTGGATGAGTGTGTTTCATCTCTGATTGCAAAGGAGTTATCGTGGGAAGTTCCACGTCGTCTTTGGAAACATATCAGCCACGAAGGTGTACAGGCATTTGGCAGAGAGAACTTCGCAGAATTGTGCTTTGCCACAGCACCGAAGACCTTCTATGTTAGCTTATAGATTACGTCATTAGTTCGAAAGCTACTTCATGTTCGGTTTCCACGTTATACCCATGTTCATACACCACCATCGCGGTACGGTACTGCTGTTAAAGGTGAAATTGAATGTTTGCAGCGTCGCATTTTTGCCTTTTCCGTTGTAGTGATACAAATAGTGACGCAATTTTGAAATACTACCGTTACGTTCCACTATATGACAAATAATTGTAAGCTCTTACTCCATCTACTTAGATAACTTTGCGGCGAATTATCTGTTAATAACAGGTCTTTAAATAATGTATAAAATTTAATTCCGTGTATGCTGTGCTTAATTATTCACCAAATATATTTTCACACATACTGAATACAGTTAATGATTAATATATTTTAAAATATTTAAAAACCTATCAAGAAAACCAAAAATGCTACCTAAAATTTATAAGATGATTATATTAATATTCTTTCACAGTAGTTCATGCAATCTATTTTGAAAAATGTATTTTCACAACTACACCTAACGAGTAGCCTTACTAATGTAACTTTCTAACACACAATCCGGCACTTCTGTTTTGAAGTAATTTTACTAAGAATTGATGCAAATATTGAAAATAAATGTAGAAGAATTTTATCTTTACTTTTACAGTAAGTCGTAGTTAATTTATTGACGTACAAAGTAGGTAAGATTCAAGTATTTTTTTTACTAGTTAGCGCCAAAATTGACATATTTCAAAATGCTCCAGTTTATTACTACATAACAAATGGTTAGATAGACAATTAAATATTTCAGTATGTCGTAGCCTAATTATTATTACGCCTTATTATTACAACGTTTCACAAAATCAAAAATGATATAATAGATGTTGGAAAATCGTGCGTAGGTTAGGAAAAAATGTTTTTCGAGAAGAGTTCAAAAGTAGCATAAAAAACCACAGGTTATAACTTAAGTGAAATATCAGTGTTTGCTAAGCAAATTAAACCAAAATGCATTTTTCGCTTACCGGCAAAGTAAAACATTTGAACGCAATACAATTATATTAAAAATGGAAGAACAGTGAAATTCAACGCAACGGCAGATTATATCACCAGCGTTCACGCCGAAATTAAAACCGTATCGTGATACGTCTCAGAGATGTACTACTACATACAAGCGACGTCTATGTTCGCTGTAACACGGTGCTGTAAACACTACCAGAGACGGGCTGTAATGCTGTTTAAGGGCGCTCATCGCCAGAAAACTAATTATTATACACCATATACCAAAAAGTAATTGGGCACCCGTGAAGATAGGTAATTCAGTACGTCAGTTCACTTGTGTTTCACGGCCTTCGGCGTAGGACCGCTGGTGTTTGTCCATGGTAGCATGAACACAGAGGCCTATTTTAACATTCTGGATAGTGAAATGCTCCCAACTTTGTGGCGTTTTTACGGAATTGATCCGTGTTACTTCCAGGATGACAATGCCAGGTGCCATGTTTAAAGGGCTACTATGTACTGGTACGCTGGCAACAACATTCGCCGATTGGAATGGGCCGCCCAGAGCCCCGACCTCAACCCTATAGAACATCTTTGAGACGAACAGGATCGCCGGGTGAGGGCTCGTCAGGCGCGGCCAAAATCCATTGCTCAACTCATGGAATGGTTGCAAGAGGAATGGCGACGAATTCCCGTGGATGTCCTGCAAACACTCGCATAGAGCATGCCAGACAGGGTGGCTGCTGTTATAGCTGCAAGAGGTGGGCCTACGAGATTCTAACGGGGTGACAACCACCGAGCAAACATCGTGGACAGGTGCCCAATTACTTTTTGGTAGATAATGTAGTTTGCTAACGACCCACCCCGGCATCGCTCGGCAGCGGTGAGCAATGTGACGTCATAATTCTTTCCTCATCAGCTCTCTCGACCGCTGTAATTATTTTGTTGCCCGTAATTAATAAATTTGTGCTAACTGCTTAAATGACATGGTGTAACTAACATATTTAATTTGATAAGGATTAAAACTGTGTTGTTCAAAGAGACGAAAATGGTTACTATGGGCCACCCTTAAAAGATAAACATATGCTGTCACGAACTTTTTTGGTAGACCTTCTTGAGATCTACAATTCTGCAGCACATTAATTTGGTGTATATCTTATGGTTTAGTCAGCGTAAGCCAAGTAAGCGCACGATAAACGGCTTTTACCGAACTTGATTAGAAAACGTCGACATTTCTCTACCATCGTTACATTAAATATCAATGTTTTATATACCTAAACCTTCCTCTAGAAATTATCTTAATGTTGGTTAAAACCACATCAAAATCTAACAATCAGTTTAGAAGCCTTAGCCGAATACACAAACACACGCGGCTGAGTGACTTTGTTTTATACTATGTATAGATTCGCCTTTTCGTCACACTTTTTGAATCAAACCTTTGAAAAACACCCCACGTATGACGTGATTGGTTATTTCCCAAATATGCCACATATCACAAGCGTTTTAGACTTGTGTTGATATAAAAGTTTCTTATTTTGTTTAAATTTAACTTTTACTTTTACCGAGTGCGCTTTGTTTACACGAGGCGGATGAATATCGTGGAAGTAGAACTTTAGCAGGGTTTCAGAAACGTTGGGAGCAACCGTGAATGGATTATATTTCATGTTTGTACGAAATATCGTTCAACTTGTACACGGTATTTGTAATTTCCCTTTCCTTGCTTAAAAAAAGATTACATAGCTTCTGCGTCATGGCGTCACAATTGTAGTGTTTTTGGGACTGTAAATGCGCCTTAGTCCATACTAAACAACGTTTACTTTTCAAAAACAAAAAAAAAAGAAAACAATTTTCTTAGTTTAAGCAATTTTTAAAAAATTGCGAAAACATTTCGTAGTGTGATAGTAAATATACCCAAAAAACACTAAAATTGCGATTTTTGGCATAGAATAATGCACGAAGTATGCGGTCGAAAGGTTTTGTGCAAGAAGATAGTACTAAATGCTGCTCATGATGAAGTGAGAACTTTTAAAATCAACCTTAGAAAAATATCATTGTCCCTGCCTGCAAATATTTTAACGGGCGCACCGAGTGACATTAGCCCAGTAAATTTGGTAACGATGAATGGAAAGTAACTCCATATCTTAACGTCGAAAAAAAGTGTAACGTAACCATCTCTGATAACTTAAATTATTTCTTTCGCTCATTTTTTTAAATTTTAATGTATCAAAATGTAAAAATGAGCAGATTTGAAAAAAAATTTCTTTGGAATTGTTCACATTTTCACTTGGCCTGCACATAAATAAAGTGATGAGACTCATGCACGACATATATGGGGAGATTTTTCAAATGTTTGATTAAAAAAGACCGAAGAAACCGTGATTAGACTATAAAGCCTATTCACGGTAAATTGAGCACTTTTGAAATTAACCTTAGAAAATAGTCACTGCTCCAACCTGCATATATTTTAACGGGGGCACTACGTGACGCGCGCCCAGTCAAGTTGGTAACATTGGAGGGACAGTAGTTCCATATCTGAACGTCGAATTAAAAGTGATGAGGCACATGGCAATGTTAATTTTACACAAGGCGGAAGAATACACAACGGCCATATAAGTAGGTCTTAAGTAGGGCTTTCAAAAGTGCTCTTTTTTTACGGTGAACATCCTATTCGACTCCACGTTCACGACGTCAGCAGGCAATCGATGTAGTTCCTCGTAGAACAGCAATCATGGTACGGGTTTTCTTCAATCAGATGCTCGCGTAGATGTGACACCGTCACAATATGTTAATCTCGTTGCAAGAATTCTTCACATCACATACTTCTAAATGACTTGAAAAACTACTTCTGTTTTCAGTTGCAACAAAAATGTCGTCATCGAAAGAATCAACAAAAAAAATTTTATCACTAAAAAAAAAAAAACAGTTTTTTTCATTGTGATCGACGGTATTTAAGCTGTACTCTGGACAACGGTCAAATGGATGATATTCGTAGACCTACTACCATACAGTGTTACTCGACGGAAGCACGATATACACTATACCTCGTAGAGAGAAAATTGGGTAGAGTGCGCAAGCGAGCTGTGCACTCTACCCGACTCTATGTGTTCCAACATTCCACTGCTTTTCTGGCAATAGCGCTGCGAGTAAACAACATTAGCCCTAATTGTTACACATCAGTATACATTATTGAGAGCGATTAAATAGTTTGGGCCTGAAATAAATGTCTTACTTTGTTTCGTATAGAAGAATACACACATTTCTTAATGTATATTAAGTTAGTATATTTTGAACTGAACCAAAAATGAATTATATTTATATTTAATTATGAAGCAACTCATGTTGCGTAGGGGCAGACATTAATACCGCCGTGTACTTAAAAAAATACATTGGTATTAGATTTGCAGCGAAGAATTTAGAAATATTCATGTGAAAGGTAAGTTTTCAGCGAAAGAAATTTTTCTTTAAGTTAAATATGAAGATGCCGGTAAATAATTGGTTTTTCAGTGACTTAAAGTTAGTTGCAGAAAACCTATCCTTGTCATGATTTTCAAATCCAAGCGAAATCTAAAAATTCCTACATCACGAGATTTAATGCATTATCAGCATGGCATGTATTATTTCCATTAAATAGCTTTGTGACAGCAGCATGGTTTGAGTAGCTGGAGATTTTTATTCAATTACATTTTGTCGGGATAAAATAACTTGTAATTTATTTTGAAATAATCCAACTTTCTAATACATGGCATTTTTACATGTATGCCGAAAATCCCATGGAACAGCGAAGTAGAATCGGAAGGGAAGAAAATTTTGGTACCAAAACAGACGAAGAAATTACAAAACTTTGAGAAAGATATTCTCTAATTATCGAAAAGTACAACACATTTGAAATCGAGAAAATGTTTACGCTGTAATATCGCTCGGTACTAATCGGCGAGTATCGCAGCTACGGAAGGGCAATTAAACAATTTGCTGCGAGCAATTAGTTCTGCTATCTCGTTTGGAAAGATGGCGATACTGCGAAGTCTGTTTATTTACTCCCCCCCCCCCCGGACTAGAACAGAATCTTCACGAAGCGGCAGAAGTAATTGAAAAGGAACTAGTCCCTTGGCCCTATATCGCTTTCGAGGAAAGCTGCCATCTGACCTTTTTTTTTTTTTCCTTCTCCGCTGCCGGCCCGCGCTATTCAACGGCAGAAGCTCCTCCCTTCCAATAATTCTTCAATAAGCAGGGCAATCTCATCTTCCCAACCGCCTCCTATCCTCTCTTCCACTCGTCCCTCGCTTGCAGCACTCCGCTTCACTTTAGAGCTCGGGTTTACACAATCGAATTACAGTCCATCCGCACTTCTCATTTTAAACTGAGTTCTCTGTGAACTCAGTGACCTTTTGTGCCAACACTCGTGATGCATTGCTTTGAGTGAGTAGAGAGTCTCGGACGGCTCTTAACGGGCAAGTATCCTCGCTATCTTGGGTTTACGTATTTTCCTCATTAACATAATTTTCGGAGTCAATATTTAAAAACCAAGCTAGTCATGACATAGGGAACATTTTAACAGTTATTTCTAAATCCCACTTATTTTTCTTACATGATTGGTGTCACATCTGTAACCGTAATCAAGCATTGTCTAATTATTTAATAATTTTAGTCCCACATGGGAAAATACAGGTATATTTGAAACCCTAAATATTATTTAAAAAATCGTTAAGTAATCGTCCATGTCATGTCTAGCTTCGATTTTTTATTTCTGGTCATAAATTTCAATTACAAAGATTTGTAAGAAAATTCGAAGATCGTGGTCTTGAGAGCCGATGAGGGTCATTGAAGTGAGAATGGAGCTGCGCCGGAATGAAAAAAAAGGGGGACGGGAGATCACCGAGTAAAACCGCCAACCAACGGCATCATCCGGCACGATTCCCACATGCGGAAATCCGGCGTGACCTGGCCAGGGATTGTACCCGCATCGCCTTGGTGGGAGGTGAGCAAGCTAACCGCTCGGCCACCGTGGCCCCGCATCGCTTTGACTTCCAGGTACATACATCAAGGGTGTACCCAGAGGCGGAGGTATGGGGTCACAGGGGACATAACCCACCCCCCGCCCCCAAACCCCTTACATTGACATGAAAATTTCCTTTAGGTATTTCAAAACTCAAAAGAAATAATACCACGATAGTTTAAAATGCCAGGTTTTCTTGGTCACTTTAGTATTGTTTCCTAAAATTATGGTGAGATAGTACCCTCCTCCCATGTAACTCGGGTCAAGGTCACCCACATCCAACACGGCGTATGGGATCAGTATTGTAAACAAATATGGCCGCTGTCCCGTCTGATTCGCTGGGCTTGACTTGGAGCCTTTAAGGCGGGTTTACGATTGACTTTACAGAATAAGTGCGCCGTCTGCTTAATATATGACAAGACGAAGTAGCCAATCAGAGCTCAGCGACAGTTGTTTTAGGCGGGAAACTGTATTTACATATTGAATTTAGCTTATGCAATGTTTTGAAATCGTATGTAAGTAATTATTTTAATCGAGAGACAGCATCCTCTTAATTTAAAGAATAGTACTTAGACAGCTTTTATTTCGTGGAAGAGGTTATTGAACTCCATTTAATTGACCTTTACAGATTTATTTATTTAAATGCCTAATATTGGCATCGACTTTCCTTCTATAAGATTTCACTAATAAACGACTACACTAGCAATAACCACAGATAATTAAATATATGTAAATTGTCCATTTTTCCAGGTTATTTCGGTTGCTTACATATCCTACGATTTTGATTGGCTAGACTTAGCAGTTGCTAATTCAATCATAAAATGCAAACTTTCTTATTGTTCATTTACCGTGTGCTTATCGAGTCATTAAGTACAATTTTGAACTCTTCAGTCTTTAATCGTAAACCCACCACTAGTCCTCCTGAGGACTACATGGCTCGCACATCGAGCTACATCACGTCCGCTTCACCACCCGGAGGACTTTTTCGACCCACACATAGAGGAACCTCGAAACTGCTTTCCTCATTTGAGGACTCGAACGGAAAATAACAGAAGCAAAAATAACTCCACCAAAACATTTTCCTTCTTTTTCGGAAAAAAAATTGGGGGAAGCTAATTGTTTTAGGGTAAAATCGCTCATTTCTGAAGTGATTTTGGGGTAAAACGAGATACTTTGTTGGTAACATGGCCGCCCCAGTCCGTCTAGCGCGACCCCCGGCTGTGACGTCATCCAATATGGCGGACGGTTCTAGGCTCCTATGCCTGGTGCAATTCCCAAAATATACCAAACATATCTACTGATATTTTTCAAAATTTCCGTGTTAACTTGTAAAAAAACATTTTTTATACTTTAGAAAAAGGAAAAGTACTTAAATACCAACTACAATAAAATACTAGAGATATGCTACACTCTGCTTGGTTCTAAAAGCACTTTAATCATTTTCAGTACCGAATTGATCAGCGATGGCCCATTTGTATCGGGCATTAAGTACGTTCCTCTGGCAGGAAAGAGAGAGTACTATAACACAGCGGGAATTCGTTTTCATTCCGTTCCGAAATACTGGGGACGAACGGCGACAAAAATTGTTCGGAGTACGGCGCGGCATTGCATAAAAGCGCTGTTTTACGCATAACGCACAAAACTTCGCTGCTCTCTGAGAGCAAGGTACGAATCCAGGGAATGGGTACCGACCACAGCAGCCACGGGTAATATCGAAATCACGTTCCGCGGTGTCAACACCAGCTCATCACATTCCCAGCACGAAACAACGCGACAAGTAAAAAACACACCACAGCAGTGGGATCGGTCGTTTCGGTCTGTCACTTTCCAACCCCTGTCGAGACAGACTAAATCAACTACAAAGCTGAAATATGGAAAGGAAAACAGAACTCTGATGAATTAACCAAATTACATAATTAGGTTACTAAAAAACTACTTATAATTTTTTTTTCTCCATATGTAGTTTGAATTCGCCGATTACATTACGTAGGTTTCATCACTATGTAACGCAATAAATTTTACTCTATATGTTGACTCGTGCCATGGATTTATTTCTAGATCCGTGAATTACGAAGGGTAGTTTGCATTTTAATTCTGCGCATGGCGATAAATTCACTGTAAAACTGTTTTACTTATCTGCATGCCCACGTCAATAATTTTATCATTGTCACGAATTTCTGGGCGCAGCCAGATACTTGATAAAACACAATAAAAATATTAATTAATTAGAACTACATTTAATTCACGAATACTTAAAATATTAAAAAACCAAATTCTGCTTTCACTGTTATGCGTATTGCGTTATATTAGTGAATGCAGATACTGCGGAAGTATCTGCAATAACATAATATATACAAATAAGTAATATTGAAGTGTCTGTCTGTTATTTCAAAATTATTACCTTATGTATAAGCACAATATGCTATTTAAACGATGTTGAAGCATATATAACTATTTTAAATTTTTTTTCTGTCTTTCTGTCTGGATGTTTGTACAGAATAGGCTCTGAAATGGCTGAATCGATTTTAATAAAACTTTAAGAGATTATAGAGCTTATTTCTATTTAAAATCTGCTCTTTATTTCATCTTGATATCATAAATGGTTATAAAGTAAATTAATTTTTTTTCATACAATTTTCTTTATGTTTAATATTTTCTTCTTCTTCGTCTTTTTCCATTAGGGTCTTCTAGGGACCACGAACCAATCTCAATGCTTCGCCCTTTGTTGTTCCTTCTTTCTCCAGCACTTCTTCATCTTCTCACTATGTATCTTTTTCCTCCCCTCGGACCATTTCGAGCCTGTTTTCTTTTCCTTCCTGCCCTGGAATCCCTCCATTTGTAACACATTTTTTCTTAAAAATTTCTCTCTCTGTTGCTTCTTGTTCACTTATATTGTTTTTTTCCAAATCTTTCTTAAATTCCTGAATCCAGGTCGTTGTTGATTTCTTGTTCCGAAGATACTTGAAGATCCGTTTGGTTAACCTGTTGCCATCCATTCTATATAAACGTCCAAAATATAGCAATCGTCTCTTTCGTATTGTTTCTGTT
This sequence comes from Dryococelus australis, assembly GCA_029891345.1. Classification (NCBI taxonomy): domain Eukaryota; kingdom Metazoa; phylum Arthropoda; class Insecta; order Phasmatodea; family Phasmatidae; genus Dryococelus; species Dryococelus australis. The sequence continues at coordinate 51,734,078 of CM057006.1, read as the reverse complement.
ATGATTTCTATGTTGCGATATATTTCATCATTACTTCTTAATTTATATAATTCTGTAGTTTTTAGTGGACCAAGTATTTTACCTATAATTCTTCTTTCTAGTACTTCTAATTTATGCAACTTGTAATTCAGTAATAGACATTCAGTTGCGAAAAGACATTCCGGTTTGACTACTGTGATGTAGCGCTGTATTTTAAGATTTGTAGATAAACATTTTTTGCTGTAGATATTCCTGGTTATGCCACATGCTCTTACCATCTTGCGTATCCTTTCATCTACAGCGAATTTTTCCAAACCACTTTCCTGAATTATTTCCCCCCCCCAAATATTTAAACTTTTTACTCTCTTTATTCGACCAATATCTGTTGCTAGGATTTCTGGAGCAATTTTTATACTTGTCATAAATTTTGTTTTCTCTACAGAAATTCTTAAACCTGTTTTGTTGGTTATCTCTTCTAAGAGATTGACTTGTATTTCTGCGTTTGTTCAGTTTTCAGAAAGTATGGCAAAATCGTCTGCAAATGCTAGACAGTTTATTTCAACACCCTTGTACTTTCTCCCCAGTGTTATTGGTGATAGCTTATGTTCTTTTAGTTTTTCATTCCAAAGTCTTACTATTTTCTCCAAGATGCAGTTGAAGCGTAGTGGAGATAAACCACCACCTTGGCTTACACCTGTATTTATTTTGAATGGTTTAGATATTTTGCGTTGAAAGTTTACTTTTGATATGGTGTCTGTGAGGGTTTCCCGGATTATATTTGCCAATTTTGATTTAACTCCAAATTCTCGGATTACTTTATCTAGAGTTTCTCTGTTGACGGAATCAAAAGCCTTTTTAAAATCTATAAATGTTACTACTATGTTTTTGGAGTTCGTGAGTCTGTGACGGACTATGGAATCCAGGTTGAAAATCTGTTCTGATTCAGATCTTCCCTTTCTAAATCCACTCCGATGTTCACCCAAATGACTGTCAGGTGTTGCTTCTACTCTGTTTAGTAATATTTTTGAGAATATCTTATAAACCACTGGCAAAAGGGACATGCCTCTATAGTTGTTGGCATCTTGCTTCTTACCTTTCTAATGCAAAGGATGTATAAGAGCCACTTTCCATTCTTCCGGGATCTTTACCGTTTTCCAATTTCTTCATAGTTGATTTGAAGTTTATCTATCATTTTTGGTTTAGACCATTTTATAAGTTCAGCTGTAATGGGGTCTTCTCCACAGGCTTTGTTGTTTTTATAGGGTTTAAATTGCTTTTTTAATTTCTTCAACAGTAGGTGGTGGATCTGTTTCTAAGTTTTCATGGATTTCTGGGAATTCTAACTTGTAGTTCGGTTCTTCACAGTTCAGAAGTTGATCTAAGTACTTCCTTAGGATTGTACAATTCTCTGTTGGTCAAACCCATTTTGCCATTTTCATCTATGAAGCAAATACTTGGCGATTCATAGCCTTTGAGGTTATTTTTAAACAACTGATAGAAATTCCGGGAGTTATTTTTGACAAAGTTATCTTGTATGTCAAGAAGTCGTGACTTTTCAAATGATCGTTTAACACTCTTTATTATACTTGCTGTTTCTTTTCTTTGTTGCTTAAATTGATCAAAGTGTTCATTCTTTCCAGGGAATTTCCATTTTTTCCACATTTTTGTTCTTCCCGCTGGCGTTTCTTCACAAATCTCACTCCACCAGACTTTCTTTTTCATTTTCGCAGACCCGAATAACTTCTTTGCTGCACTGTTTATTTCTTTGTATAATTCCTGCCATTTGCCTGATATAGTTATTAGAATTTCTTCCTGATAATGTTTTATTGTCTCTTCTGTGATGTTGTCAGCATATGTTGTATTTAATTAATTTTTGTTGTCTGTTTTGATTTTTATGAGGGAGAAGTTTGAGCTTAATTTAAAAGAGGCAGTGATCAGTCAACTTCTCTATTTCTTATTACTTTTACATTCATAATTTCTTTAATATTCCTTTGAGGAACAGCCACATGATCCAACTGGAATTCTCCTAACATTGGATTAGGATATATCCATGTTTTAGCTCTTCTCGGTAGTTTCCTGTAAGAAAGTCGACATTAATTTCAATTGAAATATTTTACAGAGATTAATTAGCCTCATGCCATTTTTGTTTGTTCTTTTATGGGCTGGATAGTCACCCACTGTTTTCCGAAAAGAATTTTCTCTCCCTATTTGTGCATTAAAATCCCTCAGTAGTGTCACAACATTTAATTTTGGGATTTTGGAAATTTCGTCTTCCAGAAGTTTCCAAAATTCCTCTACTTTCCTCGGATTTTTCTTGTTATCTTCGTTTATTGGTGCATGGCAATTAACAAAGGTAAAATATTTATTTTTACATTTAATTGTGAGGAGAGATATTTTTTCTGAACTAGATATGAATTCTGTTAGATCATCTATTTAATTTTTTTGCAAAAGAATTATTGTGGAAAAGCATTGTTGAAACAAAAATAGTATTTTTTAAATGATCATTGATATAATACGCATCATGGAAAAAGATACATTAGTTTTTGAAAAACATAATAAAATAACATATTATCAAGCAACCAACACTAACGCAACGATAAAACCATTTTCGATAATAAAGTAACAATATTTCAAACCTATTATATATGTATGTATTTTAATAACTCCATTAAACCTGAGCGGTAAGCGATAGCTGGCTGTATTTTAATAACTCCATAAAATCCGAACGAAGCGATATTTCTATTTTAAACACAAAACCTGAGCGAAGCGATGGTGGGTTGTATTTTAATAACTCCATAAAACCTGAGCGAAGCGAAATTTCTATCTTAAAAATATGTAAACATATGTCTGTGTTACAATTGACACCTTTTGTTAACTAAATGGTTTAAGTGACAGATTTTTGCCTGGAAAATCTTTCATGTATCTTTGCAATCTGCGTCTTGCGTTTTGTCAACTTCATAGCTTACAAATTACCAAATAAAAATTATCAAATTCGGTGCCATGTTAGTTTTGCCGGCTTTGTATGTAAAATACGCAAACAACAGAAGATATTGTAGTAAATTAACTCATTTCATGCTCGAAAGAGCTATTTATTAAAGAAACGTGTCTATATACTCAAGAAATATGTATTTTTCATAATTAAGTATTTTTAGTAACATGTTAATGTTATTGTTTTATTTGGATGACGTTAAAACAGCGAACAGTGCTTTAAACATTGATTTATAAAGATTTGAGTTTTATTTGAACAAATCCAAGGTATTTTGGTTTCCAAATAATTATTTCACCATTATCTGGTATCAGCCAAGTCGTGTACTTCATGCTGAACAGCTGACCTCTAGTATTCCTGTTAAAAAGTTGCAACATTCAAAGCGCAAATTGCTTAAAAAAAAAAAAAAACACTAACTTATAGGAACATTGCCTCAGGAAGATGAGTTATGAGTTAAGATAAACTCGCCAGCAAAAATACACCGGGAAAATCTGATATGTATTAGTACGACAGGACTGAAAATAACGGGTTCGTTTAAAAAAAAAATAAAAACCTTTGTTTGCGCACGGCAAAAAAAAAAATCCTCTAAAACACGTTTATAGATATTAATATTTCAGCACCATTCAACATTTATCCAGTAACAGCGGGGGAAAAAAAATTGACAAATAGGCACGTTGATGAGTCATATGCAAACGAAGTTTCATGTATGTCGCACTAAGACGCTGACCGTATGCCACATATAAACAGGATGTTTATTAAATATATGGACAAACTTCGCATGCGTATCCCTCACGAATAAATAAGGCGAAAACATATATCCGACTTACCGTCTACAGTGCATCACTAGGGTGGTGCCCCCTTTGGAATTAGGAACAATAAGACAAGGTAATTGCACTCTCTGAAACAAAAATATGCACAATCCAACCGCAAGACTCCGGAAAACGATTAAATGGACACAGTTCTACGGTCCGTGTAATGTTTAACACCATAAAAATTTATTCGTGACACAATAGGGGTTGCACCCCTTATTTTGAAATAAAAGTATGTGTTACTAGTGGTTCATTACATTTTACGTGCAATATTATAAAGAAACACGCTAAAATAAGCTAAAAAGGCCTGAATCATCATTGCCCTTATCCCAACCGTTTCCGAGGAATAAATGCATTAAGTACACAACTACGAAATACCCTGGCCGGGTATGTAGGCAACACGCAGTGCACCTGAGATGATCGGCAGTAGCCATGCTAACATATGATTACAACATACCATGACGGTAGGTTAATAAATTAATTAATCGTTTGAGGTGAGCTTGATTGGTATCCACGTGAAACTGGTTAACTGACGAAACCTCTATACAACTCACGCTCACCTCACCTCACAGGATTGATTCATTTATTAACCCACCGTCATGGTATTTTGTGATCTTAGGTTAGCATTGCTACTTTCGATCATCTCAGGTGTGTGCGTGTTGCCTACATACCCGGCCACGGTATTTCGTAGTCGTGTACTTTATGCATTTATTCATCGGAAACTGTTCGGATTAAGGCAATGATTAATAAGGCCTTTTTAGCTTATTTTATATTGTTCTTCGTCATATGCCACATAAAATGTAACGAACCAATGGTAACACACATTTTTTAATTCAATATAAGGTTTGCAACCCCTATTTTGTCACGAATAAGTTCTTTAATGGTGTTAAACCTCACGCGGGTGGCAGTACTTTGTCCATTTAATCGTTTTCCGGAGTCTTGCGGTTAGATTGTACATACTTTTTGTAGAAAGTGCAATTACCTGGTCTTACTGCTCCCACTTCAAAGGGGCGTACCGCGCTCGTGGGATGCACTTTAGAGGGTAAGTCGTATATGTAATTTCGCCTTATTTTTTCGTGAGGAATACGCATGCGGAGTTTGTTCATACAAATATATATATATTGTATATATATATATATATATATATATATATATATATATATATATATATATATATATATATAAGAAACATCCTATATACACACACCTATTTATATACACACATATCTATACACAAACAAACATATATATATATGCATTATATATATAAGGATATATAAACACACACACACACACACACACACACACACACACACATATATATATATATATATATATATATATATATATATATATATATATATATATATATATATATATATATATATAAGGACATGGAGATATTACGTCTTGCGACCTGTCTGCTTCGTTTCGACTGGGTGTGTTTCTCTGCAGTCCTCGGCATTTCGATACATAGCGAGTTTTTAGCCGTAGATGAGGGTGCCCAAGTGTTCTCCACCAACGCAGTTTTAACCTCATAGCGTAGTATTAGACATTGCGTGTGGATTGATTTCTTGAGTCTGATGCTGTGGATGAGTCACCGTATCTAAGTTTTCTCCCCAATAGATGAAATTTTCTCAATTTTGCCATGCTTAGTGATTTTTTTTAATAGTTTTATTTTTCAGCATTTCATGTTCTGATTGTTAACCTTTTTAATGTTACATTTTCGAATAAACATTATTTTTCATTTCACCTAGTTATGTGCTGTCAAATGAGGAGGAAACGCTGAAATAAATGTAATGGTCCAGAACGTTTTATTCTTTTCGTACGCTCTTTCCTTTTCAACATAAGAATTTTGGATTTGGGGGTAAACAAAGGATTGACTTCAAAGAAACACGTTTTAGTGGTGCCATTTGGACCACCATGCAGAAAGAGAGTTTCATGGTTTTTTTTTTCTATACAGATCTCACTGATAACTAAAATAATAGGTTTTTTTTGGAATTGCTAATCGCGCCCTGAACACACCGGGGCGCGGAAAGGAAGTTGTTAAAACGAACAACGGCGAAGAGAGAGTGAATGATAATACACGCGTCCTGTTACACGCAGAGGAGATCAAAGGGATGAAGGGCAAGTCGCGTCACGGCGTGCGCCACTGTACCACACGATTCGGTCAACTTACAAGCGCAACGTGCGCGAAATGAATATATGTAAAACATTTTAAAGTCTACAGAAACGTTAACGAAATACATGTTACAAAAATTTTAGATACACGTGCAAAGAAACTAAAGTGAATATGCAGAAATGTATGTACAAACAGCAACTATACAGAGATACGAAAATATTTCTGTACTATTACCTAAGTATTTACGCAACGAACGAAACTGTTTTACAATGCAAACTAACCTATTTATCAAGGTCAGTTAATTATTACTACATATTTGTCCCCGAAACCAGTAAAATAGTCATTCTTACAAGTTATAAGGCGACAATTATGGAAGTTTTAAAATATATGCTGGAAAGGAGATCGCGTATCGTGTTTACAAATTAAATATTGCTTCCCACAAATAAAGATTACGAATATTTTGCTATCCAACTTCTTAAAGAGTTTGAAAGGAGCAGTTGAACATTCCCGGGAACACTCAGAGAAAACGCTCAGATTCCAAAATATTCAAGTTCTTCCCATGCTCGTTCAGCGATGTCAAGTGCTCAAGTGAATAATGCAGTGCTTTTTAATTAACACTGCGTTTTATAACATTTAGAGTACTTTAAATGAAATTTACACTATGAGTTCCGAGTTGCAAAGACTATGATGGGGAGATAATTTAAAGCAAATTTCAGGCACGAGTTTATTTTTGGGTTAACTTTTTCTGAAAAATTCATTGTATTCAAATTTCTACCACCCACTTAATATTAAGTTATTACAGTCACATTTAAATATAATGAAGCAAGAATAATTATATACAACTTTAAAATTTGTTAAGATTTTGAACTGCACATTCTTTCCTAATAGACATATACCGAAACGTCATTAAATATATTTCAAAATGTATATAAAATTAAATATTATTAATATTTCTTTTAACGTAAATACAATTGAGTTCAAAATTCTAACCTTATATACCTGCAGTTTATTACATATTTTACTCGACATACATTCTCTTTAACATTTAAAAATTACAATTAAATAATTAGAAAATTCTTGTTTCCTTGATCGCGAAATTTCCAATGAACAGCGCGCTTGTAGAGAAAGCACTAGAAGCGGAAAATTCAAATTCAGAGGAATATGCAAATAAGCTCTACACTACCGTGTCCATCAAATATCCAGACACCACGCTCATAGTGTATAAGGCTAACAATATAAAACTTTTTCGCTGCTCTTCAAGGATCCATATATTTCTCTGGCTTTCCAAGTTGGAAATCTGTCTCCTGCACTCTTTACAAGTTTACGCACCATCATCTGTTATTTTTTGAAATCTTCTCAGGGAATGACGTGAAATTTCGCTCTTTCTTCGCATCAAAATTATTCTGTTCGGCTAAGTTGGTGTATCCTTGAGTACCTCGTGAATTTTTCATTTCAGCCACCTGGATTCTGGTTGTGTCTGTTTCTAAAGTCAGTCTGCCAACATCACCCCATTATGTTAATGTGCGCTCTCTCAGGCAGTCGTTTCGTTGCCCACCGCCGCGACTCCAGATTCGCGCTCTGCTGACCTCCGAGATAAAAAGAGTTTCTTTATTTCTTCTTTCTCGGTTGGTAAACCTCGAAATAAACAGGCAAGTGAGGCGATGTATGAGTAGAGACTTGCAAAATTCGCGTTATTATTTGGGGACGCGTTAAACTTTAAATACGCGCACCTGTGCAATACGTCTGTCAGTGGACCATACTTTATCTGACACGCCCTAGGTAACTCTGTGCCAATAAATGAACACTTCACAATTGTGTGCCCCAATCACGTGCAGGTCAGTCAGAGAAGGCGTGGCTTCACATCTATGCAGCAGCCAATGGAGGAACGACACCGACTCCAGTAAAGACAGCACTGCGAAGTTTAGCCTGACGCCGAATAATAACGAGAATTTCGCATGTATCTATGTATGAGGCGTGGACTGTTTTAAATTCAGGCGCACGGAATTTCCTTTTTCGGGCTATGGGAAATGTGAACAAACATTTACGCGATTGTTGAAAGGCTGATGATGACGTATTTCATTGCACAGGAGTTTTCAAAAACTGCATACGTTTTAGTGAAATGCTGTGCATTTTGTTTTGGTGTGAAATTGAGAGGTTTGAGGGGGGGGCAATTCTTAAGGGGACTATGTAGCTGCACGTCCAAGGTCAAGAAGCGAGGGAGCGATACGGGCGACAGTTACACGCACGCCTAGCGCCTCATCGCTCCTACGAGCAAAGCGTGCAGTGTTTCCGTAGTAATGCCGTACTGTGCAAATTAGATCTGTAACAGTCGGGTTTTATTGCACGCGATGAAAGCCCACAGATTAAGCTACGTCCATATCTTTGTACTTTTCTCTTGTCGCTTAAGGAAACCGCATAGGTAAGTTTTAAAGTTGAGACATTTGACCATTTTCACAAATTTTTTCTCACCAAACAAAACACACTTAATATGACAAAAGTAAAAAAAAAAAAAAAAAAAAAAGACGGCCATAGATAATAGTTTTTAAAAATATTTTCTGACAACTCATATTTCCAGAACTTTTATTTACCGAGATAAGCTTTTACGCGCAAACAACGATTTCACAGGAAACGTTTCAGTACATAGGAGCCTTAACATCGAGGACTTAAGGCCATTGGTGCATGAAAGCAGTATACGTATGTAATTTATGTCATAACGTGTTTCAAAGCAGATTTTTCAAAATTTCTGGCATCTCAAGGCGTAAATAACAACTTTTAATCACCTTCTTACGTTGTTAGATATTCACTGCCGTCATTATTCTCGGAGCACTGATTACAGATAAGAAAACAAAAGTTCTTTATTTTCTCCCATCAGTGCTCCGAGAATAATGATGTCAGTGAATATCATACCATGGAAGAAGGCGTTAAAAGTTGTTATTTACGTCTTGAGATGCTAAAAATTTTGAAAAATCCGCTGTGAAACAAGTTATGACACAAATGGTATAAATACACTGCTTTCATGCACCAGTGGCCTTAAGAGGCGATGAGGGTGATGCGAGACTCGTGTGAAGCAGTGCGCGGAATGAAAGGGCAGTGGAAACGGGAGACTCTCGAAGGAAAAACCTGCCGACCAGGGCATCGTCCGGCACGATTCCCACGTGCGAAGATCCTGGAGCTAACTCCGCAGGGAATCGAACACCGGTTCGCCTTAGGAGGCGTCGTCTGATCTCTACGTCACCGCACTCCTCCCCGCAGGATGTTCAAGGTCATTCGATGGTTGGTTACCGGGTAGTATGACAGCAACCCCAACGATGTGCGGCCACGTGTTGCCGTAGAGAAGCGAGACTCCTGAAGACTAGTGTGCACGGTCGCTTTTTTTTTATGATGGACGTTATGCAGATTATCGAGTAATTGGGTGTCTCGTTGGTTAGTGATCGTGGGCGTTGGAGTCCTTCAACTCCGATAAGATGGATCCCTGCATGACGAAGAATGCAGTCAGCATAACTTCCCCAGGCGTGTACTGCGATTTGAGTTTCTCTGGCTTGAGCGAGCCGACACGCTGCTTCTGAACGCTGAAGGACTTCGCTCCGGTTCAAAGCTGCGACACCGCGTCTCGTCTGGCCGCACGAAAGCTTCGCTCTCGGAGTTGTTAGCAAAAGCTGTTCCTCGTTTTGTCAGCCAGCGCGCGGGGTATCCACGCACGCTGAATTCGAATCAGTGGGAAACCACTGATTCGCAGTGAAATTCAACTACTCTAATCAGTGAAAATGGCTCCACTTAGACTCAGTGGAAAACCACTGATTGTCTCAGTGAAAAAATTTCACTGATTTAATTTGTGACGGGAAACAATTTCACTGAATAAGTGACGGCCGACTGTAGTGGCAAATTGAATATTGCTTCTATTGGATGTAGGCAAATAATTACGCGAAATAAACATATTTACGATACTTTACTACTTATATTAAAAGTTCCGCAGGTGGGCGGGATTGAACTCGCGCACCCTATGACTCTACGCTATTGCCTTGCCATTTTTTTAAACCCTTCATTTGACGTTGTTGTGACATTTTTGACGTTGACGAAATCCCAGTCCGACAATCGAGCTGAGCATCTGCCACGTCGGAGGCACCGGGGCGCGAACCCACGACCCTCCGACTACAGGTCGACCACCCTATCCCTGAGCTACGGAGGCAGGGCTCTGCCACGTCAAGTTAGAGTAATGGAAGGAAGATATAGATCTTACATTTCCGCTGCGAAATCGTGTAGTTTGAAGTTGTGTGCTCATACTTTTCATGTTTGGTTTAATTGGTAGAGTTAGGATTGTTAAAACGAATAGTATGCATGGGTGCACTCTCTTCGCCATATTAAATACAGTTTAAACCTTCAAACAGAGCGCTGTGACGATTACATGGAATCGAAATGAAAGACGTAAAAAACGGAATGAAAGGCTGTGTGTTAATATTACCTCGTAAAATGGCGTTTTGAAAGACGAAACACATTTTAGAAAGTATTTTGTATTAGTTTTATTCGTTTATTCGTTGTTGCTTCACTTGATACACGTTGCTTGGCGGCCATTTTTAAACAATGTTCGACGGCCATATTTACACGCAGTTTCACTGATACATTAGTCAAAAATAATTAGAGACTGAGCAAGTTTTACTGGCTCATCAGTCAAAAATAAAACGCTGAGAAAACAGTGGAAAAATGACTGACTGATCAGTGGGAAATGTCACTAAAGCAATCAGTGAAGGGAATATGGCATTTTTTTCACTGGTTCGTCAGTTAAATTCACTGAAGTGACTGTTGTATCAGTCAGATACGTTTGACTGATTGAAACAGTAAAATTCTCACTGATTCAGATTTAGAGTGCGGGAAAAAACACATTTTGGTACTCCAGTTTACGGTAGACAATATTGTGTACAGAACGAGCCGAAACGTCGAATTCACTCGTTGAATCACTTCATAAAAGTTTTTTTTTTTTTTGCGCTGTCAATGTTCGCAGTCAGTCTATCGATCACGATTTTCTGCTCCTGGCTGGAACGTGACAAATACGTCGTCTCCTATCGACTTCCCACCAGTAAGGGTCGCCTGCGACACGCAATTTCATCCGTTCACAGCGAACATTCTCCGATGACTCCACTGAGAGAAAGACCTGTTTCGACCAACAACATACTTGTTTGTATATGGCTGAATGTATATTTACTAGTCCTGCATACACATATGTTTGAATGCGCAGTTTAATATAGACACGAGGAATAAATTCCTGGAAGTGAAGTGACGTAATAAAGAAAGATCGAATATTACTTGCCGCACAACACTGCCTCGACGTAAATACAACAATTGGAATCACAGACAATATTCAACTAAAATGCTTTTTTTTTTTTTTTTTTTTTTTCGCGTATGAGAAACGCCGCTGTGTAGATTGAAATTCTTGTCTTAAACAAAAGCCTGAAATGCTGGACTCGCAATAGTCAGTCGCATACGTCGGTTGTCCGTCTGTCAGTCAGTCATCAGTCTGCGTTTTCGTCTGTCAGTTGAAAGCGGTTCACAACAACCCGCCGTTCGTCAATCCTCCTGTACGGCCAAATTTCAGTGTGACAACTTAACATCGTGATCTTTAAGTTGATGACAGATGTTATAAATACACTGTTAAAAATAATTTCCTTAATTTTACGGAAAAGTGCTGGTAAAAATTTATCCAAAGGTGTCCTTAAAATCTCCATAAAATTACGGACACATTGATTATCAATAACGGACTTTCTGTAAAATTCACGGAACCTCTCCGTTAATTCCCTAGTTAGTTTTCTGTACTTCAAGTTTAAATAATTTTTAATATATATATTAATTTAATTTTCATTATGTGGGTGTTCTAATGTGTATAAAAAGTATTTTAAAAACTTATAAAGTTTTATACTTAAGCAAGTTTTGAACCCGAGTCAAAAAGGTTGCAAATTCACAACCCTAACCACTTACCTACAATGCTCACAAGGTGAACCTGATATAACTTTTGAATTTATAGCGTAGTGACAGCAGCAACTCTCTTAACTTTATGTTAAAGTTGGTGTATTTTAAGTGTTGCTAAGTGTTACATACGCCTGTTGCTACTTTTTAATGTTTGATAAAACAGGTCTTAGGTACGTGGATAACTTTTAACTGCCGCAGAAACGATAATTTTTCTGGTTAGAGTGGCGAAGAAATTTTCGTGTAGACTCGGCATTGTTCGTGACCGAAACCCGAAGTCATCTCAAGTTTAAGTTTGGTAAATATTAGCCGGATGGACGGATGTAAAAAAAAAAATGTTGCCCTGCGATTGGTTGAAGATCACGCGGCCGCCGGACGTCCGGACGACACGACGGATGCGATGAAGTATTGTTAGTCCAGACTTGCCGGGACGTAACCCCGAAGTGCCGTGAATGTCGAACCCGCCAGTTGGGGGTCCTCCACCCCCCTCCCCAACACCCTACACACTGCACCCTTACCTGCCCGGGGCCTCGAGGTAACTCGTCTGCAGCTGTTCCGGTAACCACAACTCTCCCGTGGTATCGTGACTCAACTACACAAACTCATAAGTTCGTCGTCCATCTCAAAGCACGCCTCAGCCCCGCAAACTTCCGCAGACACGATATCTAATGTAACCAGAAGGGGTAGAGCGCTCGTCTCCCGCCAAGGCAAACCTAGCTCGAGTCCCCGCTCAGCCGCTCCCATACTCTCGTACGTGGGCCTCGTGCCGGACGACGCCGTCGGGGCCGGCGGGTTTTTCTCGGGATCTCCCATTTTAACTCGCACTTGAATTCCGGCGCTGCTCCATTCTCGCATCGCTTCGCCCTCGTTGAACCCCGAGACCCCGATGTTATACCTGGGATATGAAAATTTCGCGAATTCATTTCAGGACAAGATAGACGTCAAACACGTGTACATTGAAGTTACATTCTCAATTGGATCGCAGTTCATTAGACACGCTCTGGACGACTCTGAGCCCATAGCAGACTAGCAAGGAAAACAAGTAGCGAGTGCCATACTGCCAGGTGTGTAGTAACACTGGCTTCTGTGTGGGTCAGCAGCCAATGAACAAACATGTGAGTCTCGAGTGTACACAGGACTGTGGAGTCTAGCCAGCAGGTTACTCCTATCCCTAGTTATAGCGTACATGGCCCCGATATATATATATTTTTCGCGTTTGAGGCACAGCTATACCGACGGGACAACAATAAAGATCTGTCTACATTTGCGCTATCCCAACCTATGTCTTAGGACAAGGATGCGCTGATTGGTGCGCGTGACCTTCTGACGTCACGGCGCTGTCCCAAGCTCCCGTGTCCCAAGTCAACCTGTGTCCCAAGTTAAAAAATTTGGAAAACTGAACTTTCGTCCCAAGTCGCGTCCTAAGATGATAGAAAAAGAAGACTTCCGATATTTTCAAGCGCATTTGTGGAACGTTTACGTTATTAATGTAAACAATTAATGTGCAAGGTGGGATTCCTCAGAAAAAATATGATGAATTGGTAATAAATAACTTGCGTTGTCTCTGTTTAATAAGAAGGCTAAAACTTTTTAAATTTAAGTTTAAAAAAGAAATTTTGGATGCCAGTTAGCGAACGTATTTAAAATAAGGAGTACATTATAAATAAATATTCAAATAACCAATCTCATAAACGTTAAACACTCGAAACTTCAGCAAATAAAAAAAAATAGTAACGTAACAACAAATAATGTACCGAATTTACTGCGACCTAGTGTCAGGTTCTGAAAGCTCACTTCGGACAGCGCATTTGTAGACCATATTCGGACTGCGCCAACGTGACGTCACTTGACGCCGAGTTTCGGACATGTCCACGCCCACAGGAACGGCCGATTGTAGACAGGCCTTAACACAGTGGCCGCTACGCGCCGAGGCGTTGAACTTGCGCGTAGCGCTTCCGCTGGTGCGCTCTCCTGAGCAAACGAGATCTGCAACAATGGCAATTTCTATCCGCAATGGAAGCCCATAGATTAAACTACGACTATAGACTATTCACGGTAGAATGAGCACTTTTGAAAGACCTGCTTAAGATCTACTTGTATGCATGTTGTGTATTCTTCCGCCTTATGTAAAATTAACGTTGCCATAAGCCTCGTCACTTTATTAGTGTGTCGGTCAAGCGAAACTGTAAAATTATTAGAAAAGGAAATAATTTACTAATCTTCTAATTTTCACACTTCTGTGTATTAGAAACATCAGAAAGTGAAAGAAATAGTTTTAAGTTATCACAAATGGTTACCTAACAGTTTTTATTCAACGTTAAGATCCATCCATCGTTACCAACTTTACTGGGCGAATGTCACTCAGTCGGTCCATTAAAATATATGCATGCAGGGGCAGTGACTTTTTCTAAGATTCATTTCTAAAGTGCTCACTTTATCGGGAACAGCCTTTACAAAGTTTTATTTCTCTCTCGCCTATTAAGGAAACTGCGTAGGGGAACTCTAAAAACGCGATTTTTAAAACCATTTTCACGGTTTTTATTTCTTAGAATAAACTTAAAATTGCAAAAACGAAACTGTACGGGTCTAGATAATTGTTTATAATATTTTCTGGTGGAAAGTTGTATTCTCAGGACCTTTATTTGCTGAGATACACGTAAACTCGCAAGCAACGAAGTTATAGGAAATACGTCCGGACTACTATAGGCTATTCATGGTAAAATGAGCACTTCAGGAAGCCCTGTTTAAGATATACTTGTATTAAAGTTGTGTATTCTTCCAACAAATGTAAAAATAACATTGTCATGGGCCTGATAACTTTATTCACGCGTCGGTCAAGGGGAATTAATTATTAGAAACATATATATTTTAAGAATATTATTATTCTTGCACTTATATGCAATAAAAAAATAGAAAGTAAAAGAGAATATTTTTGTATTGACGAATATTTATTTAACAGTTTTAATTTAACTTCAAGACATATAACTACTTTTTCTTCCGACGTAGCCAACTTTACTGGGTCCCATGACAATCGGTGTGCTAGTTAAAAATACATGCATTTAGGAACAGTAACATTTTTGAAAGGTTGATTTCTAAAGTTCCGAAATAACAGTGAACGACATTGAATTGAAATGCTGTGCCAAAAGTTGAAGTCGGCTCAAAAATAAATCACTGTCAGAGGAACACATGGTTTTATCATGAAATAAGCTAAATTACTTCAAAATTGCCACTGAAAAGTCTTCAAATTTCACACCAATCCCCCTCCCCCCAAAATATATATACTGCACTTTCGATTGCCTCCTCCCCCCCGCTTGCGTACGCCACTGTCTCCCCCCGCGGTGGTACGAGCTCTGTTCCCGGCGAAATCAACCCAGATATTAGCACTCGGTAAATGTGGCGGACGTTGCCGTCCATAGGCGGATTCTCTCGTGTTGCTTCAGTTTTCCTTGCCTTTGAATTCCATCGTCCCTGTGCACAGAAAAAAAAAAACAGTTTAGTTATAACCACAAAATATTTTATGAAGATTGACCGCACCAAAATATTTTGTGGTGACCACAAAATATTTTCTTGTCAGCACGAAAGTGTAGCTGGGTCAGCAAAACATATTATGTAGTCAGCACAAAAAGTGTAACAGCCAGAAAAAAATTGCAGTCAGCACAACAGTTTAGTAGTCAGCAAACAATTTTGTGTTCACCAAAATAAAATTTCGTGAGGTCGATATTCACAAAATATTTCGCGGCTACCATTAAACAATTTTTTTTTCCAATGTGTCAAACCATGCACGTGTGTTTGTTAATACAAAGAGGATTGTCTCCATCTCAAATACATGCCCATGTTTTCTTGTAAATCACAATGGTCACGAAAACGAAGCTCATCGGACGAAATACTCTATTCCTGTTGGCCACACGGACTCACAGACAAGGAAGAGTTGGAAGTCGTCCAGCTTTCTCACGTTCTTCCGTGCTTATTCGTGTACTAATGCGTTCCATTGGAGATTGAAAACGAAGCTCATCGGACGAAATACTCTATTCCTGTTAGCCACACGGACTCACAGACAAGGAAGAGTTGGAAGTCGTCCAGCTTTCTCACGATCTTCCGTGCTTATTCGTGTACTAATGCGTTCCATTGGAGATTGAAAACGAAGCTCATCGGACGAAATACTCTATTCCTGTTGGCCACACGGACTCACAGACAAGGAAGAGTTGGAAGTCGTCCAGCTTTCTCACGTTCTTCCGTGCTTATTCGTGTACTAATGCGTTCCATTGGAGATTGAAAACGAAGCTCATCGGACGAAATACTCTATTCCTGTTGGCCACACGGACTCACAGACAAGGAAGAGTTGAAAGTCGTCCAGCTTTCTCGCGTTCTTCCGTGCTTATTCGTGTTACTAATGCGTTCCATTGGAGATTGAAAACGGAGTGTTTTACGTTATCCGCTTACAAGACGCTGTTGTGGTTTGATATAATTATACCTACAAACCATACATTCCGTATTTTAGATTGTGAGTTGGTTAGATTTATAACCCCAGCGCGCAAGATACAAAGTACAAAACGGTTAAGTATGATAATAGTTATACCTGAAGGATATTACGTTAAATTGGTGCCACATTTCAACCAAGTGTTAATGATCGCATCTGCTCACCCACCTTCTGTTGACTCGTTGCCGTAGGCTGATACAGGCCGTTCACGGCAAAGTGAGCACTTTTGAAACCCTGGTTAATTTTTTTCTTCCACCACTTGTTAATGTAAACCCTGACATGTGAGTAATATACACATTGTATACATTCACCATACCCAAAACCAAAAGTCTGAGGCCACAATGAAAGGTATTTATTGGTTATTATGTATGATAAAACAGCTTAAAAAAAGTGCTCACTTTACCGTGAACGGCCTGTAGTCATTATGGCAACGATGTTCGTGAACGATGTCGCTATGCTCAGTGTAGACTGCAGACAGGCGGCATTTCCAGGTGCGATATGCCTTTATAACGATCTTGTATTATTAAATTTGTCCTGGTTTACCTTCGCCCTCGCAGCGAAACTGCTGATAGCTTGTTTTGTTCCCGTAGGCCCGTGTCGATGTGTACTCGGGGCTGGCCTCGTTTTGGCATTATTTCGCCGCGGGCGTTTGCAAATTGTGTTGAACCACGCCAGCGTTTACCTACGGTGCGTTCAGCAAGTAGGTCGGTTTAAAGGCAGGTTCGCGCCAGTGCCCATCATAACAATACGTATCCGCGGCCGTGTCATTGTAGAACGGGCCTTAGAAAGAGTCACATGGTCAACTGTGATGAACGAGGAGTTTGTTTATATCTTAATTTTCAAAACACAGATGCCGGTATTTGACAAGTTCGGGTGAAAGGGAACTCGTGGTAACGCGCGGAGACTTGTTCTGCGCAGCCAGCAAGATCGCTCTACCTCATGTCCACTGCAGGGCCTGGCTGACAGGTCGTTCCTCATCCGCCCAGTGCGGCCATAATGAGTGCCAGTGCGACATGGGAAAACATGGTCAGGCTGTCCGGCGATCATCTCTCACAGCGACCCTCTGCTATCCCTCACCCTCACTAACGCCGTCCGTTAAACTGTACACCGGAAAAAAAAAAAAATTGCAGCTTGCGAGGACTCCCGGGTGAAATATTTCCCGTAAAATCACTGTTTCTGTGTACGCATGTATATCGGCAAATAAATGTTCTGGTAATAACATTTTTCTCCAGGAAAAAAAAACTTAAGCCACCACTTTTACTTTTATAAAATTAAATACATCCAAATTGAAACAATTCAAGTGAAGAAGAAGCAACAAACAGAAAAAAATTTTAAGAGGAAAGTTTTAAAAACGAAAGGATTCCCAGGCAGGAAGGAAAAGAAAATAGGTTCGAAATGGTCCGAGGAGAGGAAAAAGATACATAGTGAGAAGATGAAGGAGTGCTGGAGATAGAAGAAGGAACAACAAAGGATGAAGCAATGAAATTGGTTCATGGTCCCTAGAAGACCCTAACGGAAGAAGAAGAATAATATAAATAATAGAGAAAATGGTTAAAAAATATATAGCAATTTTAGGGATCTTACCACGCATTTTCCTTATAGCTGTTCCAGTGCCTTAATTTTTACCCTATTTTTTTTTATATTTCACGGTTTTGTGATATATCACAGATAAAAATTAAAAAAAAAAAAAAAAGACAGATTAGTTTAAAAGTACTTTCAATAAATTTTTTAATATAACCAAACAGATTTTAAACTCAAATTTTATGCAAATTTTTTTTGAAAAGTTATACTAGCACAGTGTTTGATTTCAGCTGGAGTGTTTCTTGGAGTCTCAGGAATTCCCCGAAGAAATGTCTTGAAAGGCGAGCATAATGTTCGCCTGCAATTAGGGTTTCATTCCTAGCTGTTTTGGATTTAAATTACATCGCAAAACTTACAATAATTTAATGATCGAACCACTGAAAGAATTTCCATGACATTTCTTTATCTTATTCTAATTATATCAACAATTACTTTGAACTGCAATGAAACATGTTAACTATGCAAAATTTTGAAATTTGTATGGCGAAACATATAAACTAGAAATTCTCACAACTTCTGTATTTCATTTTCAAAATTAATTTTCCATGTTTCTTTATACTTTCATCAGGCTGCTATATGCTACGTAATGATGGATAAAGCTCTTCACAAGATCTAGAACGAGTTTGCCACTAAAATTCGTAGAAGATTGGAGAAATAAGGTAAGTGGCATGAAGAGAACATTTCTGATGACCCATGAGTGGGTAATCGGGTTAAAGCTTATCAGGAGTAGGAATCTCTCTTTACTTGTGATGTAGTGATTTCTCATGACTGTGTTTTTGGCTTTCCACCTACGCTATACATCCACTTTCGTGTTTCCCTTTTATTTTCATTATTTAGTTCTATTTTATTTTATTGGTGTACTACAGACCATCTGATAAAGGTTGTTTACGATAAAGTGAGCACTTTTGAAATCAACCTAAAAAAAAGTCACTGAATATACTTCAACGGGAGCAATGAGTGACAAGCGCCCGGTAAAGTTGGTAACGATGGATGGAAAACAGTTCCATTATCTTAACGTCAGATAAAAAGTGTTAGAAAACCATTTGAGAATAATTTAACCTATTTATTTCGGCTTTCTTTTTTAATGTATCGAAGTGTAAAAATTAGCAGATTTGTGAAATATTTACTTTTCTAATAACTCCACTGTTTCACTTGACCGACGCATGAATAAAGTGACGAGGCCCATGGAAATGGCAATTTTACGTAAGGCGGAAGAACACACAACGTGCATACAAGTAGATCTTAGGCCAGGGCTTTCAAAAATGCTAATTTTACCGTGAACAGCCTACAAGGGTCCCTTGCTTGCCTTGATGTTCCCCTCACTCATGGATGGGCCTCTTGGCGCCGTATCTCTGTCCGCTCGCTGCCTTGAGATGGTTGGCTCACGTGGATGGCCAATCACGCCAAGCGGTGGTAGGCTAGGCTCGCTTGGCCGGTCAATCACGGCGATGAACCGTCCCGGACTGGGATTTCGGATTAGAAAACACTTCCTTTCTTCCCGGTTTTGTAGGTTTCGATATACTTATCCATATTAATGTATTGGTTTCTAGGATTAAGTTAGGTTACATGTAGATTTACGTTATCTCCCTTATAGGGTTTCGGTTATTTTCCTTATGTTGTATGACTTGGTTCGTTTTCTGTTACAGTTCTTGTGTTTGTTACCTTCTTCAACCATTTTGTGCAGAAGTTATTGCATCACCGGCGGGCCTATTTCGTACAGTATTACTGCGTTTGTTGCTTTGCTTTCCTTTTATTCTAAATTTCCTGTAAATAACTACATCATATCAATCAGTCATTATCTCTGATTGGCGAAGAGGAAGGTTTTACCGAGAAAATCGGTAGAATACGGTGTACAGGCGCTAAGAAAAGAGAATGGCCCGAGGAGAGAAGAGGAAATAGTGCCGCGCGCTGTCTTACTCATTAAAAGGACGGTTGCAGTGCAGGAGGAAGGAGGGCGTGGGGCAGCCTTCGGGCCGTCAAACCTGCTGTATTATGCTATAACACAGAATTATAAGGTACCCATAAAACACATAAAGTAATCTTTGGAACTTGAACGCCCTTAAGAGAACTGAGGAAATAGTTACAAAATGGCATCTGTAGTTTCAGCCACTGGCTTGCATCGCGCGTAACAATACCGTACTCTGCGCCGTTCCTAGCGAAAGCGAGGCCACACTCTAAGACATTTGTTGTAATTTTACCACATCAGTAATTTTACGTACAGTGACAAAGCGCGAATGGTAAATTATTTTCCCGTGCATCCATGGTGACGTTCCTACAGTTGCTCGGGAAAGAGTCAAATGCGTAGGGAAGTTCCCAACTTTGTACAGTAGTAATACCAAGCATTCCAATTCTTCCTGTCTGATACGTAGTACGATTTCCATACACTGTATAGGTTAAAAACTTCCATTACATTTTAGGAAGTTTACCAGATTTTTTTTTTTACAGTGCGCGTGCAAGAACTTTCCCTTCCAAACTAGTTAATCGCACCTTCCCAAGACGCAATCAACGGCTCGACTTTGTGTATGGCTAGCACTCTAAACGTCTGAGCCACCGCGGCCCCAACAACCTTCCAGTTTGCTCCATCTAACTACGGATTTATTCACTCCAAACAAAACACCCTTTTCACTGTCATTACAATTGTCAAGTTTACGGTAAACAAATCGATTAGTTGGACGTTTGTAAAACGTTTGTGTATACTTAAGCACGTACATGTGATGCCGACAAAAAAAATATATCAGAGGTGATCGACTCAAAAAATTATTTCTAAATGTTTTTTTTTTTTTATTTGGTACAAGGAAACGAATGGAAACGTCAAACAAGAGACGATTTAGAGATGTGAATAAAATGTTGTTCAGTGGAAACAACTAAACTTTACTCAGATTTATTCAGTATCCTCAATAGATTTTTGAGGTCATGGATGTCTGATTGTTGGCAGCACACCGGTATACGTAGTTGGTAGGGCCTAATTGGCATGCATTTTGTATGTTGGGGCAACGTTGTATATTCGAACTGGAATATAATCATACATACCTATCGCTGCACTTATGATAACAAGTTACAGTAGACTAAAGGCTGTTCACGAGAAAATGAGCACTTCTGAAATCAACTTTAGAAAAAAATCACTGGTACCAACGTCACATATTTTAACGGGCGCACTGAGTGACATGCACCCAGTAAAGTTGGTAACGTTCGATGGAAAGTAGTTCCACATATTAACGTCGAATACAAAGTGTTAGGTAATACATTCGTGATAACTTAAATATTTTTTTTCGCTTTCTGTTTTCTTATGCATCCAATAATTTGACAGTTTAACCTGACCGACGCCTGAATATAGTGACGAGGCCCACGGAAATGTTAATTTTGGATATGGCGGAAAAGTACACCACGTGTATACAAGTGTATCTTAAGCAGGGCTTTCAAAAGTGCTCGTTTGACCGTGAATAGGCTATAGTAGATAACAAGTTACAGTACTCTAGTGCCCTGCCTTCATAGCTCAGGGGAAGGGTGGCCAACTTGTAGTCTAGGAATCGTGGATTCGCGCCCCAGCCCCTCAGCCGGCAGACCTTCAGTTCGCTTGTCGCAGTGGGAATTCGTCAGCATGTCGGTCTCACTAGAGCTTCGTCAACGTCAAATGTTACGACTACGTAAAATTAAGGAATATGGGGGAAAAAAAATGAAAAAAAGTGGATAAGATGTCGGGCTGCAAATCAAAGGGTCATGAATTCGAATCCGTTATCTACCAATGGATTTTTCAGGTCATAATGTGAAATGTTATGTGATGAGTAATAAAAGGGTTAATGCGTTTTTTAAAGTTCTTTTGTTATTGGGTAAAATGTATTTAAAATACATGTAAACAACGTTGGCAGAAATTTGTTTATTAGTTGGCACTATGTATGCAATAACACGTCTTTGCAAAACATTGCTAACTGTGGGTAAATGTGCGAATGCCTTTCTAAAAGAATATTATTACTTAGCAAATTATCAAAATACTACGAATAACCAACATAACACCAACGTTAGTTAGTAGTTGGGTTTCTGTCATATTAGATTGGTTATCTGTAATATACACACGATAAACCAACATAAAGCCATCAAACAGCATTTTAGTTTTTTGATTAATATGGCATATGTTTGAAAGAAAGAGAATTTAGGAAAGCATTCAGAAAACCACAAATGTTCATTGGCCCAGTAAAGTAGGCTGAGCATCATATTTCAGTTGGCAGCCAATGCAGAAACACATGTCGGGCCAGCGTTTTATTGATGTATGTTTTCTAACCCAACACATTGCCAACTTTTCCAACAAAAGTCAACCGGTGGCCCAACGTATCTTGTTACTTAAGCATATCTTTCATTGTGTTGTAATCCAATACTGCAAATACTTTTATGCACGATATTTATATTGGAGCTATATTTCCACATTGAGAAATGCTTGGGACTATGTTATTATTAGAGACAGGCGATTTCACGAAAATACTTGTGGCCATGCTAGACTTCTATATCCTACGCCCACAACCACAACTCCTTTTGGTCATTGGCCGCGTGTTTACGTGAGAAGATATGTTCCTATTGACTGGGCCAATCGTAATAAAGTATTACGATACTGAACTTGAGGCAGACACTTGAGGCAGGTGACATTTAAAAATCATTCAACCACGAAAGTGCATATGAACAAAAGTTTTTTGGAGTACAACTGGTCCCTACTTATTATATTCGATCTGAAGCGTGATGTAAGCACCATTCTATACACCGGCACCTAAATGTGTAAATATAATTAATTTGTTTAATGTGTAATTAACAGGGAACGTGCCAGCCAACGTTCTAGTTAGAATAGTCGCAGGGGATGTTTTCAGAGGGTTATTTCAAAAGCACTCATTTGACACCATAGGCGTGCGTAGCCGGCATCATTAGGGCGAGCACAAAGTTAAAGAATTGCTAATGGCCATACGAAACTGAGCGGTCCAGGTGTCTTTCCCCCGGGAAAATTGTTTCGTTTTAAGGTTTAAAATAATGACAACTATGCAAAAATTGTGCCAAAATATGATATGATAAGAAAACCACATTTCGCTTTATTTTCTAAAATATTTATGATAATCTCGATTGAGAAAACTAAATTGTATAAATTTGAAAAGTGAAAATAGTATGTTAATTACTTCAATAATTCAAATTACATCGACTTCTATTCCCCAGAATATCTCGCACAGACCAGCGTGCTCTTAGGTATGCTGGGATTCCAGAATGATAAATAAATCCCAAAGGCCACAATTTTAAGTTGATAAACATGCTGGTGATTACGTCGTGCTTGTGCACAACAGGCACACCCCGTGCGCAAGCGTATGTTTAATCCTAGAACAGCGAACTCAGTGTGCAAATGAATATTTTGCGAGAATTAAACATTTCTGTCGAGCCATTACTGACGTCGTGACTAGAGCATGTTATTGTGCTGTATCACACACAGGACCATATTAATAGTTGCATGTGGTCCTCTTGAAGCGTTACTGACGTGGTGACTAGAGCATGTTATTGTGCTGTAACACACACACGACCATATTAATAGTTGCATGTGGTCCTCTTGAAGCGTTACTGACGTCGTGACTAAGAGCATGTTATTGTGCTGTATCACATACAGGACCATATTAATTGTTGCATGTGGTCCTCTTGAAGCGTTACTTTAATAACCATTTTAACAGTCTTGTAAGGAAAACACGTATTCAATATTCAGCTGCTCGTTAATGCCCAAAAAGATATTTTAAGTGAAAGTGTAATACAAAATGACTGCGCATATGGCTCATAAGGCAAAGAACAAAAGGCATATTTAAAAATAAGCATAATCATACAATATCATTCTTCGAGATTACCTGTCTCCAAAATATCCTTAAATTTATTCCGTCGACGACAGTTATCGCGGATATGTCAGCTATGATAAAATATGTCTCGTATTTGGGATTGATTTTCGTCTCTATGGGGAATACAGTTTCGCATTCAGCTTGTTAGCGCCACAAGAATTCTTTATCACATAAGATTTCGCTTAAGTAAGCTTTGGACGCGCTACCAGGGGCCACGTAATATTGCTCAGAAATGCAGATTAAGAAAATGGGCGTTTTTTTTTTAGCGAAAGTCATTTTGATTCACGAACCTATGCTATTTATTCTCCCACAAAAAAAGAACTTTTCTTTCGTTTTTAATAAAGGCGGTGATCATAATCTCTCGCGGCTGTCTTTAATAACACGGAAGGGGTGGAACTCCAGCAGAGGAATTCTTGTAAGAAGCAGGAGGGGAAATTAACTCCACGAGGGAAAGTCTGCAGAAGTTTCTAACCTCCCTCGCCTTACTTCTATCCTCGTCCTCTCTTGTGCGTTCGCTGCTCGACATCATCAAGAAGTCGGTCAGCAACTTGATGAGACTACATACAGCCTCTCCCGATTCCCTCACAGTAATTTATGCATTTAACTACTTCTAGTTAAACCCACATAATTCACTCGTAAAGGTGACGCGATAGCAGTTGTAGGTTACGTAGCTTCCACGTTACGCCATTATTATCGCGGGGTTGAACGTAGGTCGGGAACCACAGCTCGTACCAAAAACGCACTTCTCGTATTTAATAACAAGAAAAATAACAACGTTTAGGTAGATTGAGCGGTCTGTGTGTTTATCCTAAAGAAAATTATCATTATTATTAAAAAAAAAAAAAAATGGAAATTTAACATCCACACTCATATTTTGTTCATAGGTTATATACTAAAGGTTTTGCTATGGTGCGGAGTAAAAACAACTCTGGGAAATAATGGATCGGAAATTTTAAACCCAGTATTTAATAAGGTATCTAGAAACATTATATGAAGAGATCACAATTCGTGTAACTAGAGAAACTAAAAAATGGAAAGTATAAACCAAGGAGTAATACAGGAGTGTCCATTGTTAACATGCCTATATATTATAAATACTCGTGCGCACTCAATAATATTTTGCATAAGAACTATTTATTTCTAGGCATTACCAACACACCTTTTTCTCCCTGTTTTTATTCGTATTAATCATAAGTGAAATATTATAATCTATAGATAAAATCTGCGTAGAAGTTCAATTCAACCAAAAACAGTGTTTTTACGTTAGCATACGTTATAAAATGCTTGCGAATCGTGGCGTGTTTAGGAAACCACCAATCACGTCATGATTGGGGGGGATTTTTCAAAGGTTTGGTTCAGAAAGTGTGAAGAAACCGCGAATGGGCTTTTATATTTCTGTTTGTATGTAAATAAAAGTAAGAATTGGCATCTCAGTGCCCCGTTTAGTATAGTTAGAGTTTCACACTTGTACTCGATCGGCGCGTAAGTAGTGATGGGATTCAAAAGAACGTTCATTTTGCATGTGGTGGAAAGGTACAAAAATGGGCTGAAAGAAGATATTGAACAAGATTTTCAAATGTGCCCAGTCATCCGCAGACAACCTATAATACAATCATACTCTTAATTTCGCTTAATTCTATCAAAGTTAAGTTATATTTACGTAAAGGCTGTTCACGATAACGTGTGCACTTTTAAACTCACCCTTAGGAAAAAATTAACTGTCCCTACCTGCATATTATATTTTAACGGGCGAACTGAGTGACATGCACCCAGTAAAGTTGATAACGATGAATGGAACGTAGTTCCATATCTTAACGTCGAATACAAAGTGCCAGGTAACCTTTTGTGATAACTTAGTTTATTTATTTCTCTTTCCGTTTTTTAATGCATCGAAGTGTAAAAATGAGCAGATTTGCACATAATTTTAATTTTTATAATTTCACAGTTGCCCTTGACCGACGCATGGATAAAGTGACGAGGCTCATGATAATGTTAATTTTGTGTAGGGCGGAATAAGACATAATGTGCATACAATTAGATCGCTTTTAAAAGTGTTCATTTTGTTGTGAACAGTCTATTACCTACTTTTATGCCCAGGTGCTGGTCAAGGAAAGGCGTACATACACGCACCAGAAAAAGTTTTGCACAACAAAAATTTCTGAGTTTCTACGTTTCTCACGAACGCAAGAAGAAGTGTGGGATTAAATACGCACTTTCTGTACTCAACACTGGGGCAAACGTTTTTGTGGCGTGTACTGAATATTGGTAAGGTTTTGCCTAATAGTGCATATTCTCCCTTGGTTTAGCTAGAATTCGGACACATGACAATGTCTTCAGAAGCGCACCTAACCTACGTTTGCCGTGAAGTTGTATATTCCTTAATCCACACCTCCCCCCCCCAACCCCATCTCCGTGCGACTGAGATAGTTATCAGTGTCGTACACAGCAAAAAAACGTACTTTAAAAAAAATAATATTTGGAAAATAGCAGTCAAAATCTTTCTTGTAACACAGCAAGTGAAGTAGTGTATCTTTACAGTGCATTGTTTTATGAAACGTATGAAAGTGTCTAGGTATCTCGGTGTATATAAAAAACTTGAAGTCTAGATATTTGTTTCTTAAAAATTCAGCATTGGTTTTACACATTACACATGAAGTTTTTCTTCTCATTTTAGTCTCATTTTTTTGCAGCATCACAAAAATAGTTTTGGCAACTAACTAGGTTCCAAACAAATTGTTTGCAAATCACGAAAATATTTTAAAGAGTATGGGCACTAACAGGTTAAGACTCGAGTTCAGCGAGGAATGCAAGGCTCAAGATCAGGCTTTTAGCATCGTGTCTCTCTCTAAAGGAATGCAAGGCTCAAGATCAGGCTTTCAGCATCGTGTGTCTCTCTAAAGGAATGCAAGGCTCAAGATCAGGCTTTTAGCATCGTGTGTCTCTGTAAAGGAATGCAAGGCTCAAGATCAGGCTTTTAGCATCGTGTGTCTCTCTAAAGGATTGCAAGGCTCAAGATCAGGCTTTTAGCATCGTGTGTCTCTCTAAAGGAATGCAAGGCTCAAGATCAGGCTTTTAGCATCGTGTGTCTCTCTAAGGAGCAGGTCGCGATAGGTGATAATGTTAAAAAAAAAAAAAAGATCTGGAGAGGTGGAACATAAAAGGAAAGAAGTTAAAGAGGACGAGAGCAAGATAAGATGGGAGTGCTGTGCAAAGGAGTTTTCCTTTGTAATGGTAGCTCGTGATGTTATAAGACTCAGAGGCCTTCGTAGATGGAGAACAGTGGGCTGACTGTGGATGCTGCACTATTACGGACGCGGGTGAGATGTAATTCGTACGACTGCATGATTCAAAAGGCTGCGGAACAGAAAGCACACGACTAACGACGTGTCAAGATTACGTATTTCAAAATACGATTATTTCATACCGTAGTCGACATTTATGCATAGTTGTTACACTTCACAGGGCATTTAAAAACAAACCAACTTGCAGGTAATGCATTAAAATATTTAATGTTATAAAAAAATTTTTTTTTGTCATTTCTAAACATAGTCACAAGCTGCGAAAGTTCTAACCACATGAATAAAAAAATACTAACTTTATTGCATAAATTAAGCAATTTATATAAATCGAAAAGCATTATCATGGGTATCGATAGAGATATTGATACTATCATGCACAGAAACTTTATTTATAGTTTGAAAATTCTAAGAGTATAACATTTTCCAGCATATAACCTATTTTCTGCTATTCCATAATTTTTCAAAATACATTTTGAAGTGGGATTCAAAGAAAAACAAAATAATGCCTTACAGATATCGCCAATTAAATTTTACCCTCTTCGAACGAGAATAACAGGGAAACTTGCTTGTATTTCACGCTATAAGTACAACGCTGGGTATGTGCGAATGCTGATAACAATTGTAAATAATAAAAATGCCTACCATCAGCAGCGAGACACCGTACGGAACGCTGTGGAACAGAACGACCCGACGAACATTGCCTTCGGTTTCCATGGAAGTGGACTCGCAGACGGTCACAATCTTCTCCCATGCGAGATCCAGTGTCCGTGACTTCGGGGCGTGCACAACGTTCTTCAGAGTCCCGCGCAGATAAGAACCCAAACGGCGCTAAATCTGGAGATGTTAGTGGCTGTGCCGGAATCATATAGCCCCGACCAACACAGCACGACACGACCAAAAACGCAGCCACGACACATTTTCAATGTGACTACTTGAATTTACAGCACGACCGACACCACACACGCTGCATTAAACCTATGTACTTAGAAGGTGCTGATAGGCTACGTTAGTTCCGAAGGCATTAAACAAGAGGGAAATTTGTAATACATAATGGTGACAAATTGGTATCGCTAATGCATACAAAGGTAAAATTATTATTTTTAAGAGTTAGACACAGTAGTTTGCAATTTATATTTCTTTTAAGCTGCGTATTTACCATTGTGGGGAAATGTTCCAATAAAATTTCATTTTGCAATGTTTTACATTCTGTGCGTCGTGTCGTAACCACACGACGAAGAATAGAAATCATTTCTAATCCAAAATTGCTGGTCGGACGACAGAATCGGTCGGACTTACGACGATCTACCTTGCATTTCACTGGCTGTTGGCCGTCGTGTCGTGCGCGTCGGGGCTATGTGATTCCGGCATTACTCGACACTTCCTCGTCGGCCTACCTACCACCAAACAACAAACGTTTCATCCAGCTGCGGAAGTATGTCTTGGTTACACTGTGGTGATGCACCCACCGTCTTGCTCACAGAACAAGTAAGGAGACAAAAGTCGACACTTCCATGTTGTAACGATCTTATTTTAAGGTCTTTTCCCAGGGGTGGTGGGTGTTTGGTAGGTGCCTGGATTAATACCAACAGCAGACACGTATCATGAGAAATAATCACCTAGTATAATAAAACAAAAATAAAATATTTGAGTTATTATTTTGTGATAAATACAGTTAATAATCACGTTGCGTTCAATGTTTAATAAAATTGTTCATATATGAAAAAGAAAATTCTATTATTATTATTATTATTATTATTTTTTTATTATTGCTGGATAACATTTACAGTTGTTCACTGTTCTGTTCTTGAGAGGTTCTACAGCGAAGTTTTAAAATTGCGTAATTAGAACCTACTTTAATAACAACATTTAGTTTCCGAATGCTGTTTTTGGCAATAATTAAATATACCTGTGCTGTTTGTGTTAGCTCTTGTGTTTTAAATATTTACGTTACCTCCAGTTGTGACCAACAGAATAGAATAAGTCTTGCACAAACATTGAAGAAAAAAAAAAAAAAAAAAAAAAAACTGTTTAAATATTTATAATCCTTTTAGAAAGTTATTAAATCAGCACCTAGAATATATGTAGGTTAAATCACTATGTTTCAGATACAAACCACTCATAGTTTTGACTTAAAACTGATATGTTCCATAAAATCATTTATTCTAGTGGTGAAATGTGAATGTTGATATTTCCATAGGCACTTACTTCAAATAACGCTATTGTGAGCCCTATCTACTGTCACCCCCCCCCCCCCCCCGTCCTGGTCCTGCTGGAAAAATCAATCGTCACCTGAGCGGAATTGGGGAAACAGCTGCCACAATATTTTTCTTGAAACATGGTGTGGTTACTTTTACCTATAACTGTTCCATCAAAGAAGAACGGTCCCCTAGGTCCCCTGGCAGACATACCCCACTACCCTGTTAACTCAGAAAAATCAACTTCTTGCTCTACCACAATGCGGGGATTTACATCGTTCCAGTACACACAGCTGTGGTGTTTAACCGTTTCATTCAATTTAAAGGGGGCCTCATCAGACCAGACGACCACGTCAGTAAAATGTTCGCTTTAATTTCAAATGTCTACTAACAAAATTCGACACTATCTGGGTCTTCTACGTTCATAGCGTGAAGTAACGTTGGAATGCAGGGACTCCACTTTCCTTGCTTTAAAATTGGGGTGAGCTGTGTGGACTACACTGCCGTATGTAGTTTTACGCGACAACGTCTATGGGGGTGAGAGGGGGAAAAATGAAACGTTATTAATGTATTTGCTGGAGACGTGTCTATTGACTTTTTCCTTAGTTTTGCATTTAATTCTGAGTTGTTGCAATCTATCTAGGTGCTGTTTGCGTTCGCGCTGATTGTGTCGTTGTTGTTTAGCCTTGGTCTCGTCACGTGATGTGGCATGTGACGACGACGCATTTCGCTGCTGCGTAGAATTGTCCACTTCTTCTTCTTCTTCACATAACTCCGGAATGGATTGAGGTAGCTGAGTAATCTTTTCAGCATTAGATCTATCTTGTCGAGCACTGTTTGTTCATGTCGTTAACATCGTAGTGTCCTCTTCGCCCGACTTGTAATTTCTAACTACTTTGGTTTGTAACCCGCAAAGAAAATGATTATTGGTTAGAAAGTCACTGGTTGTATTTATTATTTACGATTCTTGGTTATGTTTTTAGTTATTATTTTGTCGTACGCAAAAATTGACACCTCTGACAGGATGAGCCGCTCGGTGGCTACAGCGGTCTTAGGCATACTGAACCGTTCGAAACCAGAGGTTCGCAGCGCGGCTCCCACCACGGCTTGATGACGTCAGAACGATACGTTTGTGAGTGAAGCATGAAGCCAAAGGATCGACCTATACTATCGTGCATTTACATTTAATTTACTGCTCATTCTCGACGAGTGATTGCCACGGACCCGAGAGCAACATTTGGTGACGCTCACTTTCGGAGCATAAGGGACTGAGTTGTAAGACGTTGTCTCGTCAAAATGCGATGGATAGACACTTTACATACTAACACCTGACACACGTGCAGCTTGCCGTACGGACTAGAGGTGGGTTTACGATTAGAGACTCGAGAATCAAGAATTGTACTTAATGACTCGATAAACACACGGAAAACGAATAATAATGAGATTTGCAGTTTATGATTGAATTAGCAACTGTTAAGTCTAGCCAATCAGAATCGTAGAAGATAAAAGCAGCCGACATAACCTGGAAACATGGACAAGAGTGCATATTATTTACATATATTTAATTAGTTGTGATTACTGCTTCTGTAAACGTTTTGAAAAACTCGTGATATATTATAGAAGGGGAAACCGATGTCAACATTGGGCATTTACATCAATATATCTGAAATAAAACATGGCGATGAATTGTTCTTTAAAGTACGAGTATACTGCCTCTCGATTAAAACAATTATTCGCATACGATTTCACAATACGACATAACTTAAATCCAATATGTAAATACAATTTCCAGCCAACAACAACTGTCGCTGTGCTCTGATTGGCTACTTTGTCTTGACTTGTACTTAAGATATAAAATATAACGATCTATTAAGTCACGCCAAGAACGCACACGACCCATCAAGACCCTCACATGACAGTCATAAACTAATACCCTCGAACACATTGATTCATAGCTTTAGCACATTGCACACTTACTCTGTTAAGTCAATCGCAAATCCACCTTGAGACTTGCCGGAGGAACGTGTGAATGTGTGCTGCACACCCCCGCACTTCTTTAGTCAGTTGTTCGCTTCCTGCAGCGCCGTCCTTCTTTGCATCACGCACAGTTCCCTCCCTCTGGAACTTCGTCTCGTTGTTACACGCGAAGTCAGATCGGTGCCTGATTCTCGCCTCCGTCGCCTCTGCACCCCTCAGTCTTGTCCTTACATTCCCGATAACACTTTATAAAAATAGCTAATTTTGCTGGAAAGAAAATCTTGTCACCTCCGCCATCATTCCCTCTACAATAATTGTAGTGGCTGCGAACGGAACTGACAACAGCAGAATGGCCAGACGTGCTCGCAAACGCCCAAAATTGTCCTTCTAGCGTCAAATACACACTTTCCCATCAGTCTGTTTCAGGAGTTCCCCTTTTGGTAACGTAAGAACACCGTAAGACACTAATTTGGGATACGCAGTATGTTAATTTGTTTCATTATTTTAACGTTAGATTATTTTCTTTTTGTTATTCACTCATTCAAATTGTGATTTTGAGGGTAAAGCTAATCGAAAATGTTCAGTTTTTTTTTTTTTTTTTTTTTTTTGCAGTGCATGTAAATTTCAATCTAATTTCAATGGCGTTTTCTGTGAATCAAATTGAATTTTTGTTATTACAGCAAAATTTTAAGCGATTTGCTTTACAAAAGTAACCATAATTGCAAAGTGGAATCATTTTTAACGAAACTGATACAGTGAAGTACCCGGAATATATTTAACGGGAAAACCGAATGAGGCAAATATGTATATAAGCGTTTCACAGTAAAGTGAACACTTTAGAGTATTAATAAATTTTACCTCTTAGCCATCTTTTATTCTGTAACCAGCTTTTAAAATAAATATTGCCGTGTAGTTAATAAACACAGTACGTATATTCCACCGCACTCGGAAATTAATGCTTAAGTCTAGAATACAATACATTCATTTACTATTGTTCCAAATGAGACAGCTTTCAAAAGTGCCCACTTTACCGTGAATAGCCAATAAATATGTAACGTTCTATTTATTCCATTTTTGCCTGTAGTTTTTTTTTTTTTTTTTTTTTTTTCCCCCCTTCAGAAATCGAGTGCTGGGAAACATGACACACAGTATTAATATGGTTGGACGGGAAGAGAGGAGAGGGCATGGAAGTGAGAAACGAGAGGTTATAGTCGTGACGAGCCACATTTCACGAGCAGAAATTGCGAGCTAAACAGTGGATACGTGTTCCTGAAACATTTGATGTCGCGTTCTGCTCATCGTGTGCTGTTAATGGGATCAGGAGCGATGCAATAACAGAATTACACCAGGCGCTCGTGCAGGGGGCGACGGGGAGAGCAAAAAAAAAAAAAAAAACAAACAAACAAAAAAACACGACAGTTGTCCAGTTATATAAAAAATAAAATAAAAATAAACGGTCGTAAATTCTGTATCCTCGGGCATACGTTCTGTTGTTTGTGGGTTGAAAAACGTGTGTGTTGAATTACGCAAAGACTGCTGAGGGTATCCAGCTGTAGAAATGGAAAGAAATATTTGTAATTAACAACCGAAAATATTTCAAACTATTTAAAATATGATACTGCATTCGCTTTTATTTAACACGGCATAATTAAGCAATTCTTTACAAGGGTTAACCAGTAAACAGGCTGTTTGTGCTATGTGCACGGATATTAAAAAAAATTACAATCTACAAAAATTAAATGAAAATCTGTATAACATTTTCGATTGGTAACCTACGTGTTCGAACGCTAAAATATTTAATCATCGATTTTTTTAATCGCAGGGGCCGCAGTGGTGTAATGGTTAGACTACTCGCCTCCCACCAAGGCGAACCGGGCTCGATTCCCCGCGGGGTCGCTCCCTGATTTTCGCACGTAGGAATCGTACCAGACGATGCCGCTGTTAGGCGGGTTTTCTCGGAGATCTCCGGTTTCCCCCCGCCCTCCCATTCCGGCGCTGCCCCATACTCGCCTGGATTCACCCTCGTAGGCTCTTGAAGACATCGAAGTTACGAGCCGCCCAAATCTCTTCACTCACTCGCTCGCTGGGTTGGTGCACGACTGTTCACGCCCACAACCCGGCACGCACTGCCTTGTCCTCGTGGAATCGACCTCCTCCCCCCTCCCCCCCGCGAAGGCAAAAATACCTTACGCGACCGAGCCTCATAAACTGCCGGCTCGGAGGCCTGACGCGCTTTTATATCGGTCGCCATGACCATCTGGAAGGATCAACGCACCCGAGTCATGCAGGAGTGGAGAAACGAGGTCAGTAAACCAGAAAATTCTCCAGATAAATGCGGAAATCCTATCCGCCGAAGGTCAAGAGCGCGTGAGCCACCAAAGGGTTATCGCGGAGCAATGCCGTCATAACTCAAAGCCATGGCAGTATTATAGCTCGCCTGTCATTCAAAAATTCCTTTATGAATCGCCGCTATCGTATAACTACTCCGTCCCCGACACACTCTTCGCTCACTTGGGCGGGGCAACGCCGCCACACGAAACACAACATACATTTTAACCATAAAGTGTAAAACTTAACATAGAGGACATATATAGGAAACAACCTAACACGTCATGTATGGGATGATTTTTTTAAAAAGGGTTGATTCAATGGTGTCCGTGGAATCATTGTGAGGCTAGCTAAAGGCTGTTCACAGTAAAATGAGCACATTTGAAAACCCTGCTTAAGGTCTAATTGTATGCACGTTGTGCATTCTTTCGCCTTACGTAAATTAAAATTGTCATGGGTCTCACCACTTTATTCGTCTATCGGTCAAGTGAAACTTTGAAATTATTAGAAAAGTCAATATTTCACAAATCTGCTCTTTTTTTTCGCTTCCATACATAAAAAACACAAAACGAAATAAATAATTTAAGTAATAACAAATAGTTACATAACACTTTTATTTCGACGTTATTAATACTTTTATTTCCCCAGCTGAACGCCATCACTGGTGTTATGGTGAAAAATTCTTAATGTTTGAGTATTTGTTCAGCTTCATGGAGTATTAACGAAGTGAAGTCCGTTATCTGCCTACCACGCCGGCTCTGATCACTTCAAGGGTAAAAATAGTTGTTGTGTTCTCAATGATGTTTATTGTATCTGTCAGAGACATACACACACCGGTAGCGATTTTCAAACCACCGCGCGCACGAGTCCTTTCCCACCGCGACTAAGTGCCTGCAGGACCCTTGACACAGGCTCGGAGGTCACCCCATGCAACTCCTTCCTTTTCATTACACTTGTGGGTTTTCCTGAGGCCCGGTTTATCGGCAAAGATGCGCGATACGTGCTAAAATTTCACGGGCAAGCTACTGTGTGCATGGGACAGTTAGTCTCCCCAAGAAAAAGGGGGGAGGGGGTCCGGGGGCCCTCCCCAGGAAAATTAGGATTTGAAGGTGCCAAATGGTGCCATTAAAATTTTTTTTTCATACCTAAATATAAAGTACACCGCTTGTAAAAATATTAATATTGTTTAACATAAAATTTGCCCGAGTGAAAAATATTACAAAGATACCTTCATCAAACCCTGAACCTTGTCCACTCAAAATCAATATTATTTTAATACCCATCGACAGTGAGGTATTTACATACGGAGCAATTTTGTTCGTACAGAAGTGTAGACACGAAAAATGATTATTCGTTTGTGTAAAGATGGAAAGCAGTCAAATCTATTTTTACCAAATTCTTTAAGAGACAAAAACGAATTTATGTGAACTTCAGAACGCTCGTTTTTTTGAACAGCATTGCACAGATTGTTAAGGTCACATTACTCAGTTGCTGTCCACGTGTTAACATTCTTTGAAAACAATAAATATAGCCAGCAAAACAATTTTGTTTATATTGTTACATCCAGGTAGCCACGAGTGTTTCTGATAAATTTTTTTTGGAAATGTCGTACAAAATTACCTTTCTTGCGTGTTGTCGTGATCGTAATTTCAGGTGTCGGCCTACACTCTTTTATAATGTCACATCTTTCCTGAAAAGTGAAAGCACTTCTGGAAAAATGCTTCTCTCGTAATCCACACACACCACACTTACACTCATATGTTTCTGTTGCACTCATTCTATCTACACGGTTCTCATTCTTACACAGTAATTTTATAACTTTTATGTAGGATATACATATCACACGAATATGTATAACATTCTCAGCACCAAAACTAAATTAAACAAAAACAACACGATTCGTGTTGTGCGCACGAACTTGCCCACGCATCGATCTAGTTACTGTAAACTACACGACGCCAACTTCCTGCGGCTAGGCCGGCTTCGCCTATGTCCGCTTCAGTTCGGTGAAGAAAGCACTACCATCGTAGCTTCTAACACAGGTTGACGCAGCCATAAGCCCCCGCTCCTCCCCGGGCGGGCTTCCTACCCTGCCGCGCCACAGTCGGCTGGGAAACCACTGCGACCGCCTACCTGCTGAAAGCATTACTTACAGCGCTTCCAAACGTCTTGGTTTTGCTAGCCAACGAACGAGTTGTTGTCTTATAATGTACAGTATTGTTTCCCGAGTAGAATGTGTACCGCATGAGTGAAAAGTTACCTTAAAGCAAATATAAGTTATAAGTTAATATTTATTTTAAATATAACATTGTCAGGAAACTGTCTGGGCAAGCACTGCTCGCCTTGCTTGCCCTAACGAGATGTCACTGACGCCAAATCCCGCTCGTAAGATCGGACCACATCCTCTCCGGCTCACCAACCCTCTTGTCCATTACCATTAAGTATTTAGGTTCTTCACTAAGATCTAGACTTTGGCGCCCCAACCGTCTGACCGCAAAGGAGTCAACCGGCTCACCTCTCCTCAGAGCCGTCACAATATGCCGTGACTGCACTCTTCTGAGAGGCAGATACCCCCTTTAGCTATACAGCTCGGTGTAGGGAACACCACGGGTAGCCCTCGTTTGCCGGCTCTTGATAGTCGCCCAGCGGTACCACAAGGAGATGGAGGTCCCAAAGTCAGCAGAGGCTATAGGCTTGCGCATGACTAACTATTGTCGCAACCATGTTGCATATGGGCTCCAATACTAGGGCTTGACAGAATCCCCGACATTTCATTGTCCATGTGCTCTCTCTAAAAGCTGGCATGCTGTCTTTACGGCAAAACTTGCCATAACGAGCGGTAGAAATGTTCAATTAGCAAATTAACGTAGACAGTAAAACAACTGCCGCTATCCCATACGATCAAGGTTATGATAGTAAGATTCTTTGTGTGGAGGCCACGAGCGAATCACTCAGCTCGGATGTGTGGGTTTAAGAATATTTCCTACCATCGTGAAGAGTGACCATGTATATGTAAATTAATGATGCCACAGTTTGCATTTTGATTTGGGGTGGGGAAGGATTGTTGGGTGCCAGATAATTTTTTTTTTTTGACGGCATTGGTGGCCGTAAGTGTGCCGGCGAGTTTTTTTTTGCCGTGGAAGTGGTTTGTTTTACTGATTTTTTTTCTTAAATAATTTCGGCAAAGTAAAAACTGGACATTTTAATGAATTTCCGCAAGTTCTTAAAAATAGTAATATTAATAATAATAACGCAATATGTTAAAAAAATTAATAAATTTGTAAATGTTTATTGCTCTTGAACTCTCTTCGAAGTGTCAGCAAACAAGTATTTATATTGGTTATTAGTCTAAATTAACTTCTTTTTTTTCCCCGGAAATATTTGAATTTTAGAAATTTGAACGCTTCTTTGCCTTAGAGACGGAAACGATGATGACATTTATGTTTGATAGTATTTTTGAATTCCTTTTTTCAATGTTTGGCCAATTTTTTATTTTTAAGGTTAATACCACAATTATTGACAATGCCATTTGGGTCGGCTGAATTAAATAAACAAATAAATAAATATTGCACAAAAGTTTTCTGAACTGAGACGGGGTGTCTCATATTGACAATTTCCGTGCGTGAGCCACGCCTAGTCCTCCTAGCAACACGACGCAATTTTCACTTAACGGTTACAATTGATTGACGTCCGTTTCAATATCCCGCAGAAAATATGACGTGACAACGTGACGAAAGAGTCCTACCTTTGCCGTGGAAGCACCAAGCCGTCTTCGTGTGCTGCCTAGAGGCAGCTACTTCGCAGAATACCGGCCGTCAAGTGGGGCCAGCTGGTTCACAGCGCGGATTTACCTGCACGAGCGCCCTCGTGTAACGCAGCAGAGCGACTGACACGAGGCGCGCCTATGCCTGACGGGAGAGTTCCTGGCTCGCTGCACGCAGCGCTAGTGTCGTCACGACTTTCAGCCATGCAGGCGCTGTGGGGGTCCCGCGGCGTCAGTGAATGAGGGCGCGTTTACACGGCGATAGTACCTCTCGCAATAGATCCTGTCGCGAGAGTTACTCTCACATTACTATCACCGTGTAAACTGCATGATAGTTACTGTCGTACAGTCGCGATAGCACTATCGTGATATCAGATCGAGCTAAATAGTTTATAGTAACTGTCGTGACAGAAAATGCAACTATCGCAGTGTAAACCGTGTAGCATCTCTATCGTGATAATGCGGGTCAGAAATTTGTATACGTGTGTTCATGTTGACAGTAAAATTGCAGAATTATTTGGATTCTGTTAATATCTGTCGCTGTTCTTACACTGTGTGGCGGTATGACAGGACGTATATTATCATAAAGGTAGTATGACACGACACTACTGACACCATATTTACTATCATATAATAAACCACGGGAATAATATATGTTTACATGTCATTAATATCCTGTCACGATATTTAACTACCCAAAAAAATTCCAACCTCTTGACATAATGATATAAATGTAGGGCCTATCAATGTATTTATACAAGTGCTGTCGGACATGTCCCTGTTGAGGTTAACTACCACAGCATGTCTCGATCGTGTGTGCAAACAGGTAATATCGTGGCAGTGACTGTCACACACTTTCGTGATAGCTACCACGCCCTAAGGGCACGTTGACACGATGGTAGTATCTGCCATCGTGTTGTTCATATGCAAAAGAACGCGAAGAAACCCGCAATTCTGGGAGCGCTTCGCGAAGCTCAATAAACTGGCGCAAGAAAACTGATTCTCTAACAGAAAACTCTTTAAAAACAGCTGAAATAATTTTTCATTGAATGAGCATTTTATAACACAGATGAATATATAAACAAAATAAATTAATAAGTTACTGTATAAAATTCCATTGTACGCATTTATTGTTCCAGTTTTTTTCTTTCCCTTATTTATTCTGTTTCAGTAAAACGATGACGCACTACAGCAGGTTGGAAGAAGATTATTCACAATGATGAGTGTACGTGCAATCTCTCTCTCTCTCTCTCTCTCTCTCTCTCTCTCTCTCTCTCTCTCTCTCTCACTCACTCACCACACACACACACGCATATATATATATATATATATATATATATATATATATATATATATATATATATATATATATATATATATATATATATATATATACGCATATATATATATATATATATATGCGTATATATACGTATATATATATGCGTATATATGCGTATACACACGCATATATATATATATATATATATATATGCGTGTGTGTACTATCTCCAGTGTATAAACTTTGTAAACTGAAATTTGACTTGTCCAATATCTTAGTACAGCTATGTATTAAAAAAAAAAAGATCTTATGGACGCAATAAAACAAATAAACAATAATTGGCGAGCGTCATGTGGTGATTCACCTAGACCAGATTCACAGTCTATATCGGTGGTAGGTGGCACACACGCCTCGGCCATGGCTAGGACGATACTGATACCGCAATGCCACACATCAGTAATACTGATAGTATTACAAATACTGATGGTTGAATATCCAAACATTCCATTATTCCACTCCACACACGGTTATCATTACTGTCAATATTTTCCGGTACTCTCAGTATTACAGACCGTGTAGGGTCTGCTTAAGTCATCAGTTGAAAGCAATTTTATTTACCTCTGCGTGGGTCTAAAATTTAATTCCGATGTCTGATTGGAATTACGTAACATTTTAACGCGTTAGGTCCCGTATTGGGGAGGAGAGCCCTTCATTTTGGCTCATTAAAAGCCAGGGTAAGCCGCAGGCTCGTGGAGTAGTAGCTCATGGATTTCAGCTTTCAGAAGTATAATGAGATTATTCAGGTCACGTGTTCAAGGGGCCGGGTTTGAGTCCCCAGTCAGATAGCACCATGCTAATTATTAAAATGTAAATTGATGGACTCATTTTTGAGAGTCAGTATCAGGGACTTTAAATGTTTGTTCATACAAAAAAAAAACTGTTTGCAGTATTAAATTTGTAAGATGTGAAATAATTATCGAATATGTGATTGTTACGCAATATTGGAAATTGCGTATTTTTTAAATTTTTGGCGCTACATCACTTTTTAAAACAATTCTATGTAGCCAAATAATAGTCAATAATTTCATATATATATATATATATATATATATATATATATATATATATATAGAAAGAGAGAGAGAGAGAGAGCGAGAGAGAGAGAGACGGTTTTCCTTTGCAAAAGGACTCGTGTCCTTCAAACACAGTCCATTAAAACAAATTTATTGGTTCTTGCTTTGTTGTTTTAAGGCGAATGATCACCTTGGTTAACGATATTAAGTTCTAAGTAGTATTTTAATATTTCTTGTGGTTACTTCCTATGTAAGGCTCTTGAAATTCATTGTGTGAGCTATATAACAGGACGTTGCAAAACAAAATTTACTTTTGAATTCCATTAACTTCTGCATTTGTTTATGCTCTTAGCTGATGTCAACTAAGCTACAACAAATTATGTAATCTTGTTTTTATATTCATAACTAGTTACATTTTTTGGCACTTTGTGCCAACCAAGCACCAAAAGCAAGACATAATTACGTGAAAATGACATGCGTTATTTTTTTTTTTTAACAATCTTGTCTTAAATCTAATGAAATATTCTGAATACATCTTCGTCACAATGCGTGTGCAACTCAGACTCCTTGCTGTAAAGTTGCATACTTGTGAGTTATCTGAACACGTGAAGATAAAACAGGGAAACGCTAACCACGATGCTACGCAATGAAATATTCTGAATACATCTTCATCACAATGCGTGTGCAACTCAGACTCCTTGCTGTAAAGTTGCATACTTGTGAGTTATCTGAACACGTGAAGATAAAACAGGGAAACGCTAACCACGATGCTACGCAATTAAAAAAAAAAAAGCAGAAAATACTTTATTTCTATGAATACACGTGTCGTATTTGACAGTTCCATTACTATCACGAGATTGTCACCATCTGCGATGGTAACACAATTGTCGCTAAATGTAATGATGCCACAGTGAACTTAGGATTGGTACAGCGATAGCAGATATAAAATACGGCTTCCAAAATTTTTTATATTAATTTTTAAACTATAAAATTTTAATTACAAAAGTTTGTCGAATTCTCCGCTCCAGAATCCGCAGTTTGTATTCTATTATGGCTAGAGGCAAGTTTATGTGGTGAATAGCGATAAAACCGCAAATGACCTCCATCGAGATGTATGTTAATACACCGCATAACACCGAAATGTATGTTAATACACCGTATAACACCGAAATGTATGTTTATACACCGCATAAAACCGAAATGTATGTTAATACACCGCATAACACCGAAATTTACGCCAAGGCATGAAATAAAACTGAACTAACAAAAGTATTCCATTTTATCTGTAGAACTGTAATTATTTATTGTAACAAGTTATATCCCATTCCATATATTCATGTAATATTAGGACCAAAGAGAATACCCATTGTCTCAAATTTTAACATTTGTACTTATCAGAAAATACTGAAAACCTAAAACATGACTATATGTCAGTTATTAAATATGAAATAAATTGCTTAATCTCGATTAGACTAAAACCGTTTTAAAAATGGCCTGCTTAGTAATTTTACTTAATTGAATAATTGGTCTGTAAACACTAAGCAAATTGGTCCGTCTTGAAAAATGTTTGCTGGCTACAATAAGCCTCAATTTTTTAGTCTCTTCAGAAACGTTTCCTCTTTCTAGGTCTCTAAATGCAATATATTACGAACTTGACTCATATACTCCTTGAAAATGTATTTTTGTTAACTATATATTGTGTTTCCAAAAGTAAAAGCAATAAAACCTAATTATTAAGATTTTGAAACGAAATTTAGATAAAAAAAAAAAAAGGCTTAAAATCCTGCCTCGACTAGCGTGAAGCTAGACACCATGTTAAAGTGCGTGTTGATATGCCATATGTTCAAACATGAAACCACGTTGAAAGGCGTCACCGTGGAAAAGAGGTGACACCACACTGATCTATAGAAATGTTGCAAATGGATACCATTAGAAGCAGGGTCATCAATCAATGGCGAATGTATTTTCAGAAAGTCTATGTTATGGTTACCACTCCATGAGATTACTAAGCACGATAATATTGCTTGCACTGTGTGTTTGGCCGTTTAATGCTCTCACCACATAAAGAAGTACGAATACATGTTGCAAAAAATCGTTCACAACAAAAATTGTTCGTATTCACAGCAGTGTTTTGGGAAAGGTACTTCATTCTAAAGCAATAGTGCCAGAAACAGATAGCCTACTGAGACACGTCTACACACAAAGGAAAAAACAATTGTTCGTATTCACAGCAGTGTTTTGGGAAAGGTACTTCATTCTAAAGCAATAGTACCAGAAACAGATAGCCTACTGAGACACGTCTACACACAAAGGAAAAAACAATTGTTCGTATTCACAGCAGTGTTTTGGGAAAGGTACTTCATTCTAAAGCAATAGTGCCAGAAACAGATAGCCTGCTGAGACACGTCTACACACAAAGGAAAAAACACTTGTTTGTATGAATTACTTTCGAGGGTCTCTTCACTCAATATTTAATATTATACGTTTACCTAGTTTGAATACTGTGTAGTACACAGAGAAATAACTTTTTCTTCTTTCCAACGTATGGCTTTTAAAATAAAATAACCTGAAACGTCGGTAAATACCTTATGAAAGCAGTTAATTCATTTCCTTCAGTGATAACGCTCGGTTTTTAGACTGTATAAATATAAGAATCTACAACTAAAATTTAATTTTCAAAAATCAATATTTTTGAAAAGAAACAAAACGATTTATGTAAGGATGCATTAACACTGTAAATTCAGACATACACGAGGCAGCGTGTATTAGTTCATCTTAAGCCAATTGTAATATTTCCCGTATTATTTTAGTGTTTGGAATTAATTTAAATCCCAATTCACAATCACTGGCTTTTTATGAGTGTAAAAGTTAATTTCCCTAGTTCACAATCGCATTTCATTTGTAATGACAAATAATTGCAAGTGACGTTTTAGTTCTCCAAGATAAATTTCCCTTTCGTAATTAGTGATGTTTAGCGTCGAATAGGCGCAACAGTTTAATTAGCATATGATGACAGTTTAATGTGTTTAATGCGCAGTGTGAAATACGCGTTACGTGATCGCTGAAATGCATAATTAATTGGCGCGTCACGTTCGTCGTGGAAAAGCGTCTGAATTAACATGTAGCAAAGACTGACAACACAACAAATACTTTTTGATTAGGTAGTCTTTAAAGCAGGGTGGCAAACTCATTTTCAAATGTTTAATTTTAGCCGCACTTTCTTAACAAAAGAAACTGAAATAAATATATTTCAAGGTTTCTTGGTGAGCCTGGAATAATGGCATAAACTAAGATGAATAAGTATCTGTAGGTTTACTTAACCTTGCTGCTATCTGTTAGCAAGCGCTCTCACAAAAAAAAAAACGCGTACACTGCCACGCCATCTGTTGACTAGTGCGTCATATTAAAGATGGAACACTGAGTGTCACAGCACCTGTATGTCGCTCTCATCAAATCATTTCATGGAAATAATGTCGGTCACTACCCTTATTTCGACTTAATTCTCACGACGTAGTAAACTTCGGGATTTAAATATGGATTACTAAGCCACGTGTCGCAAATAACCCTACACATTATGCAGACACCCAGTGTCCAGTTTTAAGTAATTTCTTCATTATTTGTAATAAAATAGTGCTTAAGGTCCAACTTCAAAGATGTGCACCGCCCTAACGATTCACTATAGACCATAGAAAGTACATATTGCTGTGGTCG
This sequence comes from Dryococelus australis, assembly GCA_029891345.1. NCBI lineage: Eukaryota > Metazoa > Arthropoda > Insecta > Phasmatodea > Phasmatidae > Dryococelus > Dryococelus australis. The sequence goes on along the minus strand of CM057006.1, from coordinate 51,690,698 downwards.
CCACCAGCAAGGGTTGTCCGGAGGAAGCGCGACCTCGGGAGCCAGTCCGGCTAGTTACGGCGACACACCGGCGGGGAATGGTTAACAAGCTCGGGCCCGACAGTATATAAGGGACGGGGATAGTGGTGGCTCGCGGCCATCTTGCCCCAGCCAGCCGGAGGACCTGCCGGATCGACGTCTGGCGGGAGGACCACCGGTCCGGTGGTCCTGGGTCGTCGCCGTCGAGAGAGCCCCTATGCAGCCGCCTTCGTTACCCCAGGGTAAATATAATCCCACGACAGGGAGATATAGGTTGCGTGAGGCGACGGGATAGACGAAGGCCAGTCATTAATCTCCTCGCGAGCAAGAGCTCCTTAGTGTCACACATCTTTGGCTCTTTAAAGTGAATTAGAGTATTCCTGCCACTAACTGATGCCCCTGTATTAGTTAAACCGCATCCTGCTCAGCGGTATATGTATATCGTCTTAGCAAAGAATAAAGTAGTGTTTTTGTATAAATGAGTGCCTTACTTCTGACTACGAATATCCCCCTTTAGAGTGCGTGTCCTTTCCCCTCTGGAAGGGCGACGGCAATATATTTACGTCTCATTTTTTTACGATTAACGTGCTACCCAAGTTTGTTGGTCTAATTAAGATACGTCCTGTACAAATGAAAAGTAATCGTTGCCGTTACTTTCGTCGTACTGTCAAAATCTTGACTTCTTAAGCTGGAGTCACAATACCCCGACGAACACGACACGACAACTCCGACAGGAACGAAATCCGAGTAGCAGCCGATGAAAAGAAAGGTCACTGTGACGTCAGTCCGACAAAATCGTACACCCGACAGTCCGACAAAAGTATACTCCATTTCTACTTTCCGTCGTTTCGGGATCGTCGGGGCGCGCAACAAATGTAAATACAACATTAAAAAACAAAATTTCGTGCGTATTTCCCTACTGTAGTAAATAATAAATTATGTTGGCGCCAAAATAACGTTCCGGGGTTTTTTAAATACTTTTCATCTCTCGTGTAAATTCAAATATCGTCAAAAGCAAAATAATAATTCACTTTATCGCGAGTTTCAAAAAGTAAATATTTGATATTATAAGGATACCTTGCCGTTTTAGAATTTTCCAACAGCCAACACATTTGTCGGGCAGATTTCGTCAGGGTATTGTGAACACTGAAAAATATATAATTTAAAATTCCGTCGAGCGCTGACGTCATTCTTCGTTATCGCGTTGTAAGAATACATGTACGCTGTGATAGAAACTATATTGTTAAATTTTCCAACGTTCTCGGGTAGGTAGCTCAATACGCGTTACAATATGTGACTGCAGTGCTCTATTGCGAGGCGAGGTCTTTACATACGTTTATATATGGAGCAGCATAGTATACTTATTCAGAGTTTATTCAAACGTTTTGAATCCAACATTTGAAAAATCATTCCAAGTATGACGTGATTAGTTGTTTCCTAAATATGCCACGTATCTAGCGTGTTTTGTATTTCTCTTAACATAAAATAATTTTACTTTGGTTTCAATTAAAATTTTAGCTATAATTCAGTGTTAAATTATAATGTTTAATTTGTAATTAACACGAATAAAAACAGGGATAAAATAGGTTGGCAATACCTAGCGAGAAATAGTTCTCGTGCAAAATGTTATTGAAGTGAGTGCGCCCGAATGCGGGGAGCAGTCTGTTCGGTGTAATTTTACAGACTTAGTTAAAATTTGTTTTAATGAGGCGGAGGAATATCGTGGAAGTAGAACTTTAGCAGGGTTTCAGAAAAGTGCGAAGTAACCGTGAATGGACTATAGACCTGGTTATGCTTTGTTTCCACGAGGCGGAGGAATGGACAGGATGTAGAACTTTAAACAGGGCTGCAGAAAAGTCGGAAGTAACCGTGAATGGACAAGGAATTAGAAGCGGAGTGGAGGGGGTGGCAACGAAACGTGAATTAATCGCAGGGCGGGCAGGCGTTATGAAAACTGCTGCCTCCCCCCTCCCTAGGTGTTCTCAAACTCGTGGACACTACCGAGCAGGGCAATCAATCTTCGTTAGCGCCCCTAGGGAGAAGCACGCGTGATGTGCGGAGGTGGTGTGTGGGTTGGATAGCCATAATTCGTGCAGGCGCCGCCCGTGGACCTCATCCCCGCGAGAACACCAGGAGCGCAGAGAAACAGCGGAAATGAAAATAATGCTAACTAAATGACAGCATGGATGTAAAACATGATTGTTACAGTGTCATTTCAGCGGAAGGGGCTCCGGGAGTAGCTCCCCTCTGGGTACACCTTTAATAAATAATAAAATTGGAAATTATATTGTTATTTTATTTTTTATTCAACTTGAGTGCGCGCCAAATATTTATAGTAATAGAGCCATATTGGAAGGCGCTAAAATACGCACATAAATTGTAATCGTAGACTATATGCAACTATGTTGTTGAATAATGAATGTCAGAATGACATGTTCAACAAACTGAAAATTGATGTGCCCAATTCCGAAACGTCTCTTGTGCCCATTTTCTTCTTTCAGTATTAATTTTTAGCGTATCGGATTTTTGATATAATTTAATCTATAAATATGGATAATTATCCCAGCAGAACGTCCTTTAGCCTTTTTAAAATTAAAAGTGACAGTTGCCTGCAGTTTCAAAGTGTTTCATCTCCTAAGGTTGAAGAATTAATACCTTACTTGAGATACAAAATGCTACTGTAGGGATGTATCTCCTTAGCCTCTCGCAGTTCCATGAAGCCTCTTTGTCCAATTTTTTATTTCCAAAGTGTCTCTTGTCCTCATTATACATTTCCAGAATATGTAATGCCCTACGTACTGTTTCAAAAGCGTCCATTTTGCAACATAGTTTCGCCTTTTACTCAACCAATAATTTCCTTAGTAGATATCCGTTAAATATCAACTGTATAATAACCAAGGTCGGTGTTTCAAACGATAATAATGGTATTAGCTGGTAAAGTATCGTCTCGTGAGGTGTTTTACTATCCAGAAATTTTGTTCAGTCGACAAGAGACGTCTAGAAATTGGCCACATCAATTACGTTATTGTGGAAGTATTATTATACACACTACACATTATTTTTAAAAATACATTGATATAAAAAATACACAGAACACAACGTGCATTCTATGATGTGAAGTTACATTGGCACTGACAAATTCTTAACACATTGAGGTCTGCGCACATTTACTGACAGGTAAGGCAAATTACAAGTGAGTCACTTGTATCCACTACTGCAAGAACACCGGTTTTGATGGTGTATGTGTTTAGAACTCACCATCGTCCTATTGGTTCATATCACACCGGTCACTACCCTGTACTTTACAGCGTTCATTATTGGCCGTTCATCAACCAATGGAAAGCCGAGCTGATAGTGACCCAATAAAATTTCCTTCATCGCATAAAAGGATTTACACCGAATCATGTCCCTTTGAGTGGCTATAAGAAATAAATTATATCTTTAGCAATATCATTTTTACTGCGCTGTCGTGTTCTTGTGAAGTCATGTTAAACTCTAGACGAACAAAGACTGCATATCCATGCGAGTTTTGTTCTGAACAACAAAGACATTTTCAAATTAGCTTTGCTCGCTACACTCTAAGAAATTATTCGGAAATTTACCATACCAGTGTATACACTTAGTGAGAAAGCAGGACTGGTAATTTTTTCCCTTATACATTCATTGTAACGTTCCTACATTTTTTCAGGAAACAGTCAAATGCGTAGAGAAGTTACCAACTTTGTATAGTAGCGATGCTAAACATTCCTATATCTGCAGCTTGATATGTGGTATTATAACCATACAGTGTATAGGTTAAAAACTTCCATTACACTTTAGGAAGTTTACTAGAAATCTTTAGCAGTGTACGCTCGAGCATAGTCTACAAAGTGTTAACTACCAACTTTATGTTTAGAAAGACATCTTATAATTTTGAAGTTTTGTCAAAACCGTTACTACAGCGTTTGGTCAAATAATGTTCCCATATGTTGCGGGCACAACACATTAAATTAAAATGTTTACTGTGCAATGCGGATTTAAGAGGATCTTGCCTCTTGTTCACAAAGAAGACGGCTACAGTGCAGCGGACCGAGACATATCTGAACTGGTCACTACAGAAGCTGTGCCGTGGTTAGATACTACGGGTGGATATAGGCTGTTCACCGGGAAAATGAGCACTTTTGAAAGCCCTGCTTAAGATCTATTTGTATGCGCATTGTGCCTTCTTCCACACTATGTCAAATTAATATTACCACGGGCCTCATCGCTTTATTCATGTGTCGGTCAAGTGAAACTGTGAAATTATTACAAACGTAAATATTTTGCAAATCTGATCCTTTCTACACTTTGATGCATTAGAAATAAAAATAAAAATAAAGAAATAATCTAAGTTATGACAAATGGTAAGTGACGCTTTTTATTCGACGTTAAGATATGGAACTATTCTCCATTCTTCGTTCCCAACTTTACTGGGCGCATGTCGCTCAGTTGGCCCATTAAAATATATGCAGGCAGGGGCAGTGGCTTTTTTCTAATGTTGATTTCATTTCAAAAGTGCTCACTTTATCGTGAAAAACCTTTAGTTGCCATACTAAATGAATAGCGGGCCGTGTGTATGGTGAATAAAAATATTTGTTTCCTTCGTAAAACTCGCACGCATTTGCGTGAGGGGCCAGAACGTACATAAGGCCACTACGACTACGTCAACTATTCCAATCTCTTCAATTAGGAAGTGGATTGGAGTGGAAGGGAAGGGAAAGGTTTGGGCGGCTCTTAACAACGAGGTCTTGAGAGCTGCTAAGCAGCGCCGGAATGCTAGATCGGGAGACCCCCGAGAAAACCTGCCGACCAACGGCATCGTCCGGCGCGATCCCCACGTAAGAAAAACCAAGGGGGGGGGGGGGGGTGACCCCACCGCGAATCGAAACCACCTTGGATGATGGGAGGTGACCGTTCCAGTTGCGATGCCAACCGCGATCCCAATAAATAGGGCCGCGGTTACACGGGATGCAGAACTACTTCACTTAAAACAAGCTCAGCTATTAAACGAACGAGTCCCGATCGCAGTTGTTTCTCGTTCAAAGTGAACCATTTTCACAAGTAGTTTCGAACGGCTTCTCTTCTCTGCTGCACTCCTATTGGCTGCTCCGAAGTAAACAAGCACTGTAAAAAATATTGCTGTATTTGGCGAGAATTCCTGCACTTGTTGGGTTAACTTAAGTTTAAGGTTGAATTTACTAATATCAACCCATTGTGCCACTACAGTAAAAGTGTAGGTTTCATAACAATTAAAAACATCAATTGTGATAAATTTTGGAGGCTATTATAATTAAATATCATACATTTTAAGTTCCATGTTTGTTGAGGTTAAAATTTCCATTGATTTAATTCTGCTTTGAGTTTGTAAACCGCGAAAACGCGTTGTGTTTTTAAACTTGTTCAGACATGGCAACTGAATGTATTTAGCTGAATGTGTTTAACAGCAATCATGACGTACGTTAAGTTCATTCTACTCAGGTTGAGAAGCTCAATGCTTTTAGTTTGGCAAATAGAAATTCTCGCCACCAGGGTGCACTGGTGCCACATGTGTACCGGATTTTTCCATTTTGTAAGTAAGCAGTTGGAACAATTGCATTTTTCATCAAAAAAAGCTGGGATGGCAAGCGTTTGGAAAAAATATATATTGTTCTAAAATCAAATATGCCCATATATCTAAGGAAAACAGTTTACGAGCAGTGCATTCTTCCAGTGCTGACTTACAGCTGTGAGACCTGAATACTCAATGAATTTACAAAAGGAGAACTTAGAACAGCCAAAAGAGCTATGGAAAGGACAATGCTTGGTTTTACTAGAAAAGACAATAAAAAAGCAATAGACATCAGATCAGCTACTAAAGTCAAAGACATCTTGGAGATGACAGACACCTTGAAGTGGTAATGGGCCGGCCATGTTGCTCAGACGAAAGATGAAAGATGGACAAAATCGGTGTTGGAATGGAGTCCAAGAAACCATCGGATACCAAGAGGAAGACCGCCAGACAGTTGGGACAAAGACATAAGCAGGGTTGCTGGAGTTAACTGGTAGAGAATCGCCCAAGACCGTTCTACCTGGAGAAGACTATCGAAATTCTACCTGAATTCCTATTTCTAAGAGGTCGCATCATTTCATGATTGAACTGGCTGATGATGATGATGATGATGAAATATAATTGTGTCCAGTCTTCCCTATTTTTATTGTGTTAGAACCTACGCAAGGAACAAACTTTGTTCTTTGCACTAGAATGAAATCATAACGAAATATGTCCACGTGTTGTTTAATATTCTGTTGTAAACTGAGTTTACAGAAACGCTGCTTGCACTGGTGGAAATTTTGAGCGTGGGCGAAACTTTCCAGGCTGTATATCTCCCGAACCCGATGTTTTTGGTGGCAAACGAAAGATCTTGTTTAGGGATGTCGATTTAAGCCACAGAAGTCAAGTATCGATTTCGTTAATTTCATTTCATCCCCGTATACCAAAGGAAGTGTTACCCCCTATTACCGACGTATTCGCATAAAACCCACGGCCATGCCCCATACACAGCCATACCCGGATTTTTTTGCCTAAGAAGGAAACGTTACGTCTAACTAGGTTGCGGCTTATTAATTTGTTTAACAAGTGGCGTTACCCAATGTCAAATACTTGCATGTGCAGCAGAAATTGACATGAAATCGGAAGCGGTGGATCGTCGCACACTTGCAGACAATCTACTACCCGACTGTCGATTTACTTAATAATTTATTCTACACATTTTACAACGTGTATGCAGGGCCACCAGTTTTTCCCGCAAAAGATTCATGCTCAAGGCAAATTTCGACGTCTTACGCGCAAGGTTGCAAATTTCATTTTGTTATTGACCGCGGGTCTGTGTGTGCGAGAAGACATTTCGTACTCGACTGGGCCAATCACAATAAAGTTACCTTGTTACTGAACGTCCGTAATTGGCTAGCAGACAGACACTTAACACGTATGCTAGTTAAAATCACCAAAACCACAATATTGGTTCTGAACTAGCGTGTTTCGAAGTACACTAGTCGTGGAATCTTTTCGCGAAAAACGCGCGGCCCTACGTATATGTCAGTTAACGACTTACTTTTGACGGCTAAAGAATGCCTTTTTGTCTTATTTTAAACACTGGCTTATTATAAGACTGTTGATTTTTTGGTTTGTCATAATAATTATTAACCTAATCGGTTTAACATTTTCATAAGAAACTACAGCATAAAACCAATATTAATAATAAAAATTCACGTGATCGAAAATTTGGGTGACTCCCTCTCTTCTGAGTTACGGAATTGGTGGGTACTAAGTCTAGTTTTAATCTGTCTATCTATTTCAGAATAATAAGGGGGAGATAAGGGAGAGAGACACGCACACAAACGCACAGGTATATGATTACGAACGAGAAAGTTGTGGTTCTTGGAAATAAAAGATAAAATATAATTGCTATAAAATCATTTCGGATGTTGACAGTATCATTCACATTTCAACCAATTGTAAACGTTAATGATGGGAATGTAGATTTTTTTGTGACATATTCTTTAAACGTATGGACGGTTGGCGATTTACTATACACCAATAACGGCAATTCAAAAGCTGAGATGCAGAAACTATAAAAGACGATTAGAACATGTTAGTATAATTATGTTTATTTGAAGTTCGTGATTTATTTTCGAGCGAGATACAATCTGAGGTATCACTTTATTGACGCAAATCTGTTCTTTTCGTATAAACGACACGAATTACCGCGAAAATATATAAAGATATAAAGAGTGTTCAGATTTTTTTTTTTCGCAACATAAATACGTAAACTTTCCTTGCACAAGATGGAGAATATTACCACTTGATTTATCGCATGACAGAAGTTCTTTATATTTTATACTCATGACAAAAAAGCCCTATAAAACTATAAGTAAGTATAATAGAATTAAATTTGATATAACATTTTTTATAATGTATCTTTATCGATGGCAATATAATTCTATACGATTCGTAAAGCGAATTCTATTAATTTTCACGCAATCTGGAAATGAAATTCTATTTATGTATTTAATGTTTTGTCGAACATTTGGGCAAAACATTACAAAAATCATTTACGGTCACAAATGGTGTTACTGAAATATTGTTAATAATAATGTAATAATAATAATAACATAGGTTACGAAGTGTTCGGTATCCAGGACAGAGCGAGATGAGACGTAATTTTCCCCCCCATCCCCTCTAAAATCGATTGCCTTAATAATTCATCTACGTGCCCATAAGCAAGGGGAGTTATTGTATATGTATACTTCTGTGCAGATGGCGTATTCCCATCGCCGCCTAAGGCTTCGTGTTCGGGCGCAACAATCCAAAGCGAAACAAAAACACATTTATCTGGTTTCCCTGGTCATGCGAGAGACAAATTCATTTTGTTAACAAATTATCGCTTTCGTCGTAAAAGGGCTGTAAAAAATATATGTACGTAGGCGAGCAAAGTGGGCATGATGACAAAGGGGGTCACGGGGCTAAGTCCTCCAGAGCCGATAATAAAAAAGAACAGCCAGATAAACTCGTTATCTGCTTTTGTGCAGTAGAACAACACGTTCCATTTACACATGCAATTCGTTTTCATCATCTTATACCACCGTGTGTGTGTGTGTGTGTGCATGTAAATACCTTTGCTACGGTTTTCGCGCACGTAACTTAATAACCTCATAGTGAAAAGAGAGAGAGAGAGAGAGAGAGAGAAAAGAGAGAGAGAGAGAGAGAGAGAGAGAGAGAGAGAGAGAGAGAGAGAGAGAGAGAGAGAGAGAGAGAGAGAGAGAGAGAGAGAGAGAGAGAGAGAGAGAGAGAGAGAGAGAGAGAGGAGAGAGAGAGAGAGAGAGGAGAGAGAGAGAGAGAGAGAGAGAGAGAGAGAGAGAGAGAGAGAGAGGGAGATGAGAGAAAGACAGTGTGTGTGTGTGGTGTGTGTGTAAGGGCGAGAAGATAACTCGTGCAAGTTGATAATTGAATAAAATATCTCTTATGCAACTCAAATAAAAATAGGATTTGGTATATGAAACACACACTAAAACTAGAACAGTGGAAATCACTCCAAATCAGTGAAGCCAATTAAAATGCATGTATTTTTTTCAAATTATTCTTGAGGTAGGGACGAGTAAACAAAGGAAAAATTATTATTTGTTGTTTTCCTTGCGTGTTTTCCTTGCCCGGACATACTATAAAACAAACTCAAGTAAGGTATGCCAACAGAGGTTCCGGGAAAAGTTTGGAGGCAGACATTCACCGAGTAAGTCTACCATTCGGGACCTGGCGAAGAAACTCGAAAACAAGATGACTTTATCTACACGAACTCAGGGGTTCGTCCTAAGATGCCACAGAAAACCTTCGAGGATGTACGGCGCCCAACTACTTGCCTGCCCAGATAAATCACTACGATGACTTTCTCAGGAAACCAGATTGTCAAAAAGCACTTGTCTTCGTGCATTACAAAATCCAAGCTCCATCATGCGTACCGTATCGCCGTCGTCCACGAACTAGAGGAGCCTGACAAAGTGAAACGTGGCAAACGGTCGTTGGTTGCAGATAATCATACATGCAAATACGAGTATTCTGGATTTTTAATTTTTTCCCCCCTTCGAAGCTTGGTTTTCACCTTTCAGATTATGTAAATTCTCGAAACTCCCCTCTTTGGCATAGTGAAAATCCTCACGTCATACATCTGGAACCTCTCCATTCAGAAATTGTTTTTTTTTTTTTTAAGGTACAATTTCCCGCAGGCGCATAATCCGTCCAATTTCCTTCGAGACGATCATTACGTCTGCTGTAAGCATGGACATCTTTAACACATTTATTAACCAACCATACGAGGAAGAACTAACAATTGGCTAATTGCAACAAGGTGGTTCGACAGCCCATACATCCAATCTTAGAACGGCTGAAATTCAGTCCTTTTTCGACGATTTTCTCATTTATAAGGGTCTTTGGCCACCGCAGTCACCAGATCTGACGCCGTCCGAGTACTACCAGCGGGGATTTATGAAACACAGAATATATGACAGACGACTTGGAAACAAACATCAGCACGGGACGTACTGGCAGCCGCATTCCAAAAATGAACCGTAGAGCTTAGTGTTGTTTGAACTCAGATGGTGGCCACTTTTAGCACTTGCTCTGAAATCATTGCATGTCACGCAGAGCAACGTCCTTTTTATGAAAATTTCACTAAAATAGATTAATTATTGTTAACGTTATAAACTAACACCTGGGTTCGGCTTGTAGTGGGACGCCCTGTATTTCACCGAACATCGCTGATTCTTGTTAGTGAGAACGGCTTTTCATCATAGACTGAATATGATGCAGACCGATGTCTGCAACACCGACTCACACTTTGCCAGTAGATTAATAAATATCACATGGTCAGCGGCGATGAACGTGTTTGGTTTTTCATCAGTCCTGCCCTTTTTCCTTGAGAAAATAATCATTTGACTAACACGAGTGTTTTCTAGTTTCATTAAAACGAAACCAGAAGTGCAAAAATATTTCAGTGCACTTACTTACGTAAAATATATTCTAATCTCAAATGTTATCGACGTTTGATTAGATATTGCCATTGGCGAAACAGCAGAGCTGCGGAGAACTGTTAGTTTCCTGTGGAACTGACAGGTACTCTCTACTCCATGTTATTACCATTAGTGATAATGAGTTTTCATACGATGCCAGGGCCACGGTTTGGTACTATACATTTCACTAATTTTATTTTCATCTTGAAGTCAACTTACGTATTTACCTAGTGAAAACGGGATATATTAAACATTTTTTTAAAATTTGAACGCCTTTGTAGAATAACTCGCAGAAAAGAGTTGTAGGCTTATTACATCACCGCAAGACAGCCTATACTACAGTTTTAATCTTCCCAGCCAATACCCTCGGACTAAACGGAGTCACCGCCATAGACTAAAATTGAGGATGATCGATTCTTCCCTTTCTGCGCATGTACTAACCTTTCCCAAACCAACATAACTGTCAAAGTCACATGTTCAGCAGTGGTGAACGTGTTTGTTTATCTTACTTTTCAAAAGACAAGACCTTTGAAATGAATAAAATACGTTTATCAATTTGAATTTGGGGGCACGGTGGCTGAGCGGTTAGCCTGCTCGCCTCCCACCAAGGCGACCCGGGTTCAATCACCGGCCGGGTCACCGGATTTTAGCATGTGGGAATTGTGTCGGACGATGCTGTTGGTTGGCGGGTTTTCTCGGGGATCTCCCGTTTCCCCCACCTCTTCATTACGGTGCTGCTACATATTCACTTCAATTACCATCACCGGCTCTCAAGACCTCGCTGTTCAGATCCGCCCAAATCTCTTCACTCACTCAATTAAAATTTGATCAAACTGCATTACAAATTGGTTACATGAAATATACAAACATCTCAAATCAACTGTTTACTAAATAGTGTTAGAACCTCCAATTCTAAGTTGTTTATATAGTCGTTTCGATAGAAAGGCAGTTCAATATTGGGATACGTATTCACTCTACGCGAAAAATGTATCCACGTCACAGATTATTATAGTCTACCTGCCGAGGGGAACACCAACTGAGTAGGAAGTGAGCGGAAATAACGAAAGTTTAAATAACCCGACGAGAATGAAACACCCCTAACTAGAGATATCCTCTTGCGCAGGATTGGGTCACAATTTTCAATGAGGACACTAGCACGGCAGTTCTGGCAAATCGTTGGTTGCCAGGGGGGGGGGGGCAGATAGGTTAAAAAGACGTTTAATCACAAGAGAAATTGAACTATCGTAAATAATTACATAACAGGAAACCAAAGTCTTACTATGCTGGTGCTCAACGCAAAACACAATCCAACGGTACACTAGAAACAACACCTTATTGTCTGTGTTTACACTTCTGTATAGATTGGAAATACTGTCTCCTTTTTGCTACACTGAGAAAAAGATTCAGTTGCTGGTACCGAATAAATTTTCTTTGAGAGTATCTTTTGTTAAAGAGTGTTCACGATAAAGTGAGCACTTTCGAAATCAAACTTATAAAAAGTCACTGCTCCTACCTGCATGTATTTTAATGGGCGCCCTGAGTTACATGTGCCCAATTAAGTTGCTCACGATGGATGGGAAAGTAGTTCCGTACATTGACGCCAAATAAAAAGTGTTAGGTAACCATTTCTGTTAACTTAAATTATTTCTTTCGCTTTCTGTTTCTTTTTAATGTATCAAAGTGTAAAAATTAGCAGATTTGTAAAATATAAACTTTTATAATAATCCCACAGTTTAACTTGACCGAAGCATGAATCAAGTGATGGCATCTACGAAAATGTTAATTTTACATAAGGCGGAAGAATATACAGCTTGAATACACGTAGAGCTTAAGCAGGACTTTCAAAAGTGCTCATTTTATCGTGAATATCCTATAAAAATATTTTGTTCGCGCAACCGAATTGATCTTGCTCGTCCGCACACGTTTCCCTAGAATCAAATAATGTAGTTAAAAAACACTGTGCTACGAAAAACACCTTTTTGTGTGTATTTAGCGTGTATTTAGCACACCAACCGTTTCACGAGTAGCTACGTGGCGCGAAGAGGTTCTAAACATCGGAGCCTGGAGAGCCGATGAGGGTTGGGCGAGAATGGAGCAGCTCCGGAATGCAAGGGCAGGGAGATCCCCGAGAAAGCCAGCAGACCAGCTGCATTGTCCCGACACGAATCCCACGCGCGAACGTTTTGAAGTGACCCCGCCGGTAATCGAGCTTGGTTCGCCCAGGTGGGAGGCGCACACCCTGGCTGCTGCGCCCCTTTGGCTCCTGAATAGGCACGGGATCAACTACATTCATAGTAATCTTAAGTTTAATATAGAATATGGTAGATTCAAATAACCAGTTGATTTAAAACGTGGCAAATATTCTTGTTGACTGGGACAATTTGAAGTTGGTAATACTCCAATTTGTTGCAACAACGAAATAAAATTATCATGTTGCTGGCTTACATTTGGTTAGCTGTATTGTGGTCGATTTATATAAGAGCATTTGTTCGAAAATACAGCTCGAGCGCTTGGTTACAATATCTAAGCGATAATTAAGAAATCAGCTGTGCCTTTCGCTATGGCTGGTAACGCGTAATGTAGGCAAACCTAATCCTCGATACCATCATTTCAAGTGAAAGCAAGAAGAAAATTCATAAGACGGAATACATGTGTTAAGGAGTTATAGTAACTAAGTTATTAGTATCAAATTTGTCATCCTTTTTTAACATTATACTCGTAGGTCGGTGAGTAAGGAGCCAGCTTTACAAAGTGTTCTTCGAGATTAAAATCTCAGTTGTGTGGTGGGATGATTTTAATATTTACTAAACTGCATATTATGACAAAATATAAGGCTAGAATCACAAAAATTATAATTATTTCACATAATGCCTTATGGAGAAGTTTTCCCACCAGACCATAGTTTCCTTTGCCAAGAAGTAATTGTTTGGAACTACTCAACTTGCTTATTGTGCTGGAACAATAAATGGATGTTTGCCATAACACAATTTTTTTTTTTTTTTTTTTTTTTTTTTTTTTTACTAAAGTATGTTGTTGTGGCAACAAAACATTTATTTGGTTCCATTTGAACAAAATATTATGCTGACAGCAAGTATTATTTTTCCCAATAACTTATTTCTTTCAGTGACTGTAGTGAGTTTCGTAGTTTTTATTTTTAGTAAGAATAGGCAGTAGACAAATGCAATGGACGCGAATGCTATTTTTATTACACTAAGAAAATGGCGAAAATCTATGAATAATGAACTTTAAAAAGGAAACATGAATTGGTATACATAATTTGCTGGGATGTGATTATGAATACGTATTGTTTCGTCTAGTAAACTTGATCGCATCATAAAAAGGAATAATAATGGAAAATATACCTATTTATTCTATTAATAACATGTTTATTTATTTCATCGTATCGTGCGCATAAGTACATGGTACTTTGGATAAGAGTTTAGTTGTGGCATACTAGGATGTTATTGTATTTATTGCATTTCAACAATATTGGAAACTTATTTTAACAGTCAATCCATTTTCTTCTCAAATTTAGTTTAATTAGTTTATTCCTTCATATTTTATTAAATCTTTTTAAATTATATTAATAGCGTATTTTTCAAACTGTATCATCCAGCACATTGAATTACTACTCGCTGGACTCTAGTTTCCAGCCTTCATCGTTATGAAGCTCCGTGTAAATCATCGTACGAAATTCATATCTTGTTATTTTAGACACGTTACCCCTGGGACGTGATGCTGTGTAAACTTGTTAACGGCAGATCCTACCGTTTCAGTCATGCAATGTTTTGATAGCTCTATACATCAGGGAGACACAATGATATTACAGTCAGATACACTGCATGTTTTAGGCATGCTATGATACGAAGCTAGCTCGTAGTTGGATAATTAGTTTACAGGAGCAGAAGCAAATTATAGTCTGCACATAATTCACACTGCAATATAATTTCCTGGGAAACGTGACGAGTTGTTATTTTATCAAAGATAAAAAAATTTCAGGAATTTCTCGAAGAAGGTAACAAACCAGAATGAGGTTTTTTAGTACTGGCGTTAAAATATCTCATTTTACTTTAACCGAAATAAAACAATAATTTTACTACATTACAAAAAAATATTTCACTGCTTCTTTTTATTTACTTCCCAAAGCTAGCAATAAATAATCTCTCTATATTACATGGACAAATCTAACTGTTAATATATATTATATTACTAAAGGTTTTTACTTATAAACTAAATTCTGTACCGGACACTGCAGTTAAAATATCCTTACACAAATTGGAAGAATTATGGCGGTTAATAAGTACGATTTCCCGAAAAAAGGCGCATTCGCCTATGGGCCTATTCACCTGAAAGGGTGATGTTATTTTGTTTTTTTTTTCTTGCGAATACGGATTTATTTTATGCCTAACACCAGAATAAATAAACGAACTATGAATGCG
This sequence comes from Dryococelus australis, assembly GCA_029891345.1. Classification (NCBI taxonomy): domain Eukaryota; kingdom Metazoa; phylum Arthropoda; class Insecta; order Phasmatodea; family Phasmatidae; genus Dryococelus; species Dryococelus australis. Next base: position 51,675,684 of record CM057006.1, on the reverse strand, counting down.
TAGGAAACACGTCATATATGAGTTTAAAAAAATAGAGCTTCGCTGATGTAATGATAGCAGAATCTGAAAATATCGGGATATGGCTGTATCGAATTTTAATCTCACGTAAGCTAAAGAAATAGCGTTATTATAATTGTTTCGTTTTATACAAAGATGATTATTACTGTCTTCGTCTAATTGGTTGTGACGGATCACAAATAAAAATAACAAGAACCCTCAAGCAGATCAGACAACATTTTATTAATATTAAGGTACAATATTGCTGAATGATTAGCCAAACAAAAACCTTGTTAAACTCACAGACATAGGTAAACTTAAGCTAACTATATTACTAATAGTAAAATTTATTACATACAATACAACTCATTTAAAACACAATTAGTTTTTGCAGCATCAGAAATGTATGATTTATACAACATATTAACAGGCTGCAATACAAGTAGCAACCAAAATGGATTACAAAGATCAAAGATTTAATTACCAAACGATATTATAAAAACGTACTTTTTAGCACCCAATTCAATCCAATTTTAAATTAAATAAAATTACAATAGAAAAGAGAGCAACCACCATGGCCCATACTAGGCCTATCCTAGAAAAACTATTCAAAAACTTCAATAAAACTGTTACGGTGGGAGGAAGTCTTGTGAGACCTTCCAGAGCTCCTACCGTAAAAAAAAACCATCGCACGACGACACAATAGATCGCGAAAACAACGCCCTAACGACGAAGTCGTGGAAACGAATAGAAACATTAAAAAATTAATGAACTTGGGCGGCACACAAAGGCAATCACGACACGTTAAAAACAAGAGGCACAGCAGACGCGACACCATAGGTAAACCGAAACCAAATTTAGAAGTGCAGCCAAAATCAAATTTAGAAATGGACAGTACTACGGCACACCCAAGCAACTACTCACACATGCAACACAGAATTATAAAAAAAAAAAAAAAAATTAAAAACCCTACTGCAAAAACACTGACGTTTTCGACGACTCCCCGTTAAAATGTCCCATCGCTCTCGATCAATGGCAAGTGAAGTTGTCAGCTTAACATCGTTGTCGTTGTGTTCAGCTCAGCTGGGTAAAGAAGTGCATGCGATCCAAGCTCCGTGGAAGTAGGCGTTAGCATAAAGTAGCACGAGGAGAAGAAGTAGTAATGGGGATAATCAATGCTGATAATCGATTAATAGCTTATATTTAAATAATCGTAAGTAATCAACGTTGATTTTGATAATTGAAATCATAATCGATTATAAAAAATAATCGTCACTGCAAAGTTAATATTTAAAAAAATATATATAATGAAGATATTTCTTTTGCACTTAAAACAGTGAATTAATTAGTTTTATACGTAAACATGATTAATTTACTTCTCATTTTAAATATTTTGTCTAATGTTTTAACATTGTGATGCCACGTTTTCGGAAATTCATCGATGACTCCACCTGTGGTGATACACCAATGCACACCAGTCGAGGCATTTTTCGAACATTAATTTGATTTTAGCAGTGTTTTTGTGTACTTTCAGACACATATTAATATCATTACACACTAATTTTGAAGTTTTCATCGTCAATTTGTAAAACTCGATGTCCGAATTAATTTGGTATATTTTGAAATGCTTGATAATTACGAGTTGTGAGTGTGTTAACTTTAATTTTTTAAAGAATAATTCGAAAATTAATTGGTTAATATTTTGGTGTATATCCACCAGACCCACCGAATTTTCAGGTAGGTTGAACTGGTTAATCAATCGGTTCAACCGAACTCAACCGAAAGAGTAATTATCGAATGTCCCGTGTACATCGGCGGATACACCAGTGAATTTTCTTATACGCAAATTTTTGTGAAAAAAAGTGTCCTGGCGCTGCTCCAGAGTATTTGCCATGATGATTATATATTATTTTTGTATAACAGTAAACATTCAACAACAGATGTACTAATATGCGTATTCGTTAGTGTTGAACATTGTATCCAAAACTCTACAAAATGTAATATACTGAATACGTTCGTCGAGTAATCGATTGATAATCAATTATTAATATATTAATCGATATAGGTAAATATGAAGAATCGATTAATCGATGTTGCAAAATAATCGGTTTGCCCAATAACTAAGACGAAGCCCGGGACCAGGCGTGCAAGACCTTAAATCAACTACTACTGCAAATCATAAATTGATACGAACGCGTGAGGGGAAGGGGAAAGGAAGGGAGAGAGAACAAGCAGGACGAAGGAGGGAATCCGAGCCGAGTTCTGTGAGCACCACCGAGCCGTGCGAGCAGCGACAAGGCAACGAGACGTCAGCTATGGCGACGCTGATTTGACAACAGCCGGGGGAAAGGTATCCCAAACAAGGCCGGGCGGAGAAGTATAAAAGTAGCGAGCTCTGGGGGCTCGCGGCCATATTTGTTCCTACAGACACCAGAGGGCCACCTGCGTCGACGTCGCCGAGAGGGCCGCCAGTTCAGCGGACTGAGTTCGACGCCGTGATGGAGCATCAACCGAGACGAGCCTAGAGAGACTGAGACGAAAATCAGTGGGTAATTATCCATCATGAGGCAATCATGAACGGCTCTCACAAGGCAGTGATTCATGAGAATTAATGTAAAGTATTACGATTGCTTGATGTATCATTGAAAGAGACAATAAACGTAGAGTTTGTATAAAAAGTATTATAGGCCGTTCACGGTAAAATGAGCACTTTTTAAAGACTTGCCTACGATCTACTTTTATACACATTGTGTATTCCACCGCCTTGTATACAATTAACATTGGTATGGGTCTCATTACTTTATTCAAGCGTCGGTCAAATGAAACTGTGAAATTATTAAGTAAGTAAATACTTTACAAATCTGCTCATTTTTACACTTAGGTAGATTAAAAAAAACAGAATGTGAAATAATTAACACTTTTTATCTGACATCAAGATATGGAACTACTTCCCATCCATCGTTTACCAACTTAACTGGGCAAATGTCACACAGTGTGCCCATTAAAATATATGCACGCAGGGGCAGTGACTTTTTTTCCTAAGGTTCGTTTCTAAAATGTTCACTTTATCGTGAACAGCCTTTAACAATACTTGACTATGCCACCCCCTTATAAATGCGTGGTCTGTTGGCTTAAAGCGGGGTCACGGCAGAGCAAAGAGAATATATACCACAAACTCATATATAGAGAGCGCTAGCAAAATTAACGCGATGGCGCTACCTTCACCCAAAAACTTGTGCCCTGGTGACTAGTCTCTCAGTTTCAAAAAACGCGTCGACACAAAACACAAACAGTTCACAGAAGATGCAGTGATAAAGATGCTCGAATACAAAGATAAAGTAGAAGCTGTAGAGTAGAATAGTGATAAACAATTCATCGATTCGTAAGAAGCGTATTAACATATAGGCTGTAGTCCAATGACAACTCTTCAAAGCGAAGGAGCGATCAGATCCATCTTCTACCTGGTCTCTGGAGACGGCGGGCAAAAACCGAGACCCATTAGGCATCATCTCAGCGCCTTGAAATCTAGCCTATTCCTGGGCGCAGCAAGTAGCTACACGCTGCTGTCAAGCGGGTTGCTGCAGATGAAACCAGCAGGGGCACAGCCTCTTCAGCTCGCAGATTCGTACGGGGCCCTGAACAGTTGACTTCGATGAGGCGAAGCGGACTCACCATGGCTCGTAAGGGGGGCGGGAACTAAACCGTTACAGGGAATTAAAAAAAAAAAAGAAAAACTAAAAGGACAAGGACAATAAGAATAGCAGGGCAATATTTTTCCTTTAAGATCTTATTTATTTCTGCACCACATCGTGACGGTTATAAATATGCCATATATAACTGCCATATATAAAATCACAAAGGTTAGGTATTTGAGAAAAAAAATACTGAAGTGACTGAAGGATGTAACGCCTGTTTCATGCTTCGGAGGCTATCCGTTACAACCTGGTAAAATATAGTTCAATCTTTTGTTTTCATTTTAAATAAGGCACTCGTAGAAAATCACCTTAGTAATTATAAGCTACTATTACTGCTTTGAATGTTTGTTATGTCATCCTAATCGCAAAATTATATGGGTTTATGTAATTTAATTTGGCAGTAGAAGTGGCGAGTTATTCCTAATGTATTTACGAATACTAAAGATTGTTCACGGTAAAGAGAGGACTTTTGAAATGAACTTTTGTAAATATCACTGACCCTATCTGCGTATATTTGAGCGGGAACAATAGACTTTCACGCTGCCGGTAATGTTGGTTAATGACGGAGGGAAAGTAGTTCTGTGTATTAATTTTAAATTAAAAATATTAAAGGTGAAGATTTGTAAATACAGAGTTTTTTAATGCAGTGTAAGAACCAGTAAATATATAAAACATTTACTTTTCTAACAGTTACACTAAACGAGAGCATGAATAAAGTATAATCAGGCTAACGACAATATTAATTCCAAATATGGCGGAAGAATACACAACGTGCATATAAGTATATCTTAAGCAGGGCTTTCAAAAGTGCTCAATTTACCCTGAACAGCCTATAATCGTGACGCATCTGCGTTGCTCGCCAATTTATAGCTACGGATTCCACGGTGGGTGTGGGGCTAGACTGCTCGCCTCCCACCGGGGCGAAGCAGGTTCGATTCCTGGCCGGGTCACTCTGGATTTTAGCAAGTGCCAGACGATGCCGCTGGTCGGCGGGCTTTTTTCTCTGGGATTTCCCGTTTCCCCCACCCTTTCATTCTGGCGCTGCTCCATACTCACCTTGATTCACCCTTATCGGCTCTCGAGACTTCGCTGTTAAGGTTTAAATAAATCAACTGTATATGGAGCACTGCACCCAACTATACAACGTGAAGAACTCATAAAATAGTATTACAGACGCCATGAAAATTGCCAGAAAAGTGCAACTTATGCTGTAGGCTATATGAAAAAAAAAAAAGTATATATTTTGCAACGTTAAAAAATATTTTTATAAAATATTATTTTTAAATGTAAAAAAATAATTTATCGATAACAGATTCCGCATTTACAGCAAAATTTAAGCGCATTTCCGTTTTGGATGCTTCGGAAAGCAGAATTTGCAGGAAAATCTTCCTAAAAGAAATATCGTCATAATGTTTACTATGATTGTGAGTAAGGAAGTTATAATAATGACGCAGGAACTAATTTTATAATTGATTTTATGTGCATCCATTGGTTACAAACATTTACGTCTGAAACTGACGTAAATAAAGTTAATTATAAAATTGATATGATACATTATTACTATAATTTTATTACATAAAATCATAGTAAACATTATGACAATCTTTATTTTAAGAATATTTTCTTGCAAATTCTGCTTTCCGAAGTATCCAAAACGGAAATGCGCTTAAATTTTGTTAAAAATGGGGACTATCGATCAATTATTTATCTACATTTAAAAATAATATTTCAGTAAAATATTTTATAATGTTGCAAAATATATAAAATATTCTTTCATATACAGCACAAATCGTACTTTTCTGAAAATTTTCATAGCGTCTGTACTACTTTTTTTTATGAGTTCTTCGTGTTGTATGGTCGGGTACAGTACTCCATAGGCAGTTGCTTTACTTCAGCCTTAAGAGCCGGCCAAATCCGTTCACTCACTCACTCACTAAATTCATCGCTACACCCTTTCGCGAGCGCACAACATCAAGTGTCTGCTTCAATGTGCGACCTTCGCAAAAGCATTCCCATACGCCCCGTTACCCAGAGTTAATAACACGTTTGCAAACACGGCGAGCATGGCGACGAAACAACTGGAGGGAGGAGGTCGCATCTCCAGCGCCAATTTCAATTACGAAGCCGGACGCGGGCGATCGAGGCGGAGGTTTCCGGTGCCCGGGCGCCGGTCCGTCCTTTTGAAGTCCGTCCCAGTGTCCCGACAACTGGTAATTACGCCCCGGCCAGGCTCCGACACCGGGGCAAACTTCGCTGTCGGCCGGCCGCTGCCTATGTGAGCGGTGCTATGTGAGAGGCCTATGTGAGAGGCCTCTGTACAGGACTGTTAAACACTCACTCACACTACTGCACCCTCATTATTACTGGCTCACAGTTAAACGGGGCGTGTCTAAAGAACTGTCGTCCAGTCACACAACAGTAGGTGAAACAAACAAGTGTTTGGAATCTACCTCGCCTCCGAATAAATTCGCTAAATACTCGTGGCTCTAGCAATAAGTGCCCCATGGCCTCTAAGCGCAAGGTTCTGATCTGGCGTGGATTGTTCTCGTCGCACTGCGTGTACCTATGAGACTTCCAGCGGTGACCCTATTATTTTACTAATGAAAAGTCTGTAAGTAGGTACAATGCAGAGCCCTTGAGTACGTATTTGACGTGTATGTTTTGAGATAAGGCGCTTTAAAAAAAAAAACAATTTTGGAGTACTCTAAAATGGCGTTTCTAACGTGCTTGACGTCCTGAAAGCACTCGACAGCCCTCGTCTGAAGTGCGTTATTATGGACGCACGGTGCTAATATTCGAGCGGCTGAGCGGGCCACTAAATCTAAGGCGAAGAATGCGAGCGCAGCAAGACTATACAAGATGATTCGCAATTAGACCGGAAAACTTCGGGAGGTGATTCTTCATGAAAAAGTAAAAGGAAAACATAAATGGCACTTTATACTTAAAGAATATTAAGTTAGGTAACGAAGTAATCTACAATGGCAACTCTCGGAATATTATTGTATGTTATTGGGACCTTCAACGTAAGAGCCAATATTTAGCACAAATAGCGCTTACAATCTCGCTTTTTTTAAGGGCTCATATCTCCCTTAATATTCGGTTTAGGTATAAAGGGTCACATTATGTTTTCCTTTTACTTTTTCGTTACGATTTACCTCCCGAAGTCTGTCGGTCTAATTGAGAATCATCCTGTATAAGGCGAGACCGAGCAAGGCCGGGGGTCGCCATTGCTGTGTCCGCCAACGACGAGTTCCGGGTGCTGAGACGCCTTCGTCCATGGGAGACGACTACTTCAATTTTGCCTTCCCTGCGGCGCGGGCCTCATCGACCGATCCAGTGTGTAGATAACAGGCGTGAGTCGAAGTGATTAGCTTTGGGTAAAGACGTGTATTGTATTGTATTGAGCTTTTTAACGTCGCCCGGTTTTATGCTTGAAAGCTTAGCAGGGGACGGCTTACAGACTAACCTAACTTAAATAAAACACCCATCCATGCCTTAACCGGGATTCGAACCAAGAGCTTCCCGCACCCCAGATCAGTGGCGCACCAACCGACTGCGCCACGGGAGGTCGGCGTAAAGGCGTGTATAATCCATTCACGGTTACTTCAGCCTTTTCTGAAGCCCTGCTAACGTTCTACTTCCAGAATATTCCTACGCCTCGTGCAAACTAAGCTTAACAAGTCTGGAGAATTACACCAGAGGACAACGCACCACATTCGTGCGCATTCAGTGTAAATGTATTTTGTATAAGCACTATTTCTCGCTAGGTGCTACCAACATACCTATTTTCTCCCTGTTTATTGTTGAAATTATTTATCAATGAAGCATTATAATTTATAGATAATATATTAATGACATTTCAATTTAAGAGGAAAAAATGTAACTTTTATGAACACAAGTATAAAACGCTTATGATAAGTAATTACAGTCGTATTCCTTGAAATACAATAAAAAGTTCTATATTGTCTACTTTGGCTAACAGCTTATTTCTAACCCTCATTAGCTAACCATAAATAAAGTAGAACAGCGTGTTATTTCCGTACATCAGCAAATTGGACGCACTTTTAATAGTTTTAATAGGGAAAACGAGTTCTCCGAACACTCTGCAAAGTGTTACGTGCAGCGATACGGGCTGGCTAGCCCGAACGCGAGCACATACATATCACGAGGAATTAGGACGAAGCTTTGAGCGGATAAAACAAACTCCCCTCCAACGAGTCGAAGGCAGGGCTGATTGTTAGTCAACACGGGCCAATATTACGGCTGGAAACACGGCGAACGAGGTCTTTTGTCATCGGGACAACTCACTACGAAGCAGGCCCACCAAGAGAAATTACGGGCCCCGTGAGAAATGCGTGCTGTGCCCCCCCCCCCTCTACATCCTCCACCCCTCAACCAAAAATTGACCATTTACAACAACATAACTATTCGTCATCCATGCAAGAAATTCAATTAGTTTTGAGTGTCGAAATCAGATTTTTACATAATACTCCGTTCCGTTTTATAAATAAACATTTACGAGTCGGGCCTTACCCGGGCCCCCCAGGGACCTGGGCCCCTGAGCATTGTACCCACCTGCCCCCCTCCCCCTCCTGTTGGGCCAGCCAGGAAGAGGTCCAGAGATAAGGGCGTGCCGTCCGCCGAGATACGCCTAGTCATAACAATGTAACCAGTTAGTATAGTAACAGCTCCTCCGAGTTAAAGAGTAACTAAAAGATTTTGTAAACGAGTTGTACAATTTGTAGACTATGCTCGAGCGTAGCTCGAGCAAAGGTAATTTGAAAATTTCTATGTTGTTCAGAACCAAATTCGCATGGGTGTGCAGTCTTTGTTCGGCTATTGTGTAATACGACTTCACAAGATCACGTCAACGCAGAAACAATGATGTTGCTAACGATATAATTTTTTTGTAGCCACTCAAATGGATATGAATGATTGTAAACTATCTAATACGATAAAGCATATTTTATTTGGCCAATATCAGATGAGCTCTCCATTGGTTTACGACCGGCCAATAATTAACATTGTAATGTACAGGGTAGTGTCCGGTGTGGCATGGACCAATGTAACGATGGTGAGTTCTAACACAGACGCTAACAGAACCGACGTTCTTGCAGTAGTGGATATAGGTAACTTACTTCTAATTTGTCTCAAGTGCCAGTAAATGTGAGGAGACTTCAATATGTTAATATAATGACGATCAACTAAATAGCGTTTCTCCTATAAGCTACGCCTAACCCAACTTGTACGTTATTATAACTAAATTACCTATCGTATTATAAAACGTAACAAAAGCCGTTCTGGTGGCAGGTAGACGGGGTCCTCAAGAATACACAGGTGATACTGTTAACCATACCAGGCACGGACTCCAGACGCGCACACGTTAGTGAAATGCCGCGATGCCGTTCTCCAATCAGCGTCGGAGTAACCAACTCTCCATTCGTCAGCCCAGCTGGCGAAGAACCTTTCACAGCATGCAGTGGCCAATCAGACATGACGTCCGTTCCCAGGGGCTCGCACGCGGCCAATCAGGGAACGGGTTCGCTAACGTCAGAGGAAGCGCCGCACAGGAGTCCATTGAAAAAAGTTAAGAAAATTTAAAAGCATTTAAAGGATGTTGTAGGTGACTTTCGACTAAATGCTGTGCACAATAAAGTGAGCACTTTTGAAATCAACGTTAGAAAAATGTCACTGCTCCTACCTGCATGTATTTTAACGGGCGTAGTGAGTGACACGCACCCGGTAAAGTTGGTAACGTTGGAGGGAAAGTAGTTCCATATCTTAACGTTATATAACACGTGTTAGGTTACCACTTCTGATAACTTAAATCAGCTTTTTCGTTTTCTGTTATTTTTTTAATGCATCTAGTGAAAAAGTGAGCAGATTTCTATAGTATCTACTTTCGTAAGAATTTCTGTTTAACTTGACTGACGCGTTATTAAGTGATGAGGCCCATGACAATGTTAATTTTAAATTACGCGGAAGAATACAAAACCTGCATTCAAGTAGATCTTAAACAGGACTTTCAAAAGTGCTTATTCTTCTTTGAACAGCCTATATAGGATATTGACATGACTACAACATCCATACGAAATGATTCAATAATATGCATGGTAAATAACGCCACGAAGATGATTCATCGTGCATGACCCTGCGCTTTACATAACTGAAGACCTGATTCATGTTTTCATTTCTGGAGTGGTGTAGAGAGATTTCTCAGATCTGCGTAAGGTGATAAACATTGCGACCAAGAAAACCACGAAACGTCCACACAGGGATGAATGTCTTCGTTATTTTGTAAACATTGCACAAAATACCTGCACTCAGGTTTGTCGTAATCCCGTTGGAATCGAAGTTTAGTCCATGCATTTTGTTGTAAGGAATAACACATCAAGAGCCATACTGTAGTCAAGCACTGCTCACTGCACCCACTATAAAAGATGTACAAAAAACATATTTTATTATATATCCCCGTTATTATTGCTTTTTCAGTGAAATGTATTGCGTAAAAATTTAAGAGAATTATTAAATTTGTTACAACACAGACAGAAAGTATTTTTGCTTTAGACGTGATAGTTTTCCGTAGTAGTGGTTTAAAGGTGGCATAACAATTTTTCGAATTCCATGTTGTCCATTGTTCATGCTGCCGACAAGTGGTGTTCAGAATTTTCAACGCAAATAAAACCGAATGCACGCGATTAATTCATTTAACACATCTTTATGTTTTGTTGCAACTCAAGTCAAAACAAAATGACCTACATATTACATTACATGTAGGGTCAATGTTAAAATAACACCTAAGTCACTCATGTTGCAAACACATTTCAATCGCATTCTTTAAATTTAAGTATGCAATAGAGTACTGTTTTTCACGTACAACACAGATAATGAAGATCTGTTTTAAAAATCATGAAACACATATAATGATTACAGTAACTGAGTATGCATTATAATGAAGAGCCAAAATAAAACTAAATAAATAACTAACATTTAGTAATACAACTCTAGTAATTAGTTTATTTATCAGACGTACACGTCATGTACAATTAATAGAAAATGTAGGTTAAGATTTAAATGCTGTAACTGCAACACTGCGATTTTTATGTGCTGTAAATGGTATGCTTTATTTCTGTATATAAAATTGATAATGGAGATATTTTATTTCAAATTTTCTAAAACAAAATTCGAAGAATTTCAATTGCGAAAGGGTTAAAAGGGGTAGTGGGAGGAGTATTGGTTCCATATATCTTCACAAGGAAATACAAATCCCAAACATATGCCATCTTTCCAGAGACTATATATTCCGGAGCTAAATGTTTAATAGCTTGCAATATATTTTATTTCAATGAACTTTATTCCAACGCTTACTTCTGTAGCTGCGTTTAACGTTATAAAACTAGTTGTAGGTGGAGACCTGAATCCTCACAGTGAAAGAAATATTTGGTTGGCACAAAATGACGGTTGCTTTGCCAAAATAATTTGAAGCCATGCACTCTAAATCTGAATCAGTGAGAATTTCACTGTTTCAATCAGTCAAACATAGTTTGAAGATGAGGTAGACCGCTTATTCGTCTTCTGCGCACATACCCAACATTGACCTACCCCAATCCTACACAACTATCAAAGTCACATGGTTAACAGTGATGAACGTATTTGTTTACATCTTAATTTTTAAATGACAAGTACTATTATACCAATAAAATACCTTCGCCATTTTTAATTCAATCAAAAAGCATTACAAACTGGTTACAGGAAGTAGAAAAACATCTCAAAGCATTTGTTTACAAATCAGTTTTCTAGCCTAAAATCGAAACCACGCCGTTTTCGCCAGACGTGTTTACAGAAAAACAGTTCAATGTTGGAATACGGATATTGGTTGTGCGCAGCCAGCGAGATCAGTCTACCTCATCTTTAGTCTATGCAGTCAAACGTATCTGACATACATCAGTCACTTCAGTGAATTTAATTGATGAACAAGGGGAAAAATGCCATATTTCCTTCACTGATTGATTCAGTGACATTTCCCACTGGTTCGTCAGTCATTTTTTTCACTGATTACTCAGTGGTTTATTTTTGACTGATGGATCAGTGAAATATCTCAGCTACTCCCTCTCCGTCACTTATTATTTTTGACTGATGTATCAGTGAAACGGCGTGTAAAAATATGGTCGTCGAACATAGTTTAAAAATGGCCGTTAATTAACGTGTAGTAACAACGAATAAAGCTAATACAAAATACTTTCTAAAATGTGTTTGGTCTTTCAAAATGACATTTCACGAGGTAATATTAACATACGAAGAGAGTGCACTCATACATATTATTCGTTTTAACAATCCTAACGGCGCCAATCAAACCAAACACGAAAAGTATGAACATACAACTTCAAACTATAAAATTTTGCACTTCAGTATAATAAATATTTTTCCCTCCCTTGATTTCAACTAGGCGCGGTAGCTCAGGTGGCGAGTCGACGGCGTACAGTCGAAGGGTGCGTGAGTTCAGCTCTGCTTTGGCCGCCCGCGAAGTTTTTTTCCTTTTTTTTAAATTACGGTAAATTGCACAATATAAGTAGTAAACTAACGGAAATGTGTTTATTTCAAGTAATTATTTGCCTACATTCAATAAAAGTAATATTTAATTCGCCACTTCAGTCGGCCGTCACTTATTCAATCAGTGAAATTGTTTCACGTCACTTATTAAATCAGTGAAATTTTTCCACTGAAACAATCAGTGGTCTTCCACTTATTCTAAGTGGAACCATTTTCACCGATTAGCGTAGTTGAATTTCACTGCGAATCAGTTGTTTCCCGCTTATTCGAATTCAGAATGTAGAGCATTTAGTTTTTACAACCAAAAGATCTACTCTGTTCAAACGTGTGTTCAATTCGCCGTAACAAATAATTCCAACTTCAAATTAAATTTCTTTCCAGTCAGCATGTGTTAACAGCTACAGAATTAAATACGTTGTTGGTTCAAACTTTTTCCTTCGAGAGTCCAGCAATACGAGAGAGCAATAATAGCGGCTTGAATACGCCTGCCCTGGAATTAATAAAGCGATATTGCTCTCCCCTCCCCACAGTCGTAATTCCCTACCTTCCTCCACACATCCCAGTGGAACGATCGTATTTTCGAGATTCACGCTGTTCAGAAAGTGGGATTCGCCAAACTGCCACCCGAGTTCAACAGCAACATATCAGAAGCGATTAAGAAGAGGAAGCGAATGCTGTGGTTTCCGCACCCTCACACCTCACAAACTCTTACCCCCAAATGTAAATGCGAGGGTGTTACCACCTAGCTTACAAATGAGTGGCCACCAATTAGGGTGAAAAAAACAATTATTTTATAAATTCGTACTATGTTATTAAGAAGAAAGTATATCAGCAAAACATAGAGCTTGGAAACGAAATCATCAAGATATTTTAAAGGCGCATACGTTGCATAGGTTTTGGTATAAAACATGCGGTTTTTAAGCGCCTGGATACTTTATAGAGGTGTCTGAACTTGAAAAAGCACTTAAGAAACTCTTTGTGTCCAAATGCAAGACTTAAGTCCTCACCTCAACTCCAGCGTTTATTTCTTTAGCGTGAAAATGGCTAAAACGGATTTTTTTGTATCAGTTTTTGCTGCTGAATCTTCTATACGGAAACTTTTGGAGTTGTCTTTAGACGCGTATCGTACTCATATCCTTATTTGTGTCGGGCCACAGCTGAAAGTCCCTCAGGGTACATACACGCTGAAATACGAGAACACTGCGCGCCAGTTCAGAGCCTTGCGCTTAGAGGCGATGGAGCACTCGATGCGAGTAGCAGTGTCATCCTTATCGGCGCCCGCACTTCTCAGTGTTGTGAGTTATTCTTCTTCAATCATTCACTTAAACACACAGATGGCCTTCTGAAGCAGTTTCGTACTCTCAGCCGTGAGTGGTCAAAATATTGTTTTTTTTTTCTTTTCTTTTTTTTCCGCTTTGCGTCGCAGTGTTTTCATTACAACCACAGTACAGCCACACCTGTCGCGTCGCATCCGCCGCCCCAATGTTAATCCAGCATGATAAGGAACTTCGGCGACGCGCTGAGACATTTTTTCAGTTTCGTCTTCAGTCGAAGCGAGTATTCCGCAAAACAAAACACGCAGTTGGAGATTTCCGCGCGTTCACGGAAATTTCTACGGGCATGTAGTCAATACACGGAAACGCTATCCTTAATAATGATGCCAAGCGGAGCCGAGATCCATGAAAATAAATTACTGAATGTCTCCGTATTTCCCATAGCCAGGAAAACATGCATTTTTTTTAGCTAGAGTAATCACGAAAGTATCATTTCTGCGACAATCGGGAATATACACGCCACTTAAACCTATTCCTTAAAACCTTATACTTATTATATTCTGTTCACGGAAAAATAAACACTTTTGAAATTTGAAAGCCCTTCTTAAGATCTACTTTAAGAACATTGCGCATTCTTCCGCCAAATGTAAAATCAACATTGCCGAGGACTTAATCACTTCATTCATACTTCAGCAAAGGGAAACTGTAAAATTATTATCAAAGTTAATATTTTACAAATTTTCTAGTTCTTACATTTACATGGATTAAAAAAATCACAAATATGAAATTAATGATTGTAGTGTTGACAAATGTTTAGCGAACATTTTTAATTCGACTTTGAGACATGGAACTACTTTCCCTCTGTCATTACCAACTTTACTGGGCGCATGCTACTACGCGTGCCCCTTAAAAATAGAAGCAGGTAGGGACAGTGAAACTTTTCAAAGGTTGAATTAAAAAGTGCTCACTTTACTGTAAACAGACTCTAGGAAGTAAAAGCGTTATGTGTGTCACATTCCTATAAGTACAATAGTTATAGCGATTTTTTTTCGAGATTGCGGTTGTAGGGGCGTGGTAAGAATTCATGGATTTGTAATTGTTTTACGTGTTTCCAAATCTCGTTGTAGAATAAAACAATTTGTTTGCATTTTTTCAATTGCAAGTAGAAAAAAAATGCAAATTTAAGGAGCATGTTCCGTGAGATTACGGAAACTTCTGTGAAATTTGCGGAAGGTTCATTATGAAATATAACGTGCCCGTAGTTTTATATAAAGTTCTGAGAAATTTTTACCAACATTTTTCAGTAATATGATAGAATTTTTTAAATATTGCAGAAACATTTTTTTGGCGTTTCTTGGTAAATGCCCTAAATACGGTGTTGCTGATTCGAGGTTAATTGAGTACTTTCGGAACTAGTATTACAAGATTTTTCCCTAGCCTTGAAAGTCACTGTAAAATTTTTACAGTAAACTTTCTAAACTGCAATGAGTGCTTTTAATTTAGAGGCCAAATTTCAAGATTATTTTTTATTTCATTATTTGAAAGAGATTAATAGAAGTAACTATTAGTAGTCAAACTATTATATCTTTTTCGAAATATAGCACCGAAAAGTCGAAAGTTTTTTAATATGGGAGTCCAAGTTTCTATGCTCCGAATTAATTTTGCCAAATAAGTCACATGTCCTGTCATCTGTATCATATTCACATGTTTATTAAGTATCAGTGATTTTTAGCAATCGGTGCTTGAGTACTAGTATCCTAAATCGCTTTTAAAATAGGTATTGATATTTTACGACACATTTTATTAGTCCAAAGAAACTAATACATATTAATATTATTTTCTCTCTGACGAATAAAATTGTGTTGGAAAGAAAAACGATATCTAATTTAAAATATTCAGGATGACAGTACCAGAGTAACAATGGTAAAATGTCCTTTACACTTAATTAACACGTTGTATATACAATATAGATCTCATGACATTTTATTTATTTAGCAAAGTTAATTACGAGCATCTAAATAAACTTAGGCTCCCATATTAAAAAATGTATACTTTTCGGTGCTGTATTTTCAAAACTATAATCATTTGACTAGAAATATGGACATTTGTGCGGTCCTTATATAAATGTATTTCATATATTGAAATAAAAGATTGTCACAAACTGAGACCTTAGGCATTGCATGGCAATAGAACCACATTATTGTATCTGGCTGCAAATATACAGGTCATTCACGGTAAAGTGAGCACTATTTTAAGCCATCTAATTTGGAACAATAGTCAATAAAAATATATTTTATTGTAACCTTTCAGATTAACTTTCAAGTCCGGTTAAATTTATACACAGTGTTTATTACTTACACTTATTTTAAAAATTGGTGGAAGGATAAAATATGACTGATAGGAATAAAAGTAACTAGGGCCTCAAAAGTGTTCACTTTTCCGTGAACAGCCTATAGGAATGTTTGGCGTCGCAATTCTACAAAGAAGGTGATCTGCCGTTTCCCCCTCCCTTGCATTCAAGCGCTGCTCCATACTCACCTCGCTTCACCCACATCAGATCCCAAGACCCCGTTGTGAAGAATGGGATGGACCCCCCGTGTCCAAGGTCAAGAAGCGAGGGAGCGATACGGGCGACACTAACACGCACGCCTAGCGCCTCGTCGCTCCTACGCGCAAGGCGTGCAGTGTTTTCGTCGTAACGCTGTACTGTGCAAATTAGATCTGTAACAGTGGGATTTTATTACACGCGATGAAAGATCACATATTAAACTGTCCTTATATTTGTACTTTTCTCTCGCCGCTTAAGGAAACTGCACAGGCACGCTTTAAAAATGCGATGTTTGGCCATTTTTACGAATTTTCTTCTCCAAGAATATACTTAATATGACAAAAGTAAAATAAATAGCCGCATGGATCACGATTTTTTATAAATTTCAACACTCTACTCGCCCTATGTTATCGCGTCATATTGCGAACAGGATAGTTAGGATGGTAACCAAGACATTAAGTTATAAATATCTCGTAGGCAGTGCGTGTAAAATGAATTTGGAAAGCTTCAATATCTTAAGTAATCCCGCCAGGAATGGCGTCTTGCAGTCCCAGAGACATGGGACGGGCCAGCATTTTTGATTCCTAAGAAAACACCTGGGGAATATCGCATTATATGCGATTATAGGAAGATAAATGAACATATATTTGTGGATCCTTATCCATTACCCACAATAGAGAGTGTTTTACAGCATGTGGGACAGACCCGGTATTATTCCATGTTTGATCTTAATTCAGCCTTTTTGCAAGTAGATCTGCATCCAGACTCTCGAGCAGTTTTGGCGTTTGTTGCCCCCTGGGCGGCAGTTTCAATGGAAGAGACTTCCGATGGGTGTGAATTGTGGCCCGCAGGCGATGTCCAGAGTACTTTTTCAGGTTCTGGGAAAATATCAGTACAATTTTCTGTTTACTTATATCGACGATGTTTGTGTATACAGTAATACCTTTGAGGAACATCTAGAACATCTGAGGTTGTTTTTAACAGCGTTAAGAGAGGCGGGACTGACCGTGAATCCCGACAAGGGTACGTGGGCAAAGACCGACGTGAGATATCTGGGGTTTTGCTATTTCTGAAGGGACATTATTAATGGATCTTGTAAAGATTGGCCCTGTCGTCAATTTTCCTGCCCCTAAGAACTTGCGGGGTGTTCGCCGATTTATTCGTTTGGCTGGATTTTATTCAAAATTCATACCAAATTTTGCCGAAATAGCTGAGCCTCTTAATGCCTTAAAGAGGAAAGGGTTAGAGCTTGTTTGGGGAGATGCAGAGAAGTATGCCTTTTGCTTACTGAAAGAAAATATTGCTACTCCTCCTGTTCTCCAATTGCCACGCTTCGACAAGCGGTTCATTTTGCAAGTTGACAATAGCTCTAAGGCGTTGGGTCTGTTTTGTGTGAAGAGGTAAAAGGGAATCTAGCGCCTATTTCTTATGCGAGTCGACTCCTAAATCCAGCCGGGCAGAGATACTCAGCCTGCGAGAAGGAGATGCTAGTCGCAATATATGGCATGGAGAAGTAAAAAGGTTATCTGGAACGTGCTAAGTTCACCTTGCACACAGATAACCAGGCGCTCAGCTGGTTTTTGTCAACAAATAAACCAGTCGGATGGCTGGCGCGATGGTTTGTGCGACACACGTGTTTTAAATTTGCTGTACAGCACATAAAGGGAATAGACAACGGGGTAGCCGATGCGCTATCCCGGATGTTCGACTCAGATGAATCCTGTGTGGAACCACCATATTCTGTTAATACTGTTCTTCCTGTGATGCCTTTTGCAAACAGGTCTAGTGTTCTTTGTCAAACTGATAGTGTCTTTGATGTTTCAAACGTTTCTAGTGTTTTTCCTGTGATGCCTTCTGCAAACAGGGCTAGTGTTTTTTTTGCCCAACCGATTATGTCTGCAATAGTGTTTCTGATGTCGTTGATAAGGTTTCTCTTAGTGTCCATGGAGATATTCTAGTAAGTGAAAAGGGTACCTTGTGTTGATACACGTGGGGATACCCGTTTTGACAGGGAATAAGGCTTGGTGTTGTCCACCAATAATGGAAATAGTAATTTGGATGTTACTGAGGGAGAACAAGTTAGAGCTCTCCAAAATTTCCCTCAGGCATACCTTAGTTTGCAACACCATCAGGGAATTGACTCTGAATGTAAGCATATCAATGTGGATGTTAATGCAGGTTAAGGTGGTATTTTTGAAGTTCGAAAAGGTCTGATACGTTTTGTGGATGCTAAAAGGGGGGAATTTAGCATACTTGTTCCTTCGTTTTTGCGGGGGCAAATATTTCAATATTACCATAATACTTGCTTTGTAGCGCAATTGGGACAGGAATAAAACAGTATCCAGGATAAGGGAAATGTTTTACTGGTCTAGTGAAATTGAAGATCTGGTAAATGCATGTCTGGATTGTCAGAGTGCTAAGCCCAGTAATGTCAAGACTATTAGTCCATATAGTTCAAAGGTTGCTACGTTCCCTTGGGAGCGATTATACTTCTGGTTTCAGCTCGATACTTGTTGCTGTGGACAGTTTCAGTAAATTTGTGTTTTTTTTTTCTTTGCGCACTATGAAGTCAGTAGAATTGGTAGGTTATTGAGTCAGCGCCTTTCCCCAGTATTTCGATCCTCTATGAATATTGTAACAGACAATGCCACCTACTTTGTGTCGGTGGAGGTGAAGAATTTAGCCTTTCCTTGGGGTATTAGTTGGTGTAGAAACACCCCACCCCCACCTTATTACCCACAAGCCAACCTAGTGGAAAGATATAACCAGAATTTGAAGGCAGCTCTGAGAGTTTTTCAAACCGGAACACATAAGGAATGGGATATGGATTTGTACCAATTTTCGCTTGCGTTCAACAATGTCGTAAGTGAATCGACCCAGAAGGTTTTTTTGGACCAAGGTTATTTCACCCTATTATCCACGCTTGGGGTTTATACAGCTTTTGCTGGGATTCTGGAAGTAAGAAATCCTTGGAGGAAGTATGTGCAGAGGCCACTCAAAGTCTTCAAAGGTACAATAGAAAATTGGCAGCAAGGAAGGGATTTTCTAGTGGTACAGTGACCTTTAAAATAGGAGATAAAGTAATGGTCGAAACTCATTTCTTTAGTAATAAGGCCGCACAGTTAATATCTAAGCTCACTCCTAAGTACCAGATACCCTTCAGGATACTCAGGTTCTTGACCTCCATTACGGCCGTGTTGGAAGATGTTCAGAAAAAAGGTTGTGATGAAGTGTCATGTAACACAGCTGAAATTGTGCACAACCCAATGAAGTAGTTTTAATGAGTTATCACTAATTGTGGCCATGTTGTATGTGTTTTTTTTTGTCATTTAGAGTGTAGTTGGATAATATTGTTTTTTAGGTTGTGTGTAGTAGAAGTGGGCTCCCTCGGGGGCGTTGCTGACCACAATTCATGCTCATTTCATTTTTTTTCCAAGCTCATGTAGTTTTTATGAGGATGGAGTGTTGTATTGTGTCTATTTTGTGTCTTATTAGTGTGGTAACAAATATTATTATAGTTTGTAATGCATTATGGTTTTGGAAAAAGAAAGTTTTTGCTAAGAGCCCAACATGGCAACCTAAAAGAAAAAATATAGGGATCCCTTTGTCTCCCTGAAGTCTGCATGTCTGATTTGGGATGTACCCAATGGGGACTCCTATTCTTCGATAGAGTAGAGGTGGAGCTCTTTTTCTCATGATGATGACACATACTTGCGCGAGTTGTATTCTCTCTTTTCGGTGATATTCCACTATACGTTCCTGGAATCATCCTGATGGCGATACTGTGAATTTTCTCCCCTGGACTGACGTGGGAGAAGGGTGCTAGTTCTGCTTCGAAGCTGGCAATTTCGTCTTGGTTCCTGGCATCATCATCTCAACCTGGATGGACTTCTTCTTGGGGAGTCCACCCCTTTAAGGAGGGTGGGGGATGTGACGGGCGGCACCACGTCACTGCACGCCTTTGAATAATCATCAAACTTACAACTAAAAACTCTTAAAATTAATGGGCTGGGCCACGTCGCACACGCCCTCGAAAATTTAAAACTAGCAAGTAATTAGCAGGCTGGACCACGGCGCCAGTCACCGATTCGAATATTTACTGTGTATACTGATAATTTGAGTGGCGAACTGTCCGACACGCACGAACACTTTATCACGTTGATTTTGCTGTTAAAAACCTCCAAAATGACGCAAAAGTAGTAAATAATTAAACTGTAATGTTCTCACCAGGTTTATGTTACCTTAAAAAGACTTAGAAAAACCTGGGGTGCCAGGAAAACAAGTGGTACTTTACGTATGAATTTTCATGTGTGGCAGCAACCAGCTCTGGCAGTCATTTGTGTGCCGGACTGATGTTTCAGCGGTTCGTCGCCGGAGCGCACCACCGTCGTCGGCGAGCGAGGAGAACTGCTTGCCCTGGTGCGCGTGTACGCCAAAACGGTGACGTCTGGTTACACAGTTTCCAGCAACTTGATCAAGAGGCCGGAAGTTTGATGGCGTACTGTAATATTATTGGTGTTTGTCTTTTCAATTGTGAAGACCCCTTAAATAAAATAGGTATACGCTGCGTTGGTTCACCTTATAAGGTAACATCAAACGACATTGGGAGTGAATATCACGACCCCTCCCAGGGACAATTGATAACCCCAACTATTTCTTGGAATTACATGTTTTTGAGGGGAAAATAATGGATCTCTAATTTGTTTGGTAGCGTTAGGTGGTGGACCTGTGTATTTAATGCCTGTTCAAGATTCCTTCTGGGTCAGTCAGTGGCCTCTAGGGGCAAGCTTCTACCAGATAAGAAGTATTCTTGTTTGATACACAAGTGTAGGCTCCTCAAGCGAATAGGTCCTTTACGTCATTCTGACGTCAAGCGAGGGCCATTATGGCCGGAAATTTTAAAATATTTTATTAAAACTTGCGAAATGTTGGCCTCTTAACCGAACTTTGATATGTTACCTTCTGCAACCAGTTTTGTAAACAACCCATAAGGCAGTATGTGACCAAATCTTAACCAGGCGTTGGGTGATTGTAACCACTGGTAACAAAAAACATATATGATGGTCTTAGCATTTTAAAAACAAGTCTAGGTAATGGTAGGCTATATGCGAGACTCTGTTGTATTTACTTTATGAAGTTTAGTGCATTTTGCAAAATCATGGTTACTCGCGGGAGTTAAGGCTGGCATTGCTGAGCAGTTGCTCCCATCCACTTGGGATCGCGAGTATATTAGGTATTAAACATTGAGGTTGCAATGATAATTGATTTCCAACCAGTAATGTGTTACCAAATTGGGTTTTCTGGTGTAGGAACAAAAGGTATTCTGTAAATGTCGGTGTGACAGACATAAATCCACCATTTTATAACGATGGTAATTTAGGGGAATTTGCCCAATATATTTTGTGATGGCCTTCTGTATTTACTAACTATATTAACTATGTGGCCTGTCATAGGAATAAACATAACCTGTGTAGAGTTTTACAAGCGTTAACTAAATAATGGCGAATTTATTGTACCTGACATTTCTGGTTGCATTTTACTCTATATTTTGGCAACCTGGCTTTTTTTTATACAACCATTTTAATGGGTTTGATACTTAAGGGAGAGGAGATAATGTTAGCTTTTCCACATGTATGAAAAAATTGGTAACAATGAATGTTTATCGACATGTAAGGTTAATGGTAAATGAAAAGAATCGAAAGAAACGTAACCAAAATAAAATAATATTACCACACTTACTTGTTTCTGTTACAAATCGTTTATCATTATAAACTTACCCTTACACTGTATAGAAAAATTGTTTCATGCTTGGCTTTTGCCATTTTAATGTTCTGTTGGTTTTTGCTAGGTCTTTATGCGAATCCTGCCTTGCCACGCCTTTGGTTTAGGAAGCAGCAAGGCCAGAGACACCTCAGCTGAAGTTGTCCAGTTTACTAGCTAAAGCTGTCAAAGGATTGTCAGCTACAACGTTAGTTTTGTCGTCATCCAGTTATCTCGAGATTTTGAATTGGAATTTTTGACGTCGATATCCTGTTAACCCCAGTGGTAGTAATCCAGAGATCTGTGCATTTGCCCGTCGTTAGTTAGCATAAAGCGATCTTGAACTCAACGTAATCATTTGCCAAATCCAATCTTATTTACGTGTTAAATAAACTTAATTTGTGCAAGGTGTATGTTGGGAAGATAAGTGGATTAGTTTCAGGTTGCGTGATAGAGAATTAGCAGTGACAGGGAATTAACATTCAGTCGTTTGGTTCCCCGAAGTTTGTTCCGGACAATAAAGCATACTGACATATCCTGCCCCTTTAAATATTAAATACCTTTACCATTACCTTTCCCAGAATAATTTGGTTTGCCGAGAACGTTCTAGACGGCACCTACCTCAAATATAAACCCCACGTACGCGCAACTGAGGAGCGAATGATTAAGAGCTGAGTGTTTGGCGTCTCATGCGACCTTAAAGTGACAGTCGGGCGATTCCGGAGCGGCGAGGTACGGCTACAGCGATCTGCGAGAGTGCGTCGGCGAGCTTGTGTGCAGTGTAGAGTGCGACTGATCTGTGGGACTGTGGACTGGATGCGTGAGGGAAAAGACTTTCGGGACTATGGAAATAGACAGTTTTAACTAAACGTGTGGAAATAATTGGAGCAGTTTAAGGGACATTAGCAAGAATAAAGACTGCGATAAAGATTTTAATTTCAATGGAGATGGTAACTAAATATGGCTTTCAATAAGAATAATAAGAGTTCATAGGACGCTTAGACTGGTAAATAACAGCTGTTTGACTGTTTGTAGCATTGAGAATTAATATAGTTATTGAATTTAGTTATTTTATTTTTATTAACAGCTCCATCCCTCACGAACTCAGATACGCCCCTCAGGCATCCCATGCAACAATGGTGTCAGAATTGGAATGGAGGCAACTATTAATTAATCAATTGTAAATAAAGTTAGACTATATAAAGTTGTTTGTGATTTGAAAAAAATTAATAATTGTGATAGTTGTGTGTGCAAATAATTAAGACTGTTTTGTATAATAGACGCAGCGAATGTTAACAAGGAAAATATCTGCCGAACTGGAAGCACTGCAAGCAGAGTTAGTAGAGCAAATGAGACTGTAAATGCCATAATTAGTTCTGTAAAAGGAAGTGCGAATGAAACTGCAAATATTCAAATTAGTTCGGTAATTGAAACTGTAAGTACTGTAGTGTAAATGAGAATGTAGACAAAAAATAAATAATGCAGACAGGAAAACAGAAGGTATTGTCGAGTTACTGAACACAGAAATTGACAGTGTGAATGAAAGAATGTACTGTTTAAATGAAATCGTGAATGCTGTAAACGACAGGATGGACAGTGTCAGCGAAAGGATGGGCAGTGTCGAGCATGAAATGAAACAGAAGATCAGTCAAGTAGAGAAGCAGTTGGACGTATTTCTTCAGCAACGGAGTTCGGCTATGACAGTATCGCCAGTCGAGAAAAGCGAGGAGGCAGTGCAAGTCGTCAACAACGCCACAACCTCGGAGGGTGGCCAGCAACTCTGCGGCATTGGAGTCGCGCAGCCAGGAATCAAACCCGCCCCTTACGATGGCCAGACTTCTTGGCTGGAGTACCAACACCAGTTTGAAATAGTCGCCTCCCAGGATGGATGGCAAGACCAACAGCGGGGTCACTGACTTGCTGCTGTACTGGGAGGCCCATGCACTGAGCCCACTACAACATCGGCTATAGCGACACTGGCTGGAGTACCCCACACTCGTGTCGGCCCTGCGAGCTAAGTTTCGGCGACCGGCACCTGTGACATGCCCACCATGTTAAAATGTGAAACCGCACCCAGCGACCAGAAGAGCTGCTGCAGGAGCTATGACAAGGCATCGTGCGGCTTTTCCTGGATGAGTGCCCCGAAGAGGCGGGCGACATCATCACAGTCGGCTTCTTCATCGATACCTTCGCCGACACAGATGTTAGACAAGCGGTACGTCTGGCTGCACCACACCGGCCCGAGCACTGACGGTGGAGCCAGCAAGACGGGAGCCCGCACCCCACGTCCGGTACGGGTAGTGACGTTGAGTGAAATATTTCACTCAACCTCCGTCTATATGGTTCCTACAACCATATTTAATTCTCAGAGTAAAGATGCCAGAAAAGTCTGCTAGTGAAGAGCAGAATCCGTGATTGACTCTGTTAGAAATAAATTTAGCAATGACTCGATATGTACTAGTCTGGCCAAGATCGTGCAGAAGCAGCTACAGCGCTACTATTCATCGAGTTGGCAAACTAGCATAAAAAATGCAGATATATTCTATAGAGCGATGTAACTCACAAGGTATCGTCATTTCATTTGCCTAAATATTGGTCTATGACGAAAATCAAAAACTTTATAGTATTTGGTAAGCAACACAGTGCATGCAAGCGGCTGCTGTGATTACTAAACTTGCAAAATGAAAATGGTTTATCTTAAAACTTGTGTTCGTTGGATTTTGTGCCATCCCCTACAATCATCGTACCTGTGTTTGGTCATTAAATTGGCTCGTCTGATTCACATTCTAATCACGATGTTTTGTTCCTGTTAACTTCATTGTCACTGGTTTCTACCATTCTGTTCCGGTTGACAGCACTGTGTGTGGATTTTACCATAGTGTTATGGTTGAATGCACTGTGATGGTTATTACCATTATGTTCCTATGACAGCATTTTCGTTGTTTTTTTACTCTTTTATTCCGATTGATTGCATTGTAGGTGATTTTCACTAGCCTACTTTGTTCTGGTTGACTGCACTATGGCGATATTTACCGTTCTATTCCAATTGACTGTTTCCTGGATGTTTTTCTTCTAGCTCCTTTTTCAGGCGAATATTGGAACAGTTCCTAAATACGGACCTTTCCAATATTCGAACATTAAATTCAGTGTCTTACAATTCTTGTTGCTCAAAGTAAGATGTTTCCTTGTTTCCTATTGCAATTATTATCGTTGTGATCATCGCCGTTCTAGCTATGAGCCAATCTTAATGCCAGTAACAACTTGGCTTGCTTGATGTGTCCCTGAATTTAGGACCTGGAAACGTCCAAGCCAGCTACGAATATTGTTCTTCATTGTCTTTAGGCTGTGTACTGTCAGCTGCCAACTTCTGCCGATTGCTGAATAATGAAACCCTGCATACAGTCCGAAGATCACTTCTTTTTTTTTCAAATGCGGTGAAAGTAGCCGATTTTCAATCGGACATTTGTCGTGATAAGGCTTTTACTTTGGTATATTTATTTTATTAGCTAGTGATAACCGCATTATCCTAATGAAAACAGTGAAGTAATGACTTAATAATGGAGGTATTAAGATCCTGTAGAACCCATTTTGAACAAGTCTTTTAAACATTGGCACTTAAGTCTCTATTTACACCACGTATAAACTTAAATAATTTCTAGTTGTGACATAAACGAGAACGTCATATCCGCTGTGTCTATTGGCAATACTTAATACTCACACTGCAGTAAAACAAATGAAGTCACAGCTCTTTGTTGAACCATGTAAGTATTTCACCCTCATTTGATGATTATGGCGATTTTAACTAATTCAGCTCCAACAGTAGTGTCTGTGGTTTATATACTATTCCAAAAAAATTGTTCTTTTTTAATTTGTTTACAAAATTTTAACGTAATTGACAATGTTGTAGCTATGACACCCTCTAAAATGTCGTATGTTTTCTGTGCAACCGTGCCACTCAGAGTATTACACCAAGACAACGTTTTGTGCTCCTTCAATGCACGCGTGATTATGACGTCATAGCAATCGATAAACACACAGGGGTAACTCAATTTTGTTTTTTAATAACGTGGCAGCACTTAATTTCCTAATGACGGGTGAAATTATCAACCGCACAGATGTCAGATATCAAATCAAGCCAAAAATATTCACGAATTTGTAGTTTCGTCTTACTGCAGTTTCTGATATTTTGTAAATAAATACTTCTAATTCTCTAACAATCACGTTAGTTCATTGTTTGTATTATTTTTACTTAATTTCCCGTCACGAATCATAAAAAAAAGGGTATTTGAAGTTCGGAATTATTTTGTACAACTACATTAAAAGTATGTCCTTGTGGGAAAACTTACTTGCTATAAAATCCAGAACAATTCCTAAGTAGTAAATAAATGGGATTCTTACAGAAAGAAAAGAACAATTCGTGTTTTATAGTAAAATGAGATTCCAGCCAATCATTTCATGCAGGTTAAAACTCTTACTGCGGTGCCCAGCTTTTTCAAACTTAAAAAAAAAAAAAAAAAAAAAAAAAAGCGTCGTGGAATTATTTTTTGGCTATCCATCACCAAATCAGAGAGTTGAAATGCCAAAGCGGATAAATTGCTGGTCTTGGATCCAGCTTCCGCCCTGTTCACGTCGCTCTACCCGTACGCAAATTACATGGCACTCTTCCAAAAACATCCTCCCCCGGGTAGGTTACATTCAATTCGAATTCCGAGCCCCTCGGACCATGAAATATATGCGGCATCAAGTGAAAACGCTGCTCGCTTTTTGTGTCGCTCTTAGTTTCCGGCCAGGAAAGTAATGTCAATGTTTTACTGGTGTCGACGATAACGTGTTTAAAATGCAAAATGTTCTGCGCGCAAACGGAAAATCGCCCTTACTTACGCGTAGTATGTTGGCGAATTAACGCTTCCTTTAAAAGTGAACAATTTTAATTTGGTTTGTTGAGTCACCAAAGGAAACTTCCAATTTACTAACACAACAACCATACGTGTACACATGACCGTTTAATTTAATATAAAAAAAAAAGTTGTCTATTCAGGAACAATTTTATCTTTAAATATATGGCCAGGCGGTAACTTAATTTAAAATTAATTCTAAAAACGAATGTTATGTGCTTATCGATTCGCATTGTTGTAAATAACCGTCTTTACAGATTAACTTTATACAGTGTAATTATCTTCGTAATGCGTTTTTTTTTTTTGCATATGTTCCTGGATCCAAACCGTAAGAACTACCTAACAATTACAGCATGGAAGCTGTCAGAACGTATGTAAAATACTGGATAGAATTGTTTGCGATCATGTTTAAAATACTTGGATATGTTTAAGTCTTCAATATTTAATTCCCGGTATGGCAAAGATATTTTATATTGGCATACAGGCTAAAAGAATTCAATAATATAATAATTTTTGGAAACATCGTTTGTTTCAAAATGTAATATTTTAATTTGATATAAAATTAATATATAGCTATGAAATATGCTGCTTACCAGGACATAATTTAACAAATGCATATGAATGGCGGAAGGGATACTTTCCGTGGCTTGGAAAAATGTTAACCAAGAATTTTTAAGTGTATAATTGGTGTATAAGTTGGGTGACAATATTTATAATATCTAATACACATCAAATATATGCGATTGTAATCGTTTTAAAATATGTCGTATGCTACCAACAATACTCGCATATTATGTATTAGTTAAAATTGTTAAGTTATTATATATCTCAAATTTTTTATATATATATATGAAGAAAAAAAAAAACGAAAATATGAGAAATCACATGAAGTTTATACTTGAAATGAAGTTATTGAGCATTAAAGATAAGGCATACAACTTTTGTGGTTATCTCGTGCATCTTTCAGACTCTTGTAACAACAGCCAGTTATTCTTATTATCTCAGTTCACTAGGGTGACAGAGAGAGGGAGGGAGAGAGAGATAGATAGATAGAGAGAGAGGAAAGAAAAAAGAGAGAGACGAAAGAAAAAAGAGAGAGAGGAAGGGAAAGTATAAGGTGAGTTTGTCTACACTATTTTTAAATTAAGTCTTGGCCTTAGTTAACCTTAGTTTTAGGCACCTGAGTGACGTGGCAGCCGCTGCCATTGCTTTGCATGGAAGATATAAAGATTCTGTTCACCACTATGCCGAACGTTTTTATGAACTGGCGTATCGTTATCCACAGGAGGAAACCTCGTGACTACAAAAACTAATATTTTACAGGATAAATAAAATAACTCAAAAAAAACGGCGCGTCCTATAGTAAAACGGAGAAAATCTTCTGCCCCTATGAAAACCACGAAAGCTGCTATGAAGAACACATTGGTAAGAAGAATAAGAAGAAGAAGAAGAAGAAGCAGAAAACTGTATTTTTAAAAAAGCAAAATAACCAAAAAAATAAAAGCTAAATTACTCAAGAAGTAATATACACGGATCGAAAAGTAAAATATATGCGTAATCAGGAAGGAAAAAGGATTTAATAACACAAAATTTAACACCTAAAAATGCAAGATCAGCAGAATTAAAAACTGCCAATATTCCGGTCGCAAAATGACGTACAGGGAAAATAAAAACAACGGGGTAATCAGCAAGAGGAGAAGAATATATTAATAAAAAATTTAGCACCTAAAATATGCAAGATCAGCAGAATTAAAGAAAACTGGGGGGAGAGCGACCAGGTTGTAAAGGATAAATAATATAATGAGGGCTGTGGGGTGGCGCTGGGAGGACTGGGACATAGAATTAATAAATAATAAAAGAAAAAGAGGATGTGGCGAGGAGCAGGAGCGGTAGAAACTTCAACAGTAGTAGTGTAGTGTTAATATGAGTAATAAAACATCGTCATTTTCTAAATCAGCAAAAACAGTACGAACACCACCGAACAGTAGAGAACCAACAGTAGATCAAGACAGGATATTATATGAAAACCAAGAAAGAAATCAAGAAGATAATCATGGGAAAAAATACCACAGTAGAAATAGAAGAAAAATAAAACGTACATTGCAAAAGATTAAAATAAATTTTGCAAGAACTGGAAACGATACTAAGAACAAAAAAAAAGTGGCAAACGTGGAAATCATGACAAAATTATCAGAAATACAGGATGTAGTTTGGCAGCAGAAATTATAAATAGCGGAATCAAAAGCTGAAATGAACGTAACTAAACAAGAACGAAGAGAGCAAGAGAGAGAGAGAGAGAGAGAGAGAGAGAGAGAGAGAGAGAGAGAGAGAGAGAAAAAAAAAAAAAAAAACTAGAAAACCTGAAGAAAACGTAAACAATTATTGGATTAGGAAAAAGTAAATGGACCCATTCAAAATTATAATAAAGCCATAACAAATGCATAAGGATGGTAGCTGCGAAGAACCCAAAAGGGAATTAACACAGTACATTAGACCAAATGAAAAGAACATTAAAATAAATAAGATTATCAAAACAAATTTTCATGCCATAATAATTGAGATGCCAAATGAAGCGCAAGCAGAAAAATTAGAAGAAGAAATAACGAATAAAGAAATGAAAATGAAATTTGTCAGACTACAGAAGAGAAACGTAAAAATAATGGTATATGGAGTAAGAGCGGAATTAGGTAAAGAAGGATTTTTGGAAAAAATATATAATCGTTATTTGAGTGAACATTTCGACTTAGACGAACATAAAAAATAAACAAAAATCTGCTTTGAAACAAGGGAAGTAAACAGAACAAAGAACAAAGTAATAGAGACAAGCCCGAAAATTTATAAACGAATAATGAATAAGAAAAATATACTGCAGATGGGAAGCATACAATGTTAAAGAATTTGTGTCGGCCATGAGATGTAAAAAATGCCACAGATATGGACGCTCCGAAAAACGATGCAGACAAAAAGAAGAAATTCGTAGGAAATGCGGAGAAGAGGAACATACAACAAGAACATGTAAAGAAGAACATAATAAACTGCATACGGGGACAAAAGGAACGAGAAGAAAGAAACCGCACGGTTTTCAATAAGGACTGCCCATTTTACAATTTGACAAGAGAAAGACTAAAAAAGGAAACAGATTATGGGGTTTAGAGTGGTATAATCAAATCTGCAAAAGGCCCGTATAATAATATTAGACTTAAATAATCAATTAACAGAAGATAAGTACAAAACTGCATTTATAAAAGAGCAATATTTATTTAATAATAATTATACAAATTTAAACAGCAACTACCAAATTATTAAAAACGAGAAAGGGCAATCATTAGCAGCAATAATAATAATATCTAATAAATATAAGATATTAAATATACAACATCTAATAACGAAAGAAATAGCAGTAGCAAAAATTATGATTAGTAATGAAGAACTGACATTAATTTCAATATATTTGCTATCACAACGGGAAATAAAATATATATTAAAACAGTTGAATAAAATAATAGTAGAATAGGTAGTAATAAACTAATAATTGCAGGTGACTTTAACGCAAAATCTGGACAATGGTATTCGAAAATATCAGACACGAGAGGAGAAGAGGTAATTAAAATAATAAACAAACACAATTGGTTAATTTGTGACGAAGGTAATTTATATACATTTGACAGCATCAACGGACAAGAGAATATTGATTTGACTATAACTACAAAAGATATGGAAGGAAAAATTATAAATTGGATGGTATACCATAGTATAAGCGATCACAACAAAATAAATTTTGAGAGAGAAATTGGAACTCAACAGGAAATCAAGCTAGATAAAAGATTACATTTAAAAGTTACTAACTGAGGAAAGGTTAATGAAGAATTAAAAAACGTTGTTAAGATGATAGATGACAGAATGGAAGATGATACAATTGAAGAAACAATAGATAAATTCCAGAAAGCAATAGTTAACATATGTGATAAACAAGAAACAACAAATAAAACAAAAAATAACAACATAAATTGGTGGTGGAATAACGAATTAAAAATAGTGATAAATAAAGTAACAAATAAGCACAGGAAATATAGGAGCTGTTGTGAATGCAAGTCTAAATTGATTTATAAGGAAGATTACAAAAAAATTAGAGGGGAATATAAAAAGTTAATCATGATAAACATTAATAATAAATGGATTGAATTTGTTAAAGAAGAAGCGAGAAAGGGACCATGGAATTTAGTAGATAAACTGGTAAGGAAGAAGTTGAGGAAACAAGAAACCACCAGTAGCATAAAAATTGGGGAGAAATACACAACAACAATTAAGGAAACATATAAAGTTATGATGGACAAACTCCTACCTAATCTTGAAGGAACAGAAGAATAAATAGAATTACATACTTTGCAAGAAGAAGAAAAAAAGAACCTGAAGAAATTAAATGAGAAGATATTGAAAATGCAATAAAAAGATGCAGCGTTAAAAAAAAGCACCGGGAATCGATTGGATAACAATCGAAGTAATAAATAAAAGCTATACTAACAAAAATTATAAATAAATGCGATACATTAGGCAGATATCCGGAAATATGGAAAACAGGTAAGATAGTATTTTTATACAAAAGTAAGAATAAATTAAAAACATATGTATATTCCTACAGACCAATATGTCTCTTATTAACATTGGGCATAATATACGAAAGGATAATATATAGTAAAATTAAATCAGAAATAAAAAAAAACGCTTCACGATAACTAATTTGGATTTAGAGAAAAAAATCAACCTAACAGACAGTAAATAAGGTATTAGAAACCAGTACAAATATATTTGATTGGCATTCCAATAGACATAAGCAACACATTTTCAACAGTGAAATGGAAAGACATTAAAGAACTGATTAATAAAATACCAATAGGGAAAAATGGAAAGAAATTTTATGGGAGTACTTGAATAACCAGAACATAATAGTACAAGATAATCAGATAACCTTAAAAAGGGAAATAAATCGTGGCTGTCCACAAGGATCAGTAATAGGGCCAAGTCTATGGAATTTAGTAATAAATTATTACATACAGTAATGAGGATTCAAAAGTTGTTGCATTCGTGGACGATTGTATCATTGTGATAGAAGGTAATACAAGAAAGTGAATAGAAGAATGGACACAAAAAATAATGGATAATACTTTTTTAATGTGGATGAAAGAGATAAAACTTAAATTATCAGTAAAAAAACAGTAGCCATATTTTTAAAAGAAAAATTAAATGAAAGACCGCCAGTGATAAAATATGACAAACAAATAATTACAGATAAAAAGGAAATAGTATACTTGGGCATTATTTTAGATAATAGATTAAGTTTTGTCCCACATGTTAAATATATAATCGAAAAAATCAGGAATATATTTTTTAAATTAAAACAAACGGCATGGAATATCAACAATTATAATAATTAAAATAAGAAAATAATATTTCGGGCATTATACCGTAATATGATACAATATGCTAGCACTTGTTACAAAAATAAAATTGAAAATACACACATTAAAAGAATACTAAGAACATTACAAAGCTATTGATAAAAATATTGAATTTAACACCAACAAAATCGTATGTATCCGCGATAACAATCAGTAAAGAAATCCCAATAGACTATAGTATAAAAGATAGAAATATGATATATCAAATCAAAAATGAAGTAGACGAGATTGAGTACAAACGGAAATACGCGTAATAAGAAAGTAGAGCACAATAATATTTGCACTGAAAAAATAAATAAAAATAATCAACCTATTAGTTTAAAAGAATTAAATGTTATATATATTTTAATAAAAAATACAAATATATAATAATTAAGTGTTATAAATTGGCAAACAGAGTACGATGCAACAGAAAACGGCCTTAATACTAAAAATTGTATTTAAAATATACATCAATGTTGCGAAAGTAAAAGCAATATAAATAACAGTCTGTTGAACGTAATAACGTGACACTGTCAAATTAAAGAATATTTAGCTAAAATAAATAAAATAGAAGACGACAGTTGTCAATGTGAAAAGGGAAATCAAATGGTATACCATATTCTGTACTTGTGTGACATGTTTAAAGAAGAAAGGAAAGAATTAGAAAAGAAATTAAAACCTTTTAATGACAAATGGCCATTGCAAAAACATAGTATATATGACAA
Source organism: Dryococelus australis (assembly GCA_029891345.1). NCBI lineage: Eukaryota > Metazoa > Arthropoda > Insecta > Phasmatodea > Phasmatidae > Dryococelus > Dryococelus australis. The sequence goes on along the minus strand of CM057006.1, from coordinate 51,642,802 downwards.
GGGAATTGTAGAAACAATAAATCAAAGTATTAGTAAAATATATGATTTGGTAAAAACTATGAATGATGATTTAACTGAGTAGTCTAGGGAGCGGATGAGAGTGTGCTGGAACGAAGGGAATTATTGAGCGGGTGTTTTATGTTTGTCTAGTGTTTTATCGTTTAAATTAAATTAAAATTTTAAATAACTCTCTCTTTTAGATAAGAAACAGAATTTTCGGTAAATGTTGAAGTTGTACAGAATAACAGTGAGGAAGAAAATTGAAAAGCTCCAAACATGAAGAATAACAGAAGAGAGAGAAAGAGGAGAAGTAGCAAGAAAGAGAAGAAGAAAGAGAAGATCTGAAACGGATGAAAGAAGAACGGAAGGAACTGCGGAGAAGAAAATCTAAATGAAATATGTGATTTTTGATCAAATGTTGGTTGATGTCTGTGTATGTGTCTGTGTAAAAAATGTATGAGGGGGAGGGGGGGGCCCGTAGGAGCGGATCTCCATTCCCTCGTCCGCCGGGAAACGATGCTTAGGTTGGAGCAGAACGGTGGGTGAGGGAAAAAAATAAAAATAACAAAATAGAATAGCACAGATAGGGAGGGGGCTGGGGGCCTTCTGGTTCGTGGGCGCGGCCATTCGACCGTTGGGTGCCATGGCGGACAGGTCGAAAGGCTAGTTAGCTGTGTGAGGGCCCGACGGCGTCTGGTCGCGCGGGCGGATTCGTGGGAATCCCGGTCCCTGGTCTGTTCCGGCGGTGGTCCCGAAACGGGGGGGGGGGGGGGGGCGTCAAAAGGATACCCGTCGGGGAGCTGTCTCGGTTGGGGCGGAATAGCTCACTTCCTTCCTAGGAAGTGCGAATGATGCTTTTGAATAGAAATAGAATTTGTAGCTTAAATTACGGGTGCCCAGACGAACAGCCACCCTCCCACAAAAAATTATGTGAATCTATATAATTAATATACTGTTTGTTAAATTGTAGTAGTCATGATAGAATTGAACATCCTGGATGGCTGTACTGTTATGTAGGGTTAATGAAATAAATATAAAAACAAGTCTAACCGCTCAGTCACCGCGGCTCCCCACCACCCAAGTTGAGAGTCTGAGAGTTCTAGATTGTGGAAGATTGCGCGCCAGTTGTGTGAAGACAAAGAAACGACGAGTCAGCAAGTAGCGGCGTGAGTGAAGTATGCGGACTGAGAGCACCTGTGTGGCGAAGAGTGAAACTGATGGGCGGGACTGTTAACCTCTCAGGAAGGCACAGATTTACTGTCACTGAAGACAAGGTTGAAGTGAGCTGCCTATATTCTCCACTACACCAATACTTGTTGTGTTGGCCTCTGTACTTCTGCTAACCCTCTTCCTATTGGTTCTGGCTACGCCGGACACTTCTACAATACTCCGCGACGTTCACTATTGTCCGACCACCGGCCAGTGGAGTGGCTTGTTGACTATGCGCCACCCAATGTGTCGTGACAGATGTAACATGCTTCACAATCCGTCGTGTTCATTTGATAGGTTATTAAAATTAACAGTTTTATTCCTATGAATTTAAATGTTGGCTGGTTGTAAATTCTTACTCAGTTTCATAAAAGTCCAGCGAAACAGCAAAATCATAGATGTGTGAGATTTGTCTTCGAGAGCACAGAAATTTCCAAATGAACATATGTGCACATACCTCAAAGGCTTTAACTGGATGTGTGAGTGTAAGACATTTGGAACGTACGATGGCAACAGACAAACTGAACATGTGTAAATGATAGGTGTGAATCGAGTGACTGCAGCCAGTATAAAGACATTAGGAAGTAGTCTACTTTAATTAGAAATTGAGCTAGACTGAGAATACCAAGAGTAATATTGGAGATAGACAGTTAAATGTTTTAAATAAATACTGCATGAATAAATTACAAATGAAATTTAGTTATTTTATTTTTATTAAGATCTCCATCCCTCACGAACTCTGATATGTCCCTCTGGCATGATGTAACAATAATTTAGACAAGTTGCTGTTTAACCCAGATTTTAAGATAAGTTTGCATTGAAAATAAGCCTGCGAATGTACGATTTTTTCGCTCTTTGAAATCTCTTATTGGAGTGGAGTTGCGAGGATTTTGTTTAGTGCTTGTAGATAATTTTTAAACATTTCTGGAGATACTATTGTTTTCTTTTTGTTAGAATATCGTAAAAAAAAAAAAAAAAACCTTACATTGTTTTTAGGAAAAGGATGTGCTACTGTTAAGGAGTCACTTTTATAGCTTTGCAGAATAATACACGAATACATATATTATTCATTACTTTTCATTTACTTCCAATCATCTGTAGAAGCGAGTTGCCTGTATGAACCATTAATAGCGCGTCAATTAAATATCTCCCTGGCAGGACATCCCGTTTATCAGGAGAAAAACATAAAAGTTTTCCCACACACACACGCACTCACACACACACACACACACACACACACACACAGAGAGAGAGAGAGAGAGAGAGAGAGAGAGAGAGAGAGAGAGAGAGAGAGAGGAAGAAAAAATAATTCAACGATATCTTTATAAATATAATTAATGTTGTATTAAATGTTTCCAAATTAACAATTATGTTGTACAAAAGCAAAAATGCTAATTAAAAATAAACGCACGTTTTTATATGGACTATAGTCAATATATCAAGCCAATTATAAAAACAAGAGTTACCTCAATTATTTATCAGGGTGACCTGAATATAACATCATCTGTCAAAATTACTTCTGGCATTGCCTTATTGTAGCGTAAAGCATCTGCAGGGTTAAGCTTTTTTTTTTTCGATAGGAATGACAGAAAAATAATAATTAAGGAATCTCACGCCTACAATACTAAAAGTTGGGAAATTTTATTAATTAAAAGGAATGCAAAAAATAAAAACGTTAATCTAAAAAAAAATTATAAATCACTGAAATACGCTTGAAATAATCAAAAACGAATATATATTCGGTGATATATTTAGCTTTTAACTGATATTGGGTGTGGGAGCAGACTAATTTAAGTTTTAATTAGAAAAGAGGTTTTGCTCCCAAATTACAAATTACATGAAGTGTAGAGTGGACGCAGGCAGATGCCAATCCGGCAACTACATTTGTTAATGAAATCAGACTAAACTGTAATTTCTCTCTCAAATAAGCAGAAAGTACTGCGTAGCTAGTAAAAAAATTTCAATTCCGGAAGGTCAATTTCGTATCCAATATTACAATGGCATTACAGAAAGAAAATTGCACCATTAATATACGTATGTATTATTTTGAAGTGTATTAAATATTAGATATGAAAAATTGTGAAATTGAGATTATCATGTTCTTGACATGTGAGACGACTTAAACACGACGTGAACATTTAGATGTCAAAGTTAATGTGGTGTAACGCCGAGTCGGCCTAAAGTTAAAACAGAGCTCGTTACGTTAACTTTAGGTTAACTCTATGTAAAAATTATGATTGACTTCGAAGCCGTGTTCATTTCGGAGCTACCAATTACGGATCGTTCACAAACAGCACCGACGAAAAACGATAAGTAATTCTTTACAAAAATATAAGGGAAATGTTTATATACAACACATAGCCTTGTGCTCTTCGTGAAGATGGCACACCTATTTAAAGGTGGAGATGACAGGCTGATGCATTGCGTTCAAAATGGGGTACAATTTAATTTAAACTCTGAGTGTAGATTGCTATTCAACGACGACACATATCTACGGCAAATACTGTCTTTATCATAAAAGTAGACTATAAAAATAATTAGGGTTGTCTCCCTGATGTTACTTGAAGGCGCACCATGTGAAATACCAATCGAATATTCATGACGAATAATAAATAATCAAGCTAGAATGAATGCAAGTGGGAGTAAAAATTAAGCATGATTTTTTTTCTCTCGAAAATCCGGGTTCCCTCCACTGTTGCAAACCAATGGCAATCAAGGGCACTTCAGAGTAGGCACGTATCTAACTAAGTCTTGACGTCATTGGCTGGTGTTTTCTTACGACGGTTGTTGGTTCATTGTTGTTTTGTAGTCTTCATTTGTCCCTAATATTTAGGGGAAGCTTTCTGCATACTTTTTTAATTCCATGGTTTACAATAAATTCTGATTTTGTAAGTAAATTTCAAATTGACGTACGTCTAGAATAAGTTGTGTGTGTGTGTGTGTGTATATATATATATATATACATACATATATATAAAGAATATTTCCCTGTACACGTTCAGCAATTCTGAGTTCTTGAGTTTCATCCTTGCAGTCTATTCGCGTTTTATTTAACATTTTTGGATCAAACCTTTGAAAAATCACCCCAGTGATGACGTGCTTAGTCATTTCCCAAATACGCCATGTATCACAACCGTTTTAATGCCTCTGTTAACATAAAAGTATATTATTTTTCGTTGCATTGAAGTTTAACCCATACATTTACAAACTAGCTTTTAACCGCTGCTTCGCGCGTGGTCCCACTATTGGGTGCTCTAGCCACTGGGCTACTGCGGCCCCACTATTTAGTTCTCTATTCACTGAGATACTGCGGCCCCACCATTTGATTCTTCACCCACTGAGCTACTGAGGCTCCATTAATTGGTTCTCTACCCACTGAGGTACTGCGGCCCCACTATAGAGTTCTCTACCCACTGAGCTACTGCGGCTCTTGGGAAGGAATGTAAGACAGCCTATAGACAAAAAACGAAAGGAAGAAATTATGGATTTTTTGACAATACTTTTTATGCAGTAATCCTAAGAAAAAATTAATCCAGTACCTGTGCACATCCATTATCATCTTTTTTTGAACCGTTTGAGATTTTTTCCCGGGATAAAAAGCAGCCTACGTCACTCTCTGGACCTCCAACTATCTCTGTACAAAAATCACGACGATACGTTGCTCCATTTTGACGTGAGAGAAGGACAAACAAACCAACAAACAAGCAAACTTTCGTATTTATATAGTAGTAAGGATTATAATATAGCATTTATAGTAAATATCAATAAAACAGTGATGTTTGTTGGTAGCGCCTAGTAAGAAATAGTTCTCATGCAAAATATAATTACATCTGGGTGCGCACGAATTCAGTGCATTGTCCTTTGGTGTAATTTTCTAAACTTAGTTAAGCTTAGTTAGCACGAGGCGGAGGAATATCCTGGAAGTAGGACTTCAGCAGGGTTTCAGAACAGTGCGAAGTAACCGTGAATGGTTTATATCAATGGTGTTTATTTGCTCTTCAACGCCTACTGAAATGGGCCTAGTACTTTCTCCGATGAACAAACATCCGCACTCTCATAGGTTATGCGTGTTTGTAACTTATCTGTAGTGGGGCTCCCCACACTAACCATGCGAATTTATATGTAATTTGAATATAAAACTCTCTGCAGTCAGCATTTGGTAACTGTGCTTCCTGGTTTTTTTTTTTGCGAAACGATTCTATGACTATTTGTACTCAAAAACACTACATATCAGCCCATTTTCGTGATGGAATGAGTTTAATTTTTACGCATCTCCTGTTTATGCACGCAAATCACGAACACTCAGTTTCGTGGTAACTTAATTCTGATTGCTTATACCACAAAAATCAAGTCTTCTCAGAAAGACACGTGGTCAATAACGGGAGGACAGTGCTAGTGTTCGTGTACGGTATTAAAGTTTAGCTTGCGAGCAAATAGTTTCACGAAAAACAAGTTGCATTACCTACTTCATACAAAGCGTACATTCATAACCAGTCCACGGGAAACACCACTGAAAAGTTATGCGTGGAAGACGCTAATATTCAGTAGTTTTTAGTAATTTTCACTTTGCTCTTCAAGTCTTGAAACATGTAATTTGTTGGAAGTTCTGCCACTATCTTACTGGGACAACTCCCATAAACCTAAATAATACAGAGCCTAACTCTATCACGGGATAATGCTTCGTGTCGGCCCACACCTGCCGAAACGTGCTGAAACTCACGTAAGATGTGGGGTGTAATGTTTAGAAATTATTAATAACTCAATTACCCGGAAACCTCGCGTGTGCCGCAAAGCATTAACTATTGACAACCCCATCAATGGCGTGACCTTCATTGCCTCGTGGAACGACACTTTGACCTCAAATTACACTCGTAGCGGAAACCACTATGTGGTACGCGTGAGGTTTCTAAAACCGTGAGGCAACTTGCCTGCCACAGGCTGGAATGTTGTGTTTGCCATAGTTATATAGCACCGTGTGAAATAACGATTCCATTAACTATACTTTAGAATGAACATAATGATGTGGATTGAGAATTACCGTCTCCTAGGTCCATAAGCATAGCTTATTTGTGTTCGAGACGAAGTAAACCCTTGTACTTAAGTACAAACAACTCTTTAGATAACGTCGAAATGGCATGTAAGAACTAAGCAAATGCATTGGATGCAGTCTTGTCAAAATTGTCACAATTTAAGTTACAATTACTTATTACCTTAACTACGCACAACTACACACATTGCTCTCAGCACTTGCCTTGCTGCTGGGAAGTGAAGCTTTTGAAAACCAATGTTTCACGTCTAACAGTTCGAAGCAGAAAAATTAAAGGCTGTGGGAACTCGAGTATTCTAGTAGGTTCTGAACCAAAGGATTTCCTACTTGGCGCGTATCAATATTGTACAAACATTTATAATTACTTACCGGTGAAAGTCAAAAGATCTATAAAAACGAGTGCTATTATTTTCAGATGTAAGCTCAAACATTTCCTGCACACTGTCCCGTATATTCCGTGACAAAATATTTTGATAAAGAGGATGGACAGCACTGACGCAAATAATAATACACTTGTATTATTACAAACACAAACGATTAACTTGTCAAACGAAAAAAAAAAACTTTATACTACGAAGCGCTATATGTTTTATTGATTTTGTGTATGGACTACATAGAAGATCAAGTCACTTTATGCATAATTATGTAAATTTTTTCGGAACGTATATAAATTCGACCGACAAAATTTGGCTGCATGTTAATCCCGGAAAAAGAAGTTGAAAACACACATACGGCCTGTTGTCTGAGGTAAATTCTAAGGACGGGACACATTTTTGAAGCTGGGCCTGATCGACTAGTTCATTGTAGTGGTACTTTTACGTGCCTCCCTCTGAAATCTTCATTTCCTTTGATAACTTCAAGAGTGTGTTATGGGGTGTTCTATGTATTGCCAACTCGCAGGTATTGATTAGTATTACCTCGAAATTAAATCACGAATTAGTCGAAACTGGCGAGGCTCGTGATATTTACACAAGGCGACCTTTTTTTCCTTTCTAATTGTGACGTGCGGATTGATAATCGGTCATTTAAATCCTAAATATGCTACCACGCCATGGAGGTTGATTCGAAATCAAGTTAGCAACAGTGATCATTTACATGAAATAATTTGATGACAGCAATATATGCTGTGGCGCTTGTTGGTCTTTGTTCAGTTACCCATTTTCCAAGACACGCAGTTTTCCATATTAAGTATTTTCTCTAATATTACGATAAACGGGTGTTCAAGGTTCAACAGCTCTCGGGATTGACTTTAGACCATATGTTGTATAAATGTTTTCAACTTATTTCTTCGTGACTAACCCGCAGCTGAGGGTTGTCGGTAGAATTTAGATACATTCTGTGTATATATTTTTAATAGTGTATCAAATTTTATTACGCCACTGTAGAAAGAGTTACAGTATGTACCGATCGATTTGAAACATTAAGCCGTGTCATTTGTTGTACCCCGAATGATCCAATACTGCATTGCTCATATAGTTCAATGGACGAAAATAATATATAAAATGAAAATAAAAACCAGCGAGCGGGAAAATATCGTTCTATCAAAGCTGTTCGTGGTAAAGTGAGCCCTTTTGAAGCCCTAGTTGCTTTTTTCTTCTAGCCATTTTTTTTCCTTTAACCATATTTCTTTAAATAAACATTGCCAAGCAAGTAATAAACACAGTGTGTATATTCCACCGCATTCGGAAGTTAACGTCTAAGGCTACAATAATATATATTCATTGGCTGATATTCCAAATGAGAAGGCGTTCAGAAGTGGTCACTTTACCGTGAACAGCCTATAGGCGTGACGCATCATCGCTGTTTATGGCGGCTGCCGACTCTCAGAGTAACCATGTTTTATGTTGAGATAAAAACAATACGTTTAGGCTCGTCTTTACTTCTGTGTTCGCCAGAGTCATCTTCGTTATGCCGCCTAGAAATGTATAATACATGGCAACTGGGAAGCCTCTTCCAATAATAACAGCTACTGCGCACACACAAAAATTTAAGCGCAATATACTGTGGTCCTTGACATCTTTGAAATATGACGTGTTTTTAATGTATATATACACACATACATGTGCGTGTTTGTGTTTACACCCTAAGTTATTTGTTTGCTTTGATAACTCCTTTTGTTGTTATTGTCTTGTTTAGTTTGTAATAACTAACTTCATCTTCTGCGGAATTAGTCTTGTGTTAGAATAACTATTTTTGGCTTATTTGAAGAGTTTGGGCCGTTTTTTTTGTGTCGAATTCCGGATTTTCTGAGGTAACACAGACTTTAAATGGCGTACGTTCATAAATATATTATTTTATTTAATATTATACAGGAATGTACGAATTAAATTTGACAAAATAGTCTTTACTCGAGTACAAGAAATGGAATGTTTCATTCCTGTTTGACTGGTTAACCCGCTATTTAAACGCGTATAATGGATTACATATTCATGCTGGTCAACGTCTCTGGATGAGCACAGCTGGCCGGGTTACCAGTCAGAGGTCTAATAATTAGCCCTTTTAATCATGACCTATGAATCAAATTTGCTACCGATGGGGTGATAAACACAGGGAGGCGATAATAATAGGTCACGACAGGAAATTAAGTCTAAGGCGAACGATATTTCGAATGTTTTTCTTGTAGTAACATCATCTCGCAGATTTATTATGGTTTTAGGTCACACGGAATTAAAAACGGCTGTCCTGCACATACATAATAGTAGAATTGTGATTGGCAACGAAAGAAAAAAACTGACAAAAACTTTTGCGTATCCAAAGTGCCCCACTTTATACCAAAATATAGTATTACAAAAATCGTTATTGTCCAGGAATAAAAAATCGAAAGAAAGTGTGACAAGCACTTTGTGACGATGACCTAAATATATTCTCGCTTCTAATATCGTTAAAGTGATGTGATCTTGTGAATTTACACCATATTAAGAATAATATTATAATAATGTTATAGTTTTCTGCTGAACATATGGATAATTAATTCGAAGTCTTTCCTAAATCAAACACTTCCTAGGTGATATAGTCTGAGAAATACGTTAGATAATTTTTTACTTGTCAAGTGTAGATAGAAATAGATGCATTCTGTAGGCGTTTGTGTTCCTTTCTATGCATTCATATGTCTATGTATGTATTATTTATTAGTTCCACAAACTTGCTGTAAACTGGTTTAGAAGTGTAAATTTGGGGAACTGTACGTATCACCGCCTCATCATTTCTAGGTTTAAGAAACGTACAAAGAAACCATGTAACTCGCGACCACCCACTTCATGAAGATATTAAGATGTGAGATTCTACCTCCATTCCCACCACGCGAATCTGTCCCTCGGAACTTTGAAACGAGAATAGTTCTTATTTAGTCACTGGAAGTTCCCACTCGTTTAGAAGAGTACTTAATGCCAAGGAGATGTACATTTTACGTCGTATATTTCGCGACAGTTCTCATTTCATTCGCCTTGACTGAGGCATATTGTCAGAAATTTGCAGTTTAATTAACCGCAGTGTCGTGTTTTCATTTTCATATTCTGCATATAGCCAGATCTTTTCCTGTAAATATTCTACGAGGAAAAAGGCAGTATGTTTTGCAACAGAGGATAAGACCATGTTTGCTTACTCTATGCAAGTTACCGATTACTATTTTTGCAAAAACAGATTTCACGAGTTTGTTAGATATTATAAATTACCATGGATAACAGCGCACTTAAACAATACAGAGGTGAAACCCTATGGAATTTTTTTGAAACTTTTGTCATGACATCAACCATTGAGGATATTTAACTGACAAAGTCGAAGACACGATACTAATTATTTTAAAATCTATAAAGTTCCAACCATCTTGTATTACATTTTAAAAAACTGTGAAGATATAGATTATTGAATACTTATCACTATTTTATATATAAGGATGATCTTTTGCTTAAAATATCCACACTTAAAATACATATAACTCGATATTCCTCCATATAGTATTTATATAAATTTTTTGTTATTGGAAACTTTTTAATATATCAGGTTTATAGCTTCGTTTACGACGACAATTTTTTAATTTAAAACACGACGAAAATCTAGAGTTATAAATTTCGCAGAAAATTTATTATTTTCGTATAGTAAACACGAAAACTGACTTGAATGCACAAGTTATAAATTTTACGGGAAAATTTTTTTACTTCCGCAAGAGGCTTAACCAAACACTTATTACTGTTTAATTTACTGTACTTTGGTTTTTATGTAAATTCAAATATTTTTGTATTATAAATATATTCTTGTATACACATTCGGTAAATGTGTGTTTTCCAGTGTATATTTTCATTTTATTGAGCTTACTGTCCCCATAATTTTACGCCGGAAAGCTAATACTGGAATAACGTAACGCATGAATATCACACATATTCATGGGTTACCCGGCATTCAAACCTGGACACCTGCAGCTTACATGTAGCACCTTGATCACTTCGCCTACGCTTTTCGGTTGAAAAAATAAGTAATACCTGTACACTACTTAACTTGTATCTTTTAAATAACGTGTCTCTCACATAAATGCTACTGCAGTACTCTCCGTTGTTATAGTTGAGAGAAACCAATTTCCTGTATAAACATGCTTTTCCTTTTTGCATATACTGTTTCTATTCAACATGCTACCATTATGCCCAAAGTAGCAATCATATCTGTAGCTTCGAAACTGAAATTATATTGATTTAAAAGTAATATTTTAGCACGTTTACGTATGATTAATCTATGTTAATTATTATTTGACACAGTCTTCAATAACTTCATGTTTTATTTATGTTGCAAACTTTACTCCGAAAATGTATACTCTTGTGATAGTAATTTAAAACTTCACGTTTTATTTCCCGTGAGAAGACTTATCTCTCAGTTCCCGTAACACCGAACTATAGTCCATTCGCAACTGGAACAGACTTAGGAAAACCAACCTTTGGAAAAACACCCTAGCCATTAGCTGCATGTGTAGAAAAAAAAATGGCGGATGCGGGTACTGGACCCGTACGCGCCACTTTTTTTTACTAGCTATACATGCAGCTAATGGCTAGGGTGTTTTTTCAAAGGTTGGTTTTCATAAGACTGTTCCAGTCGTGAATGGACTATAGTTGTTTTCTCTCTGGCTATGACAGAAATGGTTTCCAGAGGCCAAATGTTACGTACTGTGATTTTAAAGTATAGAAACAGTGAATCACTTAAATTTGATAGGTGACCATGTTACATTCATTTAGACACCTATGTGGGTATAAAATTACTAGCTTACAAAATACGTTTAATAAGTTTGCACATATTTTTAACATTCTACCACATTCGAAGGACATGCAGACGTCGAAGTGAGCAGAAGAGGTAACAATGAGCTCATTTGGCCCTGTCTTATGTCCAACATGAGTTTAGCTCGTGTGGTTCTTTGTGTTAGTGGCGAAACCACCATGTTTTGAATGTTAGATTGCATACAGAGTCCATTCGCGGTTTCTTCGGACTTTTTGAATCAAAACTTTGAAAAATCTCCCCATGTACGACGTGTTTAGTTATTTCCTAAATACTGCCTGTATCACAATCGATTTATACTCGTGTTCATAAAAGTTACCTTTTTTTATTGTTAAATTGGAATGTTATTAATACCTTATCTATAAATTATAATGCTTCATTGATAAATAATTTTAATAAAAAAAAAAGGTAGAAAATAGTTATGTTGGTAACGTCTGGTAAGAAACAGTTCTCATACAAAATATCATTACGACTGAGTGCGCACGAATGTGGTGCGTTGTCCTTCTGGTGTAATTCTCCAGACTTGTTAAACTTAGTTTGCACGAGTCGTAGGAATATTCTGGAAGTAGAACGTTAGCAGGGCTTCATAAAATGCCGAAGTAACCGTGAATGGATTATATTAGTCGCGATGCTCGTTGGTAAAAATTTATCAATACCTTAAGTGTATCATTGTTTACAACGTAACAATGGAAACTAAATTGTATATACTTCAATGATTTCCTTGTTTTCAAAGAAACGATAAGATTACTTGCAGAACCATGCAAATGCAGTAAAATTTAAAATTCGAACACAACTTTCAGGATTCCTGCGTTTTTAACATTTAAATCATTCACATCTTCAAGGTCGATCTCAGGAAAATATCGGAAACACTCAATAAAACTGTTGCATTTTCTTCTATTCCTTTTAAATTTATTGATGGAAGGGCAATCATTACCAAACTTAAACCCTTTTCAAAACCGATACCTTTAAATAAAATCAGCTTTAAAATGTTTGACTCCGCATTGGATACTTCACTAATGTTCTAAAATTGCTTGCATAAATACAGCCGCTAAAATATCGGTTTTGGACGCACTGATTTATAAACCAGGAATTGAAAATACAGCGTTACGATATAATATTAAAATTGTATGCTTCGGTAAAAACAATTAAACGTTAATAAAAGTAGGGCTGATTTAATGTGATTAAAATGTCTCATATTTTCTTTGTAAGCAACCAAAGGAAACGGTAAGATTCTCAGTAGCATAGCTTAGTAGTTCATATACTTCCACACTGAGATACTATTCTCATTAGAACCATAACGAGCAGTTAATATAAAACAGTGGTGTTCTCTAAAAGTGAGTGGAGCTGTGGAAATTAAAAAAAAATAACTCCGGCAGAGGATTACCGTTATTTATTCATGCATTCACTTTGTTTAACATGGATTAAAACCACAACGCAAAAAAATTCCGAGATTAAAAAACAAACAGGCTGCTACTATTGCAGTATTTACGAGAAGCGCCTGGATGGCAGCTGAACAACCCATTCGTGATGACTTAGAGTTTTTTTTTTTTGCTTATTTTGCATACATTGTTCTGTCATTCTGTTTAATGTACACGACTTTTTAAAAATTTCTAACAAAATGCGTACATTTATAAAAAGGTACGTCGCGATGAATACTAAGTAAGGACTATAGTCTATTCGCTGTTTCTTGACACTCTTTGAACCATACCTTTTGGAAAATGACTTCATGTATGAAGTGTTTGATTATTTCCTAAATATATCGTATATGACAAGAATGTTACACCTCCGTTAACATAAAAGGAACATATATTTCGTTAAAATGAAGTTTTACCAATAATTTGTTTGTAAATTATAATATTTAACTTATAATTAATATGAATTAGAACAGTGAGAAAAATGTGTATTGGTAGCGCCTAGTAAAAAATAGCCATCATGCAAAATATTATTACAACAGAGTGCGCACGAATTCGGTGTGTTGTCGTTTGGTGTTATTTTCTTGACTTTTCAAATCTAATTTTGCACGAGGCGGAGGAATATCCTGGAAGTAGAACTTAGGCAGGGCTTCAAAAAAGTGTGACGTTACCGTGAGTGGATTACGCAACATTTGACCTTATTGCTAAGCGTAAATATGAGCAGAATGAGCTGAAACTGCTTGTCGCCAAAAACGCCATTATTTTGTATTCGTACGATACACTGTTCAACGTTTGAAGGCATTACTCAAAAGTATTGTTTCATCACGTAGAAATGTTATAGACAAAATGTTTTTGTTTTATATAATGCGATGTCAAAATGACAACTCAGGTGTTCTATGGTCGTACAAATAATAAAAACTGACTCAAGGAAATGAGACAATTCACAATGAAAGAATACATCATTAGTTACTTCAAGAAATCTGTACGATAATGGTATTGAGTGATTTGTAATTTTAAAAATATTGCTTAAACTAATTAAATGTTTGCATATTTTTACTAGCGATCCACCTCGGCTTTGCTCGTGTGCGATTTACAAATATGGCGTTGTTTAGGTTTACAGCAAGTATATACTCTAAATGCCTAAGGTAACTGACATAGCATTAATATTGCGTTGTTAGCAAAGTCTTCGTAAGTGAACCTCTATTTTAAATCTAATTTTAAAAGACAAAACAGTTACTGTGGGTTATCCTTAAAAGATAAACATATACTGTCACGGAATTTTTTGTTCACCATCTTGAGAGCTACAATTGTGAAGCACATTCATTTCTCTACTATCCTTACATTAAATATTAATGTATTATATACCTTCCTCAAGAAATTCGCTAAATGAATGTGCAAATCACATCAAAATTCAGCATCCAGTTTAGAAGCCTTAGCCGAATACACACAAACACGCGGCCGGACGACTTTGTTTTATACTATTTATAGATTTGTAGCATTCTATGAAGTTCATTTTTGTAAACCAAATTTCGCTAAGCATATCTTAAAATAAATTAAGGCACGAACTTTCAACCATTATTGTAAATTTTCCTGTAAATTTTTTAGTCTATTTTATTTGTACGTTCCCAAAACATAAACTTTGTGATTGTGGCACGCCATAATGCCAAACTATATTATTTAATTTCTTTTATGCGAGGAGCTAATAGGTACGACTAAAGTCTACAAGCTGAATCTTTTAAGAGAGCGATGTCAGTCAGAGGTTTTGCTAACACTCGAGACGAATCTTAATGATCCTCCACTGCCACGCAGTTGAGGTATGTGTCATCCTATGGTTTTGTCACGTTTCGTGGTCCAGCTCCAGGTTTTCGATTCGTCAGTCCTGTTATCTTCAATCTACTGCTTCCACGTTCGCGTCACTGTGTGGCATTCTGCCTTGTACGACCGCGTGAGCAGTCATTTTGACCTACAAAGGTCCTTATTCGCGCAAGCTGACCGTGATCTATTTACGCCCTAGTTCAAGTCGGTTTTGATGGCGATGCTGCGTCCAGGCATGCCCAATAATTCTCAAATTCTAATAATGTTCATATACTACCCTGATTTCCATTTCCAGTGAGTTTATTTTCATTTGCATGTTTCATTCGCGGTGGTGCAATTTTTTTTACACACATGAGTGTACTGTCCGTAAGCTGACACCACGCAATACCAGTTTATAAATACAGGACGAGTCTTTTAAAAGAGCCCCCGTGGGACATGTGTGCAATGGAGCGAGGGAATGGGGAAATACACTCCAGTGTGACAACAAAATACCTAGAGTAGGTACTTCTAGCACCTTACTCTATATGCTTTTGCCACACTGGACTGCATTTCCTCATTCCCTCGCTCCGTTACACACATGTCCCACGGGGCCTCTTTTAAAGGACATTCTGTAAAATCGTTATCGCTGAATCCAGGTACACTGATGTGCTGCGTGATACATAAATTAACGCTTAAGCACACTTACAGATATGTTCTGGTTTTTGAAAGCCAGTATTGAAAAGTAAAGAAAGGGCGATGCCAGACAGCTGCTTTTGTCAACTTCGTGAGTAAATATTTTGTCTGAGTTTCGCGTTTCTGCCGAGATATTCCTTAACACTATATTTGTGCATCTCATTGCGGAGCATTATTATCTGGAAAGAAAAAATGTAGCAGGTACAGATATTCGATAATGACTTGGGTCATAACATATCTGCGATATAATAGTTTTCTAAACAAAGGTTTTTAATTCAGGAATTGAAAGAGCTCAATAAAAGCGTTCACGTTTAATCTATAGTCATATGTTCTAATTATGGATATTTTTATATCATTATTAGATAGAGGTAGGCAATGCAGTTTCAGGAATGTATCTGTACATCTGCACGGTTATGTAATCAGAATGATCTTCATTATAGTGCATGACTTCCCGATCCACAATGGCTATAGTCACAAAATAATCACGGAATACTGTTCAATGTATTATCTACGAGTGCAAACTGCTCTTCTCCACTAAACTAATAGTATTGCCATATCTAAACGATATAATCGGGACTAAGGGCAGCATTACCCGGGATAACATAACTTGATTTAAAAGTTGTGATAAAGTACGTTGGGCCGAATTGTCTAAACTAGATATTTCCATGTTGATTCCTAAAGTTCGGTGTTTGTAATGCTACATATTTTAGAATTTCACTACGTCCTCAGATCCCGTAAAAAAAAAAAGTAAATAAAAGAAAACACTTTCCTCGTAAAATCAAATTACTGCTGCAGCCTATGTCAACGCGTATTATTCCTAGCGACTATGAATCAAACCCATCCACCATTATTTTTTACGAATAATATTTTAACTGGCATTGTTTGCAGACCAAATGTTTCATTGTCAGTAACCCCGGAGCAATTTAAATTTCTGATTAGAAATTTTTTTTTTGTCGGTGGTCATGGACGTAGACGTAATGAAAATGTCCCCTCCCCCCTCCTCACCAAAACCGTTATCACGTCCAACGAAACGTAGCGAACACTCGTTCCTTGCTCTCTGGAGAATATTCCATTCAACTGGCATGCTGCGTCCGACTTCTCCCGTCTATTTATTTCCGGCCGCGGATCACTAAATTTTTTTTTTCGCCCCTCTCTCACTCTCTTTCTAGCGAGCGAGCGTAATGCTGCTTCGCCCCGGCCGCCGCTAGGAGCGCTCGAGTCGCGACGTGCTCCATCGGATTAAACGCGCGAGGGGAATGGCGGAGGAGGGGAGGGGATGTTGGGTAAAGAGAGGGGGTAGTGAAGGGCGCGGCGGGGCGTGGAAGTAGTTTTGTTTGCGCCCGGGCGGGCGTTTCCCCCCTCAGTCTCGTGGCGTGCTCGGATGTTAGCGGACGTAGCGGCTGCCGCAGCGCTGCCGTTGTTGCTGTGTCCCTGCCCGATGCAGTTGGACGCCGAGGGCGCCAGCTCTCGGAGGACGGCTTCGCCCTCTTGCTGAAGAGTGCTCTCACGGGGGAGAGAGCGAGAGAAACGACGAGGCGTTCTGCAGGGGAATCTTTAAACCGGTATTCAACAGGTGAGTGCCTGCAGCTGAGATTCTCTCAAGAACCCACGGCCATGGTAGAATTCTGAACAATGCGCCCTTGATCACTTCCCGTGTAACGAGCCCTTGTTCCCTTCATGATCGAGTTTTATTCTGTCAACAGGATGTCCACCCACAGGGAAAAGTCAGGGGATTTCATGTGACAGGGTATTTCACCTGGGCCAGGGAAAATGTAAATAATTGCAACTCTGTAAAGGTTGTTGGTTTTGTGAATACACGACGGTGTAATTATGGGCATATGCATTTTAAGATTGCAATTTTCTAGTTTGTGAACTAGCAATAACACATCTTTGTCACGTGTCATAATAGGGCCTAGACGCACAAAATGAATCATCAATGTCGATGAGTTGAATAAAATGTTGAAACTACAGGATTGGGCTGTTGCAGTATAATTTAATGAAATTTCACTAATAGAATTTTTTTTTCCTGTCAGATGAGGAAAAATATGGTATTTGAAGATTTCTGTTCTGAAGACAGGTCAGAGATAATTGCAAGATTCTGTCTGGAAAACAGGGAAAATTCAGGGAATTCCAAAATGGAATTTCAGTAGACACCCTGTGTCGAATTTCATTCCACGTGAGTTTCCATTTGTCTTTGTAATGCTAGCAAGTGTTTTCTGCTGCCGCGCACAGTTGTAAACACAAATCAATCACAGACAAATAACATGTTTAAAATAGTTGCACACCGGGAAATTATATGGGGCTCTACAGGGCAGGTGACTCGTGCCCTTGGCTGAAGAAGACATTGTAGGGTGCATATATATATATATGCCCTTCCCGCGAATTCGGACAGCAACTATGTATCGTCGCATCCGGGATGCACTTTTCAAGCACACTGATCCAGGTAAGGGCGCTTGGCTTTGTAAGATATGCGCTATCTCTTATTTGGTTCTCCCATCAGCACCTTCTATGCATCCGCTGCATCTATGCATCCGCTGCATTACGTTTATCGTGAGTAGACCAACGTCTTTAACGTGGAGCGTGTTTTACGTGAACTGATGGTAATGCTACGCAGCTCTCCGGCTTCGCATTAATGAAATAATGTTGAGAGCTGCGTTGAAAGGTTTTTTTTTTGGGGGGGGGGGGATCTTAACGATGGGATCTTGAGAGCAGGTGAGGGCGAAATGAGGTGAGAATGGAGCAGCACCGGAATGTAAGGGCGGGGGAAACGGGAGACCCCAAGAAAATCCGCCGATCAGCGGCATCGTCAGGTATGATTCCCACTTGCCAAAATCCGAGCGTGAGCCGGCCTGGGATCGAACCGGTTCGCCTTGGTGGGAGGCGAGTAATCTAACCGATCAGCCACCGCGGCCCCTATTACGCAAAGTAACTCCAGATATTTCCGTTAGATGTAAGTTAAAGCTTTCTGCAATGTTTTGACCATATAAGCCTTATGATAGAAATTCATTTCATACTTTCCTAAAATTCTTATATATACTTAGCACTTGACAACGAAATATATTATACATATACTCATGGAATATCTATCAGCGCAATGAGGCAACTAAGTAAACAGAACCACGGAAATTAGAGCTTTCACTCTATTTCATATAGATTAATGCTTGTGGGTTGCTTAGCAATAGTTTATTGCTACACGTAATATAAAACGTAAAATAATCATCTGAAACCATGGCCATTAAACTCCCATTGTTTATATTTAATAATAGCTACATTATGTTTTAAATACATTTTGCGATCGCCCATACGTTCTGAAAAGCATAATGCAGCAGCTACAAACTTGCCAAATCAGAAATCATTTGTTATTTATAAAGTATTTTAATAGACCATGCTTCACAATCCTACTCATAAAGATTGAGATAATTAGCCTTCTATAAAATTAAAAATTAGAAGCAAAAACTACAACTTTTAAATACACCAAAGCTCACCTAAAGAATGGCAAACCTTCAGCAAATTAACCATCTACGTCTACTATATAGTCAACATATTTGCTGCTTGTGTCACATTGTGTGCCTACGCACAAGGATGTAATGCACTTAACTGTTAATTTTTAGTCATTTTTTTTGTATTGTTAAACTTCTACGTGAGTACTAGGGGTGGAGAGGAGTTTTTAGATGCAGTCTACTGCGATGAATGCATATAATTACTTTGAGCAGACGCGTATTTAAAACTCAAAATAATATTACTGTTGTTTCCACGAGATAAAATCTCTTACTCTTCCACAGCTCCCGAAGAGTATTAAATTATCTTTTAAACTTCTACGTAAATAAATATTTTCGTTATAGTCGCTCTTTATGGTTGCAGTAAACTCTGCGCTTAACCACGCTAAACCTAAGATACAAAATTTCTTCAACTTAATTGTTTTTTCATCCCGTTTTCCTACGATTCTAGGCTGAACAGTTTTTTTTTATACCAGTTGCCTATAGTAACGCAGGTTTTTCTCTGACTCATTAGTAAATAACACACTGTCTTACAGGTTGGCACTACCCAATAGCTTTGCAGGTTACTGAAATGCTGCCTCGATCGTAGTTGTAAAGAAATCATCTAACAAGAATGGGGGATTACGTGTATGTTTTACTTCTGTTTTCTCAGGCCCAGTACATTACGTTATAGGCTGTTCGCTGTATAAATGAGCACCTTTGAAAGCCTTGCTTAAGATCTACTTGTGCGTACGTTGTGTATTCCTTCGCCTTATATAAAATTAACATTGCCAAGGGGCTCATCACTTTATTCATCCGTCGGTCAGGTGAAACTGTGGAATTATAAGAAAAGAAAATATGTTACAAATCTGGCCATTTTTACATTTCGATGCATTAAAAAAAAACCACAAAGTGAAATAAATAATTTAAGTTACCACAAATGGTTACCTAACACTTTTTATTCGACGTTAAGTTATGGAACTATTTTCCATCTATCTTTACCAACTTCATTGGGTGCATGTCACTCAGGGCGCCCGTTAAACTATGCGCAGGCAGGGACAGTAACTTTTTTCTAAGGTTGATTTGAAAAGTGCTCACTTTATCGTGAACAGCCTTTAGTAAAAAAACACGCGTTGACATCTGGGTCAGAGCTTAATCTTTACTAAACAAGCTACCAAACGTAATATGACACGACCGCAAGTTTTAGACTTGGCAGGGTTCGCAATAGTTCAATATACAACAATCATAGCGCTCAGATGTTTCCTACAGAGCAGCTCCTAATCTCCTGCTGAAGATTACACTGACATTGAAAATGGGCAACGTAAGTTAAGTGACGGTGTTATAAATCTGGCAGGGCATCGATTAATCTATAACTTGTGATTTATGAGATGTAAAGACAGATGTGAACACCAGGTTTCAAATTGTGTTGGTAAACTGTGTGTTGTGCTGAGGCTTATGGTTTACAGAAGGTTGAAAGAGCCACAGTGCAAGAGAAAAAGTCAGCAAAATTAAAATATCTGTGATTGTAAAACAAACTGCTCCGAAAAAAAAAAAAATATTAAGAGTCTCATGGTTAGAAAAACTTCCACATGGCTGAACAGCAGTTTCATCTCGTCACGTAATTGGGGAAATTCTGTGCCGAATTTCTTCTATGCATTCTTTTCGTAACAGTGTTTTAATTATTTTTCTCTTTAGAATATTTTATTCGCAATTCTGTGCATTTCATGCTGACCTGGTGGCCAGAGAAGCTTTTCTTTAATGGCATTTTTCTATGGCGGTATTCTCCTCTCCATCTACTTAAGAATGTTCATTTCAAACAATGATTTTAGCAGTCAGTTCAGAGTTATTCCCGTGGGGATTTTTAAATGGTGTATAATTAAAAAAATTATTCGCCCCATGGCTTTCTTGCAACATGATTTGGAAACCATAAAAGTACGAAAAATATATGTTCGTGATTGTGTTAACTTAGACCCACAGTTCACGATGTTGTCGGGAGTAGAGGAAAAAAGAGGGTTCTGGAACACGAATCCGGATACGACCGACTACGTTCTTATATGTTCCTCAAAATTTGCCTTCCCCCTCCCTTCAAAAACACGCAGAGTTCCTATAATCTCCCTTAGATTTTTCCCTTTTCATTCGAAATTTCCCTTTTTTTGCTTGAAGTTTCTCCTTTTCCCTCAAAAAAAGGTAGTCGGTATCTATGTGCAAAAAGAAGTCATCCAATTAGGGGGAGGGGGCTTCTTTTTACCCTAAAAGAGCCCCATTTCCCTTGAAAGAACCCCTGTTTTCTGGGACAGGCTCCAAGCTCTGGAGCCCTGGAGCCATCACCTTTGACCTCTGACATTACTCGCCGGCACCTTGTTTCAGGCCGACATCTTGAAGCACCATCTGGTTCACCATATTGTCCACCATCTTGTTTCTGGCAAAATTTTGAATCGTCATCTTGGAATTCATTTTCTCATGCTCTGTTATTCCATCCCTATTTACTTGTGATCCCACATTCCACTTTACTTGCATTGGCTCCATTTTAATTAATTCTAATGAAAACATGTTTAATTATTGGAAAAATAAGCATGAAACTTAAAATATTTCAAATGAATTGCTATCATAGTAACAAAGATTATTGTGTGTACAAAAATGTTATGAGATCTGTAAAGAAAGTACATATACTACCTGGAAATTTGTTACATTTGTATCGCAGATCTTATAATAGAAATTAAAACTGATTTGTTAGAGATGTAAGTTAAGAAATATCGTGATACTAAATGGGACGTAACATCACGGTGGTAGGATAGAGACTGGTTGATATCAAAACATTACAGATTATGAAATTATTTAATTAAGTGTTCAAAAATATTGAAAGAATATTTTAATTATGCCGGCATATTAATTATGTCTAAGTTTCGACATTTGAGCGGGAAGCGGAAAGAATACTTAAAATAACATATACACAGTTATATAAATCCAAAAGTTTTGTGAAATAAATAAAATTGCATATTTTATAATAAATAAGTAGCATGAACACTGATAATAATAGTTATTAACTATTTTGTACTTGAATCTGTAAGAACTCGTGGTTTGTTGTTTGTTTATTTTTGGACAAGTATGGAAAATCAATCTAAATTGGCATGTGTGAAATTATATGATAATATATTCAAATTTAATAATCGTATATAAGATATTTCTAACTTAAATATATATTTTCAAACTATATGACTTGGTTGAAATAATTTGTTCTTTGAAAAGAAACATTGAAATTGAATAAATATAATTATAAACTATTATGTTTCTGTCTTTATGCGACATTGCAATTGCATCTTTGATGGCAATAGTTAAAATGCATTATTAGTATATTATACACTGGCAGATAACCTATTAAAGTACTTTTTCTTTTTCCTTTTTTCTTCTTTTTTTTTTCAAAAATCTTTTGGTTTCTAATAACAAAAATGGAGTACCAGATTCGTTCATGTACTATAAAATTACGTTGAAATTCTACTTATTTGAAAATTATTTTATAATAATTATAGCCAATAGTGTAATATTAGTTTTTGAACTAGGAGTGCTCCATTAATTACTGATAAATTTATTAACATTGTTAACTATACTAAACTACAGTGTTGTGGCTATAAGGTATATAAGACGTGTTATTCTTGTGTTTGTCAACATTCTTTTCCCTTCGGGGTGTCAATATATTGAGGGTGTATGTAATATATATATATATTTTTTTTTTCGCTGGGTTACCTTATTGTGAAGACTAGAGGACCCAGCCCGTGACATTTTTTTTTTGTATTGTCAAGGGGCCAGAACAGTTGCCATGTTAAAAAATTTGGATATTTTACAAAGACTGAAAAAATATTGCATAGATATATGTAGGTAATAATGCAATTATGTGAAAGTAACTCAACATTGAAGCGACTGCAGTCCCATTTAATATTTCTCTATCCACCTGGCCACTGCGGCCCCACTTAACATAGTTCTATCCACTGAGCCACTAAGGCACCACTTGGAATCCTTCTATCCACTGAGCCACTAGGGTCCCACTTGATATAGCTCTATCCACTGAGCTAATGCGACCCCACTTGGAATCTTTATCCACTGAGCCACTAAGGCCCCACTTGAAATCGCTCTATCCACTGAGTCACTGCGGCCCCACTTGGAATCTCTCTATCCAGTGAGTTACTAAGGCCCCATTTGATATATATATATATAGTCCATTCCCCATTGGAAGAAATTTTCTCGGAGCCCTGCTAAATATCTACTTGCAGGCCCGTTTCGTATCCTTCCGTCAAATTTAAACAAACGTTGCCATGTGGCATCTGTCAAAATCAATGTTTACATGCCATTGTGTGTGTACATGTGTTCGTATACTTTCGCTAAACCTAAAAATAAACATTGAAATGTGACTTCTACTTTTATAACTGTCAAATGTGTTGCTTACTGTTTACAGCTTTTCAAAGAATTCTGTCTTAGGTCTATTCCAAAAACCATTTCGTACGAATGTTCACAGTTTATGCCTATAACATTATTTAGGTCAGTTTTATGACGTTTTAAAAATGCCTGAATTAACGATAGTTTTTAAGGTTACGTTACATTAACATATTTGTTTTCCACGACATAGCACATTACACGTAATGCACGTTAATATTTTGCCGCGACTGTGTTAAACACAGTGATAACTGCGTGGTAATGAACTGTAGTATTTAACTTTCTGTTATTTATATGTGTTCGGTAATTTTTTTAAAAGGACAGCCTCAGTTCGAATAACGAAGGAATGGACAGTCCAACGAAAAAGCGACATTAAAATCAAGCACGCAACTCGTGTCGCTCTTTTTTTTTTATATAGAAACTTAAAATATAGCGGTGAACATGCACTCAAATAAGCCTACCGTAACTTTTATTCCACTCATATTTATATGTATTGCTACTTACTGTGTATTAGGTTTATTGAAATTTATTGGGGCTGGGCTTGGTTATTTTGTTGGGATTGGTGGTAAATCACGTTACAGGACTGTGTTTCAAACACCCACCAGGGCAAAGGTACAACGTTGTGATAAATAAACATACGTGGATGAAATAAAATAACTTTGCCAAATAAACAGTTCACATTTACCACGTATAAATAGTTCACATCAAATATTTGAAATCACACACACACCGATCTAGCGTAACTATCACCAAACAGCCACGACGCGCTATTTTACACGCAGCGGTTGACGAAACACACCGTAACAGTATATTTACTACTGCCGCGGAAACACAGATTTATCACAACTTCGTAACTTGCTAAGGTAGGTTTAAAAAACACAACGTCTACAACCGTGATGTGGTAATTTGAAGTATTTTCCGGAGTAAGTGTAATTTACGCTTCGTTTGGCAAAACAGCAACACGCAATGTCATGGCTCGTCACGTCTGCCAACTCCACTTTGTTTCTGCCCCGACATCATATCTAAATATATTAAAATAAGTATTCAAACAGTAAAATCTCTTTCCAGTTGTAATTTACAATTTCAAAAATCATTATTTTGCTGTAATAAGTATGAAATATGCTATAATTGTAAACATGTATAATATATTTGATTACTAGCGAAGTGAAACTTCCCGAGTGTGAAAGAGACAAAGACAGAGAGAGAGAGAGAGAGGGAGAGCTACAAAGCTCGCTCAGCAGACAGTTGCTTCAAAATTGCTTTCGGTCGAAAAACAATACCGTACCATTACGGCCTACTCGCGATATTTCCCGCTGTTATTTTGAACTGTATAAATGAGATATGTTGCCATCGGGGCTACCTAAATATTTAAATATTTCAATAGGCACCGTTTAATTTACAAATAGTATACTAAAACACTAGGTTAAAATAATATTTTTACTATGAACTATTTCTTACCGGTCGTTGCCAACACGTCACTGCTCTCGCTGTTGTTAATTCGTATTTAAAAAGAAATAAATATTTATTTACTATCAAAAATGAATTTGGAGTCGCGAATATTAAACTTTATTTCGAATATAATCATCATATTAATATAAAATAAATTTATTGATAGGTATATAATAATCATTAATGCAGAAATCAACAGACATCAGACAAATTAAAAAATTTTTTTAATAAAAAAATTATTGTGATAAATTTTTTTAGAAATTTTGTCACGTTTCGAAATTTCAAGAAGATACAAGCATAATTTTTTTAAAAACATGTTTAGGTTATAATTTATTTTTCATATTAACAATAACATGGAACACGTGTTGTCTCAAGATGATTTTCGACAGTAAATAAACGTTGTCTCCCTTAATCGCATGTAACAGAGCATGCGCACTCGGGTACATTCAACGAACACGTCTCGCACAGCTGCTATGTTGTATCCTCTTCTATCGCACATACTTCGGGCCCTCTACTCTCTCTCTCTCTCTCTCGCACATATTTAATTGCTCCGATTTTAAAACTTTAACGCACGGCAATAATATTCTATGACCGATTTTTCGCAGGCAAGCCTATACCATTATATTTGTTATTAAATAATCTCTATTTTGATACCAATTTCGATTGGTTATCAGCTCGGTGTAGTTACCTATATTGATTTACCTGTTCATACCTGCTTGCCAGGTAGCTATGACCGGAAATAAGTAAGCAAGCCTACCTTGGCATATTCTCCATATAGAAAATTAACATTTGGGACTAAATTTGGTTGGTTATCAATAGAGAGAAGGTGATAAAAAAAAGTAATTAAAATTAATTTAATTAAAAATAGTCATGACAGCTTTGCAATAGGCAAGCTATCATAGGTGTGTTCATTAATTAATAAAATTTAAAAAAAAATGTCTCATCTGGTTATCAGATGGGTGTAAGTCGATCTCTCTCTGGCTCTTGTACTATTAGAGGTATTAAAAACGGACAAACAGATAGAGATAGTCTACTTATTATATTGTATACTACGCGTGAGCTGGGTTGAAGGGGTAGTGCCGAGACCGTGGTAACAGACACGCCTCGGCTGTGGCACGTGTGTGTGTGTGTGTGTGTGGGTGTGTGTGTGTTACTGACATCCGGGAGTTGTCTCTGCTCGAGTTGACGTAGTGTGTGGGGCCACATGACGTTGTCAGCGCCTTCCGGAGTGACTTCTGCTGAGATGTGACGTCACTGCTGTCCGGAAACTTATAATGGCATGCCTTCATAATATGTTTACACATTTGATTGAAATCTTATTTAAATAATTAGATAAGCCTTACTATATAATATTGGGAATGTTTCTTGATATTAGTTATAAGCAATTAATTTATATTATCGATTAATTATAGATATGTGTGTATTAGATTTTTGGGGTGTGTCCACCGTGTCTTGGTGGTTTCTATACTGAGCTTGCTTCTTGTTTTACTTTACAATTCTTTCTCATTTCTCGGGTTCAATAACTGATTGCTAACATATGATTATAATTAAATGAAATTCCATTAATCAATATTTATAATGAAACTTATTGGTATATTAAATTTACTTATATTCTGTAAAGCAATTCAATTAATAGTACGACCCTCTGTGCGCTCTACTGAACTTTAAATTAATAACTTAATAGTAAAATGAACAACTACAAATATAATAAAATGATATTTCATAACACGATGCGGGGCTTTCATAATAACATATAAATCTACGTGGTAATCGGAATAACTAGTAAAAAAAGACATACAAAGCGGGAGGTAATTATAATTAAATTGTACCTGAAGCGCACTTTCACACAAAGAATGGCACACGGGGTTGGGGAGAACGGCCCTCATGTCTTACACCAGTGGAGGTCGGGACAGTCAGTACACTCGGGTGAACTGCCAAGTTGCGCCCTACTACCTGACTCTGTCAGTGCTAGTAAGGACGAAGAAAAGCCCACCTGAACAGTTCACCACGTCGTCAAGGGCCTAAGAGGGAGTTGCCTCACGTCTCACATGAAACGAAAAAGAGTCGATCTTCTGGCTGTAAGGGCTCAATCAACTGCGTGAAATGTAGATAAACTGCCCAACACACAAAAGCAGTCGAAACGGGCATGTCCCGAGCATAGCTCCCATTCCATTAATACATTTGGCATTTCACACAATTAAGCTTTCTCATATTACATTCATTAGCATGCGAACGGTGAAGAAAGAAGAGGGATCACAGGGCTACATATTGAAACGATCGTAAACCCAAGTCTATGA
Organism: Dryococelus australis; assembly: GCA_029891345.1. Lineage (NCBI taxonomy): Eukaryota > Metazoa > Arthropoda > Insecta > Phasmatodea > Phasmatidae > Dryococelus > Dryococelus australis. The sequence continues at coordinate 51,615,747 of CM057006.1, read as the reverse complement.
CTACAACTGCATGTAGAGTGTATGTGGAGAAATCGTCATTGCGAAGTGGACGGCGCTCTGTGTCGCAACACAGCTGCAAAAGCGCCGCCAGGAGTTGCTGATGTGTCCGGAGCATATGCTAAATATGATGTAGACCGATCTCGCTCGCTGCGCACAACCAATCTCCGTGTCCCAACATTGAACGCTTTTCTGCCAACACGTCTAGAAACAATGGCATGGTTTGGATTATAAGTTAGAAAACTCATTTGTAAACAAATGCTTTGAGAAGATTGTATACTTCCCTCTAACCGATTTGTAATGCAGTTTGATTACATTAAAAGTAGTAAAAGTATTTTATTAATTTAATAGTGCTTGCCATTTAAAAGTTAAGATGTAAACAAACACGTTCATCACTGTTGACCATGTGACTTTAACAGCTGTGTAGGATCGGAGTAGGCCAATGTTGGGTACATGCGCAGAAGACGAATAAGCTGTCTACCTCATCTTTAGTCTATGGTCCGGAGTGATGAAATGGAATGTCAGAGAGTGGTGAAAAAAAAAAAGGGGGGGGGGGGTCCTCTCGTCCACGCCACCAAACATGCGCTGACATAGGAGAAATAGACACATTCGTTATGGTGCTTTAAGGAGGGGGGGGGGCAAGGTACGCAACCGCAAGGATTTAGGTCGCGCCTTACATGATGCCCATATGAGCACTCTGAACTTAATTCTACTGCAATACTAAATTCTGACATTCATCTATAAATTATGAATACTTCTTAAATATATGGTAACTACTGTAAATGCTGTATTATGAACTCTGCACCATAATATGTTTAATAATTAGCACGTCCTATATGAAATTAATTATATTAGCCATAATTATAATTTACTTAATGGCAAATACCCCTTGATTATTATTTCTATTATTACCCTAGTAATACTGTCACTGAAATACTAAAAGCAGTGCACACAGGACATACATATATTTATGAAATTATAAAATTATTATTTCTGAGTTACGTTGAACACAAAGATATATATATATATGCGTTATTAAAAAATCGTGGTTCATATTAAATTCTGCAACGTTTAGTACTGTTGGTAATGAGATTTCAAATGATTGTGGGTAAAATGAAAATATCAGGCTATAAAATTTAATTATTATTTTAATCTAATAACAAATAAGTTAGATAAGAGTACATTATATTAATTATATTGCTTTTGGAAATCTGAAATGTTAATGCAAAATTAGACTAACTTAAACATTTAATATCACTATTTCTTAAATTAGCGTGGGTTGGTGGGATAATTTATGAAAATTAAGGGGGAGGATGGTAGTTAAGTCTGCAGCGAGAAGTTGAGAGGGCACCAAGCATCCACCAAATGTTGTGAATAATGACTTATGGTCATATTCACACAAGCTAGGGATTAGGTACATAGCAGAATGAGAAGACGAGATGGTAGAGCATAACTGTCAATGAGGTGTTTTAATGTGATATGAGACACAGACAATACAAGGCACTGTAATATTAAATGTAATATTAAATTATTATTTCATCATTATGTTAACCCACGTCATTCTAAGGGCACTCTATAATGGACAGTCCCCACCTTAAACTTGACGCCGCAGGCTGTATCTGGCTGATCGGTTGACGGCGGTCGGACACGCCCATGCTGTGATCTTCCCTGGACGCTGGCCGGAGGTGGAAAGATGACGCGGAGCGCCTCGTGTCGTCCTATATCGGCGCGTTGTTTAGGCGTCAATGTCCCTGATCGCTGGTTGGTGGAGAGGGTTCATGCTGTCGGCCCTTTTCGCCATAGTTGATGGAACTCTGGCGTCCTGGTTTACTGAAGGCGTGAGGCCGGATTCTTCATAAAACCATAACATAAGGCTACTGTTACCAACTACGCACTACTTCCCCCCCCCCCCCCAAATTCTCACACCAAGGGTTCGAGAGTGATTCCCGAGGCAGGCATCTTGAATTTTCGTCGTAAATTGCATCACAGATTTTGCATTTTATTTTGGACTTCGACGAAGCGTAGGGCATGTTCTAAAACATGTATTGCTAGACTATTGTTGCCAGGTCAATTTCTGTAACCGAAAGCAATATATATATATATTGCTTTCGGTTTATAATAAATTATATAGAAATGTAATAAGTTGATTAAGCTTAAGGAGCTATTATTTATATCATGCCGTGCGAAGATTAGCATTAAATGTTCTTAAATGGAACTTATGACAAAAATAGTGAAAATTCCGGATGGCAGGGACTGATCCACGGGGAAGGACTGGCGCCTCCGCCACTTGTTGTGGATGCTACTTACGGCGACACCCCAACTTAAAGGAAGACACGAGGGAAAGGGGAATTGAGAGAATTATTAGAGCTGCGAATACTTTTTAATAGCCGAGTCCTCGGGAACAGGTTAGGGGTGGACGGGGTAGGAATTAATCTCCTTCCCCCGAACAACACACCACTGAAGCGCCGGAGATCGGAGCCCTTCCCCGTATTGTGTCCACCTCGTGTCGCTGACGCCCCACGAAGACCCTCTCTCATGGTTCGGATCCCCGGACCACTCTTCTCTCCCCCCCCCCTCCTGCTAGTATGTTGCAGCTCCTTCCTATTCGCCGATAGCTTGGCGTGGGAGGAGTTATGGTTGCCGGACGATGGCCGTCCTGCGGTGCCAGCCAGACCTAATCGCTGTGAGCCAACGCGCAGGTTTTTTTTGCCGATAGATTATGCTTTTGCAGGGCTACTCGTGCTGACCCAGTCTCCTTAGTAGGCTACAGCTGACCGCCTTTCTCCTGAGCGCACCGCGTGGCTGGGGTTGCAATCGCCACAATATGCTCTGACACGCATATTTAAAACATAAAACACACTAATAATTGTGTTTATTCAAAAGTCAGCAGTTAATACAGCCATGCAGTAATCTATTTCAGTAGAAACCGTCAATCATCTTCTATCACAAGACGTAACTGAGTAAAATAAAATTTTTGAGATAGAATGATAGTAAAACAGAACATTGGTACAGTACTATAAAAAAAACTACATAGACAGTATATTTTGTGCTCTTACGCAAAGAAAACAAAGAATAATACAAGAATAGTAAAACAGTTTTAAAGCAATCAAACATTTTTATAAGGAAAACAAATATAAGAATATTTTAGGAAGGGGTTTTTATGGGAAGTACAAAAATAGATAACAACTTGATTACAAATAAAATCTAAAAGTGATTCTAGCTGGAATGCCGGAAACCTCGGGTAATACTGAGAACAAAACATGAAAAATCGAAGACTTGCAGACAAACTAAAACTAATTAAAGACAGTTAAATGTGAATCAACATCCATAATTATATCTAAAAGAACTAAGATAAAACTTTTGAGTACCGTTGAAACAAAAAAATAAGATAAAGAAATATCAGCCGATTGTTGCGATCGAAATGAACCGGGATGGTTTGATGTACAAACGCTTTAAGGAGCTGAATTCAGCGGATCCGTGATGAAGAACTATATTTTAGCGACAACATGATTCAAGTTGAAAGATACTTGGCAATTACCAACCAAGAATCAGCAGAAAATAATTTATTTCAGTAGACTACGTTTCTCTATAAATTTGGACATAATGAAAAATAAAATGTTGCATATTATGTCATTACATCTTAATTGCAATGAAGATGCTGTTCAGTAAAATAAAAAAATGTGTTCGTCATTAAGGTTAGTAAATGATTGCACATTCAACAAAGTCATGTATACCATCCTGTATTATCCTCTGAAAATATGGCGCCAAATTTGCAATATTCCTGACAGTCAGGCTTTGTTTGAATATTTAGAATCATTATATTAGTATTTCAATAGCTAGTGAAGCCCTGCGTCTTGAAATATGGGTTAAGCATTTATATTCAGTCTCTGTGACAGCATTGTAAAATAAGCATATAAATATTACTTTGCGAATTCCACGTGAAATACCGAGTGCGTGTATTACGATAGCCCGTTTGGCTTGCTTACGAGTTTAAATCTGTATAAAAATTTGTGTGACGTGAGAGTTTCAATAGAACAAAACCATTATTAATTTTAATTCATATTTATGATGTCCCTCTACCTAGAAACGAGCGAGATGAAATAAAGATAACTCATATATTTCAATCAATGTCTCTACATAAATGAATGAGGTGGACGTGAATACGCTGGTTGGTTTGCGCAATGTATTATATTTTTGGTTTCCGTTACATCCGTCATATTTACGGACGCATGAATTCGTTGTTGACTAAAGCGAGCATTTATTTTCATTATACTCCCGTTTGTATGTGGATATTACGTTATTTATAGTGTAATTTTATTAAACCCATAGATTATATATACGATCCAGAGATATACGGGTGTTTGATGTAATATTTCAAAACTAAAATCTTCCTTTATTCATACAAAGTATTTTTTTTTCAATACATATATTTAAAGCAGATGTATACATGTAACATGCGCACATTCTATAATACTTTTAAGTGTACGTGATAATAGAGACGCCATTTACAAATATTGTAAATTAGTAAGGCACTAAAGACGTACATAAACTATACCAGAAAATCCTCACCCCAGTTGCAATGATGTACTGTAGCTGTACATTTGAAAATTTAATTCCCTTTTTGCTTTGCGACTGTTAAAGTTGAATGTAGTCTGTCTGGGCCTAAATACCTGTTTAATTTCAAGTGAACCCACGCAAGATCCTGTGTTAATGTTTTCCGCCTACTGTGTATTCTGCTGTAACACATAGAGAAACTGATACTTATGTTAAGTATTAGCTTCATCATTTGAAGATCTAGATCTGAGATGCTATTAGTATGTAATTTGAGATTGTAAATTTGTTTACGTAACGTAAACATCATATGTGGATGCAGTAAGAATTGTTTATTTATTTTGACAATGTTTCCATGTAGGTTAGAAGTTTATCAGACATCAGAACTGTCAGCTTAATTTGTTTACACGTAATAGGAAGTTATTCTTTTTTAAATAAGAACTTGTGAGGAAATTCATTTTTCATTCAAAGAGAAAGTTGTTAACATTTTGCTATGTGCAAAAGTGTATTTTGGAACTGTTGACGCAAACACGCTTCATGTTCTGGAGGTACGAAATAAAACGAATTTTGACATTCTGATGTTTAATGCTGCACGATACATGCACCGAAGGTGCTACATGGGAACACACATACACACACTGCCGGGAGCCGTCTGTACACACCACATGTCCTTGTCGTCCCTACCTGCCACTACCCGGGCAGCCGCCGAACCCTCATACGCCACCGAATGACCATGGTGTCGTGTGGCCAGGGGGCTTATTGAATACTTAGGTTTAAAAACATTAAAAAACCAAAGCAGTAAAGCCTTTAAAATATCTAGTTTACTTTTGGCATGTTTTAAATATTAGTGTTACATAAACAATGCATTCTAGGAAAAAGGTATATTTGGTTCGTCAAATGTGTCAAATCTGCTGACGGAATCGTAAAATTGTATTACTCGTATTACACATAAATATGTTTTAATTTCGTATGCACTGACTTGAAGTAGACCCGCATGTTCGCCGATGAGAGAGAGAGAGAGAGAGAGAGAGAGAGAGAGAGAGAGAGAGAGAGAGAGAGAGAGAGAGAGAGAGAGAGAGAGAGCAGACCGAACTATGGTTGTTACATACACGACGATTTTTCTCAATGACAATTTTGCTGGTTGGTTGCAAGCTATTTACGAACAAGTTGTTTCCCTTGTTATTTATAATACCAAGATTGTAAAATAAGTGATGGACAACAAACTAGACGCTGTCGTGTTTCGATTCTATTGCATTAATATCAATGTGATAATGAATTTTCACTCGATTATTTTCAAGAGAGAGTAATTTTGTTGTAAACTACCAAGAATTATTAAGAGTCTAGCGCTACCTATCATTTGATTTACGAACTACATTGTTCAAAGCAAATTTTTCGACCAGATCAGTGTTTATGTTCACTTATTTAATTATAAACAACTGTAATAAAATAATAAATACCCTCACAATAGCCAGCCTACACTGCTGCTTACATAGTCCACAAATTAAAACAGAAAGGTTAATTAGTGCTTTTGGAAATTTTTTCCTGAAATATATTCTTATGTTTTTGTATTGCATGAAGGCACATTACTACACGATTCGCCTCTTTCACAGTTTCAAAAAGCAATCTGTTACACGCATCCGCCAAGTTTTAAAAATAGAACTCGGTAACGAAAGCCCAAAGGACTTCGTTATCGTTTCGAGTTTCTTATCGTACATAGTGACGTCAAACGAACATAAGAATACGCCTAGAATAGCTCCTTTCGTTAGTAAACGAAAATTCGAGTAATCACGAATATTTTTATCGACAGGAAACGAAACTAATAACTTATAATAGGCCCCTAGGAGCCTAGACTCCCATAACTCACAGGGTGTTTGTAAAACAAATGCACCCCGACACATACTGAAATCATTGGGTTATGCGGCGGGTCGCCGTGTAACTGTCTTCTGTCGGGCACCGGATCCGTATTTAAGCTGTTTATTTGATGCTGCCTATTTTAAAGTAAAATTACGAGGGGAGTGGAGCTCCCTTCCAGCCTCCCGACTGGAGCGCACGTCAGTGTCGTGATGTGTGCCTAACGTGTTGTCCTGTTAAGTGCAAGGGTGCTAATTAATCTCGCGTGTAATGTGTGAGTCCCCAGTGTCCCGGGGCATACCACGGGTCACGCTTCATCGTGTAGTGATATTGGAAATATACAAATCATTGTTAGTATGGCAGAGGCGCCCTTGGTATAACATAATCTATTCAGATTATAGTTAAAGCAGAGCTCCACCTGTCTTCTCTTCTGTACTATTTTCTTCTTCCCCTACCTGAACCAGACTATCAAGTCGGTGCGTCATTATAAGTAATTACCACTACCCGTGCACCTCCCTTTCCACATTCCTTCAAGTGTTGTCGCCAGCGGTTAAGAGAGAAGGGGTGAGAACCATTAGGCACCCTCCACCCTCCTTGGAAGTGCACTTGTTCTGGTGCGCCTGTTTGAGGCCTAGTGCTCACTAGTACAGACTGTTCACGGTAAAGTGAGGACTTTTAAGGCCCTGGTTACTTTTTCCTTTCAGCCGTTTTTTTTATGCATTTACCACCTTTTCAAATAAATATTGCGATGCAAGTAATAAACACGGAGTGTATAGTCCACCCGCACTCGGAAGTTAACGTCAAGGGCTGCAATAAAATATATTTACTGACTATTATTCCAAATGAAAAGGCTTCAAAAAGTGCTCACTTTACTGTGAATAGCCTACACCAACAGTAACTGTGGGAGGCGATACTAGCTAGCCTATGAGAGAAACTGTTTATTTAAAGCGAAATTATTGAAAATGTTTGGTTTCTCGGCTAATGTTTTAAACCGATAAAATAAATTAGGGCCACGTTGGATTTATCACTACACTGAGAGAAAATCGAACAAAATATTTGTGTTTATAGGGCCAAATATATATTTTGTTGCCCTAACAAAATATATTGTTGAGTAAACAAAATTTGAAAAGCAACAAAATTACTTTTGTTCATCTTATCAAATATGTGTTTGATTAAACAAAATCTCTGTGTTAGGCCAAACAAATTAGATTATCAATTAAATGTTTTATTGAATGTACCCCGGAGGTAAAGGACACCATGCCACGAAAATTTATTGTTCAGGAGAGCAATCTTTCTATTTCTTTTCAAAGTTATTTGGAGATTTCTTCGTTACTAATATGAATTGCTTTATGATACTTTAACATGTCATTCTTGGTATTATTTATTAGACAGAAATACTATTTTCAAGATTATAAGGTATGGTCATTGTTAAAAAAAAATATGTTCTTGGACATAGTGATGTATACCTTTGGATATGAAAATGGCTTTTTGGATATCATTGTATGAGCTCTAAAAGTTTATTTTTTTACTAATCATTGTTTAATAGTTTTTATTAGTCTATAATAATAGGTCAAAAAACATTATGACTAATAGTTGACTATCTTTTTTTAATGCGTACAAACATGTAGCAAACATTAGGAAGTTGAACTCTCGAAAATATAATAGTATTATACTATCTTAATTTGGCAATAATAACAAACAGTATTAAAGAAAAAAGTAATTTAGTGCTCCAATGAATCATTGTCAGCACTCTCAGGATAGTTTCGGTTGTTGACACTGCTTTTCTGAAGATTCTTATAAAAGGCATGACAAACACTAGGTACATAAGGTAACAGTGAAATTAGGTCATAGGATTTTTGTTCAGATATTGGGACTGGGAACTTCACTGGTAGAATTTTTGGAAACTTCTCCTCCTCAAATCTTCCACTTTTCCTTTTCAATCTGTTAAGGTCAACTGTGTCAAACTCACTGTCGAAGGATGATTTCATGTATAGCATAGCAATATTCTCCTGCTGCACTTGAATATGAACACAACTTGAGCGAAGAACCTTCTCTTTTTCAACACTTGTTTTCCTGTAAATAAATTGCGCACTTCTTCCTGAAAAAAGTGAAGTGAATCGCTTAAAGATCTTCTTGTCCCATGCTGTGCATATGATAACTGCTCGAACATTGACGCATCTGCTGCCAGTCCCATGGAGTCAGGATTGTCATGTTGTTCATTTTCTTCCTTTTTCTTTCTATTAATGCACGGATGGTGTCGGCATCCATATGCGTGTGTCCTTTAAGGAGGTACTTTAGGTTTACACATTTAATTTGCGGATACTTGTTCATTATCCAGAAGAAACACATGATAATGACAATGTTTTTATTTTGGCCATAACAATCATCTGACCATTGTGTAATTTAATTTGCATCTGATGTAGGGATTACACTGCCGGCCCATTTACAATACCTGATGACCATTTCCTCGCCCCCCCATGCCCTGCCTTACTTTCGTCCCACATCATGCAGTGAACACTTTTGTCAGATGAATCAAAAAGGGTGTAGTTCAATATCCACAACTTACGTTTATAAAAACTGATGCCGTTTGTTAGCAATAGTGTTGGCAAACCCTTTTGAAGATCGGTTCTTAGTACTTTATGTGTGGGAGTTGTTTTAGACGCTTTGATATCTTCACTTTTCAGATTGCACATCCTCTTTGACTCAATGAGGTGCGACTCGTATTCAGCTATGAGTATGTTTTTGTCTGCCTGACCCAATGCGTTACATTTAAGCCTAGCCTGAAATGAATCACAAAGGTCACATGCATCTACATCTGGTGGCTTGAATGAAAGCTGAAAATGCTTGTCAAAAACATCAAAGCAAACCCAACGTTTAGCGATAAATGTTTCATCTATGTGGTTATCCTTGCAAAACTGCAGATATAAAGTGCACATTTTTCTTTATTCAGTTCAGGACTCAAGTATTTATGTTTGGTTTTTTTCTCTGCTCTTATGACTTCCGTAGCCAGGGAAGGAGGAAATATTTTGAATAACATTTTCAACAGCCTGATCTGGGGTTTTGTTGGTTGGAATATTTTTTCCTCTCTCATGTCTTAACGGTACCCCCTAGTCGTGGTTTTTGAGCGTGTTTACAACAGTGTTAGATATGCAAAGTGTATTTAGAAACATTACCTTACAGACTTTTATTTTGTTTTCGTCTATTGTGAAGTAATAGAACAGTGTTTTTTTTTTTGGCAATATTTTGTCTTTTTCGTGAACGTTCAATAGAGCAAGTGTTTAAACTTGATACAATGAATTGCCTTTTTACATTACAAAATTTTTCTTTGTCCTAGTATGTTTTAAAATTTCCTAATCTCTTTCCTTCAGACAACCTCTTATAATATTTCAAACGACATGAGCATGGTGGTTTCGTAACCTTAGCAACTACAGTTAGCCAGGCATTTGCGTTTCTCACTCTTTTTTGTCCTTTTGTACAATAGATGTTTTGTTTTTAACTTTTCCGGGGATGGCATTATTCAAAGGAGTTGAGTTATTACATTTCTCGTCACTAGTAAGGTATAAATCAGTCTCCAAAACATCACTTATTTCTTTATTTCGATGTCTGTTAGTCCTAGTGTTATTATTGCGCTTCCCAGTAATCAATTTGATGCTTACCTTGCTTATAGGTGGTTAAAAATAATCGGAATGTGAGGAACTTGCATCATTGTCTGGCCCATAATCTTTGTCCATGTCTGAGTCATCAACTTCAATATCACTTAACGAACTGTCCTCAATGTCACCTTCAGTCTGTTTATTTTTCCTTCTTATTTCACAGTTTACGTACGAATCCGAAATTAAAAACATTGCAAATAATTACCAAACGTCACAATACATTTTATTCATAGTGAAAAGTATTAAATTTTTGTTGGTTAGTAGGCCCAAGTCAGATGATAAGAAGATATCGGGTAAGTAAAGTTGGAAGGTAAGATCTTTAGTCAGTGGCGAACCCTAAAGTAATGCAAAAGCTGTTCGGAGTTGGTCTCCAAAATGAAGACATATCATCAACATATTAGTGGGTATTCTGCCTAGAAGAAGGTTTCCCTCACTACTGAAAGGTGCTGCTGATGTACGTTAAAGCATTTCATAGTCGAGACAAAATGTAGGACACAGTAAGTTAAATTAGTTAACTAGTTTGGTTACGATACTCAGATGGCTTATTAAACTCCAACCGTTTCATTTCAGGGGCAATTAAAATGCTAGAGCATAGACATACTTCATTTACACAAAATTACCTGCAGAGATAATGTTTTCCACATAATCAGATCGTTAGGTTGGCATATTATGATCCAAACATCCTTCCACTTCATCACAAGAATCATTTCTTATATTCTTTGTGATGCAACAACTATCTTCAACAACTTCAACTTCTTTATTTTGCATTTGACTATCTTCAAGTTCAGCAAAATTGTTATTGTGCAATTGATATTCAATCTCGCATGAATCTGAAATTTAAAAATAAAAATAAAATAAATTAAAGTCTATAAACCTATCATAGTTTAGGTATTATAATATTAGGCTACATTGCAATGGTAGGTTAGGTTAGTTTAATATTTTACTGTAAGATAAAATATAATATTATACAAATTATGCTTCACTCACGTAATGTGCAAGATAAGTTTAGATTAAACAGTTTACAGGCTATGTTTCTAAACACTGATTAATACGTGTCTTACCTTTGTTGTTTGTAGAACATTCATCATTTAACAGAACCAAATTTACTATTTTCCCCACGAGATAGGTATTTATGGTCTATTTCGCCAGACACTTTCCAAACAATCACAAGTAAAATAACAGCATTCTTAGGTCAGTGCGCTTTGTGAACATCATGACATAGAACAGAGTAGTTGATAATCCGCTGGACCATAAAAAGAGAGACTGTGTACAACATAAATTCATTCGTTAGATTTATTTGTATAAGCTAGTCATTGGTTCCCCGTTTAGCCATAAAAGGAATTAGTAATCTGAGAGATGCATAAAACATCAAAAATACACCAGTTGAAATTTCATGACTTTCAGAGATCCTCGAGGCGGCATATTAGACGACATAAAACACAAAACAAAATCTCTCGTCACCAAACGTTTAAAGATAGGCTACAATCTCGTTAAACAGCTACTGGTGTGAGGTATACAACACTATGTCCACATTATGTTTTATTCCTCTAACTTCTTCAGGGAGATACTGAAGACTTCAAATTACGGTGCCAGTTTGTCAGACACCATCAGATTCTAAAAGAGGCAATTAACGCCCACGACATAGCAATAACCACTGTTAGAACTATTTCCAGAGTTGCAAGCCACGAGCGGTAAATACGCGGAACTGGAAAGCCGATGGCATATATTTTACCCCGGTGTAGCTACCGCTTTGTTTCCCTTGTGCTAGCCGATAGCGTCACACAGCGCTATAGTATATTCAGTGTACCGCGAGACGCTACAAACACGCACGAACACCTCAGACAGAAAAACCGCTTCGCGCTAACCTTCTTTTTTTTTATCACAGGTGTAATTTTTGCACTCTTCGCACACCCAATGATCCATTTCACTGCCACCTAAAGCCTGATGAATATTAACGTCTGCATCCAGTCGACCCATAAACAACTGCATTTCCAGTAAAACAGTCGACTCACTTCACGAAAAAAACATGTCGTGTTAATAGATATCTCAGCTCATCTCAGATAGCGGCCTTTCCTTTTCTGCTTATTTTTATTTCCGGTTTATTTTGGGGCTGATAAAAATTCAACCATGAAATTTGCAGAGAAAATTTTCAACATCCTCCTCTCGCATCTTTTGTCGTGTTAGAAATTACCTTCGGTCTTGACATATTCCTTCTGCGCTCAAGTTAACACTTTTTGAAAGTCCTGCCTGTTAATTTTTGTCTTTCAGTTAATGACTAACCTATTCACGTTAGTTCTTCTATAGCTCCTAGCTTCTTGACGTCCATTTTCTGAGATTTGTTTCGTTTCCTGATATATTTATTTTGCTCTTCCGCTTATTTTCGACAGTGGATATAGTCCAGTTAAATACTTGTATAAAACTTACATTAACATTGCGATTAAACTTCAAAGATAACATGGAAATACTTCAGCAAAATATTTCCACTTTCATAGTTGACCAGAACGTATAAGTGAATCAAGTGCCGCAACGAAATTGTTTGAAATGTTGACATGTTCTTGCTATGAAAATTTTTGGTTTCATGTGTTTAAAACAGAAATAAAGCAGTTTCTTCTGCCACCAAATTAAAAATTACACTTTCAGTGAGATTTTAAGACAATTGTCTGCCAACACTACGTCAAAGGTACGGGTAGATAAAAGTCCTTGGAAGGCTGATTTCAAAAGTGGCTAACGGCGAACCATCTGAGGTCTGACTGAAGAGCGGAATGAGCATCACGCCCTCAGAATGGAACAGTGACGAGTTAGTCACTCCTGAATAGTGAATAGTAAACGGAAGAAATAAATCTCTACTCTGCGACGCGCCCCTTTCAAAGGTTGTTCATTACCACTAGCGCCTGAAAGATAGATCTCCACACATTCACCACAGTAGAACGGATAGACAGCGGCCAGGGGGAGTCTAATACGCAGGTTATTTCTCTGCCTTTCCCTTGAAGAAAATGGACGATACAGGAAGCGTACACCGTGGAGAACAAACCTATTTATTGATTCCGTGGGGGGGTTTCCGTGTGGGGGGAACTAAGAACCGTTTTACACGGGTCAATTGTCACCAGGCTACTGTCACCAGGCAACACTAGCACAGCTTAATTTACATCTGCATAAATCGAAGCGTTCACACTGACCAACTGACATTATAGACATTTCAAATGCAGTTGCTCACTACTGGCGCCGGGCCAGCAACACATATGAGTTCATTGGAGCATTCAGACGTAGCAAATATCGCTGGGCTGGCATCCGCATTGCTACCAACCGCCCCGTTTCCATTTGAGTTCTGCTCACTATAGGCTGTTCATGGTAAAATGAGCACTTTTTACAGCCCTGCTTAAGATCTACTTGTATATATGTTGCGTGTTCTCCCGCCTTCTGTATAGTTAGCATTGCAACGGGCCTCATCACTTTATTCATGCGGAGGTCAAATGAAACTGGGAAATTAAGAAAGTAAGTACTTTACAAATCTGCTCAGTTTTACACTTCGATGCATTAAAGAAACAGAAAGCGAAAAAAATAATTTAAAGTCAACGCTCTTTTTATTCCATGTTAATATGTGGAACTACATTCCATCCATCGTTACCAACTTTACTGGGCGAATGTCACTCAGTGCGCGCATTAAAATATATGTATGCAGGGGCAGTGACTTATTTCTAAGGTTCATTTCTAAAGTTCTCACTCTATCGTGAACAGCCTTCAACATGGCAAAGCATGTTGTTCGTACCTCAGTGAAATTGGGTGCCGAATTGAATTTTCAAGATTTCTATTCTAGAAATTGATCAACACCCATTAACATGGAATATTTCAATTGGAGAATATTCCAACAATATTTTCCGTCTCAGATAAGGGCGCGAATGTATTGTACGCACATTGTTTGGATCCCCCCCCCCCCCCCTTTTCCTACTCCTAAGAACTAGCATCAACAGGACCTCTTTATCCGATTTTTTTTTTTTTTACAAATATATGTATGTTGTATCACTTTTAGGGTTGCCGGCAATGTTCTGGTGAATTGTTTTATGAGTGGCTATTTCCATAGACAATCGGCTGACTTTAGTCGCCTCTTATGAAAAGGCGCTAAGTGTTACAGATATCCTAATCTCTTCCGGAGCAAAAAAAAAAAAGTGGGTTTTTCTTGAATGCATTGCCACAATCTCCTTTGATCTCATCGCGAGATTAAGATCCACTTACTTAATAAAGCATTTGTAAGGAGAACTGAAAAACAAAGACATGACTGGTGGCGAATGTTTTCAATTACAGGTATGGATAGCAAAGGTATGGCTGAATGCGAACACGCGCAGAAGTGGCCTCAATTCGGGCCGACCAGAGAATGAATGAGTAAAGAGATTTGGGCGGCTCCTAACATTGAGGTCTTGAGAGCCAATGAGGGTGAAGCGAGGCGCGTGTTGATACTATACGATGGTGAAAAATGGATATGTAATATATATGTGTGATGCTATACGATGGTGAAAAAGGGATATGTAACATATATATATATTATATATTATATATATATATATTATATATATATATATATATATATATAATATATTATATATATATAATTGATGCTATACGATGGTGAAAAAGGGATATATATATATAATTGATGCTATACGATGGTGAAAAAGGGATATATATATATATATATATATATATTCCCTTTTTCACCATATATATATATATATATATATATATATATATATATATATATATATATATTCCCTTTTTCACCATCGTATAGCATCAATAATTTTCCACACTTCTGTTAGGTCTCGTTGTAAAAAAACAATCCTGTTCATAATTTAAACACGACTGGTTAACTTCCGCGCAGTAAATTACCCAGCAGTAATAATGAAGGTCCACTTACACTCGCTGTTGCTAGCACACGAATATTAAATTCCCTAGATACGTATGTTATACGCAGCTTCCTGTAACGCAACGTGTATTCACTACGATACATTATCCTCTCTCGAATGGCGAGTCAAGTGAGACAGTTCACGGCAATGTTGAACTTGCATATAGCGGAAGGATGCCAAATGAGCAAGGCTTTCGAAAATACTCAATTAGTAGGGATAGGAAAATTTTGCGAGCTCAATGACCTGCTGGCTATACTCCACAGTCATGTGTGCACTCGAGACTCACATGTTTGTTCATTGGCTGCTGACCCACACAGTAGCCAGTGTTACTACACACCAGGCAGTATGGCACTTGCTACTTGTTTTCCTTGAAAGTCCGCTATTGGCTTAGAGTCGTCCAGGACGTGTTTAATGAACTGTGATACAATTGGAAAGGTAACTTCAATGTACACGTGTTTGACGTCTATCTTGTTCTGAAGTGAATTCGCGAAATTTTCCTATCCCTATCAATTAGCCGTGAATAGCCTGTATTTGAATTTACTTCAGTACGTAGCGATATTAACCGGTTAAGTCACATTGTCCTCTATATGAGGCCAGGGGATGATTCCAGTGACTGGTTTGGGGGGGGGGGGGAGTCCTTGAGCCCCTCCCTGTTAGCTTGATTTTACACGTAATACAATGAGATTATTCTTGAAACTAATAACATAGTTATTAATTCAGTAATGTATCAAACACTATAGGAAATATGATAAAGTATTTAGGCATATTTATCACTCTGTATTAGCATTTATATGTAGCATTAAAACTTATACTGACTGTTAAACATGTAGTTTACCCATATCTCACTTTACCGCATCTCTAGATCCGCTACTGTTTGAAAAGTCGCACAGTACGTTACTTTGATGTCTTACTTTACTCACAGCAGATAACAACGTCCGATAAATAGAGACCTGCCAAATTCATGTTATCATTTGGAAACAGAATAGACTGCAAGCACACGAGCATTTGTATTGCTCTTGTCACTGGACTGCGGCTAGTTTGACACGCCCTGGGCGGCCTTGAACCAATCGGAAGCAAGTAGCGACAAGATAGCCCAATCGCGTCCCTCCCAGTCAAAAGGGATTGCGGCTCTTCGCTTTTGCAGAAGCCAGTAAATAAATGACACAGACACCAGTGTATATAGGGCGGTGAAATCTAGCAACGGTGCAGAATAATAACCCGAATTTTGCATGTGTCTTTCAGTAAGGAAAGCCCCTCACATGTACGAGGTATCACTCTTTGTGTTGAAACTATATTCCGTCGTGCTATTAGCGGCTGCTGCCAATAAAATAAAATAAAATTTCATTGGTGGCTATTATATATATATATATATATATATATATATATATATATATATATATATATATATATATATATAAAACTTATGATACTAGTATACATCCGAACAAAAATTTTGTTCATTGTAACTCTGGGAATGGTATATCTATCTCCTACCGAATGTGTTAATTAGAATGGAAAGCGTTTTGCAAATTACTTCCTATTTGGGTATTTTCAGGTTTCGATATTGTACAGCAAATGCTATGATTTTCCAGGCACTTTTATTGTACCTTTCCTCTTGTCCCTTAGACCTTAAGCATTATCGTTAAGCGTTATTCTACGTATCATTACAATTTACCATTAAACTTAAATTGTTTTATTTTGGTCCTTATTTTCTATGAAAAATAACCTTTGCGGAAAAAAAATTTTCTTTCTCTCTTGCCCTCTCTTTATCTCCCTTTCTCTGTTGCACGTGCACTAGGATCGATACTAAGCTAGATGAGACTCTGTATCGATTGCGGAATACATCGATACACTTCCCACATTTGGGTTCCTCTTCTTGATTGTATATTGCCTCCGGACGTATGACGGCAGCGTGTTCTCCAAAAATACGGGAAGATTTTTGGTAAAGTCTATTCACGGTAAACTGAGCACTTTGAAAAGCCACTGCATAAGCTCTACTTGTGTGCACGTAGTGTATCATTACGCTTCACATGAAATTAACACTTCCGTGAGCCTCATCAGTTTATTCATGCGTCGGTCAAGCGAAACTGTGGAAATTAGTAGAAAAGTAAATATTTCACAAATTTGCTCATCGTTATACTCGCGTGCATTAAAAAAAAAACCGAAAGCAAAATAAAATAATTTCACTACCCTAGAATGTTTACCTGACACTTTTAATTCGACGTTGATAAATGGAACTACTTTCTCTCCGTTACTATCAACTTTACCGGGCGCATACCGGTCACTGTACTAGTCAAAATATATGCAATTATAGTCTGTTCACGGTAAAGTGAGCACTTCTGAAGCTCTGGTTACTTTTTTATTTCTGCCCTTTCTTATTCTTTAGCCATCTTCTGAGATTTTATACTGTCATTTAAGTAATTGCGACAGCCTATATATCCCGCTGGTCTCTAAAAATGATGTCGAAGGCTACAATATAATATATTTATTGAATATTATTCTAAATGAGGGGGCTTTCAAAAGTGCCCACTTTACCGTAAATAGCCTATAAGAGTGACATTTTTTCAAACGTTAAGTCAAAAGTCCTCATTAACCGTGAACATACTATACACATTTACTTACAACACTAAATGATGTAACTTACCTGGAACAAAATAGATTGTAATACAGACACCCAGTGATATATACATTAAGAATGATTAAAAAGATTTACTGACCGAAGCCATCATCATTTCCAATGTACAAGCGTCGAGTATACATGTTCACTGAGACGAAATGGCGCGGTGGATCCTCTTATGAGTGCGCAGTGTTACGAGTTGTGATCATGAACGGGCTTTGTGTCTGATTGGCTAACACGTGTTGCAAAAGATTCTTCATTGGCTGTGCCGCCGGCGGGTGGGTGAGCTACCGGATGCCGATTGGCAAACGGTGCTCCAACGTGTCGCTGATAAGTAGGGACACCCGATTTTTGCGAAAATTATTCCCTTGTAACGTATTGCACTTTTAAAGTAATTTCATTCGAATTATAATAAATTTGATTTATGTATTTTCAGACATCTGAATAACTGTTGTTTATTTGTGAACGAGGTCAGTTACTTAGGTCTGTAAGCACACCTATTGAGTCTTGTTTCCATAGCAACCCGTGGCGCGTGACACTAGTCCCATTAAATATGTGTACATTTAAATATAGTTTTTTTTTCTCGTGATTAAATGGTTGGTGAGAATAAATGGCACCCCTACGAAAGAAAAGTTTTTTTTTTTTTAATTGCTGGAAGTGTCTAGATTATTATTATTTGTAACTCTTCACTTATATGAAACTACGATTGGAGGCTGTCTTCATTTTCAACGGAGTGTAAACACAAGACAGTTAAGTAAGTACTAGCATCGTTAGCGAGCAGAGAATTTACTAATTGCGATCAGTTGATTTTTGTCTTCTACCATTCCTTGAGCAACTTACATTGTGAACGTAATTTTTTTTTAACGCGCCAAGCAATCTTTTTTTTTTTACTTCGCCTACATATACATGAGAACTATTCTAATAATTCTGAGTGAGTGAGTGAAGAGATTTGGACGGCTCTTAACGTCGAGGTCTTGATAGCCAATGACGGTGATTGAGGTGATCATGGAGCAGCGACGAAATGAAAGGGCGGGGGAAACGGGAGAAAACCTGCCGACCAATGGCATCGTCGAGCACAATTCCCACATGCGAAAATCCGGAGTGACCTGGCCGGGGATTGAGCCCGGATAGCCTTGGTGGGAGGCGAGCGGGCTAACGGCTCAGCTACGAGAAAACATTGTTCTACCATCCTAGAAAAAAATAATTTTATATTACAAGGGCTAGTTTTGCATGCCATTCTTTTAGAGTTCCAATTCTACCAAATCACCCGATATAATTTTTCTTTCGTTTTTTGCATAATTCAAATAAAATAAAATTTCCAATAAATAGTTCTCTGCTGGTTTTCATTATTTTCATATTTACTGAGTATTATCATTTCTGAGTGATATTAAGAAATATCCTTACGCAGCAAATATTATAATAGGGTTTTGTTGTATATGTGTTGTTGAAATAGTGCTAGACATATTCAGTGTGAATTATGGCGTGTTCCAATCACTAACATACTTAAAACACGAAACCCTGCCCCTCACACTACATGCACGGGAACACTATCACACATATAACGTATTTTATATACGACATAACTTCGCTCACACGCAGTTCAACGCTTCTCATAAGAAGCCGGTGCACCGCAAAGTTGTGTTTCAAAGGCGCTTTAACTCGGATTCATTTTCGCGATTGGATGGAATACCGCGCGTCTTTCTTCCTTGCCCGTGAATTACAGACCCTCGGTACCGCAGTAACCTAGTTCTCATCGACCCAGTCAAATAACCACACTATCTTCCACAAAATAACGTGACCAATAAGGGAAGGGAAATTGCAGGCGTGTACACAATAAATCTGAATCAGTGAGTATTTCCCTGTTTCAGTCAGTTAACAGTACTTGACTGATACAACAATCACTTCAGTGAATTTAGCTGACGAATCAATGAAAAAATGCCAGATTCCCTTCACTTATAGATTCAGTGGTATTTTCCATTGATTCATCAGTCATTTTTTTCACTGGTTTGTTTTTTGACTGATGGATCAGTTAAACAGCGTGTAAAAATAAGCCGTTTAACAACGTTTAAACATGGCCATTAAACAACGTGTATCAAGTGAAATAACAACAAACGAACTAATAAAACCAATACAAAATACATTCTACAATGTGTTTCGTCTTTCAAAACACCATTTTACGGGGTAATATGACCATCCAGACTTTCATTCCGTTTTTATGTCTTTCATTTCGTTTTCATGAAATCATCACGGCGCTCTGTTTGAATGTTTAAAGTGCATATAATGCGGTGAAGAGAGTGCACTCATATATGCTATTCGTTTTAACAATCCTAACGGTAATAATTAAACCAAAAATTAAAAGTAAGGGCATACAATCTAAATCCTCACGATTTCGTCCCTCTTACATTTCGACTTGACTTGGTAGCACACATAGTAAGGTAATGGGCTGATAGCGAGATGGGATGGGGGTGTGAGTTCAATCCCGGCCACCTCCGAAATTAATTAATTATTTTTAAATTATGGTAAAGTGAGCAATATAAATAGTAAGCAATCGTAAGTATGCTTATTTCGCGTAATAATTTGGCTAAATTTAATAAAAACCGTATTTAATTCGCCACTGCTGTCGGCCGTCACTAATTCAACTGGTGAAACTTTTTTCACTGAAACAATCAGTGGTTTTCCAATGATTCTAAATGGAGTCATTTTCTCTGATTTGAGTAGTTGAATTTCACTGAGAATCAGTGGTTTTCCACTGATTCGAATCTAGAGTGTAAACAGGAACTTGAAATCTAGCCTTCGTGGAATTCTTTTCGCCTTTTCATTGACGCCATTTTGCTGGCGTGTGACTGTGAAGTTCACAGTGTGAGCAGATCCACGGCGCAGAAATTGCCTTTTTCATCACAGAGAAGCCGCATGGATGTGGCCAATTCCGTGAGATAAACTACATATCGAAAGCGCACGAGTCGCGGGAGAAGTGCAGACCACTTTCGAAAACGTGGCGAAACATAATCACCGACGTGTATTTATGGGACCGAAAACTAAACGACCCAACTTATACATAGGGGCAAGAAAATTTCGCCAATTCATTTCAGGACGCCAAACACGTGTACATTGAAGTTACCGTTTCAATTGGATCACAGTTCATTAGACGCGCCCTGGACGACTCTGAGCCAATAGCAGACTAGCAAGGAAAACAAGTAGCGAGTACCATACTGCCAGGTGTGTAGTAACACTGGCTTCTGTGTGGGTCAGCAGCCAATGAACAAACATGTGAGTCTCGAGTGTACACAAGGCTGTGGAGTCTAGCCAGCAGGTCACTGAACTCGCGAAATTTTCCTAACCCTACTTATACAGTAGAAAGATAATCTCGGAAACGGGCCTTAATTTAAGTAGATTTTAATGGTATTCTGACAGGGACGAGTGTAGTGATAGATTACACATAGGGCCACAAGTTTTTCGCGAAAATGTTAATGCTTATGCTATACATCAATATATTACGTCAGGAAGCACAACTTCCTTTGGTTACTGGCCGTGCGTCATGTTATTATTTGGCTGGGCCAATCAGAACGCAGTAGGCCTTCTACGATACTGAACATCCATGACTCGTGGGCAGGCGCTCGAGACAAGTGACATTTAGAATCAGCCAACCGCGAAATTGCATCTGAACTAAAGTGTTTCAGAGTACAACTGGTCTTGAAATATTTTCGTGAAAATCGCTTTCCCCTAATTGCACGTAACTTAGATATACGTTTGTAATTTTTCCTGTCTTTACGTTCCTTTAGTTTGTTACGGCTATACATTATCTAGACAAGTAAAAATGTGGAATACGTGATTTGTAACGATTTTTGAATCCTTACGCCAAATTTAGCTATTCATTTCTATGGTCTGAAAAATACACCTGGTTTTTTAAGTTTTCGACTATACCGACTGCTTTTTTTTCTAAGTGGTAATCCTTGCGCTTTTGAAGTAATAAGTGCTATTTTAGAATCGTTTTCATTAACAATTTTAACCAAGTTTGTAGAGATAATGAAAATTCGCGAACACGTTTTGAGCCGTATTCATTATTTGTTAGTGTCGCCTAGCTAAACATAACTTTTAAATCGGCTCTTAATACCCCGTTGTTATGAGGCGTCCAAATCTCTTAACTCAATAACTGAAATCTTAAAAAAATATAAATGTACCTATTCTTCTAAACCCTATAATTTAAATATTATTTCGTATGTTTTTGTACATATACTTACAGTAAAAATAAGTTTTACTAGCTTAAGTCAATTTGGTCTTGTGGATAAAGGTGCGGGCTAGTTCCTGGGCCGGCGAGCTGTAATTTCTTCTTGTAAATTATATTTTGAATATTTTTTTTGTTGTGCTCTGTTACTAATTAATTACTTTTTTTTTTAGAGAAAAAAAGTAATTTAATATACACTTCTCAATAATGTCAGTTGCAATACAAGGCTACCATTTGTAATATTACAAAGAAATGCTAAGCATATTACACAGGAAAACTCATTGTAGTTTTACAAAGGATTTTCTTGGCAACTGGGTTGCCAAGGATTTTCCTTGTAAAGTACAAACAATTTTTTTGAGTGTTGGGTGGTTTTTCCGTTAATACTGAAGCCAAGTAAGCATTTATGAGCGACGGTTTTAATATAAGTTCACTCAAAGCAGTGCAAGTCTAACTAACGTGATAAGCGAGGACAAACATTTGTTTATCTCACCTACGCCGTGGATATGTAATCTAATTTCGAAGCATTATGTTATCAATTGACCTCTCTCCTGCGACATGCGCCGTTCTTGCTCTGCTACCTTGCAAGCGAAACGTTCCGGTAGGCCGATAAAAACGCAGAGTTCGCTGGATCTTATTTGGCCGCAGTGCGCGCAGGTCTACCCTAGACCGTCCTCGAGCTTCATCATCTGCAAGGGGGAAAAAAATTGCTATCGGCGTTATTGCTTTCGGAACGAGTCCTCTCTTGCGAAATTCGCATATGGGAATCGTGCCGGACGATGCCACTGGCCGGCGGGTTTTCTCGAGGGTCTCCCGTTTCCACCGCCCTTGCATTTCGGCGCTGCTCCATACTAACCTTACTTCACCCTCATCGGCTCTCAATACCTCCATTTTAAGAGCCGACCTAATCCCTACACTCTCTACTCTCTTGCAGAATCTCGATGAATACGCCCCCCCCCTCCAAGTGTAGTATAGTGGTTGGTCATTTCGTAGGTGTGCCATAATTCTAAACATTAGAGACGTCTAGTGATTTTAACCATAGACTAGTTAGAACTGTCAGAAAAAATTGGGGTGTGGTTGTGTCGGGGACACGGCAGTTTTTGCGTGAATACGTCTACGTTGACGCGCTAGGACGCCATGATGTTTATTTTACGTTCCCGGCACCGTTTCACTCGATCATGTGGAATTTTATGGGAATCACTGGATTGCTTTTGAGATGCTCTTTCCAACCGTGTACTATTTACATATTTCGACTTGGTTTTTTGAAGAGTATAGGCAGACATTGTGTTAAGATTTTTTTAAATTCTTTACATTAAACTCATACAATTTCACTATAACCACGCCACACAAATGTTTTATACACGCACTCGGTTGATCTTGACGAAAGCTGCCGATTGAAACCCAAGCGAGCGTCGTAGTTTCACCTAGTCCTACGCGAAAGATATAAGACGCGGCGAAACGAACTCAAAATTGCGCTCCCCCCTTTTTTTTCGCCGCGCGTGATGCCTCGTAGTCCTCACTCAACGTAACATATTCTTTGATCCTTTGGTAATCGAGTGTGGTGTAATTGAATTCTGAATGTAGACGATATATTCGGAGCTGTAATGCCAAACTTCATTCCCCGATTTTGTTACCATCGGATTTTCTGGACTGCCTCTCACCGTGGTCGCAAATTTAAAGACGTATTCACGTCAAAATGCTGCTATATTCATTTGCTCAATTGTGAATGTTGTATAAATATGCTGATGATAAGTTCCCATATTTAGTTCGCATACTTTCAAACACACAAAATAGTTAATACTACAAGAAGAATACCTTATTACTAAATATTTCTCTAAATTCAAATACAGTCTTCAACTCGGTGGAAGCGGAAGCAATTTTTCGTGTTTTGCAATATGCGGTACGTGTTGTATGCAAAAGTAATTAAACATCACATAACTTCAAAATAATTATGCTTACACCTTACATGTACACGGGAAAATCGTTTATGGAATATTTTTTAGAAGTGTAGAAAATCTGACGCATATATGGACACTGAAAATTTTGTTCCATAATGTCACTTGTAACAGGAAAAAGCAGAGTTTCATGCATAGACTGAAGACAAAGTGGACCGATCTCGCTGTCTGCGCACTACCAATCTTCAAGTCCCGACACTGAAATGCTTTTCTGCCAACACGTCTAGCGAACACGGAATGGTTTGGATTTTAGGTTAGACAACTAACTTGTAAACAAGTGCTTAGAGATGTTTTTATACTTCCTCTGACCAATTTGTAATGCGGTTTGACTAAATTCAAATTGGCAAGTGTTTCATTAATATAATAGTGCTTGCCATTTAAAAATTAATATATAAACAAACACGTTATTCACTGTTGACCACGTGACTCTGACAGTTGTGTATGGTTGGGGTAGGTCAATGTTGGGTACATGCGCAGAAGACGAATATGCGGTCTATCTCATCTTTATTATATGGTTTCAGGTAGAGAGACAAGTTAAATCTGTTATAGGCTCTTCACGGTAAAGTGGGCACTTTTTAAGGCCCTTTCAACAGTCATTGACCACTAATAAATATATTTTATTGCAGCCTCAGACATTTACACTTTTGGGTGGTGAAATGTATACACCGTGTTTATTAGCCACATGCCATTATTAATACTAAAAATTGGCGGCAAGATAGAAATTGACTGAAAGGAAAAATTCTGCAGGGCCTTAAAAAGTGCTCACTTTACAGTGAACATCCTATACATCATTTCGTTACATTCTGAAGAGGAGTATAACCAAATGACTACCTTGTCAGGGAGTCTACTGAGTGTGAAGTAAATATCAGCAGTCAAGAAACACGAAAAGAAGTATGACTCAGGGGTAGATAATTCCTAATAATATTTTATTTCCTTAAAAGTACCGGGCAGAATAAAAATATATCAACTTGCTAATTTTTTTTACAAGATATAGTAAAATTAAAACCGTTATCGAACAGAAAAAAAATTGGCATTGCTGTGAGCGAAGATATTCTGAATAAGAAGGAAGCTTCGAGACACTGAGAAAAAGGCAAGTGTGCTTAGCAAGGAGGCTCCTTGCATGGTATGCAATTGTGCTTTGCATTGCCATCTGGCGGCGTTGCCTACACATTGAGGCGTTCCAAATAGCAAGGAGGCTCCTTGCATGGTATGCAATTGTGCTTTGCATTACCATCTGGCGGCGTTGCCTACATATTAAGGTGTTCAAATTACTCTGCGCATTGTGTTTTCGTTTTTGATGTTGTGAGTACAAAATTTGTATTTTAGTATTTAGATCCAAGGCGCCTCTAAAGGTTGAAAAGGAGGTAACGTAACTTACCTTGTGCTGCTATATGTTTTTTAATATCTTGTTAATTATTATTGATAATTGGGATTGTGAAAGTATACTTTGGTAGGGATTAGTACACCAAGACCAAATTTGTCTAATGGTCATCACGTTAGATACTTTCAGTGGTTTTCTATATCCTGCAAGTATTTCATTTACGTACTTCCTAATTACAAAAAAAAAAGTTTGTGTTTTAGGTGCCACCTCGTACAGAGAAATATTAAAGAGAACGGAGCCTCCTAATTATACAGAATTTTCATAAACTGTATATATATATATATATATATATATATATATATATATATATATATATATATATATATGCTAATACAGAAATATAATAAAACAAAATGCACATAAATCCGCTTTTTAATATACTAGAAACAAAAATGATATTAATATAGTGACAACTACAGCACCTGTTCAACGTAATGCCCGACACTGAGTACCTGTTCAACGTAATGTCCGACACTGACAGTACCTGTTCAACGTAATGTCCGACACTGAGTACCTGTTCAACGTAATGTCCGACACTGACAGTACCTGTTCAACGTAATGTCCGACACTGACAGTAAATTTCTAAAGACAATAGCAAAATTATGAATTAATGATGTGAAATAGTGCCTCACTTATAACAGTAACAGGAAATAGAAAATGTACTTTTATATTTCATATGGTTATTTAATGTTTGTTTATGTTATACCTGCAAAATATATTTTGCAACGTATGTTACTTAGGTCTGACTTTCACAGAGGCTATGTTGTGTCAACGACAGATAATTCTGAACAAATGGTATTTATTGTTACTTAAGAAGTTTGTAAAATTGTAATTGTGTTATATTTTCATTTTGTGATTTTTCAAATGATTTCTGAGTAATTTTCTTTCAGGTTTTATTTGTGTTCTCAAAAATTAGAAGTTTATGTTCGGATGAGTGTCCAAAGTTCAGTATTTGTATTTATTTAATTTTGCAATGAATTGTGCGTGAGCGAGGCTTAATTTAATGCTATTTATTTTTAATTTCGTTCAGCTAAGAACTCTCACTTGCATGATTTATCGTGTACATAAAATTTTTAAGTGACATTTGAAAATACGGTGCGGGAGAATTCTGCTCGGCTCTTCAAACGCACGGACAGGAATTTTTTCCTACCTCAGACTGAGCGCACATAAGGTGTGTGTCGCTCCAGCTGCGAAACTGAAAATTTCGTTTTAAAATTATGGAAGAACGTCTCAGTGTGTGTGGAATTCGGGTCGAGCACCTTGACCTCCAATAGATATTATGCACACAGAGAGAGAGGCTTCCTTCAGCAAAAAAAAAAAAAAAAAAAAAACTTGTTTGTATAGAGCCAGAAATATATTTAGTTGCCCCCAAAAAAATATTCAGTTGAGTAAACATAACTTGAAAAGCAATAAAGTTAATTTCGTTCGTCTAAAAAATACACGCTTGTCGCTTGAATAAATAAAACCTCATTGTTTGGCAAAAACAAATTAGACTGCCAACAAATTATTTGGTTGAATCAGCTGTGCATATTTGTTTGGGCATTCATTAGCTCGCGCGCCTTATTTTCCGCATACAGAACAATTATAGGACTAGATAGAACACCAGCGTTCTCCATGTCGAAGTGGCCCTGATGTGGGTCATAATTAGCTGCAATGAATGTACTTTAACATAAATTTTCTGTTCAATAAACTTTCCTGAAAAATTAGTATATTATTTTTCACTTCAATTTAAAAAATAAGTTTCCTGCCAAATTGTATTCACGTCGCTTAGTTTTATCTAACATGGCCTGTATCTCAGTACATGTTGATATAGGAGCTTCAAAGGATGTTTTAAAATACAGTCGCAATCCTGAGTAATTTATTTCACTTAAAATTATTTTTTTCGTTTCTCTATTTCAAAAATTTCCAGGCACAGAAAAAAAAAACTAATACCCAAAATACATTACACATTAAACTGCGATAAAAGTGCGGAACTAAGCTTATTTTAGCTTACAAGTTACCTCTATTCCAAGTTTAATCACGCCAAATTGACACAATGTAAAATATATGCTTATCTGAATCAAACACATCGGATCTATATACGCCAAACGGATGTATGTCACAGTGATGTTACCGACATAATAAAGGATAACATAAGCTAGAAACTGCAAGACCGTCCTGAGTAAGCTGCAATACCAGTACTGCAGTAAACATGGGTAATAGGAAGCAGAGTATTTGAAATATACTGGTTACCTACCCACGAATCACGGGTTTGCTGTTCTATTCACGCCATAATTATTTCTTGAAATATGAATGAAAACATGACGAATGAGAATAATGTATTTAAAACTGAACCAAAGTTTATGGAACTGATTATGTCGTTAAGTTAGAAGGAAAGTGTATCGAGTTTGGTAGTGATTTAGTTGAAAGTCCAATAATGGAAATTATTAGTATTTTATCGTATTGATTGAATAGGAAGTGCTTAGTTACCGTAAACATTTAACTTTATACGAAGCTATGCTAAGTTCTTGGAAGAATTTAACAATTTTTAGCGTTTTTAATAGTAAATTACAATGAAGCTTATAGACTTGAATATAATGTTTCGCACTGACGGCATCCGATTTTATGTACTCCAGCACACTCATTATGAAATTATTCACATGAGGTGTAAAAAAAAAAATTAAAGGACAATGTAGACACGCGACGTTACTCCGACGCGTTGGCACATATGATTAAAAATTAAACATACATAAAAAGTTGGTTCTGTACTGGAATATCTAAAATATATTTTGTAATTATTTCATCTAAACAATATTGAATATTTCAACATTCCAATGTTTCTGAAGAACGGAGTAGGGGAAAATTTTACATTGCATTCAGTATAAAGTACACCGACAATTCTAATTGAAAGTTGTAACATCCACGTAAAAAGTCGTAAGATATTGCTACTAATGTATCCCATTGCGTTGTTACTAATGTATGTTGGAATACAGATAAACGAAAATTAATTTCCAATCTCTCCATGATTATTTTCATAACGGATATAATTTAAAATTTGAGCTGGCATAAGGAAACGACATAACAAGTGTCAATATATAATATACGCATTGCATGCATGCATTTGGGATATATTCTCCATTTGTGTAATTTTTAAGTGTCTAGATGATTGTATTCTTCTAATGAAACGTCCACAGCATCTATAAAAATGAATTAAAAAGCCGCTTGTGTTAGTGTTCATTTGTATTTTAATATGCATACATTTTAAAATTTCATTACATTAGCTTGAAAATTCTCTTCGTACTTTTGCAAATAACGAAGCCAAAATTCTTCATGAACATTTTTATAGCCCGAAGAGTTCCTAGATTAAATTTGTGCTAGTCTGCACTGTAGGAGCGGGTTCGTGAATATTTATTACTGACATAAAATGTCTAGATATCTTCACTAATTTTCAAGTTTTCTCATATACTCGTCTCAACGTGCAGCTACTTCCTGTGAGCTTTTTGTTCATCTTTTAAAAGCAATTATTTCCCTCTCTTTCACATTACTCAGCGTAGAACTACATTTACAGAATAACACTTATAAATCTATGTGGAAATGCTGCAAATTCTAAATTTATGAACAAATTTTTTGGCCTCTTTTTACAAGTGCTGTCAATTTATATTAACGTTTTTCGTTTCATTTGCTTCTTAACGATCAACTTAATGCCATGGGACTTATCAGAGTGGCTTACACATTAAAATAACTGTAACTTAACCTAGATAAGCTCACGCATACATGACTTATACGTAGAGCCACGAATATTTCGCGAATTCATTCGGAGGCGAGGTAGATTACTAACACTTGTTCTTTTTATCCTACAGTTGTGATTGGACGACAGTTCTTTAGACACGCCCCGTTTAACTATGAGCCAGTAATAAGCAGGAAGCAGCAGTGTGAGTGAGTGTTTAACAGTCCTGTACAGAGGTCTCTTTTGATCACAGCAACCAATAAGCAAACAATAATGTCTTTAGTGCACAGAGAGCTGTCCAGCCTAGCTTGCTCCCAACTCAATCCGTGAAACACTCGTGGCTCTATTTATACGTGATTGGAAGGGACAGGTGTTTTTTTTTTCGCGAAAATATTTGTGGCCATGCTAAACTTCAATATCCTACGTCCACAGCCACAACTCCCTTTGGTTATTGGCCGCGTGTTTACATGAGAAAACATGTTCCTATTTGATTGGGCCAGTCGTAATAAAGTATTGCGATACTGAACGTCCATGATTGGCGAACAGACACTTGAGGCACGTGACATTTAAAATCACCCAACCACGAAAGTGCATATGAACAAAGCTGTTTTGGAGTACAAATGGTCTTGAAATCTTTTCGCAGAAAACACCTGTCCCTAGTGATTAGTATCTAGAAATTATTGGTCCGTAGCTAACGCCTTAACAACACGGTGACTATAAAATGTGTTTTATATAATTCCATGGTTCATATCATTAACTTCATAAGATATACTGCGAGAATTTTCCTTATGATAGAAATAAGAGGCAATTTTGAAATCGTCAGTTTAGATTTTGGTTTTAAGATTATAAGGAAAAATAATCATTTAAAATACAGAAAAGTCAATTTATTAGTATTTATATCCCATAATACAAGTTTGTTAAGTTTTTGCAATCAGATATATTTGCCCCAAACTTGAATCATTTTATTTGGTTCCAATAAAGAGAAAATAGTACTAGCAAAATTTCACATTATTTTACAATATTTCCTTATAATTTTTATTACTTTTTTCAACTTCTGTTTGATACGAAGTAGATTATAATTATGTAAACTCTGATAATCTACCAGAGTTACGGTGAAAACGTTTTTATTGTGTACCCCTAAATTACCTTCTTATCACGCATCTGTACTACCCAAATACGTAAAGATACTCGTGGTATTAAGGCAATCCGGAGAATAGATAAGCTAGTCTCGAGTCAAGGAGTCCTGGGTGAGGTAAGATTAACGACTGCCCTCAGCTTCCAGAACTACTTGAGGTCCATTTGTCTTCTCACTGTCTTTTGTTCCCCTTGAATCCGTTAGCTCTGTAATGCCTGCACAGTGAATTAAACCCTGCGAAATATACCAGCATACAAATTACTCTCAAGTGACTGAATACGTTGTAATATTTTTGCATGCTTTGTTTCCATTGCGATAAAAATACTGTTACGCACCTTGGAGAAATTTTCTGATGCTAAAATATGATTCTTGCCTTGCTTTCTATATAATACTAAAAAAGTTGTCACATAGCTAAATTTTTAAAAAATCCTGTTTTCTTTCTACAGGTTGTGTTAACTATAGTACAATTGATCGCTACTGTTTTTCAGAATTTCGACATTAGGTAATATCGTAATCGTGACGACAAATTGTCAAACAGGCATTTTGTAATTTTGAGAAAATATTAAAACTAAAATAATATTTTCACAGTTCCTTTACATTCCAAGATACCGCGATTTTTGCGTATTTTATCGAAATGTTGAAATCCGCGTTTGAAAGCAGATTTGAAATACTGAGTCGGCTCTGGTGAAAAATTGGCTAGACTTGAAGCGAAGTATTAAAACATTGTTTGGGATATATATTTTTGGTGTTATTATGTACACTTTACGTATAGTAATGTAACGCTTAATTTATTTTATTTTTATGTTTAACCATATAACTTATTGTATACTAGAAGGAAATATACAAAGAATTTTTACTAAGGATGGTCTAAGAACTATAATAAGTTATAATTTCCTTAAAATTGTTTTGATTAAGTTCCGAAAATCACGCCTAGTCTATACTGAAATATCATCACTCCGTGATTATATTATGATGATTGGGAAATAAACCAAAAGAAGTCAGCACGTGCCATTCGATTTGTAATTTTTATTCATATGTACCATATTTATGGAATCTTCCATTAAAAATTTTCATAGAGACACTCACGATATTAATCATAGCTGATTCGCGGATAATTAACCACTTTAAAAATAAACTTTTGAAAATGTTTCCCGTCGGCGACTGCATATACGGAGGGTATTTGGACGGACACCCTGATTGGCCTGTACCCAATTTAAGTTGGCAGCCATGAAAGAGAAGCAATTCCACGTGTCACGTTTTGCATCGGAAGTTCGATTTTAAAATCTGCAAAAACCGAAAGTATTTAAGTTAGTTTCTGCTTATTTCACTCGTGTATGGATAACAATATGCACATTTGTAACATGTTTATATTCGTAGCAATTCCACAGTTACACTTGATCGACGCACACGTAAAGTTTCTGGGTCCGTGTGGAGGTTTACTTTACATATGGCGGATTTATAGAAACTGGATACCAAAGTAATTGCTAAGCAGGGCTTTACAAAAATGTACGTACAGATTGTTTCTAAATTAGAGCGCTGCAAAGGTTTGGTTGAAAAAAAAAAATCACTATTAAAAAAACTGCAGGATATTTTGTAGGGGTGTCTAAGCACTAAAATAATTTAAGCAACTTTTCGTGCCCAAATAAAAGTTTCAAGTTTTGATTTGCACTGCAGGGATTTTTGATGGCCACGAAATTCGCTATATTGGCTTTTTTTCAGAATTAATTTTAACTGCTAAATTATTTGCACAGAATCTTTAGATTTGTATTTAGACACACATTGTACTTTTATATTTATCTGCGTGCAATAAAAGTATAGAGTCACGGCTTAAAGTCACGTTCAGACAAGTCGTTGACGGAAAGGCTGTGTACCAGTTGAGTGCCTTTGCGCGGAGAGGCGATGAGGCAAGTGGTGTGTGAGCAAAAGTCGCCCTTAGGGCTCAAACGTTTCGGGGCCTCTAACGCTCAAAGTAGCTGCAGGCGGATCCCTCGACTGGACAATATTCATGTGGGTTGGTGAGAGGGCATGATAGCAACCCGTGGTCGGATATGCGGATTATTATGAATCGTGTCGACGCGGAAAAGTGAAGCAAACTGCAGCGACATGCAGGCCGGGGGAGAATTCCAAGTCACACAGAGACCTGTCCGTCGACTCTTGCCGGGAAAAACAACCCTCAAAATGCAGCCTCAACTTGACTTGCCGCTCGTGACTTCCTGTCATAACATTTTCAGCCTACGACAACGATTCATAGGTTGAGATTCTCAACATGACTTGGACGTCCCTCAGCCAGAGCTTATATATCTGTAACTATTTTCTGTGCTAGTTTAATTAAATCCCTGTTAAGTATTTTATTTAACTTCAACATTTAGTAATTATAAACATCCAATAGTCAAAAAAATATAAATATAACAAAATGCTCTTCGTCAGTGGGTGTCGACCCTGCCTTGAACAAATTTTTCATTTTAAATTAAATCAAGAGCAGGGTAATAGAAATTACATCCAGTGGGACTCTATTAAGACCGTTTATTCGATGCATTCTATTCCTCCAGGCAATTTTGGAATTTGAAATATCACATTTATGTAGTAAGGTTAGGGTAAGTTAGGTTAGGTGGGGTAGATTGTTTTGGTGATAACAGGTTGACTAACAACTAACACACCAAGAAACACAACATTAATTTTGTTAGAATGACAATATATCATTTTTTTAAAATTAATAATTATATTGTAAATTTGAAAACAAGTATTAATTAATTATATTACAATGAAATTGCCTCATAAACATATTATCCACATGCCAAATTTCGAAATACTTTTCACCACCCCCTAATTAAAAATGCGCATTCACAAGCAGTTGCCAATAGGCAACTAGTGGGACGCTCTAGTCGTGTGGATTACATATCTTCAAGGCGCTATAAGTAGATTGTGTCGGTACACCAGACACATACACTCAAATGCCTGTCTATGGCATCGACTGGGATACAGACGCCTGCTCGACAGTGGAATATCCGCTGCTTGCACCGTGCACTGAACTCGTATCTGTTTCGGCCGTACTCATTAAGTTCAGGCGCAAATCCACTCCAGCGCCTTGCGGCAATAAACAGCTTTAATGCCTGCGGTCTGATACGGGTATTACTGTACTCGCGTTTCCGATACCGCCCTATCCCGCGGCGCAACCGCGGAACGTTTGCAACATGTGCAATAATGCTCTAACGCCTGTAGGATCTGCAACTTACAATGCACTCGCTTGCCATTGTTTGCTTAAGCCGTCCCTACACTACCGTTTCTGTGGCAGTTTTCATATCCATTTTCTGCTAGCGTTTCTGATCCCGGGGAGGCTACAATTCAGCCTCGCCCGGAGGGGGTCTGTCTCCGCAATTTTCCTACTGTAATAGAACATGTTCTATATTCATGTGTGGTATATGCAATTCACGGTAAAGTGAGCACTTTTGAACGCCCTCACATTTGGAATAATAGTCAATAAATATACTTTATTTTAGTCTTAGACGTCAACTCCGAGTGCAGTGGAATATACACACTGTGTTTATTACTTAAATGGAAATAATTATTTTAAAAATATGGTTAAGGATTAAAAATGGCTGAAATAAAAAGTAACTAGGGCCTCAAAAGTGCTCACTTTTCCGTGAACCGCCTATATACATTGACATGTGCCTTATCGCTTTCTTCATGCGTCGGTCAAGTGAAAATGTGAAATTATTAGAAAAGTAAATATTTAAAAAAATCTGCTGATGTTACACGTTGATGCATTAAAAAAAAAACAGAAAGCGATAGAACTAATTTAAGATATCACAAATGGTTACCTAAGACTTTGTATTCGACGTTAAGTTAAGGAACTACTTTCCCCTCCATCGTTACCAACTTGACTCGGTGCAAGTCACTCATCGCGCTCCTTAAAATATATGCAGTTGGGAACAGTGACTTTTTCTAAGGTTGATTTCAAAAGTCCTCACTATATCGTGAACAGCCTTTAGGTAAGTAGGTAAGGCTTGACGTCTCGTCGACAGCGAGGTCATTAGAGGCGGAGCAAGTTGCTCAGACACGCAGGAAGAGGAAGGATTCAGACATGCCCTGTGGTCAGGAGCCATCCCAAAATTCGCTTAGAGTAATTTATGGAAGCCATTGAAAACCGAAATCAGGATGGGCGAACCCGGATTCCAACCCATGTCTTACCGAATGCGAGTCCAAATTTTAACCACTGCGCCACCATGCTCGGTGACTTGGGCAGAAATATCTTTCCTTTTTTTTGGGGGGGGGGGCAAGGAGGTGGAGTTCGTTAATAAAACCACACCTATAAAAAATTTTTAGCTGAAGAACAATAGTAGATGTAAAAACCTGCATTTTTTAGTTTATAGGCTGTTCACGATAAAGTGAGCACTTTTTAATGGCCCTCCAACAGGCATTAACCGCTAATAAATATATCTTATTGCAGCCCCAGGCTTTAAATTTTGAGTGTGGTGAATGTATTCACTGTGTTTATTGGTCACATTGCAATGTTTATATTAAAAAGCAGCAGGAAGATGGAAATGGGATGAAAGGAAGCATTTAGAAGGGTCTTAAAAAGTGCTCACTTTACCGTGAACAGCCTACACTTATTTTGACTTTTGTGTTAGACTGTTTAATTGACCTAATTTCTCATTTTACTGGCATCTCACTATTACCCTCTTCTTTTCTGTTGACAAGTCCTTTATATTTCGGAGTGGGGGTTTTACCCGACACCCCCCTCCCCCCTGTCACCTCCTTCACCACCTCGCTCCTGATCGGGGATATGACGAAAGAGGAAAGAGAACCACTTCAGCGCGCAAGCCGTTTCCGGTTTTCTCAGCGGCGACACCCAGAGCCGTCCGTCTTTGTCACCTTCGCAGCTCGAGTGCGGGGATCTACGGATGCTGACTGCCATCGATTTCGCTCCGATCCGTCGCCAATATGGACGCCCGAGGTCGTGTTTCCTATGTGCTCTGTCTCGTATCAACCCTCTCCCCCCCTTGCCAACACCCCCCCCCCCCGGGGTATCCTCGCCACCCCTCCCTTTCACACCCCCCGCAGGTTCTTATAAAAGCCCCGGCTCCTCCCAGGGTCCATCTTTGGAAGGTCGGCGACGCGCACTCTGGTGGATTGCGATCCCCCCGGACCATAACTCCTCGAAGATTTCTCCCTCGAATCCGCAGGTTATCAAGGAAACGGGCGAAGGTTTGTCCGCCAACGGAACTGCGAGCTGTCCGGAAGATGAAAGAGAAAAATCGCCTCCCGTGAGAACAGAAAAAAAAAAGAAAAACGTGGAGCTCTAAGATGCTGTGTGGATATGGCAACGCTCGTGTTGTTTTTTCCTCCGCTATCAGATATTTTAAAGGCACTTGAGAAATAAACACATCAAAGGAAAGAATTCATATTAAAACGTTATTATGTTGGTATGATTGGACTGTGCCCATTGCCGACCATGAGACTAAATAAAATTAAAATCGATGACTCACAGAACTCAGCAAGGAGAAAAACGAAGAATCGTTTAACGACACCACAGACAGATAATTAAGAAAAGCTGTTTACTTGATAATAGAAAACACACACAAACACACACACACCTACACTACGCACACACATACACACAACATATATATATATATATAATTAAAACTGAAAAAAGACGGACGAACAACTTGTTATTATAAAACAGGGCAGACAACAAAACAAAAGCAAACTAAAAGACAGGATAACACGATGAACGGAGTACACTGATGCGATAACTTTGTTATAAAGGAGCTTTCCGAACACATGAAAACGATCACACATATGCGCAAGCACGTTTGTTAAAAAAAAAAAAAAAAAACATTTTTAACTATTGTGTTGGTTTAAAGCGTAGATATAGTTTGTACAACCCTACGGCGTCAGCCAGACTCAAATATTATTCGATTCTCAACATACTTCTGTGTTTGTTGTTGCGCAGCGGTCTCCACTGTTTACTGAATATGTTTTGGTAACAACCACTAAACGCTTTTGTTGATGCTACTCTGGAGCTGGCGGTGGTGCGATGGTGTGTGTGTTTGTGTGTGTGGAGGTTTTGCAACCCGTAGGTTGGTCGGAACCGTGGACTCAAAGCGGGGATGGAGGCCGCATCGCGACCAAGGCAACTAGACAGGATACACTGATGTGGTTTACCATTGCATTCCGCGGGATGGACGAGAAGCGAGGTGAGAATAAACGAACGCCGGAATTCAAGGGCGTTTGGGGGGAAGGGGGGGGGGGAATCCCCGAGGAAAACCCACCGCCCAGCGGCATCGTCCGGCACGATTCCGACTTGCGAAAATCCTGGAGTGACCCGGCCGGGAACTGAACACTGTTCGCCCTCGATGGGAGGCAAGAAGGTTAGCCGCGGTGCAATCGTGACATTATGCATTAGAGGTTAATTTTTGAAAGAATAATAATTTTAACTATTACAATTATGCGTGTCAGGTCAGAATAAGAGAACCATTACCACCAGTTTCCCCAATGAGTTCCGAATGATCTGCTTAGCTTCAGACGAACCGCAACTTTAACTATGATTTCCGTTAAAACAGAGATGGAAATCAGCCCGACGTGGTCCACGGATGCTGAAGCTGTGTCGTTTAATGGAAAGGTTGAGGTGTGCTTGAACAGCACTTCCGCCCATGTACTATTACTAACGAGTGCTATTCCTATAGTTGATTGACTGAGATCGCTGTTCGAAATCGGCGTCAAATAAAAGGCTTGCCGAGGTATTCCTTTTCGAAAAGAGCTACATTCGCGTACTATACGCCATTTCCAGCGATTCACTAGCTTTTCAAACATATGTTGCAAATCGTTTTCTGAGAGAAAATCTAAAAATTTAAAATTTTGGCCATGGCGGCTTTGACTTCCTTGTCCGTGCTGGACTTCAACTTGTGAAAGCCTAGAAATTGCACGGTACAAGGTCTAGGCTGCGTTGATGATGATCTAGTGACTTCGCACCAATTTCCTCTGAAGTTTACGTAGTCCGCCGTGATACGTGACCTCCTAGTGCCATCCTGAAGGAAACATTGTTCTCTCAGAAATTTTCCGGCTTTCACAATGCTCTCATTGTTGACACAATTGTCGCCGGGTGCTCATTTCTTGGCTGATCCTCCACACAGCTTCCGCCTTCTTCAAATTACTTACATCATTTGGGCATAACCATTGCTTCTTCCCTGTGCGTTTGTTTGACCGTGTAAAACGTCTCTCGGACACTTTTTTTGCTTAACTAAGGCCATGTCTCAATTACAGAATACTCTTTCGAGAGAGCACTCTTTCGCACAACCTGGCGAGAACACTGCTTCGCGCTCTCTCGCGCTCTCGCTCTGTGGAATTGAGACAGCAACACTCTCGTTTCTCTCCGACGTCATGCAGACAGCTGATGCTGAAAGGCGGGAAATCATGTTAAGCTAAAATCGTAATCATACCTATTGTGAATGTTACATATGTGTTCAAAATCATTCACAAGTAATTATAGTACTACCAGAGTAATTACCAGCGCATAGAATACTATTATTATCGTGTTACATATTACCGTCATGTTGCAGCAAAGTGACAAAAAAACGAGAGTTTGTCAGATATCCGTATTTAAATTTTTTAAATACGTATTGCCTAAGTTATTTTGTTGTTTAAAACAGTTGAAATGATCCACTTACAGATAAAACGTGACGAGGTTTAGGCTCAGAATGCTGCTATAACCTTATTCAAACACGGGAATAATGTAAACACACATGGGAAGTGGTCAGAGAGTGCGAGAGAGCGCCAGCGAGTACAAAACTCAGTGCTCTCTCTCTCTCTCTCTCTCTCTCTCTCTCTCTGTGAATATGTGTGATCTTGCTCATTCGCACTCTCTCCGACAAATTGAGATGACCAGAGAGCGTTCTCTCTGGCGTCATAATGACGTGCTCGCGAGAACGAGAGCACTAGAGAGCGCAATATGGGCCAATCGAGACACGGCCTAACACACATTGCAGTTGTCAATGAGTCGCTTCCATAGAATCGGCATAGTGTTACCTACCCAAGAATTTTCGGAAAAGACTTGTTCATGGAAAAATAATTGTAATATTTTACAAGCCTGTAGATCTTAGATCTAAAGGAAATGCTACTAGGACTTCTATAGTGTCATGTGTTATAAGCTCATTTTTTTTGCCTACAAAAGAGTTAATTAGTAAATAATGTATTGCAAAGTAAAGAACTTTAATTTTTCGATACACGCAGACTTGAAGCATATATCCTATGTCTAATTTTTCAACACAATATAACATTAAAACTTGCATTATGTAGGTATTTATTTACCCTTTCCCTGGCCACGGAAAGTGTAATTATCATAGTAATAAATCGTATAGGCTGTTTACGGCAAAGTGAGCACTTTTAAGGCCCTAGTTACTTTTTCCTTTCAGTCATTTCTTATCCTTTAACCATCTTTTTAAAAAAAATTAATTGTCATGTATGTAATAAACACCGTGTATAAATTCCACTTCACTCAAAAGTTAACCTTTAAAGCTAAAATATAAAATATTTTTGACTATTATTCCAAATGAAAGGACATTCAAAAGTGCTCACTTTACCGTGGATAGCCTATAAGTATCCATCCCGCCATTAAAATGTATCTTATTTTTATAATTAGCCTATGCATTAAATTTGTTCTATGTTAAATGTTAAATATTGCATACTCTAAAAAGGCATTAAATTTGTATTAAAATAATTTTTAAAATTAAAAAAATACATGAATATATTTGGTTTTCGAGTTACTTATACCCAAATGCCAAAATAAAAATATAGGCTGTGCGACAATAGAGACATGTGAAACGGTTTATAAGAATGTTCGAGGTTAACTGAGCAAGAATTTTTGAGAGCCCGACATAGTGTCTGCTTCCTGTCCATTGTGTAACCATCCGCCTAATGCAAACATTAGCATTTCCGCGGGTCTATTGACAAGTACTCACGTGCTTATAAAGCAACCGTGATACTGTTATAAAAGTTAATATGTATCTCCAAAGCCAAGTTTTACCATTCAATACGTCTAACTATAAACTAGTTTAGGTGGCCAGTTATTATGGACACATGTTGGAAATTCATTTCATAAGCGCAATCGCTTGACTTTTGTCATTTCACCATACTTTTTCGACATGGTCTGGAAAACTCTACGTCAGTGAACGAACATTTCGTGTTTGTGTGCCCTAATTATGTGCAGGTTAGTCATGGGAAAAATTACTTCACGCCTTAGCAGCGGTCAGTAACAGATGACATCGACTGGAGTGTGTGTGTGTATATATATACATATAATGACTGAAATTTATCATAACAGTAGATAATAACGTGAATCGTCTTACAGGTCTCTAATTATGAACAATTCTCTTCTAGTAAGACGCTAACAACAGATAACAACTTTCATAATCGGGTGGTTCTGTAACGTTATGGTCTGTTGACGGTATATTATATCTTTGTGAATAAAACTTTTGAAAAGTCATCTCATATATGCCATTTTTTCTAAATAAATAGGTTGTCACAAGTGGTTTACTAACTCATATAACATTAAATACAATTTTCTTTTCGTGAAATAAAATTTTGAAACATTTCTTAATCAAAATACTATTAAAGTGATTTATTTTACTTGATTTTAAAGTAAACGTTCCCTACTCCTCTATCTATGTTTTCGGAAATGCAGTGTTGGAAAACACGTATCCTTATTATGTAACAATAATACTTTTTAAATTCTTTGTTCAGCGTAAAATACGGTACGACTGTTTTTCGTTGGAATTTTATACCAGACGTGATTACGTTTTATGTTGATGTGGCGGAAGAATACTTAGTGAGTGGGGCTCGAATGAAGATCTTCAAGAAGGACTTCAGAAAAGTCGGATGTAATCTCTAGTGAGGAACCCATGCATTTTCAGACGTATGTGCATGATATTTTTTTATTCCTTATCCTCTCAAGGATCACCTTCTGAAGTATATCCCCATAGCTTAAAATGGCCCTTTATAAAGTGTTCCATCCCCCTCCCCCTGCCTCTTTAATGAAGAAAATGACTCGTCCACTCTCTGCTAGTATTTTATCTGCCCACTAATAAAGAATATAATTCCTACCTATCCTATTCCTGTATAATTTTTTGCTAATGCATACAAGAATTTTTGTTTATTTCCTGTCGAAAGGATTTTTACGGTGTCTATGCCGATTTTCCCTTTTTCTTCTTAGTTATAGTAGTTTAACTATCAGTATACTCAGGGAGATTGTCATGGCCAAAACGAGGCCATGACAACCCAAATCCCTTGCAGCTGCGATGCATGTCTCCTTGCGTGAATTCCTTCCCTTGTAGGCGTACGGGGCCTAGCTCTGACACGCGCTAACGCCCATACCTACCGCGTACTCACACCTAACACTTAGTTTTAGATCAGGTTAGAAAAAACAGGGGGGAAAATGGCAGCTATTCTGCACGTTCCAGGCCCCGAAATACGTGAGCTGTAAGGTCGACTCTCGCTCGCTCAGAACTAGCCTCATCGCCTCTACGCGCAGCGTGCTCAACTGGCGTGCAATTTTTCCTTCAGCGACTCGCATAGAAGTGATTCCAAGCAGATTTCTATTGCACGCAAATAAAGAAACCCTGAAGACCATTCTGAAGTTTCTGTATAGCGAATTTGACAGTCGCACGTGTGAAGCTCGGGCCGTGAGGACGATTATAGAAATAAATGACGGACCCGGGAGTGATAGAGCGACGAGTTCGAAATTCCTGCAAGAAAGCGATTTGTGGAAAAGACCGGCAGTGCGCTAATGAAATGTTTCTTTCGGAACGCAATGCACTCCGCTCGGCTTGTGACAGCACGAGGCGAACAGTTAACTAAATCTGGCCGACTCGCAATAAACTCACGTTAGCGGACGCGTAATTTTTGTACTGTATGCAGCGGCGGAAGGAGGTTCGGCTCACTGGACCTGGCAGTATGGTTGTTGAGATCTGTTAAACTCCCCGCTTGTGAATTCTTCATTGTAAGGCTGACGGTACTTTCAATTCACGTGTGTGGTAATTGGAAAAAAAAAAAAAAAAAAGGTAATAGTAATATTACGCGATATGTTGGATCGCAGCCCGCTGTCGGACTAGCCATTTCAAATGCATTTTGCACGCTCTATGCTGGAACCCGATAAAAGCCGTCTGACGCGTCGAAGTGGTTAGTGTGCTCAACACTCGTGGTACTTTCCCGCACGTCAGTGTGGAAATGAGAATGCTGTGTTTAAGCTAAACGCGATCAGCGTGGGGGTTACCAATAGGCGTGCGCGTTGGCGAAGGAGCGGCCAGCATCGAAGGGCTGTTTGGACCCGCACGACTGATCGCCACAGAGGCACGAGCAACCCCACGACGACGTCTATTCTGGAGGTCGCCGAGGTGATGAGGTTTGTCGTCGTTGTCTCCGCTAAGGCCCTTAGCGGGGGCCGCTGCACAGGTATTCATGCGTTTCGCCGTCCAGTGCCTAGCCCGACACGAGTAAAATGCAACACCGTGTGAGCACTGAAATTTTGCCAGTAGTAGTGAACTCGCCCCTTTTTATACCCGGCGGTTTTTTAGAGGGAAATCAGGTACATTTTTAATGCATTTTAAAGGTATTGCATTATGCGATAGAAGACATGCTTAGTTGATTTGAGACGTGCGGTCTTATAAATTAAATGTCAAAACATTCTTGTTGAGTAAGGCGATCGAGGGATGTGTAGCAAATTATATCACAAAGAGTTCGAAGCCTGTTTATAAACTTACGTGTGTAATGACATTTAACGTGAAGTGATTATTAAACATCCCCAAAAGAAGTCCTGTTTGTTGAGAACATTATTTGCCGACCTTAAACATATTAATTAATGGTGAAAGCTCTGCCATTAAGCGGGTAGTTGTCAAGTCATAACGAAATTGTAGATCTGCTTTATTTCCTTGCAGTCAATGGGATCTTTAAGTCGAGTTCGTCCCTCTCCCCCTATGGGCGCGTTATGTTAGGAATAAGTTGCGAGTGAGGCAAGTTGGAGATTTACTGACCCCCCTCCCCCCGGGGGATAGAGGGCTGGGACGGTCTCAATATATTTTGTCAAATTTTATATGGTGATTATATTCACCACAGCTCACCTACACTTACCTAACCTAACCTAATTCCTATTTAAATGTCATCTCCGATTCCAAGATGTATTGTAGGAACAGAATGCTCAGAGTGAATGCGCGTAATCGATGACCTACTTCTAAACATACAAAAGTTGCAGAATAGAGCCCCAGTTTGCTACGCCCAGCAGCCAACAGTTTTAGACGCGAGTTTATTAGAAAAAAAAGAAGGACATTGTGGCGTGGTATAATCGGCGCGCGCGCGTGTGTGTGCGCACGGCTGAAGGTTGATGTAACGGCGGCGACCAGCTGTCGGTGCTCACGGAAGGACGGCCGCTAACGTTGGGCTTTGTGCTGTTGTTTATCCTCCCCTTGAACCCCCCCCCCCCCCTTTTTTCATCCTCCCGCGAGCTTCACCTGGCAGAGATTTACCCGTGTTTATGCACGGGCGCGGAGTTCATGAGGCGGCTTGAAGGGGGGCAACCCCCACCCCGCCCCCCGCCCCGGCAGGTTAATAATTCATGCCCTGCGGACTCTTTCGGCTTCTCGCCCACCCCCTTCCTTTCATTCCGGCGAACCAACCCCCTCCTCTACACCCTTCCTTCGAACACGCAGTTTTTTTATTCCACGGT
Organism: Dryococelus australis; assembly: GCA_029891345.1. NCBI lineage: Eukaryota > Metazoa > Arthropoda > Insecta > Phasmatodea > Phasmatidae > Dryococelus > Dryococelus australis. The sequence goes on along the minus strand of CM057006.1, from coordinate 51,573,069 downwards.
CGCTGATGCACGGGGGTTCATAAGCCCGGAACACGTTGGAGGTACTCACCGGCTGTAACGTACGAAATTTATCGTTGTACAATATAAACATTCTGGTCGCTACGGTAACCCGCTGGCGAGTACGCTGTGTTACGTTAATTTATTTCGGACTAGGGAAATCCCAATGTTAAACTTACATTTTGACTTGGGAAGGTTTATGGTAACTAAATATTGAAGTTGTCTGCAAGGCTGAAAAGGGCTTCGATTGAAGTACCAAGTTACAATAACTATTGGCGAGGTGTTGACAAGCCCACTCAAATTCAATATATTAGTATAATGTGAATGTATCGTTGCCGTAGGCTGAATGTTGTGGCGGGAAGTGGCATGCCAAGTTGCGTCTTGAGGGCTGATCTTCTAGGCGTGGGTCCACCGACGACACCGTTTAAGGCCGGTTTCCAACCGCCATCTTGGATTTATGGAATTTCTGCCATACTCTGGAAATACAGTTATGTATAATGTTTTTTCGGAATGATAGAGCACAGAGCATTGCCTAGTGCATTGGCTGAGGTTAGTATTTCTTGGTAACTGTTGACATCGTCGCCTTTGTAATCGTCCGCAAGAAATAATCTCGCGTTTCGCCTCGACAGTTGCCAGCTAAAAACTAATAAATATAGCGAAGCTGTGACAGATCGATAAAGTTGGGGAAGCTGTTATTTAGGATACGTCGTGCGGTAAATTTCAATACACCTTATGAAATAGAAGCTTTGGCGAAAAATAGATAAATCTAAGATGGTGGGTGGGAATCCGCCGTAAAGTGTTACCAAGAGTTATATAGTCTCTTGGTGGCGCAATTGTCCCGAATACTGTGCCTCTAGGAGGGGATACAGCTGGCTCTTCGGTGCTATGTTTAACAAACTATAAATGTTGCTGTGTGTTTTGGATTCTGCCTCTGGCTTGGATACCTACGTCCCGTTGTAGTATACTTGGCTTGTCTGCGTTTAAAGATTCATACCGACCAGATCTGGGGACTAAGTACGGGCCCCCGACCAGAAAACACAGGCACAGAGCACAAGACACGACAGTAGAACATTCCCACAAAAAGAAACCTCGCGCGAAATGGAACCACCGAATTCTCAGGCAAACGTATTATTTTTACCTGGTGAAATTTTTGCTACTAAGGTGACGTCAGATTGTCATTGTTGGTAAATGGTGTTTTGATATTTTGGCTGTTTTTACGTACTAATCATAAAATTGATTTTAGTAGCAGATTTAGTGTGCTAATGCGTTGAGAATGGGCAGTGATTTAATGAAGTTCGCATTTTTGCTTTTCTTCAAAATGTTTCTGCTAGTACACCGGTCGACCGTTCTTTCCTCTAAATTTATGTCTTGCGAAATCTCTTCGTTTCCGTGTCATAACTATGTTCCTCCATTTAAAAATAAGTCTTCGTCGAAAATTTTTTTCCAAACTGTGATTGACTTTTTTTCCGTGCGCATGCACAAGTATAGTCTGTTCACGGTAAAATGAGCACTTTTGAAAGTCCTGCTTAAGATTTACTTGCATGCAAGTTGTGTATTATTCCGGCTTATGTAAAATTAACATTTCCGTGGGCTTCATCACTTTATTCATGCGTCGGTCATGTGAAACTGTGAAATGATTAGAAATTAAAGATTAGAAATTAAAAAAACAGAAAGCTAAATAAATAATTTAAATTATCACAAATGGTTACCTAACACTTTTTATTTGACGTTAAGATATTACTTTCCATCTATCGTCACCAACTTTACCGGCCGCATTTCACTCAGTACGCTGGTTGGAGTATATACAGGCAGAGCCAGTGATTTTTTTCTAAAGTTGATTTCAAAAGTGCTCATTTTATTGTGAACAGACTTTAATGTATTATAAACATTCCACCTATGTACCATGTCAGGTCTTCTCATGCAAGCCACTTGTTATGCGCAGTTTTGAATCGATAAGCTTGAAATCATAACACTCAATTATTGTGCATACGACCTATGTTCTACGGGTTAAAGTTACGAATTCAGTCGTGAACCCAGCTAAATACATTTGCCCCCGTAAACATGCCGAAGGGTTCTGTTCTTCTGTGTCCCTCGCGAGGCTAACGCGAACTTATCAGAAACGCCTCTAATTTCACGTAATCTGTTTTGTCGGACCTATAACTTTCTTCCAGGGTACTTTAGTAACGCATAGTTCTCAAAATGACAAATGGGTTGAAACGTTCTGGTCGTTGCATAATAGCGAGTCCTTTGAGCCCCGGAAGGTTGAAGTGAGGTGGTTATGGAGCAGCGTTGGTATGCTAGGGCAGGGGGGAAGGGAGACACCCAAGAAAACCCACCGACCAGTGGCATCGTCCGGCACGATTTCCACGTGCGAAAATCCGGGAGCGACTCAACCGGGAATCGAACCCGGTTCGCCTAGGTGGGAGGCGAATAGGTATTGGCCCCCGCCAATAACAAAAAAAATGATTACTAATTGGGAATGTTATGAGCAATATTTGTTGCGCTATACACACGTCTCTCAGCACGACGTCGTACAGCTATGTGCGTAAACATATCCCGCCAGACGTCGTGGCATGAAGTTGTAGAGGTCCCTCATACATCCCGTAATACATCCGGTAATACAACCCATGCAGCTTGGATGTCCGCTCGCGGTCCCGGTAGATTCTGCTGTAGGGGTGGGTTCATGATAGAGTGGACAATAGCACCCCCACGCATTTTAGGAGGTATTTCTGATGGCGACGCTTTTAGAATCTTAGACTAAAGATAAGGTAGACCGATCTCGCTGGCTGCGCACAACCAGTCTCCGTGTCCCAACACTGAACTGATTTTCTGCCAACACGTCTAGCTAAAACAGCATGGTTTGGATATTAGGTTGAAAACTGACTTGTAAAAAAAAATTGAGGTATTTGTATACACACTCCAACCAATTTATAATGCATTTTTATTAAATTATAATTGGCATAAGTGTTTCATTTATATAACATTGCGTGTCATTTAAAAATTAAGATGTAAACAAAAACACTTTCTTCAGTGTTGGCCATGTGACTTTGACAGTTGTGTTCATTTGGGGTAGGTCAATGATAGGTACATGCGCAGAAGATGAATAAGCGGCCTACCTCATCTTTGGTCTATCGTCCGAATAGAGCACTTGCGTGGGCATTCACAAGGCAGGACTCACTGGTCGCAGGACCTCGTGAACCTAGAGTTCGGTTGTCAAGGCGTCTGCGATGCAGATCAACGATGAAAGGGCATCGTACGGGATCGCACCCCACGCCATGACACCACGCCGCCTGGGCGTGTGGCTTGTGACAACAAACTGCTGCTCACGTTGACTCCACACACATATGTGTCTATTGTCGCCACCAAGACGATATCGGGACCATCGGTGTAAAAATATCCACTTGCCATGCTGCATGGCTCCGTGGCAGTTGGTCACGACACCGTTGCAGTCTGTGACGGTGTTGATGCGGTGATAAGGCCAGTCATCGTAACAGTCTGCGTGCACATGGTCCGGTGTCGTTTAGCCATCTAAAGACTGTCCACGATAAAATGAGCACTTTTGAAATCAACCTCAGAAGAAAGTCACTGCCCCTGCCTGCATAGATATATTTTAACGGGCTACTGAGTGACATACACACGTTAAAGTTGATAATGATAGAGGGAAAGTAGTCCCATGTCTTAATGGCGAATAAAAGTGCTATCTATAATGACTTAAATTATTTCCGTTTCGGTTTGTATTCTAATGCACCGAAGTGTGAAAACGAGCTTATTTGTGAAATTTTCCTTTTGTAACAATTTTACATTTTCATTCGACCGACGCATGAATAAAGTGATGAGGCCCAAGGCAACGTCGATTTTACATAAGGCGGAAGAATACCCAACGTTCATACAAGCGGGCTTTCAAAAGTGCTCATTTTACCGCGAACAGCCTATACCAAACGCTACTGGCACTCTCTGAATGCTATGGGGTGGACATCACAGCTCGCTGAATGTCCGCAATCGTGGAGGTTGGGGGCACTCCGCACTTCTCAGACAATACGTCGGGGTGGTTCGTGGCGGTCTCCCAGATACTGTACGTCGTGTGTGCGTGGCCTCCTCTATACACAGGAGGCAAAGCCGATATTACACGATACCCGCAGCCGTGCTTGGTTGTTGTACAAGCTTCTACGAGTCCTGGTGCACGAGCCGGTATACCAGCCGCTATATGGAAGATTCATATTACACGACAGCAGTTCGCGTAATAGCATTTGGCAACCTTGGTGGGTGAGCAGTGTGTGGTTTGTAGTAAATATGAACCCCATTCGTAGAACTGCTACCAGTTAGTAACTTGCGTAAGCCTATGAAAAAACTAGCTAGCACATGTAAATATTGCTATATTACTGTTCCCCTTTTACATAAATTGATTGCTTACTTGTATAGTTGCATTCGTTTTCTTTAAAATTGCGTGAAATCACTAGAGTACAAGAGTGATATTTTTAATTTTGACGAAAATCACTGACCGGTAGCAAAATAAAGTTTTTCTTTACGTGCCGGTGTATTATCCGCGTGTAAAAACTGATGGTAAGAACTTCTGTTCGGTGGAGTTTCGAACTCATGCCCAAAAGTTACATGTTACTCAGAGGCGCCGCGACTCTACCGCAGTCATTGCACGAGAGGAACTGGTGATTTTCATGTGTATCCCATCACGTTAACAATGCATCAGAAAGTCACGTGCAATTCTGTCTTGAAATTGTTTTAATAAGCTTCCAAAAAAGCTTCCTTTTTCGTAAAAAAAAAAACACAATTTGTGTTGTAGTAGCAAAGATACAAATTTTTAACATGCCCTGAAAGAATATCTAATTGAAAATTAATTTTATTAATACGAATATTGGCAAATTTCACAACTCATAATTCTGTCATTCTCCCCTACTCCTTGACTGCCTAATAGGTTTTTAAACATGTAATTAAATGCAAAATTTATGTTAGTCGATATATTTAAAACGAAATTGAAACCTTTCGGTTATAAAGCCAATTTTACAAAATTAATTAATTTTGTGAAAAATGTATATTTCATTTGTTTGTGTCATTTATGACTATATTTTATGTATACATGCGTGTATATAATTGCAAATATTTACAAAATTACATTTTTCCTGCGTACTAGAGCAATCATGCTCAGTTTGGGTCTGTGGGGCACACTATTTTAAATAATTAAAGAACGCCTCAGCATTTCATTAAAAGTTAAATTAGTGAGCGCTGAAACCTGCCTCTTTTTGTTCTGTAGGTGTTATAGAATTGGTGAAATAGTCAAGTACTTATTTTTGTAACAATTCTACTGTATCTTTGATGGAGGCATGAACACCAGCAACTTGAAGTACACAAATATGGCGAAAAATTACAAACTAATCAGGAACAAGAAATCAAGCAAATCTTTCAAAAGGATCCGTTAACTAGCCTTACTGCACAGTAAAGGTTGATACCGGATACGAGATGAAGTAAGATATTCATGAAATCAAAACAAAAAATAATGTTACAAATTCGTTATTTAGTATTGCAGCATATTAAAGGATGTCAAGACTGCTTATGCAACTGCGACCTCGTACAATTATTCCTTGGGCTGACAACGTTAATAAAGATGTCTCTAAAATGATTTATGATGCACGTAGCAGACAGGAAATTAACTATCGCGTAGCTACATTGTAGTTAGATCATTGTGCGTCTTCGAAGACTGTCTGAAAGACACATACTTAGTAACTGTTTACTTTCAAACTGGCTAGATACCCACACGAAAAATCTTTGTGAGGCCGTGCGTGCATATCAAAACATAACTGTCTGTATTCATATTACGTTGACGTATGCAATCTGTAAACGTAGTCAGTTTTTTGAAGGTTAGATATCTGCTTATTAAGTAGTGTCTTCCGAAATATACCGACTCTCCTAACCAGATGTTCTTACTTATTTAAAAATATGTTTTGGTAAACTGTTGACTAAGAGTAAATTCTTATATTTTATCTGTGAGATACTCAAATACAATTACATCTTTAAGCATGTTCTATTTTTATTATTCTAGTATAAATTCGTTACACTTGCAGTAATTATGAGCCTAAAATATTTAAATATGCCCTGCAAGTGCGAAACAATAGCACTTTAAATTGTGGCTTCCCACATGTTCTATTTTGAACTAAACTTGTGGACGAGAATTACAAAGTTCCCCCACAATTAGTTTCTAAGCTTAAAATCGTTTTGGATAGAGCTAACTTGCGAGTTTTTGCTACAACATGTTCCTGGAAATATCCTTGCGGGAGAAACGGATGCCATCATATTCCAGGCATACTATCTTCATAAAATGTGATGTTACTGCATCAGATCTAACGGGATGTATAATATTTACCGCCTTGGGGAGCTTGAGTTAAATTACGCGTGCCTTCCATAAAGATTACAGCGCATTTTATAAGGGTGTGGAGGTAGACCTTAATGCCCCTCATTTTTCACACGAAAGCACGTCGACAAAGCCCCTTTCAGCTTATCAGTCTACACGTCCGTCAAACTTCCAATGCGCGCACACGGAAAGCGAAAACATTTTCACCACATAAAATTTCTTTCGGGACCTATGATTTTTTTCATAGTTACCTATTAAATGCACACATTTGTTGCCTTTGTGTTGCATAAATACGAAATATTTCAGCTGACAATAACCAGAGAGTTTGCCAAGCGAAATTAACATTGTTGGTAGATCGAAACTAGTGCTGGTTTTTAGAGAATTTTCGTTGATTACAAAATTTCTTAGAAATGTTATACATGTCCCGTGGTAACCAGTGGCTTTTGACGTTTAACATTTAGCTTTGTCGGATAATAACGTTAAATCTTTACGAAAAAATATCTGCCAAAATTATTGATTATATTTTTTCGTACATAGAAATGAACGTGCGTGTGTGTGTGTATATATATATATATGTTAGGATTGTTTAATTTCGTAGGTCAATTCCAAAAAAATTGCGATATTCCTCATTTATGCTTACACGTCACAAAACTGGCGATAATTCCAAACATTTAGATTTAATAATTTGTTAGCACTGTCAGAATTCGTTACGGATGATTTTTCGGCGTATTTGCGATAAACTAGGGGTTTAACCCCAACTTCAAATGTGCACACCGTAAGAATCATTTTGAACCATGTACCGTATACAAGTTGTTGATGACTATTTTTTTTTCGTAAGACGCGCTCAGCTGCGTTTTGATGTTATTCTGTTACATCGTGTATAATCTGGTTCCTTTCCTAATCGCTTCAACGCGAATAAAGCGAAGAAATGTGACTGAACAAATTAGTTCATACGGACACCACTGTGGAGTTTTGCTGTATGACATAGAAAACTAAAATGTGACAAAACAAGGGGAAAAAATACAAGGCTGCCTGAACTACACTAAGATTTGCGCGGAAGGAACAAACTGAGTAATAAGCAAAGGGAAAGATACGCCAACAGTGGTTGTTTAGTAATTAAAAAGAAGGTTTGGTTGAAATGTCTGATGTAAAACAGTGGAGTTGTCTTCAGCTGCGTTTATGCTGTGTGGAGAAGCATATTGCTATGAGAAAACGTTTTGTTTAATGGAAGAGAGAGAAAGAGAGAGAGACAGAGAGTGTGTGAAGAGATTTGGGCGCCTCTTACGCCTCTTAACATGGAAGTCTTGAGAGATTAATGGAAGCACAATACTTGTTTGTGTACGGCAATTTATTTTCCAAAATATTGTTTTATTTAATTTGAAATGCACAAACTCTGCTTTTTCTCATCAAATAATGGGGTTAAGTTGACAGAGGCTGATTACTGAGTAAAAAAAATCTACTTGGAAAATAAGTACGTTTAATTAAATATTTACATTTTATAATTCATGTACATATAGGTAATCTTTTAGCATTAACAAACATTTCTTTCAGTATGCATTATGTTATTTGGTATGTAAGTCAGTTAGTTTAAGACCCACTAAATTGTCCACTTTAAATGTTTATTCGTAAAATAACGCTTTACGGCGTTATTCTGAACTAACAGTCAAAATTCTGTGAAGTTTCCTTATGTAAAAAATGAGAGGACTTACGAACTTGTCAGGGGAGATATATCATATGCAATAAAGATTTCAAATTACTTTATTTAAAACTATTTGTAATTAGTTTGATGGAACAACAAATCGTTACCCACATAAGAAACCCACACAAATCAAGTTATTTTATATAGGTTTTGACGCCATTATACTTTCAAAAATCAACTGATTGATTACTCAAATCTATAAGCTGTTCACGATAAAGTGAGCATATTTTAAGGCTCTTCCAACGGGCATTAACACCTAATAAGTGTATTCTATTGCAGTCTCGGGCATTAACTTTTGATAGAGGTGAAATTTATACACTTTGTTTGTCAGTAACATGGCAATGTTTTTATTAAAAATTTACGGAAAGATAGAAATTAACTTAGAGGAAAAATTTAGCAGGGCCTCACTTTAACTTAAATAGCCTATAGTAAGTTATATCCATGGATATTTAAAAATAATCTACGAACTAACACGAGACCTTTTAATTCCACTATGAGGTGTTAAACAGCGATAAACTTGTGTATCCAGTTATGATTAATTTTTTTTCCAAATATGAGTTTAAGAGTATATATATCTAAAATTTTAATAACACTTTTGTCTCAAACAGTCAAAATTGCATTCGATATCAAAGTTATGTGTTTTGTCTCTCCTGTAAAATATCAGTTTTTGGAGTTAATAGATTTTATCACGAAGTTAAAGAAATTCCTGAATAGAATAGTTATATATTAAATTGATATACAAATCATGCTACAGTTTGGAAAGACTCATCCTCTTTCATTATGAAAAACAAAACTTCAAACATGTTATTAGCTAGCGGCCAAACAACTACGCTATTTGAAACTTGTTACTTTTTTCTTAAAATTCGTTTGCCTGACTTTACTTAACCAAGGCAATTTTTTTTTTTTAGTTCAAATGTGACCTTCAATGTCATTTATGATAGTAAAACGAAATCCCCCTTTACTTAAAGAATTTAAAAGTCATGTATGATTTTTTTCATAATGAGTTTTAAATTCTTGTACGATAATACTGACACCCCTTATTTCTTAATGAAGGAACTATGGTTACCTAACATACTTTTACATATTACGGATCTCCAGTCTAGAAAACCCTTTAGAAAAAGGTGTTACTTCACATGAAGTAATTTCCAATAAATTTGAAATATAATCGTTTGAAAATTTTAAAGGTTGCACGCTTTCCTTAAATAATAACTGTAAGCGGTATGTAGAGTTATTTTGTTCTCTTTGTGGAGAAAAAAAAAATTATTTCGCCGTGTTTTGACATTGAGTTCAGAATATTAGCGTACAATAGTTTACTGTGATGCATAAAAAGCCAGATGTAACTTGCCATCGTTGGTAGAAATCGAAGAATGCTACATAAGTTTCACGTGCATATGTTTAAGACTGGTTTACACTGGGGACGATATCGTTTCTTGAAATCCAAAACATCTCTATTCCCTCCTAAAAAAAATATATATATATTCCGACCGCTATCTCAATCCCCGTCGACGAATGCAGCACTTTTTTTTTTTTTTTTTTTCCCCTGTGGTTTCGTAGGAATAAAGGATTGGACCGTGAAGACATGCAGATGTGTTTCGTGTAATTACAATGTGCCGTGACGACTGTGTCCTTTGAGATTCAACGTACGACAAAAAAAAGCATGATGCCTCGAGTGATATTAAAACTGCCATTGGGATAAAAAGGAATGAAAAAAAAAATAAAAATAAATAAAAGTATTAGGGAGAGATACGTTTATGAGGACTGAAAGTACTACTTTTTTAATGGTCGATTCCGGGACACAAAATAATGTAGGTTAAGATTTTTAATTTTTTTTTCAGAGAAATTTAACATAGTAAAGACTGTTCGCGATAAAGTGAGCACTTTTGAAATCAATCTTAGAAAAAAGTCACTGCACTTACCTGCATTAATTTTAACGGGCTCGCTAAGTGACTTGCGCCCAGTTAAGTTGGTAACGATGGAGGGAAATTAGTCCCATAGCTTAACGTCTAATAGAAAGTGTCAGGTAACCATTTGCTATAACTTAAATTATTTATTTCGCTTTCTGGTTTTTTTTTTTTTTTCATCGATGTGTGAAAATCAGCAGATTTCTAAAACATTTACGATAATTCCACAGTTTAACTTGACCAATGCATGAATCAAGTAATGAGGCCCATGACATAGTAAATTTTACATAAGGCGGAAGAATACCAAACACTCATTAAAGTAGATATCAAGCAGGGCTTTCAAAAGTGCTCAGTTTACCGTTAACAGCCTACAGGTAAATGTTATAAACGTTATAAAACTAAACGTATATGGGCTTTTCACGGTACATTGGGCACTTTTTAAATCACCATTCGAAAACGTTTGTGCCTTTAAACTGCAATTGTTTTACTGTACACGCTGGAATGTAGGCTCGCAGTTTCAGTTGGCAGCGATTTAAGTAAAATATTTTTATAAGCATCAAAGTATTGCGAGTGTAATTTTTAAATATATATATAAAAAATAAAGTTGGTGTTTTTTGTTTAGTGTGTATTAAGAGTACGAATTGGCACATCATAGTAACACCGATGTTACTTAGGTCTTGGGAGCTCAGCCAATGTCGGGCCACTTCTCCCCGGGAAAGGAAACAATTGGACGATGATGGTACGGCAGGTGAGAGGGAGTGCCTGCAGACTCGCCTGCCAGCTACCTGTGGTTGGTGCTTCGCAAGCCGTTCTGCCTCTCTCTCTCTCTCTTTCACTTGGCTCGGCGGAGCCAAGTTCGTTCTTAGGTCGGCGCGGCTATAGCTACACATCTAGGTTCCTAACACTTTCACTTTCTCACTGGACTTACGCAGGAATAATGTCATCAGCACTGCGACAATGTGAAATTCACACATGGTGGGAGTATATACAAACAAAGGAAAAAAAAATAGATCTCAAGTAGGTCCTCGATTAATCACGGACAGACTGTGGAAATGCTGTGTTATACTCCGTCCGCGATTTCTTCACACTTTTTGAATCAAACCTTTAAGAAATCACCCCATGTATGATGTGCTTTATTGTTTCCTAAGTATTTAAAGTATCACAAGTCTTTTTTACTTGCATTAACGTAAAAATACACATGTTTAATTAAATTAAACTTTTACTTATATTAAATTTATAAATTATAACTCATGTATAATAAATATGAATAAAAAATGGGGAAAATATGTCTTGGTAATTCCTAGTAAGAAACAGTTCATATGCGCTGTCCGTTTGGCATAATTTTCTATGCTCGGTTAAGCTTTGTTTGCAAGAGGCGAACAAACATCCTGGAATTAGAACTTCAGCAGGACTTTTGAAAAGTTCGAAGTAACAGTGAATGGACAATGCCGAGTTGACATGTTGATCAACATGTAATACTTCGGAGTATAAACGCACAGACGATATTAAATATCAACCCAGTCGATTGACTGTGCTTGCGGTCTTAACTACTCGGTAGTGATAAGACCACGCGAATACGAAGACTTCTTGTACCATGTGCCAGGGTGCGGAGATAGGACCACGCCACAACCCTCACTTTGGAAATGTCGCCCTAGCACAGGCACAAGTCATCAAGATAGTGGATCTTGATGGTTACGAGTGTGTACACAATTAATAAGGAATGAAACAATAAGGCCGAACTCTTTAAATCCCATGCATTACAATTTTTTTAAAATAATGTGCGTGTCAGAAACGTTTTAAATAATTTGCTATGTCTTGAGTAAAAAAAGGTTAATACAAGACATTTAATTTCCAGATATATTCAGCATTCTTTCTAGACTGTTCGATTCCGAGGTTCTCTTAAATGTACATAATAAATAAAAAATAATAATAATATTTCGGAGGCATGACTAACATTTTTATTGCACTTCAAATCTCAATATCCAGTTAATAACATCACTTAATGTACTATTCCACGCCATTTCTTACATAGTTATAAATAGATTAAACAGAAAGTTTTCCACAAAAATAAATTAAGTTTCTTAGCGATATTATTAGTTGGAGATCCCCTTAATTATGACAAAAATACACTTAAAAAATAAACCGGTACAAAAGAAAAAAAATAAAAACAAGATGGATAGCTGGCCTTGCCTACAAGGTCAGCTCAATGATACTCCTGTTGTTCACAGTTTTTCGAATTTTTTTTTTTTTTGAACATTTTCTCTGATGCTCAAATATTTAAAATTGGCAACTGTCCGAAATATTTTGTGTAGAAATCAGCTTTCCAGACCGATAAATGTTTAAGGTTAGTATTTTAAGAGTTCGCGAAGGCCTGGTAACACACGCACCAAATTTTCTGACTACAAAATTAAACTTGCATGGCCTTAGTGTTGAAGAGTAGCCCATGATGGGAGATCCGGCGCGGACGGAAGTTAAAGCAAGAAGGACCTCATGTGATGAAGTTTCACGACATTTTCAGGGCCATCGGGCAGCAGAACCACGCTTTCATAACAGCCATTTCCAAGCCACGAGGCGCTGAGCTGGGAACCGTTACAAAAAAAAAAAAAAAAAACGTTCAAAACCAATTACTGGAAAACACGACGGTAAAATAACATTCAAGAATAACTCACCCGCAGCGGTGAATGGAAGGATATCACATTAAATAAAACAGAAGAGCCGGAGCTACATTTGAAGAAAAGTGTTCACGCCAATTATTTCTTGGGGAAGGACGAAAGTGACCTTGACGAAGGAGAGCTTTAACGATAATCGATTCGGAGAGTCGCCAATCGAAACAAAGTACGGTATTTCGATAGTACCAAATAATTACGAACTGAAATGACATTTTGCTCCACACAACATTATAAAAACCATTAACATAATTGACAAGTTTTAAATATTATTTTATCGATAAATATAACACCTTTCCCTTTTTATTATTTAATAATATTGAAAGCAGATAAATAGTTTCGTCGCTAACAGCTAGGGCAAACTCTATAGTGAAAATAGTCAATAAACAAAGTAAGATATTAGATAATAATAAACTCACAAAAATATTAACTTATAACAAGAATTGCTCGTAATCATAAAAAAGAATTCAGAAATTCATCTCGTGTAAACAAAACTTTAAGTAAAGACAAAAGTAAGTTACTTCGAACTAATTATACCACATAAACAAAATTAAAACCTTACTAAATTAACCAACAAGCATATGCACGAGCGTTTCTTCACAGACACAATGACTACAGGAAATTTACTTTGATTTATAGATACATTTAGCATAACACAAAAAAAAAAAACACAGGTGCACGAAATCCGCAAAGTTTTGCCACAAAGGAAAAAAAAATATTCTCCGAAAGGGGGATACAAAATGACCGAATCAAAATTGTGCCTGGAAACGGCACATCGTGGGCATGAATTCCCAGTTAGGGACGCGTGGCGCCAGAGCTCCAACTCCCGTACCCCAGACATTGATTCAAGAGCACCGACGCCTTAGAACAACAAAGGCGCTCCCATGTGATGAATAGTGCGTCCACTCGGCTGCCGCGTACCGTCCAGCCTGTTGCGAGGACGCTGACCGGGTTTTCAACTGTTTGTCCCCCTGGCTTGGAGATGAAAATCTTCCAAGCCTCCCGGTGCCCAGTTCTGGCAACCTCGTCATAAAGGCTGTTCACGATCAAGTGAGCACTTTTGGAATCAACCTTAGAAAAAAGTCACTGTCCCTGCCTGCATGTATTTCAACGGACGTACTGAGTGACACGCTCCCGGTAAAGTTGGTAACGATTGAGGGAAACTAATTCCATATCTTAACGTTGAATGAAAAGTGTTAGGTAACCATTTATGAAAATTTAAACTATTTATTTCAATTTCTGTTTTTTTTTAATGCATCAGTGTGTATAAATTAGCAGATTTATAAAATGTTCGTTTCTGTAATAATTTCACTGTTTCACTTGACCGACGCATGAGTAAAGTGACGATGCCCATGGCAATGTTAATTTTACATAAGGCGGAAGAATACACTACGTGCATACAAGTAGATCTTAAGCAGGGCTTTCAGAAGTGCTCATTTTACCGTGAACAGCCTATAGTATGACTATGGTGTCCCACTGCCAAGGTTTCGCCTTCAACTATATTTGACAATAAAAACTGAAGACAAAATACGGCCATCAAATTTTTCCTCCCAAGTTTAATCAAATAATCTTGAATGTGTTTCAAAATGTGTCACACAGTCAGTTTTTGTTTTACTGAAAAATCTTATTTGAATTATTATATTAAAATAAAATGTTTTGGTTTGTTTTCCATTTCGTTCAGAAATGTAAGGAGAGTTGTAGTTTATTTTCCTTACTAACTTCAGATTTTATTTATCAGATATGTTTCCTGCACAATGAAAATTTAATGCCTCTGAGTTCGTGATATTATGTGGAATATTCACTTAAAATAGCATTCATGTCCAGACAGCTTCTACATAAATTAATTATCTTCATTACCTATTTCGTTTCCAGCAATAATTCATTATCTTAAAGTCACGTTATTTTTGTCGTGCACAATTCTGATTGGCTGAGACCATCAAACATCAAAGAAATTTTAAAACCGGTCCAATATTCAAATGTTTCATGGGAACTCAAGCCATCCAACTTTCTCAGATAAATATGGCGCCGTTTATGACGTTTCAATGACGTCATAACTGTCCAACTTTATTTTACCAAACTTATTGGAAGCAGTTTGAAGGAAAAATTTGACAGTGTGACAGGGGCTTAAGGGCACAGGGGTTCGGAGCCAGAGCTGGGTCAACCGCCATGTTGGGATTTCCCTTTTTTCTGTCAAAATTTCCCTTTTTCACTCAAAATCGACTGATCCCGGTCTCCTGTCTGGCTCCGAGTCTCTGATCCTGATCACCTGCTATGGGAAAAACGGGAGTTTTTTTACGGAAATTCTTTAGGGAAAAGGGGAAATTGTTAGGGAAATTTAGTAGATTTTGAGTGATAAGGGAAATTTCTAGAGAAAAAAGGGTAAAAAGGGAAATTCCAACATGGCGGCCGACCCGGCTCCGGCCCTGAGCCCCGGTGCCCTTATGCCCGAACCGCCATAATCATATTTCTCTTGTTTGCAGACGTAATTGTGATTTCATACGAATGGTGCAGCTAGACTTTCAGTCTCTGATCAGAAAAAAAAACTGATAGTTTACCTTTGGTCTCACGTGTGTTCCAGGTTTCCAAAATATTTTGACTAATGGTTAAGTGTATAAATATATTTTCTGGTCTTTTCTTCAGTAAGTACAGGAAGGTAGTCTTCAAATGGGTCATGATGTTTATTATAGTTGTTTAAATCGCTCTTTCAAACATGTAACTTACACAAAATCATACATATTCTGCACATAATTAATGCAATTTCGTCCTCGTGCGGAATTGTGCGAAATGGCGGTTTGATGATGGCGATTGGTGGTAGTATTCACATAATCGTTACAGGCTGTGTGCGCGTGTGAAAACCATAAAGATCAAAACTGGATCGAACGTAAAATACGCTTACGTGTTATTAATTTAATGTATCTTCTATACGTGTATGGGAATTTGAGCAGAGAAACTTACACTGTTAAGAGTGGGATGGAGCCGCGCGTCAAAGGTCAAGAGGCGAGGGAGAGATACGGGCGACACTAACACGCACGCCTAGTGCCTCATCGCTCCTACGCGCAAGGCGTGCAGTGTTTCCGTCGTGAGGCTGTACTGTGCAAATTAGATCTGCAACAGTGGGGTTTTATTACACGCGATGAAAGACCACAGATTAAACTAAGGCCGTATGTTGGTACATTTCTCTTGCCGCTTAAGAAAACTGCATAGGCAAGCATTAAAAATGTGATATTTGACCATTCACACACGAATTTTTTCTCCGGGTATGCATTAAATATGACAAAAGTAAAAAAATATATATTAAAAAATAGGTACATAGATAATTGTTTTTTTTTATTTTATTTTTATCTTTTCTGACAAAAAGTCTTATTTGCAGAACATTTATTTACCTGGATACGCGTATTCGTTCGAAGAACTATTTCACAAAAATGCAGGTGTCCATCCCACTCTTAAAAAGGCTTTTCACCGCAGAGGATCCGTATGGCCGTATCACTCCAAAAGTGTACTGATGATATTCAGTCACTTTTCTTAATATATTTCAAGTAATAATGTAACAAGGCGTCTTCAGAAAAAAAAAAAGTCTACTTTATAACAAATCGGTAAATTTTGTTGTTTGATTTAATGCTTAGATTTCAGGCAGTTAACAAGAAGGGATGAACTGTAGATAATATATATGGAAAAATTCTATTAAACTAGGATAGTGCTAGTTATCTTCTAGGAGGCAGTCCGGCGGGATTTCGTTCAACACAAGTATACTGAGAAATAATTTTTGTAAAAAAAAAAAGGGTTAACATTTTTACTCAGACTGGTTTAGTTCCAGGCACCTACCAGAAGACTGTGACAAACGTTTATTTCAGTAAACAGTCCCCCGAATAAATAAAAAAAAAAAGATTGAAACATTAGTTATTAATGACGTAAAATTTGCTACCAACATAGTTCTAGAAAAAATCAGGCTATCAGTAATCTGGATTAAACGTCTAAATTCACTCAAAAGGTAACACGTTTAAAAAGGTGATACAGAAGTTGTTTTGGATTTTACCGTTAACTGTATTTTATGTTTAAGATTAATATCTCAAGTATATAAATAAATAGTTTATCATTCGTTAACTTACCTAAAGTGAAAGCGCTGGGCTGCTTAAATTTTTTATGAGAGAATTTTATAAAGAAATAATTGATTTTTTTTTTAGAGATGGCTAAGGCTAAGGTATAAAAGCTGCAACGACAGTCATACATTGACTCTTTCAGAAAAAATATTATATTGCGTCTTATGAGAACCTGAAACCACATTTTCAAAGGCATATACGAAATAAAATAACGTAAAGAAATTAAACTGGTCAATACAATATGGCGTTTTTTCATTGCCTTAAAAATCAAATGTTATCACAATATGGCTAAATTATTTTTATTTTACTGGAGGTCCTCCCAAGTATCTGCCAGAGGCGCTTACATAGCACATACACACACACACATACACACACACACACACACAACACACACCCACAGAAACATATGCACACAGAGCTCACTGGGTAAACATCATATATCGAGCTAGTGTGCTGATGGGATGGTAGCAGTAATACCTGAGTCTAGTAGTTCCGTCCAACCGTGAAACAGCATCGGAGCGAGAGGGTTGGATAGAGGCAGACCAACAGATGTCGCAAGTACAGCATATCATACATTTCAATAGTTCATGATAACGGAAGTCATCAATTTTACGTAGGGGCCACGGTGGCTGCGCGATCAGCAACGCTCGCCTCCCACCAAGGCGAACCGGGTTCAATCCCCAGCCGGGTCACTGCATTCTCGCAAGTGGAAATTGTGCCGGACGATGCTGTTGGTCGGCGGGTTTTCCCTTGGGATCTCCCGTTTGCCCTGCCCCTTCATTCCGGCGCCGCTCCATGTCCACTTCAATCACCCTCATCGGCTCTCAAGGCCTCACTGTTAAGAGCCGCCCAAATCTCTTAACTCGCTCACTCAATTTGCGTAGATTCAGGTTAGAAACCACAAAGAGTGTTGCAATTAAAACGACGTTAATATTTAATGGCTGTCTGAATCAGAGCACGTATCTCCGTAACTATTAGCAAGACAGTTCGATAGGACTAGAATAATAGAGTCGCACACAAACGCACCACCTTAAAAAGAAAAAAGAAGTTGCCATTACAACTAATGATCCAATTTTGTTTTATACATATTAGCGATTAAATTTGAAGGCATTGTTACAAACATAACAGGGATATGTGTTTAAACACATATCGACGGAAAAGGTATTTTGCGCAGTATACGATGGTAATTGTTTGGACGAGTAGTTCGTGAAATGTGAAGTAAATCTGTAATAAAAATTTGTTGGTGGCATTACCTTCTAAAATGGTACACTACTGTAGCTATTACGTTGATATTTCAGTACACGCATTATGTAGTTCAGTACATCAAGGTAAAGTTAAACCATTATAATGGTACGAGAGTAATGGAATATCGCACTAGCTCTATACTATTGTGGGTGGAGTTGATTGAGGACTTACCCAGGTATCACGTTTAAGTTTAAACTTCAGACGGCATCTTTCAACATGGCATGCTGAAGTTATCGATTGGTTTAAGGGCCTATTTGGTGCAGACAATAAGAACTACTAGCATATGAAGACGGAATGTTTGTCCATTTGACCGATATATACAACACGAAGCAACATCTAAAAAATAAGTAACTCTTTCGCTTAAAATAACTCAGTTCATACTGTATGAAATAGTACTATTGGTATGTTAATTTATCTGAATTAGTTTTGGTATTTTATAAAATATGATATTGAAATGCTTTGTAACAGGTTTTGATAGGTTACAAAATGGTGGACAGCATTAATAAACGATTTTGTCGAGTATATACCACCGGCATAAAACATTTTGTTTTAAAAATAATATCGTTGTTTGGTTGATGGCATGCTAACCTAAAATATTTTTACGGCCGTCCGTCATTTTAAAATTATTTTTGTAACATGATAAAATCATACGTCGTTAGGGTGATCTATCATAGAATTATTCGTGCGCCAAATTTAACAGCAATTTGAGTAGTTCTGGAGATATTTTGCAATATATTTATTATTCAGTTGACAAAAGAGGCCACGCATTACCATAATTAAAACCTGTAGTAGTATAGCCAACATAATCACGGTTCGTTAAATATGCCACACAACTGAAAATATTCGTATGGCTGCCAGTTTGAAAGTAAGTGAATGATGTATTTAAACCGCATATTTTTAAGTTGCATCAACTTTGCTCGTGCGTACACAATTTGACGGGAATCGGTTGTGTTGTTCCCGAAATATGTCGTAAGACAAGCTTCATTTGCTCTCGAAATAGCTTACCAATAGTTTCATTAGTTTTCTTATTAATTTCAGAGAAAGTAGACTAGCAACACGCTAAATTTGAATGAAGGTAAGAAATGGCAACCGAGCATTAAAAATGACCGCCATTCTGATAGGAGCAT
Source organism: Dryococelus australis (assembly GCA_029891345.1). Classification (NCBI taxonomy): domain Eukaryota; kingdom Metazoa; phylum Arthropoda; class Insecta; order Phasmatodea; family Phasmatidae; genus Dryococelus; species Dryococelus australis. The sequence goes on along the minus strand of CM057006.1, from coordinate 51,553,979 downwards.
CGGGATTGGTCGAAAAGTATGAAATTACTCATTTTAACCGTTTCTCGCATTATTTACATAGCTACTCCCATGTATTCCCTATTATGATGTGACGCTACAAGCCTTTTTTGGTTGCCGCCCTCCTTTGCCTTGATCGTCCCTTACTAATTTTCTCTCAAGCAGAGTCAACTGATATCAAGAGACCTGCAAAATTCATATTATGATTTAAAGACAGAATAGACTTCAAGCACATGTGCTTTTGCATTGCTCTTGTCATTGAACTACAGCTGGTTTGACACGCCCTAGGCGGCCTTGAACCAATCGGAAAGAAGTAACGACAAGATAGCCCAATCACGTACCTCCTAGTCAAAAGGGATTGTGGCCCTTCGGTTTGGCAAAAGCCAATAAACAAATGACACATACTTTAATTTATATAGGGTGGTGAAATATAGTATGTTGCCAAATAACAACGCGCATTTTACATGCCTCTGCTGATATTTGACAGAGATACTCGCAACGGAGCTTGGAAATCCTATGGAGTATGTCCAGTTGCACGCTTGTTTGGTAGCAATACCCTATTCACTTTTTGTTGCGTTCTCTAAGTTAACTGTCCTGTTTCATTCCATGCCCTACCTAGTTGGTGAATATTATTACAAATAAAATATCCACCTAACACATCTAACATGAATGTTTTCTTTCTCGAATTTGTTTATGTATCTTCCACGAAGGGATGGTTAGGGGAATGCGTTAAATGATGCTACACATTCCATCAGTGTGAAGGTTGATATCCTTGTAGAACCAACCCATATTTACGCTAGCTTTATCTCGTTACATGACAATTAAATTAGACAAAGAAACATCGTGTTTGTCATAAAAACTAAATTTACAAAAATCTCAAGCATATGGCTTTTACTGTAACCATGTGAAATTTATAAATAACTAACATGTATAGGTTTTAACTCAAAAAACTTGGTTGACTATAATTTCTTCAATTGTTAAAAATGAGTTTCTGAAATATGCGATTGACTAGAAATTCATTTCCTCGCAAATCCATAACGGAAATGCGTTTTGTGCTCTATAAGGTAAAGGTTCTGTTCCATACGTATTATTAATAATTTAACTAAACTTGTCACAGCAAACTAATCAGAACTCTAACCCAATGTGCAGATCTAGTCGAACTACTATTTAGGTTTTAGATACTTTTCCGCTCAAATTCTGGAATCATGGCATCACGGCAGAAATTTTTATAGTCAGAAATTATTTGGAAACATGTTTTATCGCTCTGTGCCATTGCCATACAAATTTCTCAGTCTTGTCCTGAACCTTCTTACACTTTCTGAACACAGGCAAATCGCAATCTTCCAAAATTCACTGAGCTGGTATATTTGAATCGAAAAACGAATAGCATCACGCCATATCACCCGAACAAGCAGCGAAATCTCAACCGTACGTTTACGATCATACAAACGCTTATAAAGGCTCCATAAATGGTGCAAAGTCCTTGTACAATACAAAGTTGTAACGATGCATACATCCTTTTCAGCCATCAAGGTCTGGTTAACAGCGTGTATTTATTGACCTTATTTCATATGTTGCAGTCGGTGCGAATACTCCTATATTTGTGCATTCCTTTTTCCGTTTGTAGGTAAAACCAAAGTAAATGACGTACTTATATGTGAATTCAGGATGGCACGAATTTCGATTTGTTCGCTTATGCCATACGGCAATCCGCACGTCCTATACGTCCCGAGCTTGATTACTTGCGCTGTGTTATTGCTGTGTTAATAGGCAGGGGCATGCGCAATCAGGGAGAGTGTTTCGTTGGAAGAGATTCGCTCATACAATACAGTAGAATGGTTTTATTTTTGTTTTTGCAGGTATTTCTCATTTTATTAATGTTGGGAGCTTTTAAGAGTAATGGATGGGGAGTTTACGATGTAAAGTAATTTCTTTTTCAAATATTGCATTTGGAAACAAAAAAGAAGATTTGTACGAAAAATAAGTTTTATCGCGTTAACTGTAAGATGGTAATGGAAAATTGTTAACGTGTTGAACAGGATTTCGGATAAAAATATAAAAGTGAATTTATTATGGCTATATATATATTAAAAACCCAAATACGCTTTCCTACTGAAAATATGTCTAAATTTCTCTGTGTGACGTATGATAATCTTAAAAACGGTTAATTCGGAAAGTTCATTGTCACAATTTGCTGAATAAAAACCACGGGTTTAGCCAAAAAATGTTTTGGGTAAAAAAAAAAAAAAAAAAAAAAAAAAAAAGTTATTTATGTACATAAATATTTTAGTTACCAAACACAATTTATTTTCGAGTTGAAAGAAAGGTGTAATTTAAATACGAAAAGTGAGATTGAATACAAGACTTTCACACCAAATGCGAAAACATTACTCATATAAAACATGCATTTGCGCGCACATAGTAGTAAGTCGTTGTTCACATGAAGCGAAACATTAACATGAAAGAAGTAACTATGAACGTATTATACTCATTTACAAGCCAGGAGTATCTGCTCTGGAGAATGCGGCATACTTTAAGATATAGTATATTCATGTTTACTTCCGACTATTCTGAACCCCTTCCAAATGTATGCTTTCAGAATATTCCTCCACCTCAAGCAAACAAAGTTTAACTGAGTCGAGAAAATAAATCAAAGCACCGCTTTTGTACGCACTCATTTTTGCATGAGAACTACTTTCTTCCTGGCTCTACGAGTACACTTATTTTTTCTCTGTTTTGTTTATATTAATTTTCAATGAAATCTTATAATTTATAGATAAAAATAAGCGACAATTTAACTCAACCAAAACTAAGATACTTATATGTTAACAGAAGTTGACAGAAGCTTTGGTATAGGCTGTTCACGGTAAAATGAGCATTTTTGAGGCCCTAGTTACTTTTTTCTTTCAGCGATTTATTATCCTTTAACCACGTGTTTTAATAAATAGTGCTGTATTAAACACAGTGTATATATTCCACCACACTCGGAAGTTTATGTCTAAGGCTAAAATAAAAAATATATTTGTTGACTATTATTCCAAATGAGAGGACTTTCGAAAGTGTTCTCTTTAGCGTGAATAGCCTATACATAACATATTTGGAAACACTCAAACACATCACACATGGGGTGATTCGTCAATGGTTTGATTCAGAAAGTGCGAGTGAAGAATGAGTGAAGAGATTTGGGCTGCTCTTAACAGCGAGGGTCTAGGGATCATATGAGGGTGATTAAGGTGAGTGTGTAGCAGCACTGGAACGAAAGGGCGAGGGGAAAGGGAGACCAGCGGTATCGTACGACATGATTCCCGCGTGCGAAAATCCGGGAGTGGCCCGGCTCGGGGATTGAACCTGGTTCGCCTTGGTGGGAGGCGAGCGGGCTAATCGTTCAGCCTCAGCCACCGCGGCGGTAGGGTGTGAAATTTAGCACCCCTTCCCCCTTGCCACTCCCTGGCAACATCGGCGTTTCTCGTGTCCCCTTGTCTGCCTCGGCTGTTATGAAACCCTACATTCAGTGACGCGTGGCGTCGTTTATCAACATGCAGAGCGCTCCGGCTTTTTTTTGTCTCTTTATACGTACCTTAGGTATCCATCAGAACAGTGTATATATCCACGCACATATTTCTACGTCCCCCGTTAATTCTGGATTCGTGTGTTCTTTTTTATAAATCATATTTTTGAGGCAACGCTTTTCTTTCATTATTTATTGACCCAAATATTTTTTTGCCGTTGAGTTATCTGGAATATATATTTATATATTTTTTTAATAACTGACATTCATACTTCCATCACTGTGCTCTCTCTCTCTCTCTCTCTCTCTCTGCGCTTCAGATTTCCACGTCGGTTCAGAGTAGCGAGACTCTTGCACAATATATTCCTTCATCAGGATAAAAAAAGAATACTGTATTCACTAACACGCTGGTTAGATGCAATATTTCTAATTGCATAATAAAAGGAATTTTCTACCATTGTTGCAGAAGGAAACCTAAACGGTGTCTTAAGGCCAAACAATGTACAAATTAGACTCTAAGGTTAGGAACAGAGATGCAAATACAGCAAAATAAGTCCTGTAGGGAGAAATGCAGTTTATTGTTCTCTCACATGTAGGAAATTCAGACGCGCACATGGGAATCATCGTCTTATTGCACCGGAGACCAAAAATTGTAAAAATGGCTCCACTGTAAATTGGCACCAGCTTTCTATAGTCTGTTCACGGAAAAGTGGGCACATTTTTGTGACCCTAGTTACTTTTCTATTTCAGCCATATTTATCATCTTAACCATATGTTTAATAAATATTGCTGTGTAAGTAGTACACACAGTATGTATGTACATGCATATATTCCACCGCACTCGGAAGTTAACGTCTAAGGCTGAAATAAAATATATTAATTCGCTATTACGGGAGGACTTCACCGTGAATAGCTTATATTCATTATAACGTCTGAATTCCTCTGGTTTACACATTCGTTGTATGTTTTACTTGACAGAAGCTTTATAGTGCTCTGTACACTAGTGAATAGCGATAACCGGTAAATTAAAACAACTTTAATTAAATCACGAAACATAAAATGTAATGTAAAGAGGATACGATTTTAAATTTTCGAAGAGATAACCATCTTTTTGTGGCGAAGCGCTTCCTGGCCATCTGCCCCTGAAGCAATTTCATAACATCCGAGAGAAAGTAGACAGTTACGTGTTTGAACAGAGAACATTTCACGAATCATAAAACAAACTTATTACGGTAACGTTACTGACAAGTACTTTCCGCGTAACACGCTGTGTTCAAAATACCGATACCTTCAATGCAGCGGAAGTGTACGGAAAAAGAAACATGCCTTACGTGAGTGGCTACCAATACCAACCAAAAGTACTGGTTTCCACTTCATTCAACTGGTTTCGCCAGTCTCTAATGGAACGACCGTTGACTGTGAGCGTTTCCGAGGACGCAAGTTTAGTGCCGGACAAGGCACTCTAAAGGAAGTTTGTATCTCGCTAGAATTATTACTTGTCACTTTACTACACACCCTTAACCTTCTGTAAACACAATACGCTAAATAACTCCCATGTTTTGTAGCGCTGTCTACGAGTTGTTTTCCTCTCAGCTCACAGTTGTATCGAAATAGTCGATAGTCGATTATTGATCGCGCGAAGATGGCTGACGCTCCCCAAATTCATCAAGAAAGAATATTAGGGACTCGAATTTATTTATTTTTTGTCCACAGCCAGTATAATTTGTACTTGTTGCCTTGATACATATTTTATCAAACGAATTTTTTTTTTTTCCCTGCAACTTCAGTACTCAAGACTAACGTGAGTTGATATTTACCTCAAAAACGCGAGATGCGTTCTCCAATTTGTTTACATTGTAGTGGAGTTTGTGGGGTAGAGTTTTCAGACGCATCGGCTTAAAAAAATTAGTATGTTCCAGGTGACGTACGACAAACGGAACGCTGCACGTACACAAACATTTGATTTTTGTATTTTATTAAAGTAACCCCTTACAAAAATAACTTTATCGGTAATTTCTCATTGGCGTTGAGTTTCAGTAAAAGCTTCTTAACTTACTTAAAGTTTGTAGCATCTCACGGATTACCCACCCCCACGACGACCTCTGGGTTCGATCCCCCGGCGGGTTCACTCCCGGGTTTCTGCATCTTCGAATCGTGCTAGGCGATGTCGGGTTTTCCCCGGGGTTCTCCCGTTTCCCCTTTGCCCTTGCATTCTAGCGCCGCTCCGTCCTAGGGTCTCGTTTCATGTCAGCACCGGGGATGATGGGCACGTACGGGACCCAGCTCGAAAGCCCGTCGTTAGGACTGATATCATTAAATCGGGTTTAGCGTGTACGTGTATAAAACACACACACTTTCCTGCCAAGTTGTAGTGGAGTTGTTCATCAGGAAGCGATATTTATTTGTCACGACTAAAGACGAAATCAAATTGCCATCCTTGCTGAGTGCACAGTAGTTATGGAAAAAAAAAAAAAAAAAGCAAGAGGTGGAGTATTGATTAACCCTTGCGCGATTTTCCTGCAAGATTCTCTCCTCCAATCCAACGGGCCTCCATCTTCCACCTTCTTTTCTGATTGCAGCTTTACCATTGGGAGAGACAGTCACATCCAATTTATCTGAAATATTATTCTGGCGGAACCTGCTTTATCTGAGACACCCCCCCCCCCCCCAACCCAACCCAAGGGTTCATGAAGTTTAATTTACTTGACGAAGAAGCATGTTTCGTAGGCATCGGCCTATTCTTGTCTCTAGTGTACAGGACAGCGAAGATTGTTCACCATGGTCCCTACGAAAAACGCCATTACATCACTGCTGCAAAATCATACTTTTTGCTTGTCGATTTCTAACATTTTTACAGTACAAGCTCACGAGGAAAAAATTTTTCACTTCCGCCATTATCAAATGTGAAAAAAAAAAAAAAAAAAAAACTCTTGCTTGCTGGGGCCGTGGTGGTGCGGTGGTTAGACTACTAGCTTCCCACCTGGGCGAACCGGGTTCGATTCTCAGCGGGGTCGCGCCCGGATTTTCGCATGTAGGAATCGTGCCGGACGATGCCGCTGGTCGGCGGGTTTTCTTCGGGATCTCCCGTTTCTTCCACCCTTTCATTCCGGCGCTGATCCATGCTCACCTTGTTTCACCCTCATCGGCTCTCAAGACCTCGATGTAAGGAGCCGCCTAAATCTCTCAATTTACTTGCTTAATAATTAGCTACAGAATAATTAGAAACGGCAACCATAATTTTTCTGTTTTGAATGGTTCTTTTTTAAGCCTCTTAATGAAGTTTTTTAGTGTAAAACTTTCAGAGGTATTTTCCAGGTATAATTTTTGGCAGTTTGGATACGACCGAAGATTTCTTGAGCTATCGACCTAATCAAAAAATTTATACGTACACACATGGAGTTTCTAGTGAATCATGAATACATGGTCATCTGTGAATTATTCGTGAATGTTTATAATTGTTGTTCCCCAAGATGCAACATGACATGGTATGTTAGGAATTATTGCTTGCTTATATGGGCAGCATGAAACTTGTAGATCGCCTGTTCACCATCCCGCAGATTAATCTTCTCCTTGGCATGTACACATGCATATAATTGTAATCAACCAATAACTGATGTGCATTCAGCGTTTGTAAACTTTTTCCCAGTTCACTTTCAAATTTGGAGCTTTGTGATTAAATCATCGAACGTTGTTATTTGGAAGGATTTCTGCTTCCTGCATCGGCGGGGGATTGTGAAATGTAGCTATTTCTCTGTAGACGAGCAACGTGTGTTTAAAGCGGTAGAGTGATTTCCGATTATCTGCAGGCGTTACGTTATGCTCATTACACTAACATTTGAAGCCCTGGTGATAACTTAGTGACACTGGCCGTCTATCAAATGTTATGTTCTAGAGCGTAATCGAGAGTTACGAGCAACTGGCAATGTACATCGATTAATAGCATACGTCTGTATATTTTAATTTTCCAGTATTAATATGGTTATTCTGTAAAATTATTTGCTTCAGTATATTGTTTGCTTTGCATTTTTAGCTTCAGTCTTGGGTTGTTATTTTTCATGTCTGGCATTTATTGTCTCGACTAGTCCATTTTAGTGTGGATGAACTTCTAAGAGTTTATGGCAATTACAGGCTCGAAGTAGATCACTCAGTAGTTATTGTGTTACAGAATTTCGAACACTTAGAAACGTGTTTGTCAGGGTAAATAAAGCATGAATTTGCGACACAAGACTAAGAAAGGTAGAGGGAGGAAGTGTGTTGTTCATAAATTGTCTTTGTAGTCGCTTTAGTTAGTTCATTATTACTCCAAGACGTCCCCATGGCGATAGTAGAGCCCAATACGCAGCATACCATTAGGCGCTAACAAGTTTTAGATTCGCTACTGGATTCGCATCGGCCAAAATTTTAACTCAATCTAAAGTAGGCTTTAAGCTACGTAAAATCTCGTATTTAATTGTGACCTCAGATGTTTAAACATCGTAATTACAATTTCATTGGTTCAGCAAGTCCCTCATTGTGAACTCATGCATGCCTCAATTTCACTGATAAATTAATCATGACATTAGCTTTTGAAATAACATATATGGTATAATCGTTTGCCCACAAAATAATGTGGTTCCTGTGCACAATTTCATCGCATGCCGATAAATATAAACATTTTAAAGCGGTGATCTTATGTGATAGAAGCTCTTTTTTGTGCATAACAAATGTAATTGCAGAATACCCTGTGATGAGCAAATCTTAATGCTATATAATATGCAACCACAGAGATATTTGAGGATAAAAATACGTTGGAAAATATTACAATTGTACACAAATTCAGAAACCTATATCACGAACCTTTGAATGTTTTATTGCTACATTATATCATCGTTCTAGATTTGACATGTGTTTCGCCATTTTTTAGATGTGTTCTTCAGGTATTACCTTTTTACAAATATGATTACCAGTTCAAAATACGTACCTAAACTCACAGTTTAAAAATTACTTATAAAAATGCCTACTATTGAGTTGTGCCAATGTTGAGATACAGTTTACGCAGCGTAAGGTTCCTCGTAGGGTCTTCACAAGAACAAAAATTGTTAAAACATAAATTATTGCTGTATACTTTTTAAGGTGTAGTGATTCACCTTAATGTTATCACTGAAAAATATAGCCTTTATAACAACAGAAATACGTACTTGTGATATTATATATATATATATATATATATATATATATATATATATATATATATATATATATATATATATATATATATATATATATATAGAAACTCTCAAAATAGTGAACATAATTTTCCGATATATAGTGACATTTAAAATTCTTGAAATTAAATATATAAAAAAAGGAATGAGTTTATTTATTTCACTGTGTGTATTATGCTTCTACGTTTGGTAACTCTTGTTAAGTTTTTTTTTTACGTCAGAATGGTCAAAACAATGTTTTTGAATTCCCAGTGCGTACTTTGTTTATGGGATTATATGGGATATGTGGTTACAGTCATTGTTGTGACAATAATGTAGAGCGCAGTAACATAATTTTTAATCTACGGAAATGAATAAAGAGACTTTATTAGGCAAAAAAAAAGAAAACAAGTTTCGTTCGGGAATTTCAGCGAGAATATATTCTACCCATCGCGCGGTACATATCTTTTCCGTAAATTTAAATGGATTGTTTCCCCTGGTGGTAACATCATGATATAGGTCGACGTAGAGCTGGGTATAATGCAGAGAAATTGGTTAATAGGTAGTTAATTAATCCACAACTGCGTACTGAAGAGACGCCTTAACATTTCCAGGGAGCGAGGAATGTTTGTATGTTGAATTATGTTAAAAGTGTAGGCATTTTGTTCTCGGTTGGACGCGCATACTTAAAAACATACTTACATATTTTCACTCTTCAGTCAGTAGTTGTTGTCCACATACGGCAGGCATAAGAAACCCCATTTCACTTTAGAAAGGCTTACAATTCCGCTTCGTGTCGTAATTTATGTTTCAGAGGTATTATTGGACATGTTGGGTTAAAGAATATTTGCAATTTCCTAGTTGGTTAAACATTTTGTATCCAATTTTCACTGTGTGTTATTTCCTTCTTGAAAATATAAGGAACGTATTGATAAAATGTCAATATGTTTCTGAGTTTTTTACGAGGAGATAACACACAATTAAAATTAAGCACAAAAGTATTAAAAAACTCGTAAAATGATTTTTTTTTATAATCGTGCATTGTCAGTTATTACTATGAATCCCAAATTAAGACGCAAAAACGAAGAATTTATGCAAAATCTGTGAAGATGAGCCTTAAATATGTACTATATAGTTTCAATTGACAAGGGCCAACATTTAAAATCCGTATTTCACTATCCTATTAGTAGCTTATTAGGCTTTCGGCATCATTCAAATATCCTCTTCGTGGAAGGAAATTGTTCCTGTTTCCAAATATCGCCGATGTTTGTCTGCACTGTAAAAACGTGTCCTTTGCTGCAAAACATAATTTGTTGCCGCAGAGAAAAACCTGCTTAAATATGAACCACTGCAAAGTAGCCCTGCAACAAACATATTTTTTGTCTGATATATGTAGTGATGCTTATAATAACCTTGCATTTTCGTAATGTAGTTCAGGAGACGCTATTGTGGTAATGTCGGATACACTGTAAAGAAAATTTGTGCTGTGACAAACGAACATGATTTTTTTTTTTATAAAATAGAAGTAACAAAGATTTAAAATAATAGTAACAAAAAAACTACGGCGGCTGCGAGATTCGAACCCACACACACACGGTGTTATTAACATAATGTCCTGAACCACACGACCACCTTGATTCCTTTTGCCCGGGTTACTATTGATAGGCATGTCATTGAGGAAGTAACATGTGCCAGAAAACAATGCCACCTCCTGGGACGAATTGAGATTAGTGGTGTGGAGAATCACCGAACTTCAGAATGACATCAAAGGTCTGCAGAAGGGCTGTAAATTTGCTCAGCTGCAGTTTCGTAACTGCAGAATATACTTACTGGTTTACGAACGTTTGCTTTGGGACTACATTTAGGTACTGAAAACTGCTATGTACGACAGAAAACCTTTCAAACGTTACCTTTGGTACCTACAAAGTAATATCTCTTTACTGTGAACAAAAGCAGCTCAAATAATGTTTATTTCTTTGCTATAAAGAAAAGTAATATCATAAAACAAAAACCGTGTAGAGAAAACATTTATTAGCAGCAAAATTATGTTTTTGTGACCTTCTCTTTGAATTAAAGTTATATTGTATGGCTGTTAGTAAAACAGCCTGAAAGAATTTTTTTTGTAGTATAGAAAACTATGTATAGATTCTTTTAGTGTGTGTATAACCTCAGTATTTCCCATTATTTTTCTTCATTTTCGGTGGTTATATCTAAGCCTATACGGTATTTGAAAGCAAGACAGTTCGTGCTTCCAAGTGAAAAGATTTGTGGCAAGTCCTTACGAGTATGCTCCAACTAACACTGTTGGAGCTTTGTATATGCACAGGGGCGGCGGAAGGTTTTTTCGCAAGGGGAGGGGGACAATTTTATTTGTTGCCTTCGGACATAACTTTGGATTTTGCAATGTGTGTCATGGCGCAGAAGACAAATCAGTATTTCTGTCTTCCACAGTAATGTTTCTCATAGTTTAAACCAATTAAATGAAACTTCTAAATTAAAAAAAAATAATATTTGCTATATCTGTTGCGATTTCACAATTTTAATTTTTTGCAAATTTTTATTATGATAATAGATTTTTAACCCTAGAGTCATACATCATACATCACGATTCTGAAGACATACATGAGGAGAGTTGGAAAACATATGTTAATACTTATTGTACACACTAACGCATCAGTACATAAAAAAATCTCGCACTCACGCTCTATAATTCGGACATAAAATCTAACACTCTAGAAATCGGACTTAAAAATCTACGAAAATACTGAGACTCAATGTAACAATAAAATACAGGCATACAAAAATTGTCTGTGCTGCTCTCTTCGCCGCTCCAAGAGTCCAAGCTGCTGTCTGAACATGTTGTCACGACAGCGAAAATTCACCACCATGTCATATAAAAGCCGAATAAATATTTAGTGACTCAATAAAGCTTAAGTTCAAGTGTTCAATACCCTACATCAAAGATACTTCAAACATCTACCTGGACGACGTTTCTGGCGTTGATTAGCTGAAGACTGACTAAGCTGGACAGTATATTAATCTAATGATTACTTTTACTCACTGTGATTTATTTGTGATTGTTATTGGAATTATTACCTTACAATAATAATAAAATTACTGCTCATTACAAGATGATCTCGACAAAACGAACAGCAGAATTTCGTAATCACGATTGTTTTAGATCTCAACTGCATTTTTGCTAATGCAAATTTGTTAGACTTTAGTTACATAGACATGTAGATTACCATATTAAGTTTAAGTTATTTTTTTATAAACTGACGTGTATATTACTATATTAAGTTTGGCAATACTTATTTATAACGAAATATAAAGCAATGAGCACTATATGGGAATTGGAATTTTTGTGTAGTCTATTAGAATTCGGAACAACATAAAATGGTTTTCCTTTCATAAATGGAAATTTGACTGTGAATTGTAAACTAGTCGATAGCATTATGTATCCCGACTCCTCATTTTGTTGAACTTACTGTAGGCTACATATCTACTTTCTTACGCATCTGTGCACTCTAGATCGGGGATAACTAAGACCTAAGAACTGCTGTAACTCAATAAAACAAATTTAGTGCCTAACTAGCAATGTAGGGCCTACCTGCGTCCAAACGAGGCTTTTTAGCGGCACAATGAACAAGCCACTTCTTCATATAGTCCAGTTATTTTATGAAAATAATGTGGTATATTTATAAACAGATTGCAAGAAAAGTTTTTTTACATCAAATTTCGCAGAAAAATTTGTAGAAACATATCCAAAATTCACCAAAATTCACTTAACTTTTCCCACTCTTTTCCTGGGATATGTCGCGGAAAACCCTAAGAAAATTAATAAGTCAAAAATAGTGCATCTTACGACAAAGAATTCGAAGACAAAAATTCAATAATACAAAATTTCCTTTAACATATCTGAAATTAACATAAATTCATTAATACATTCTATTAATTTTTCCGGGATGAGTCCTTGAACATTTACTGTAACATATCCGAAATTAACATAAATTCACGAATAAATTCTGTTAATTTTTTCGGGATGCGTCCGAGAACGACGTGTCTTACGACGAAAAATGTGGGGGGAAAAAAAAAAAAAATAGAGAACACAACATTTCCTATAACACTTTCAAAGTTAGCATAAATCCATTCATCATTTCTACATATTTCCCACAAATATTTTGAAAAAATTGTTATTCAAAAACGGCGTCTCTTACAACCAAAGGTGTGAAAATAAATATTGAAAAACACGAAATTTCCTTTTATTTATCCAAAAATCCACCCAGGAATTCTTCCCCCCCCCCCCCCCCCCCCCCGAGATTCGTCTTTGTATCTTAGGACCAAAAATATGACGAGAAAAATCTAAAGATCTTAAAATCCCCTGTTATATATAACAATTTATCTTAACTCCACCAATAAATTCTATTTATTTTCCCGGGATTAGCCCCGGAAAGCATGTTAGAAATTAATTGAAAGTGCCTAACTAACAGCACAAATGTAATATTAAATTGTCATTTGTCAAAAATTTACCTCTAGCAGCATGGAGCACCGAATAAGGTAGCAAAGTGGTAATAAAAAAAACAGGACTCACACTCCGGAGCATCCACGTTGAATTCTTGATTCCGCCATCCTGAATTTGGTTTTTCCATGGTCTCTAGAAATCACTACAGGCAAACGTCATGACCGGAACCCTTCCCCAATCCCCTTCGATTGTTTTCCTGTGTTTGTATGCTGCGGTATGTTAAGGGCAACTCCAGGAAGGTAGTTGGGGGGGGGGGGTGATAGTCCCTCAAGCCCCTACAACCAAAACTACGCAATGAGTTATATACCTAAAAATAGTTATGTGGAGCATGGATGTAGGACTGTCTATCTGTAGAGTGTTGCTTCAGCTTCGTTTTGAGTTTAATGAGTGTCATATTTACACGGTTTATTCTTTTTCCTCGTCAAAACAGAAGCAGAACACCATCATGAAGGAAGCAGACTCGCAGCCATGCACGGGCCGTGCAGCGAGGAGATAGATCCTTGACAAGTATTGTAACATTGCTGATAGTAGCAGGTGTGGTTACGTGCTGGCGAACCCTTTCCCTGCTTATGTAGGGCATTTCTTTATGATGGATTGCAAAAAGCTTAATATATGTGTTACATATATCACATTTGTTTAACTTTCGCCAAGGGTAGTGGAGACTGACAGTCTATAGAGTTCATAGTGTAATCATAATCATTATTCTTTAACAGTAGGAGTATAGCACGATATTCGTGAAATGCTGTGATTGCGATTTAATTAAGGGACTGCATTAAAGGAATAGCATGGATGAAGTAATTAATGATAAGTATGTATTTTGTGATGAACATATTAAATCCAAAGAAATAGCTATGTTTGAAAAAAAATGGCGAAGTCTGCTTCGTGGGATAGGGGAGTCGAGCTTACCATATCTAAAGAACAGTATGTACATTCTGATTTCTGAATCTTGCCTTCCTCATAGCTATGGGACAAATTGAAATGTTTGAATAACAGACTAAAACGATATTGATGAATATCAGGTCTTGATAAAATACATTTGCAAGAAAATTTATAAGCCTATTCAGAAAAGTTTATGATAAGAATCTCTAAGTATTTCCGTTGTGCTGCGGTTTTCTCGGAAAAGCAAGAGACTACAAATGTTGGTAGCCTCCATGAAAATGAGAATAATACTTTGGTTAAGTTCCAGAACAGAGGTAGTACTAATCTTTATTATGAAGATCTTGTGGTCATATAAATAGCTGCGAGGTTAATTAGACGAGAAAATAAGTTTGTAACTCAGGATCTAGGATTTTACAGAAAATTTTCTGAATTGGAGTCTGTAAGTACATGCTTAGATGCTCTGCCTCCATCCCTCAAGTCTTTCCATGAAATACTGCCAATAAAAGAGAAATTGATAAAAAATTAGCTAGTATTGGTCAAGAAATCATGCAAAAGATTCGCCCAAGAGCTTGTCTTTTCATTTAAGTTTTGGAGTGTCAGCTTCATCATAGTTTTGCATCCAAGCGATTAATTAACAATCTGCATGAACTGGTGTTCTACTGATATTATCAAGACGTTATGAATTTTGGAAGCAATGCTGTAGTGACTAACAGCAATGACTCAAACAGAATGGTTCCTGGAAAATTTACTCGGTTCGTAGCTGATATCGTAAACCACAATATATGGACTCTGGATGGTCATAATATTCTACACGGCTTGGGAATTATTGCTGTGACCACTCCAGAATTGCAGACATGCATCCTGATCACAAGAAAACAAACCACTCGCAAATAAATTCGACAATTCAGAAATATTCACCTTCATTATACAAAAATAGCAACGAACTAAAAGCAACATACAGTCACCTTCCTTCTGTAAAAAATAAGAATCCAACCAGAAATCTCGATTTACTATGGAAGATGGGATGGTTGTTGAGGTCCCAAATGGCAAAATGGTCAGGAATGATGCAAATGTTGCACAATGGTTCACTTCTGGGAAAATCAAGTGTTAGATTTCTCCCCGCCATTGACATGAACCATTGAGACAAGACTTGCATATAAGCTATATAGGACTTCATTTAATCGCAGATCAAGCGTTAAAGATGGCAGCTATACCTCTACTAACTTTTGACCAAACCATTCTGGTGGAAAGCCATACATATTATACTGAGAGAACCATAAAATAGGCCATTGTGCAATTTTGTGCTCAGACTTGGTCTATTTCATACATTAATGAGTTTCCTAGAATGTAATGGACACTTCAATTTATTGTTTTTACGGGACAAATCCGGGGTAACACTACGAAATATTATGTGGATTTTGGTGAATTTTAGATATCATATAGGAAATTTGTGTTCATTAATTTTTGTCTCTATAATTTTGGTGGCAAAACGCACCATTTTAGACATAAATTTTTATTAATAAATTTCCGGGAAAAATTATACGAAAAAAAAGAAATATTAGGTGAATTATTGTGCATTTTGGATATCATATTCGATATTTGGTTCTTTAATATTTGTCTGCCCTCTTTTGGTCTTAAAACGCACCGTTTTCGACTTATTAATTTTAATCGTTTTTCCAGAAAGATCCTGGAAATATAGTGAGAAATGTTCGGTAGATTTTGGGTATCAAATACGAAATTTTGTCTTCTTTTACTCTTGTCTGTGCACTTTTGGTCGTAAAACACATTGTTTTCGACTTATCAATTTTTAAAATAATTTTCTGGGTAAAATTCTGGGAAAATTATAAGAAATGTTGGTGGATTTTGGATATCATATATAATTTTATGTACTTTTATTTTGTCTGCAAACTTTTGGTTGTAAAGCGTACGGTTTTCGAGTGATTAACTTTTTTATCGTTTTTCCAGGAAAAATCCTGGGAAAATGGTAAGAATATTACATCGATATGGTAGATTTTGGATGTCATATTGGAAGTTTTTTGTTTTTTTAATTTTGTTCTGCGCACTTTTCATATTAAATCGGACCGTTTTCGATCTATCAATTATTTAAAAGTTTCTCTCCGGGGAAAATCCTGGGAAAATAGTGAGAAATCTTTGGTGAATTTCGCTGAATTTTCGATACAATATGGGAAAAGTTGTGTTCTTTAATTTTTGCTTGTGCACTTTTGGTCGTAAAATGCAACGTTCTCGACTAATCAATTATTTTTATTGTTTTTCCGGGAAAAATCCCGAAAAAATAGAGGAAAATAATACGTTGATTTCTGTGGATTTTGGCTATGCTAACCTACGACTTATCCTGCGAATTTCGATTTAATAAAAAGTTTTCTTGCAATTTATCCATGTTATTTTCGTAACTTTCCCGGACTAATGTTGCAACCTATCACAAGGAAAAATTCATTTGTAGAAACGTGCAAAATTCGCGTTATTATTCGGTATCGGGCTAAACTTCACAGTACTTTATGCACTGGAGCCGGTGTCGTTTCGCCATTGGCTACTGCATAGATGTGAAGTCATGTCCTTCTGACTGAACTGCACGTGATTGGGGCACACAGTTGTGAAGTGTTCATTCATATGCGCAGAGTTAACCAGGGCGTGTCAGATTAAGTATGATCCAATGACAAACGTATTACAAAGGCACACGTGTTTAAAGGTTAAATTGTCCCCAAATAACAGCGCGAATTTTGCAGGTCTCTAGTCATTGGTTATGGTAAACCGTATACGCAACAAAAATTCTACACCACAATCCATAAATGCACTCGTCGGAACAAAGAGGGATAAAAATTGCTTGAAAATATTTCGCCTTCTTCTATATCCAGTTAAGAAATATACCTGACTGCTGACTCATTTGCGAAGAATCAGGGACGGATCCAGATATTTGTTAAGGAGGAGGCACCCTCCCTAAGTCAGACGTACTTAGACATAGCTGTTTATGTGCATTGTGTAGTAGATACACACAAGTGCACATTTGTGTTATATATGTTTATTATCTGTATATATAAATACACAAACATACTTGGTGTTCTGAAGAATAGTTTACGAATAGAAAAATAAATGGACGCAGAAAAGAAGTGACTAAATCTATGCAGGTATATTCCACTAATTACTGTGTAAAATTATACATACATATTGTTTCGTTAAGAAGAAAGAAAAATGATGAGTTATGAAATACAATAAACACATAAAGTAAAGACAACTTTTTAATATTATGCACTGTGTTTTGGATTTACAGTTTACTGATACAAAAACAATAAATGCAATGAAGTTAAATTAACTATGAAAATAGTCACATAATTTGACATCATGCAATAATGAACGCATACATTTCTCTTCGAATTACTCAATTTCCAATACAACTATAACCCGGCGCTCCTCACGTTGAATTCTTTAGATAAAAATTTTACATGCACAAATGTGAATTAAAAAATTTATTTTAATAATATAATGAAACAGTGAAGAAATGTGTGACATTAGCATCTGCCTTCAAGTGCACATTACATCTGACCTCCACTTGCTACTAACCAAATGAGAAAGTAGTGGCCATGACGTGAAGGCTATGCATAGGGTAGAGGAAAGCTCGTACCTGCGCGACTGCTAAAACCGTCTACGTTCTACTGTGTATAATTCAAAGTGAAATTCTACCTTTTTACCACTACAATCAAAGATGCTGCTGGTAAAGATAAATTCAAGTGATTTTCCGTTTTCAAATATTGATGATAATTAAAAAAATACCCATTCCTTCATTAGAGTATTTTGAAATTTAACAGCCAGCGCTTTTTTCTTTCTCATCTATTACCTTTTAAATACTTACTTTTCCTGGGCACTTATATTAATTTACTAAAATATTTGGTACACTGATTTAAATTTCAGCTATTTTTTTTTAAACTAACTGACCCACATCTGCTGTGCGCTACAGATCCAGCAGTTAAGGGTGTTTTACGACGTGAACAGCCCTTTATGTGTCGCAGTGCGGCTTCCTGCCAACACTATTTTGCTAAATGTTGGCAAAGGCAGCAGTATGTAGCTATGTGTATGAGAGCGAGAGAGAACGAGGGAGAGAGAGAGAGAGAGATATTCTAATAGTGCTGAGTTTTTTGTCATGTAGCACAATAAAGAATCGTCTTTTTCATTCTTCCATTAGCGTTTACTGCGACCAAGGGCTGCTTCCTAATATAATAATGTCGCAACATCGAATGGATGCATTCCTAATAATCTAATTTCCGGTAGTGAGCATTTTTTGGCTATTCTGTTGCACAAGAAGATGAGCGTAATTTCGACTCCGAAATCCTTGTTGCAGTATTGGTAATAGCATGCAATTTCAGAGCTCCAACTATGTGCAAGTTGTGTTTGTACCCTAGCGGGTGCACTCTAAACTGTGTCATTGCAAATGTTTATTTTTTTTTCGATAGTTTTCTTTGTTTTAATCGAAACGGCAAACATATGCGCTGCACATGGTCCAGGTAAATGATGCACGATTGAAGTTATGATGCCATAAGAGTAATTTCCATTGGTTTTTGTGAATTCAGCAAGAGAAATCAACGGAAAGAGAGCTGATAAAATACTGCATATTATTGGCGATAACCGTTTTCGTATTGGCGAATACCGTAATACCGTCCATGTGGGTTAGAGTTTAATGTAGGCCAAGATTTAAAAATCCGGTCCCTGAACTTCTGGCAAAATTCACGTCCGAGGCGATCAAACAGGTGTAGGGCGAAGAGGCAGTGGGACTGAAGACCGTACTCAAGTGGTAGAAGCTGATTAACACATTGAGGTCTGCACACATTTACTGGCACTTAAGGTAGACTAGAATTGAGTCACCTATATCCTCTACCGCAAGAGCACCGTTTCAGTTGGTGTCTGTGTTACAACTCAACATCGTACTACTGGTCCATACCACACCGAACACTCACCTGCACTTGACAGCGGTCATTATTTGTCTGTCATAAACCAATGGAGAACCGAACTGATATTGACCCAATCAAATGTACTTTATCGTATAAAATGGTTTACAATCAATCATGACCCTTTGAGTGGCTATAAAAAAAGAAAACAAATTCTATCGTTGGCAATATCATTATTACTACGCTGTCGTGTTCTTGAGAGGTCATGTTAAACACTAGCCGAACAAAGACTGCACATCCATGCGTGTTTTCTTCTGAACAACAAAGGCATGTCCAAATTAGCTTCGCTCGAGCTACACTCGACTATAGTCTACAAAGTGTTACGGAAGGAGAAAGAAGTGCGCAGGATCAGCCGAGGAGCGGGCACACAGCAACACCCGTGAACGGTGAGAACATTGTTGAAATAAGAAATATTTTTATCTACCCATGAATTATCGCCCATTATTTTCGGGGTGACGGTACGCTACATGTGGAAGCTTAGGAGAAAATATGGCTGAGAAGCTGGTGCAGCAATGGAAGTAAACAGTCAATAGAGCACAAAGGACACTATTTCGAAAAAGAAAACCACGCCAAACCTACTGACCTAGATTTCGAATAGTGATCTAAGTTCACGAGCTTTCAGAATAACCCGCGGACCTCTAGCTCACATTTTATAAAAACATTCTTTGTGTAGAAAATCGAAGTTCATTTTTATTTAGAATATTAAATAATTTATATGTTTCTTAATCGAAAATTTTAATTTACCAATATCAGGTAATTTCTTTAGTTATAATTCCCACAGCCATTGTGAAACCAACAATGACAAAATACACACTTAATTCACTCGTCCTTTCCGTCTGTGTCATTATAATCTCCCCGACTAACACATTCATATTTGTCTCATTCATCGAGTAGAATATCGACACTTTCGTAATTCAAGATTTGGATGTCATCATCATAATCATCATAATAATAATCACTGCCATAACTTTTTAATAAATGAGATGGACGCGAATTTATTTTGTTCTTTCTCCTTCTGTCTCCGAAATATATTTTTATCATATAATTTCCTGTTCTGGAATTTTTCCTGTCTTACTCACTTTTCTTTCTTTCTTCGTTTAAATTTTCTTTTTTTTCTCTCTTTTGTTTGGAATTGTTCTCGGCCTTCTCTTTATGCTCTCTCCTTTAGCATTTTCAGCCAAGCCGAGGACTTAAGCTAATCTCGTAGGTTTAAATATTTCACGCTCTGCTTTATCTTATGTTGCCCGAGGCATTCGAGAAATATCACACAGTATTTTACTAGGTGTAAAGTGTACTAATGGAACTTTTCCCGGAAAGGCGAGATGCTACAAGGGAAATTTCGTAGACGTAAGCTTCGAAAAGTCACATAGGATTACGAAACGTTGTCTGCTAGATATGCTGAAAGACAGGTTCGAGAATCCTTTACGGGCTCATAATAGGAAACAGGATCAATAGCTAAATGTTTTGAAGCTTTTCTTAGCCTAGGATGGTCAGATAAGGGAGCGTATTATGTGATGGCAATGGGACTGAAACAGATCATTTACTATACTGCAATGCAGAAAAACGGGTTTCAAACATTTCTGACTTCAACTAGGCAGCACTCAACGGTTCTCCAAACTGGAACATTGGTCAGCCTTCTCGTGTGTGTGTGACCTGGTGGACAGCAAAATGATGCCATTGGTCTTCTCAGATTCAAGAAATTCTCCTGTTAGTGTGTGATCTAAGGTCATATAAGATGAGCACAAGATTTCCTTGCGGTTTACTTGGGGTGAAGTGGTTTTGCAGCTAGTCTTAAAAATCTTTAGAATTCGCATATTATCATCTTGTGACACTGTGACCACACATTCCGAGAGCTTCCCATGCTTTTTCCCAAGAGCTTTTAAAATGATCTTGACCTTGGAAATACAATTTGGAGGAATAATTGCCTCTTCCCTATAGACATGTGCTAGGTCCGATATTGTTCCGCTCCTTTCACCAAATGTAATCAAGGTTACATGACGAGAAACGTTTTCTTCAATTACTTCTCCA
Organism: Dryococelus australis; assembly: GCA_029891345.1. Lineage (NCBI taxonomy): Eukaryota > Metazoa > Arthropoda > Insecta > Phasmatodea > Phasmatidae > Dryococelus > Dryococelus australis. Next base: position 51,532,907 of record CM057006.1, on the reverse strand, counting down.
GTGATAGGCCTGTTTCGTCCATATTAAATGTATGCCAGGGATTTTCAACCAAGCAATATTCAGCCGATAGCTTCTAAAATACATCCTAGTTTACCATCGCAGAACCTATATTCATTCTCAAAGAACGTTTTTTTTTACAGCATAGCTTTTCAAAAGGTGAGATCTGATTTGTGGTCAAATTTTGAGTGCTCTGATGAGCGAAAGGTCCTCGGCAGAACATCTTTTCTTGTTAAGGAAAATCCACGCGCTTCCGTGGTTATTTTTATCTGTCAATGTGTTTTCTCTCATGCTCTTCTCCTAAAATATACGGAGAACATAATGTATGGTTCTTCGATTTATTTCTGATGGTCGTTTTGAGAATGCCGAAATGTTTTTCTGTCTCATTTTCACCCATCAGCTTTTACCTTCAGCATTCATTGTTTGACTCAGACACATTCCTTTGTTCACTGATATCGATCTGAAACTCCTTTGCACAAGTAAAGTGTGATAATTTTCCCTTAAACAAAACAGGAATGCACAAATAGGTTAGTAATTTTGCCACTACCTAGAGTACGGAACTCAGTACAGTAGGTTTGCATTTCACAAGGTTTTAGGCAATTCGATCCAAGAAAAAAATCCTAATTCATGAAAACCTTACATCCTCTCCTGTTTTACCTATAATATAGGTTAGCAAAGCAATCGTTAGCATCTAAACGAAAAATCAAAAACGAAAAAGCCGGCATTGTCCACCTGACGCCAAACCGTTCACAATTTTAAGGAAAACGAACCCGAAGCACCCCGTAATTGTCAAGTTGTTATGTTAGAATAGTTAGTTAGACCATAACTGTGTCACTCACGTCCCCTGTGATTTAAATCACTGGTCTAATTACCACGCGGATCAGAAATTTTTCTCCCTAGCTAGACTATTTTGTCTATGTAACATTACAACCCCTGCCCTTGAAAAGTTATCGAATAATTTGCACCTGTTCTAGAAAGAGGCTCCAGTTAGTTATGGTATTTTCGCGTAAGTTTGTAATTCGAATGAATCGATTACAATTATTTTAATGGAATAAATAATCGGTAAAAATAATCGATTGTGTTATCTAATCCATACATGAAAATTGACCTCGGATACTGTATATTTCTATAGATTTATTTACAACTTCTCTCACCAAAAATGGTTCAATTAATTTTTAATAATTTCTGCTATTTTGAAAATTTGTGGTTCCAAAATTATATCTTTTATTTTTAATAGAACTAAATTTGAAACATGTAGGTATACGCAATGTTTTGTCTAAGTATAAAGAGCCGGAAATCGTGAATAATCGATTTTTTTAATAATCGATGAATCGATTATTTTACCAGCCATTATCACATCACTACTCCAGTGTGATCATAAAGCTGCACCAATGTACATACATCACGTCAGACATCGGACTTATTGTACGTTATGGCAATTGTCTCATTGGTGGTGAAGAAGAGGGGAAATACGAGGCCAATTTAATACCGATGATGTAATTAATCTCATTTTCAAATGCGTACGAAAAGTAAATGAATTGATGGTTTAGTCTACATTATGTGTATTTATAACAACTTCTTGTTCAGTGCAGGCCACTATTTTTTCGAAGTAATAATTGGAGAAACTATTTATACGTGCACTTTATTTTGTCTCGTGAAATCAGTTATAATATTTTACACAAAGGAAATAAATAAACAATTTCGAAAATACATTGTAATAATTTTATTTGCAATTATATTTTTAATCATGGTATAGGTATTACTCAGCGGAAATGAGATGAATTAACCACATCTCCCTAAAATTGTGGCCGTGTTTGCAGAATGCTTTTAAAATGAAAAAAGAAAAAAAACGGAAGATTTTCTCCCGCGTACGTGTGGGTTTCGTTATTGGCAAAAAACAAAAAACTTTCTCTAGCAGTTGGGAAACTTAATAAAAGATTTGTAAATATTCATTTTAAAAAATTTGCAACTTCTGTGGATATTTTTCTGCTTCTTTTTTATTTTTCCTTTTTTTTTTACAACCACGATTTCGTGGTTCCTCGGGAATAAAATGATACCGCATCTTCCAAGTACCCAACAGTAAGTTCTTGAATATTTCTTTGCTGCAATGAAAATGATAAAATTTATTAAGCATTTATGACAGGTTTATCAAAATATTTCTGTAGGTTTTTTTTTTTTTTTTTTTTTTTTTTTTTTCAAACTGCAGTAACTGTTTTAGTGAATACAAGAGTTTCATTTTTTGATACCGAATAACATTTGAATTCTTATAATATTTAGAGGCTTGCAAAATTCGCATTATTATTTGGCATAATGATGAGCTTCACAGTGCTGTCTATACTCGAGCTGGCGTCATTTCACCACTGGTTGTTGCATAAATGTGAAGTCATGTCCTTTCTGCCTGGACTGCACGTGATTGGTCTACGCATTTGTGAAGTGTTAGTTAACTGGCGCAGAGTTGCTCAGGACGTGTCAAATAAACTATGGTCCGATGACAAACTTACTTCAAAGGTATGTGTGTTTGAAGTTTAACGTGTCTCCAAATAATAACGTGAATTTTGCAGTTCTCTAGTAATATCATTCGACATCAATTCATCCTTTAGCTAAGCACAGAGTAGATAACTGCATAGAGGCGAAATGACGTGGCGGTTCCTTTGGTGTGGGCGTAGCCATTCTCTGATTGGCCGCGGCGAAAGATTCTGGGAACGGGTGTTGTATCTGATTGGCTACTGCGTCCTGCGAGAGGTCGCCTATTGGTCGCGCTGCCGGCCAGCAAGTAAGTTACCGTGCGCTGATTGGGCGAAGGGAGTTCCGATATGCTGTTGGTTGGTGACGCGACGCCATCTTGCTTGCCATCAACACGCACGATTCCCACTTGCGAAAATCTGGGCGTGACCTAGACGGGGATTCCAAATTTTAAGAGCAGTTGACATATTTCAATTAATTAGATTTTGTGCCAAACGGGTTTCACCCACGTTTTGTATTGTTTTTTTTTAATGCGACAAATCTTTCTCCTAAACTTTTTTTACTAGTGAATTATATAAAATTTTAATTAATAGCTAATATTTAATACGAGATTGGAGTGGCAGGAGGACTTGTGAATTATTTTTCATGGCATTATTCTACGCGTTGTCAGTACATTTTTTAAGCAAAAATTAGAATTGTGAGAATGGAAAATAAAAAGTTTTCACATTATAACTGTTTAAAAACTGAAGTAAATTTAACTATCTAGTTATTAAACTTTTTACAAGATTTTCTACAGTAATTTTTTTTTATTTAAAGAATTGCTGCTGTGGTCTAAAGAGCATTTTTTTTTTTCGCTAGATATTCTCTGTTTACCTCTTTGCGGTATCGCCCATCTTGTAAGGCACAGTATAAGGAGCAGGAAAATGTCTTTTACCAGTTTTTTTTTTTTAAGGTTTGTGGCATTTTCATTCCACGAATAATTAAAACAATCTCTCTTGAAAGAGATGACATTTTAAGCCCCTTTTTGCATGCTTCTGACTTATTTTACAATAGCTCGTAATAATCATGAAGAGTACGTCGCGTCGGCACAGACCAACGAAGACAGTCTGGCGAAAATACCACAAGAGAGTCTGGGCTGGGACCCAATCTCGGTTATTCCCTAACCCAAACCCCTCAACTCTCCGCCCTTATTGCTTCGTGTCGTACCAGCCGAGAGAATTGAACGGTCGAATTCGAAGACTCTCTCACCCCCTAGCCCACCAAACTACATCCCCGCCTTCCTCCTCGGTAATTTGCCGGATCCCAAACAGAATATTGAATTAAACGAGTGGTTTCCTTCTACTGAAGTCTGATTGCAAGAAGTTTCATATCCCTTATTCTCCCTTCGTTCTCGATCGAAAATAAAAGTAACGATCTTTAAAGGTGATTGCCAGTTCATTCTTATGAGGTTAGCCCACGGAAAGAAAATAGAAGATTCTTTCTAGCTGAAATATGCCCATTTGTATGTAGCCCATTTGTGGATTAATCCTATAGCTTTTTTTTTCTAACATGCTGTGAAATTTGAGCGAGTTATATTTGGGGCCTGGTTATACAAAAATACAGCCATATTAACAAATTTTCAATAAAATTGTTACCCACGTGAATATGTTCGTATGATTACATCTATGTAACTGATTGTAAACAAAAGGAAATCCTAACATATAAAAAAGGAACCCCCTTAAAAATTTACAATCACTTTCAACACGTATGAATGTTATTTTGTTTTAATAAAACTAACCTTAAGTTATTTTTAGTGAAATAGTACAGAACATGCACCTATTTTACATTCCTTTTAATTTATTTCGAAGAATATAGACAACCCCGTAAATTTCAGCCATATTAACAACAATTGACTTACTCTTAAGCAGCCAGTTCTAACGCAACACAGAATAAAAGTCGTTCTCGTGTACTTAGGCCCACATACTAATGAGGTGGACCGCTTATTCGTCTTCTGCGCATGTACTCAACATTGACCTATCCCAATCTTACACAACTGTCAAACTCACGTGGTCATCTGTGATGAACGTGTTTGTTTACATATTATTTTTCAAAAGACAAGCCTTTTCATACGAATAAAATACTTTTACCAATTTGAATGTAATCAAATTGCATACAAATTTGGCTAGAGGAAGTGTACGAAAATCTGAAAGCACTTGTTTACGTAGATAGTAATCCAATATCAAGTATTATCCACGTCGTTTATGGTGGTAGTGTTGGCAGAATACCAGTCCAGTGTTGGGACATGGAGAGAGGTACTGTGCAGATAGCGTAATATCTCTACCCCATGCTCACTCTACGGTTCATCTCTGCACGCGGTTACATTGGATCCGAAATAGTTCCATTCGCAATTACTTCTTCTTCAAAGTAAACTGGCTGTGTAAAGCTGGAGTCACAATACCCCGACGAATCCGACACGACGAAATCTGAGTAGCAGCCAATGGAAAGCAAGGTCACTGTGACGCCATTACGATAAAATCGCTTCCCCGACAACCCGACAAAAGTAGATTGTATTTCTACTTTCCATCGTATCGGACTCGTTGGGGCGGGCAAAAACAAAATGTAAATACAACAATAGAAAACAAAATTTCGTTCGTATTTTCCTACTGTCGTAAATACTAAACAAACAAAATAACGTTCCGGTTTGTTTCAAAATACTTTTTATCGCTCGTATAGATCCAAATATTGCCATAAGCAAAATAATCATATATTTTGTCATGATTTTTAAAAAGTAAATATTGGATATTATAAGGATAACTTCCCGTTTTAAATTTTTTCCAACAGCCTACTAACATACCTGTCAGGCAGATTTCGTTGGAATATTGTGAACACACAATAAAATTTAATATGGAATTCCGCCTAGCTCTGACGTCATATCTGCCTATCGTATGTCGTGTTTGTCGATCTATTATGACGACTTTTCGTCTGTGTTGCACTCCGATTGACTGCTTATAAATAATAAATAACCAGTGTGATAAATATAACTGGAATTTGTGGAATTTTATGCATTCATGAAAGTACAAAAACCCATGACAAAAAGCAATTATCGTTTTAATATTACTATCAAATAAGGTAAAGATGTATTAAAATAAAAAATATATAAATAATTACATTAGTTTATCTTTGAAGTTGGATTTACCTTCAGTTTACATTCAGTTATGGAGGTTGTAATTTGTCCTTTGCTGTAATGTAATGCGTCTAAAGCCTAGACTACATAAATTCACATTTGTGTAAGGGTGAGATTGCTGTGAGCTGCATGGGGGTACCGGAGTATTAAGTGGGAGTGTAACATGTGACATCAACACGGAATAAATTACTAATAACCGGCTTCCAAAACTTCATCAAGTGTAGTGACCACAATTACCTTTTGTTTTCTCAAACCACTTACCATAATAGGCTCGGCCAATCAGTGTGAAGACAGCTATAGAACAAGACATAAAACCACATTCTCCTTTCCAAAGAATGAAACTGCTAGGGTTTACGACTAGAAATGACACCCTCCAATTGAATAGTATGCAATGGCAATTTATTACAAATAATTAAATTCTACGAAATTATATTCCTCAAATGTCACATTAACTCTGATATTATTTGCAATAACTAGAAAGTTCCTGATGACTTACACGTAATATACATGGAGTGGCCGTGAGAGAAATAGCAACGCCCTGTGATATACGCCTCATAAAGTGTTGCCTAGCCCTTTTAAATAATTATTCTCTCAAAAATATCAATTAAGGATCACGCCAATCTAATTGGGAGCAGGGCTCTTAGCACTCACTCAGGGATTGTAGGTTAAAACAGTTACGCAAATTCGCTTGGCGTGATTGCATAAAAATTGCGTACGTGGGGGTATAGTGTGCAAATTGAATCGGCGGCCATCTCAATTAAAACTGTACTTGCTGATGCAGAAATATTATTATCTCACAGGCCAATATATGATGCAGTCTGACGTGGGATTTGCAGCCGTGAGTTACTCCCGAGGCATCTTCTTCGCAAGCTTCTCTGTCTTCAGGCACACGGGCCTTGGTACACGGAATATACAGTCGTTTATCTACTACACGTTCATCCGCGGAAGGCGAACTTAATTAAATATATTCGGCAGATTACAGACCGACCGGACTCTCGTGTTGCTTCCAAACCGCCGCGGGTGTTCTTCTTATTGGTATTTTATATGATTGCGGCATTCGCGTCACTGCCCGCGTAAAGGTAACATAAGAAAAGGTGGCCACGCAAAGCTCAGGTAATACTTAGGTGACGCTAAAGTCTCAGCCAATCACCGGGCGGCAACTTCGTTAGAATTCAACCAACTCTTTTGCCCTTGGCAACCGGCTTATAGCATTCACTAACAAAACTATTCAAAACAATAAATATACATATGGCACACTGGAATCAGTCATTATCATAAACACAAAAATAATTATTTCTAACCCTTGAATAATTTAAAGAATACTCTAAAATATCTGCAGAATAGTAAAAACACACTCAATTAGTTTACATACCAAATCAAATAAATACGCATATGAATTATATCGGAATTGACATGGTAACTCATTTAGTATTTCTGCGCATAAATTAAATGGCAATCTTCCATCCGTTACAAGGTGTAACCACTTAGGCTAAATTCTGTACGCAACTGTGATCAAACATGGCTGCCGCAGGAATTTGCAATGAACGTATATAGACCACTCGTGTGACGAGGGCGTTACGCAATCAGTTTGCCTTGAACACGAATTATTTGTGATCAGAACGAGTTCGAAGCCACGTACGCATGCACAGGATTGAAGTGAATTAATTCTGTATCGGATATGACCGCCGTCGTAGCAATTCAACGACGACTGCTAGACTGGAGTTAAAACTATCGTGTCAAAAATTCAATGTTACTTTTAGAGTTTGAGTAAGAACTCTCGCTTTATTTATTTATTTATTTATTTATTTTACGCTATTTACCCGCATGAGACTATTATTTTTGCAGTACTTTGCATGCAAACACGTATAATTATGGTATTTAGCAGCTTTGTAAAAATTTGTGCCTTGAATCTTTTCTACATTAAAGCGAAGAAGTGGCAGTGATGTGTGATGGGAACGATAGTCAATCAGAGGCACCATAACGCCCAACAAGGGTTATGCTGCGATCCGATGCTCTGCGATAAAACAGTATTTGGCCATGACAAAACGAGACAGCCAATCAGAAGGGTTTATCTTCTGAACGGCGCAAAATTTATGGCCTGCGATATTTCGTGCTGCCAAACAATAAAAATTCGTACATTCGCGTAGGCTTTCACAAAATGGTAAAAAAAGAGAATATTATGAGCAGGAGTAGAATATTACGTTTCTGTTGCGTCTGTTTCATTTCGGTAAACTCCAGCTGTTACCTGTCTGCTATGCAACAGAAATACGTATTTTTAAAAATTAATTTTCAGTAGCAATTTTTTAGTCTGGTGGCGTGTGGGATTTTAACGCAATACGAAGGTTTCAATTCTTAAATAGCAATATTACACTATCGTAAAAAAAAGCGTTTATCGAATATCGTTTCCTCACTCGGAATAATGTTATACTATTCGAGCCTTCGTGATATTTCAAATAATTATTTTTTGATGTAGAAATTTTTGACACTCCTTCGCCATGTACTTGCTACAGTATACCTCGATTTTTCTAGCTGTACGTTCTTCGCGTAAAATCCTATACTTTTGAAATAAACTTTTCAGAAAAGCAGTCCCTGCCCATAACGGACTATTTTTAACAAAGATTTCGCATACTGATTAAATTGCACTTTTTTTTATTACTTACAAGAGAAGTGGGTTTCTTAATCGTTTTTTTTTCCCCTTCGCTCTAGAGGAATAATTTTCGCAACAACATATCCGTATTCCTAACCGTTACAGAATATCAAATGCTTGACTGCTCGCGTTTAGTTAGGCACTTTTGAAATACGTGATTAGGATCTGCTTCTCGGCTTACTTTGTATCCTTCCGCCATAAACAAAATTAATACTTCCAAAGGCTCATTCACTTTGTTTATCCGTCGGTTAAGTGGAACTTCGAAATGGCTGGGAACATATACTATGTGTCGCTTATACACTAGGCCAGTTCTTACTATCTGTGCACACAAAACCAACTGAAAATAAATTTAATAAATTCATTGTCCACAAATAAATAAATAAAACGTTAATACGACGCTAATGCATGGAATAACTTTTCCTAATACTGTTATTTCTTCCCAGATTAATGCATTATTTAAGAGCCTTTATGTTTTTCAACATTATAGCCTAGTAGACGCTAGGAAAGTTGGCCTAGAAATTCATAAAAATATGATATTGTGGTTTGAGTCTATTTTTTTTTTGCTCGCCAGTTTATGTGAATGTTAATTGAATTCGTCGAGTTTCAAAGGTTATACTGCTGCAGTCTTCTCAAATATGACAACTACATCGCTACCTTACGCATAATCATTATTATTCTAATCTTCATGAATATACCGAAACCAGTCAGATTTCTATGAAAATCGTAACAAAACACAGAAAGAAAGTAAGTTTGTTACACAAGTCTTCTTTTTGAATCGTTATAGACTGTTCAAGCTAAACTGGGCACTTTTGAAAGCCCTGCTTAGTATCTACTTGTATGCACGTTGTGTATTCTTCCGCCTTATGTAAGATTAACATTGTCATGAGCCTCATCACTTTATTCATTAGTCGGTCAAGTGAAACTGTGGAATTATTAGAAAAGTAAATATTTTACAAATCTGCTCATTTTTACACTTGGGCGCATTAAAAAAAACAGAGAGCGAAACAAATTATTTAAATTATCAGAAATTATTACCTAACACTTTTTAATCAACGTTAAAATGCAGAACTACTTCCCATTCGTCGTTACCAACTTTGCTGGGCACATGTCACTCAGGGCGTCCGTGAAAATATATATGTAGGTAGGAGCAGTATCTTTTTTCTACGGTTGATTTCAAAAGTACTCACTTTACCGTGAACAGCCTTTATATACCCCCTAAGAAGGATATAACTCAATAGTCACAAGTAGGGCTGATCAGGAAGGACAATCAAGGGGCTAGTAAATAATCTCCAATTAACAAGTCTAGAGGATATTTACTGAAATCAAATAACAATAATATACAATGTGATGTAGCTGGAAGGGTTAGGGGTCAAGGTAGGGTTATGGATAATAAAGTAAAGGGCGGACAAGGTTGAGAGGGTTCGGACTTGCTCTCTCTCACCCTAGCGTGAAGAGACTTACACCCTATCACCGGTCGGTGATCGCTGACCCGGGAGGACGGCTGCCAATTGACACTCCGGCCCTCAGCTGCCATGTCGAACCACACTTCCCGACCACATTCACCGATGTCCTCAATTCCCATTGGCTTACAGAAGAGGACTGCAGCTGGACAGAAGAATGGTGATGGAGAACAAGGAAATGTACATGCTGTGGAACGTATTCGCCAATAAAGTTGGGAAAAGGCTTGAAGAATTTCACCGATGGCAGCTCGAGCGTGAGGGAGAGTGCTCGTGTAAAGGCTTTATGTTAAAAGTCAGAGCACTTCTGATTGGATAGGAGGACAGGTTTTCACTGAGAAAACCGGCTACGGCCTTGTTAGACAGCAAGGATGGCACAAGGCACAGAAGATTGAAGACCAACTGCCTTACTTATCCGAGTACAGATTGCTGTGACCTGTTCTGTAGTCGAATCAGGACACGCAAGGAAGGGGGAATGTTCGTAACCAGAGGATAAAGCACTATCAGATTCACTATACTTTATTGCAAATACTAGATCTGCTACAAGAAGTACATATAGCCCTTGGCTATTACAACAATGTCACTCGTCTCATTAAATGACTTTACTACCAGACCAAGCTACGGTAATTAAACATTAACAATAACAACTGAAGAGTGCTCTTGGCTCGATGAGCATTAATTATTTAATCCGAAGACCCTAATCCGGCAAGAACTAAGGCGCCCTACTTGGGTTATAATCACCCTTTTAATCTGGTCGGCGTCGTCGTGTCGAGACTCTCTCGACAATGGTAGAGTGAAGAGTCAACGTCGTGGCCACGGCCCTGTGGCCCACGGCGATGGCGTATTGCTGGTCCCTCCGGAGCAAGATGGCCGCCGTCCCCACCTTATATACTACCCCGCCCAGCCTCATGACCTTCCTCGGCGGGGCTGGCTCGTCGTGGCTGCACCGTCCCAGGTGCCGAGCCCCAGCTAATATGGCTTGCACCAAGATGCAGTGCGGGAGGATGGAGGGTGTGCCGGCCTTCGGGCAGTGAAAACCTGGCTCTCCCTGGTAGACTGGGCGGAGTTGCCGACGTATATGCTGACGGAATTGCAGTAATACTGTCCTCCGTTGCGACACTGTCTGCGTTGTCTGCAAGTATTGTTTTAATAACAACAGTTAAAGGCTATTCACGATAAAATGAGCATTTTTGAAATCAACCTTTAAAAAAAAGGCACTGCTCATACCTGCATATATTTTAACGGGCCCACTGAGTGACATGCGCCCAGTAAAGTTGGTAACGATTGATGGAAAATAGTTCAATACCTTAACGTCAAATGAAAAACGTTAGGTAACATTTGTGGTAAATTTAATTATTTTTATCGCTTTCTATTTTTTTTAATTCATCGAAGTGTAAAAATGACCATACTTTTAAAGTATTAATTTTTGTAATAATTCCACAGTTTCACTTGACCGACGTATGAATAGTGTTGAAGCTCATGGCAGTGTAAATATTACATAAGGCGGAAGAATACTGAACGTGCATACGTGCATACAAGTATATACTAAGCAGGGCTTTCAGAAGTGCTCATTTTGCCGTGAACAACCTATAGCTAGAGCCACGAGTATTTCGCGGATTGAGTTGGCAGAAAGCTAGCCTGGACAACCCTTAGTACACTCGAGATATTATCGTTTGCTTATTGGTTGGTGTGATCAAGTGAGTCTCTGTACAGGACTGTTCAATACTCACTCACACTACCGCTTCCTGCATATTACTGGCTCGTAGTTGAACGGGGCGTGTCTAAACAACTGTCGTCCAGTCACAACAGTAGGAGAAAAGAACAAGTGTTTGGAGTCCATCTCGCCTCCGAATGAATTCGCGAAATACTCATGGCTCTACCTATAGCCGCATTCCACCCCCTTGCCTCGCCTCGCCTCGCCTCTTGTGCCGTAATCGTAACAAAATGCAATGTAAAAATGATGAGGAAATATTCCAGACATATCACGTACTTTGACAGGGCCCGGCATAAAACACCTCCAACATTTTAAAGGGTGCTAAGGTAACGGTGCTAGAAAATAATCACAATGCCAACTTCAGCATTTTATTCCACCTAACCACTATCCGTCACATGAAAATGATCAGCTGCTTTGGTTATGAATAGGGGTAGTGAAATTTCGCGAAAAGATTTCAGGACAAGTTATATTTTAAAACACTGCAGGGTCGTTTACCTATCTTGATTCGCTAAATTCCTTTTTGGTACGTGCTAACTATCTGCAGACGAATCACGTAGCATACGTGCCGATGTTGCCGAATTATGAGTGGACATGTCAAATACGAAAACGCGTTCTCAAGCAGACAGCAACCAATGGCAATAGACAAAACTGCTGCTGGGTGCTTATAGTATTGAAGTCTACCATGTTCTCATATATTTTCGCGAAAAATCACTAGATCTAGTTACGAAGACTTACCAGTACTCCGCCTCCTCTGACGGCGAGCAAGTAACTGGCGGGCAGCGTGTCTGCTCGACCCGACATCAGTTCCAGCACTGCGCGGCGCCGCCCCTCCCCCGGGCACATCCCCAATGGATCCAACCCTTCCTCGCAGTTGACAGTCGCCATGGAACCCTCTGACGCGGCGGCATACGTAATCGAGAATTTCGAACTGACTGATTTTACATTTGCGGTAATTTTCCCGCCGTGTGTTCTCCCATGTTCCTCCACACCCGACAACACTATGCCTGGACTATAAATGAGGGTGCTGCTACCCCAGATGAGACACGCGACAGGGGAACAACACACGGCACACTCACATCTATAATGTGAAAGGGAAACAGGCAGAAGGCATTTTCCTGCCATGTTTTGATAAAGATTTTAATGGGCGCATTTAAATTTTAAATACAGGGTAAAACACAAGTTGGGGTATTTATATGCAAGTTAAGTAAAAATCCCGATTTTGTGATGTTATTTTGAGACGTGATTTTTGTACACAATTTTGATATGTATTTTTTCTGGAAATGTAATGAATTGCAAAGTTTTTATACTCACGTACCACTATTGGCACATTTTGTATTTTGGAAGCCTGTTTCAGGCATAAATGTATTTAACAAGTTTATATATACATTTTTGTATAAATAATTTTCTCTGGGGGGTTATATAAAATGAGAGAAGATTAAGCCCAATACAAATAAACTAAATATAGTTGTGTTTTGTTCATTTCTCACCATTTTGTGGGTAAAAACTATCAGTATAGCATTATGTCTACCATAATGATGTTTTCTGCAAATATTATGTAATGAACGCCTTTAACATTTCGAAATCTCTAGATGGGCAAAATTGTCCTGTTTTACAATATGTAGCCTGTCTGGCGAGAGAAAAGTTACAGTGTAATGTAAATCTGATAGGAGACGTTAATTATAATATTATTATCGGCTCGATAAAATTCTTTAGGTTGACGCTTTTGTGTTCGTCAAGCTACTTTAATATGCTATTATTAAAGACCTGGAAAATTCGTGTTTTTATTTGGGGACAAGTTAAACTTCAAACATGTGTACCTTTGCAATAAGTTTCACATTGGACAATACGTTATTTGACACACCCTGGGTAACTCTCCACTAATAAATAAACGCTTCACAATTTTGCACCCCCCCCCCCCCAGTCTCATGCAGGTCAGTAAGAAAGGGCGTAACTTCACTTGTATGCAGCAGCCAATGGAGAAACGACGCCGGCTCCGGTATAAACAGTACTGTGAAGTTCAGCTTGATGCCAAATAATAACGCGAATTTTGCATGTCTCTAGCTATTATAATATCTACTAATGTGTGTAGTTTTTTTTTTTTAACCGAAACCTTGGCACCGTGCGTAATTTCGAGCAAGACGGAAGAACCCACAGTGCGCATTAAAATCATATTTTAGATTATATGAAACCTAACGTACTTCTTTACCAAGTAAGAAGTTGTGGGTCAGTTCCAACCTTAAGCAATGTATGAATAGAGGAACGTCAGATTTCATTTTCCTTTACAATGCATTTTCTGGGACCACCCATTCACTTAGACGTTGGTCTTTTTGTTACCACGGGATGTTTTCATAACCTTAATTTTTTTGCTCCAACTCTGAAAAATTACGCAATAATGTTTTTTATGCTTTTACAGCATTTAATATTTTGCTAATGGTACATAATGACTCCTCGCTGTGTCGTTTGGCTTAGAAACGGATTTTCGCAAATGGCAATCATGCCGGACGTCGCCGCTGGTCGCCGGGTTTTCTCGGCGATCTTCCGCTTGCTCCACCCTTGCATTATGGTGCTGCTCCAAGTTCACCTCGCTTGACCCTCATCGGCTCTCAAGACCACAATGTTACGATCCACTCAAATCTCTTCACTCTACTTCACTCTGCCCATCCTAATAGTTCTAGGCTGTTCACGATAACGTAAGGACTTTTGAGGCCCTAGTTACTTTTTCCTTTCAGCGATTTTATATCCTTTAATCACCTGTTAAAAAAAAATATTGTCATCTAAGTAATAAACACAGTGTGCAGATTTCACTTCACCCGGAATTTTACGTCTAAGGCTTAAATGCGATATATTTATTGATTATTGTTTTAAATAAAAAGGCTTTCAAAAGTGCTCACTTTACCGTAAACAGCCTATAGTTAACTGATGTCTTATTACGTGTAAGCGGTCTGGAAAAAAATCGCATTTATTTATCAATGCAGGTTTTCTAAAACAATAACGTAAGCTGTTTATAACAAAAAAATATGCGACGAAACAGGATACCGAAATTGGCCATATTTTAATCAGTACAAACAATATCAAGTAAAATTGTTTATTTTTTATTTTAGCATTTAAACAAAATCCTAACACTGAATTTAAGATTTGAGACAATTTTCTTGCGCTTCGTGTAAATTCTTTGGCAACTACTTCAAGTCTCCCCCCCCCCCCTTTTTTTTCTTCACGTAAACGTAAAAATCTTTCAATTTGCAGTTTGTAAATTAGCGTAATTTTATAGCATTTTCGACGTTCGTATCAGAAGTTATTCCGAAATTAACGTGGGCCCGGATGCAAGAGGGAAAAGGGATGTGTATGGCAAATTCCCCGAGAGCCATAAAAATGTTCGGTCGGATGGGAAATGCATGTTTCTTGCTGATAACTATGGACGCGGGGTTGAAAGCCTTCTTCGCCGTCTTCATCAAGCTGCTCTCGCTTTATGGGGTTCGGCTGTGCTCCCGGTATAATGTCCTCCTGGATGGCCACGCTTTATGTTCCCGGGATTAATTGCTTTGTACGTCACACTTCATATAGCGCTTAAAGCTTAATGGCCAGTGGAAGCATTTATAAAGGATCGATCAAGTGGCAGGAGATAATACTACTCTACGCACACCTGGGACGAAAAATTTTCCTTCCTAGCAAAGGGACTGCCCGAAGATCGCAATAACTGTTGCCCAGATCATTGTTTTATGTCACTAGTCGTGTGTATTTTACGGTACACCACACCCACACACGTGCCCATATAAAATAGCATTGTTCCATGCGTTTAAAATAACCGCTGGATTTTGAGGAAGTATCAAAATATTAACTTGCTCGACTTGGAATTACGTTAAATTAAACTTCAAGAGTTTTCTTTTTAATGGGAACAAACATTTTAATTGAATGCAATTGATTTAAATTCATAAGTTTGCAGTATTAAAGACGAATTTCTCATTTCATGAACGTGAATTATATATGTATATAGCGATCAATTTTGAAAACAATTTTACATTCGCAGTGAATTGGGACCTAGGCGATTACGTATAAAATGTAGTGTTAGATGCGCGACAACAACTACGAGACGTGATGATTAGGGACCTGCAAAATTCGCGTTATTACTTGACGACAGAATATGCTTAAAAACGTTATACATTTCCATTGGTTTTATTACTGGGTTACAGCTTTCCTGGGACCTCCCGGACGTATTTGAACCAATAAGAAACAAATAACTGTGTCAGGGGCCAATTGCGTCCAAACAAGTCGAAAGGGGAAGTTACACCTGACCTCTGCGGAAGCCAATAAACAAATGGCCTTGACTCGAGTATACATAGGACGGCGAAGTTCATCGTGCAATCAGAAAATAAAGCGAATTTTGCAGGTCTCTAGTAATGGCTCGTACACACTGGACGATACAATACCCAACAATGCACGGGCCGATGTTTGGCAATAAAACGTAATGTTAAATAATGATATACTGAGAGAAAGGGGCTACGTATACATATATGTAAAGACTGTTCACGATAAAGTGAGCACTTTTGAAATCAACCTTAGAAAAAAGTCACTGCTCCTACCTGCATATGTTTTAACGGGCGCACTGAGTGACATGCGCCCAGTAAAGTTGGTAGCGATGGAGGGGAAAGTAGTTCCGTATATTAACGTCAAACAGAAAGTGTTAGGTAACCATTTATGATCAGTAAAATTATTCCTCTCGCTTTCTGTATTTAGTAATGCCGTGAAGTGTAAAAATGAGCGAATTTATGCAAAATATAATTTTCTAATAATTTCACAGTTTCACTTGGCGGACGCATGGATAAAGTGATGAGGCCCATGGCAATTTGATTTTACATTAGGTGGAAGAATACACTACGTGCATCCAATTAGATGCTCACTTTACCGTGAACAGGCTGTATATGAGGGTGACATTGTGACAGCTGTGGCACGTGTAACGGGTATTCTGGGTAGAGTGTCTACCCTAGCTGCGCAGTCCAGGTAATCCAAATTGGGTGCTAGATTGGCGTGATTATTGCAAATCAGATTCTTGCCCCTTTAACTCCTTGGTAATTCAAAACAGTGTGAAATCTGGAAATTTCATCCTCTGTAGTGACACTTAGGGGCAGCATGTTGAGTTACTATATCCGGCCCCGTCCAGACTGTAAGTAGGGGCTGCCCAAGAACTTGGTCTTACAATTCTGACGTAACGTGTACCATTTGTACACTTCCCGTCAGAATACATGAGCGACGGAAAAAAGTTAAAGTCCCCTTCGGCAATCCTCGGCTTTTGACAAGATGTATACCATTGGCTCTTAGGTAACCAGCGATCCCAACTACTATCCGGCCAATCGTTCAGGGTTTTAACTGCTCCAAGAATCTCTTTAGCTTCTATTGGAGCATCATCCTGACATCGGTTTCTCCAAGTGAATATAACGCATTTATTTGGATGAAGCAACTCGTCCTGCGATTTATTAAGTTAATGTAAAAACCCAATATCTCACATAAACTCCTCACTGGAAGTCCGTGTCTCATGCGCAAACAGGTAACACTTAGTGGAACAAACAGTCAATAATAAAGGCGAGCTGAGCTACAGTGTTGTGCAACATAGCTTGTCCTGAAATATTTTAGCGGAAATACCTCACATGAGCTCCACACTAAACGTTCGCGAGTCATGCAAGCAGCCAGCGGAAAGAAAACCAGTCGTAAAGGCGTGTTAAACGACAGTGTTGTGCAAACATAGCTTGTCCTGGAATATTTTAGTGGAATTACCTCACACGAGCTCCACACTAAACGTTCGCGAGTCGTGCAAGGTAACACGTAGCGGAAATAAAACCAATCATAAAGGCGAGCTGAGCTACAGTGTTGTGCAATATAGCGTGTCTCGAGTTATGTACGCGACATTCGATGCTTCAAACAATGAAACAGTAAACGTATGTGAAATGTCTGTAATTACAGATAACTGTAAAAGAGAAATGCATAATTGCTCTGTAAATAATTAAATAAACCCTATTCTATGTGAGACGTTAAGTAGTTATTATATTTGTCTTTTATTATCGATACACAGAAATGAATTTCCTGCTGTCTTACGCATTTGCGAAAACCGAATATCACACTTTAGCGTAATATATGGCTATATTCATCAGTAAATAAAGCCACTAAACATTAACGAAAAAATTGGAGCATGTTGTAGATGTAATTATTGTATGCGCACATCAAGAATGTTTCTCTTGAAACTAGCTGCTGCCTGCATGAAAAGCCACGTCCTATCTAACCGGGCCTATTTCTACGCTGCCAAATCAAATCCTTACGTAGGTTTCTCATTATCTACTGTAGCCGGCAGACGTCTGTGCATGTCTGAGTGGGCGGAGCGTGTTAAACAGATCAAAAGGAGGGAGGGGGAGGGTGGAAGAGATGCTCACGCAGGTCTGGCCGTACTATCGGCTATTCCACAAACATCAGTTACGGCGGGCTCAGGTATATGTAAGGCAATATAGAACGAAGGACGTTCGCAGAGGTACCGAAAATGTATCCTCAGTGTTAAAAATTGCACTTGAACATTTTATTTATATAAAATAACATACAAAAAAATACTACTGGAATACTACTAAGTTTTTAACGCTCGGTGCAATTCCGCATGAATGAATGTATACGTATAGCTTTTCAAAGTATATCAAAACAGTAGTCTCAGGCCAGTGCTTTACTATTGAAACTATAGAAAATGTCATATCTTTATTAGCATAACGTTGCGAAAATGAGTGTTTTTAGTCATAGTGGACTGACCTTCACTATAAAGAATGCATACACACAGTGTCTATAAAACAAGAAATAAAATAATAACATTACGATATACAGCAAAATGTTAATTTACTTCACAAATTCCACCCAATTTATCTGCGTGTAAACATTCTTGTCGTGCTAAATGGTAGTTTATGTGAAATTGTGGTCTACATACACCAAGTTGTTAAAATTTAAAAGCTCACGAAAATCACAGTAAACATTTAGAGTTTATATAAAAAGGTGTTATGTATCTTGTCAGTTTATGTATTTTTTTCTAGAATTCCGATTCACGTGCAAAATTAATGTCACCTGTAAGGATGTTTTTTCAAAAAATGCTGGCTTCAGCAGACGGTCTAACCAATATAAAAATATTTCTGTTGCATTTATGATTCAGTTATTCGTACTAACTTAACAGACCGTAATATATGTTTGTCTATAATTTATGCCAGTAAATGTTATTCCAAATGCAATGTTCATTAAGAGAAAATATTTTCTCGATTATGAAATGAAGATTGTACAAATGTGTAATCCTATTTGAAATTCATTAAAAACTAAAACATTAATTGTTTATATGCCTGTCAAATTACTACACAAACAGATTCAGAACTAACGCTATCGTAGACTATAGCAATAAGTAACTTAGTTTGTTGAAGTTAAGGCCACGCGTATTTGCTCAAGAAGTTGTAGGTTCGATTTCTAGTTGGAACGTATTTATTTTATTATAATATAAAACATAATAATCTTTGTATTATATTTGTGGTATGAATAAATATATGTTTGAAAGTATGTTATATATGAATTTAGATACTCTATTTACAAATGCGACTGAAATGCAAGCTTGACTGTAATATTAAATATATATATGTTGCAAGTCCACTTAGCAGATTTATTTATTTATTACAAGAAAAGGCTAGTATTCTTTTGGTTACTAGTTTTCAAGGTTTTACTTGTAAAAGTAACATAAAATGCACACACAATTCCATACTTACAGCACTGATGTTTTTAATTCCGTGACAACTTTTTTCTCGTAGTTCTCCTATTGGAAGTGACATTTCCCATGAAAGGTTAAATCCTACGGACAAGCATAAATCACACCCTTGCTCTACCCGGGATTCGAAACCGGAACTACTCACACTCAACACTCAACCGACCGCGTCACAGAGGGCAGACAATAGGTCAGCCAGAACACTGTCAGTAGTAATGAGAACTTATTCTAAGTGAACAAAAAGCAGTTTATTTCATCGGAGGTAATTTACAAATTACAATTTAAGTAATATATTAATTACTCGTTCCACATTGTACCTATAATTCACTTCCACGTTAATTGGTATTCGCTTGAATATATTTGCGCTCAATCAAATGCAGAAACTGCAGGCAAAGTTTTGAACATTGTTTTAAAACATTCATAGTTTAGTTTAACCTTCATACATAACTCTTTTCTTTGGAATAAAAAAATTTAGAATAAAAATACATATTTATTCTTTTCTCAGTTCTATTTTGTGTTATTGTCTAGCAGTGATTGTACTAAATATTACTTTATCATTTAATATAACATTATTATATTTTAAGAAATAAAATTTATTATTCATTGTTAGAATAAATTAATTCGCTGCTCTGTATTGTGATTGATGATTTCGACAAAAGAGACAATTAAAGAATTCTATGTCATCAAAAATATCGTGTCAACAACTATGGATGTGTTACAAAATTACATTCGGCACTGACTTGATAAATGACAGCTATGTACGACTTTATGTGTTATTATTTGCATATTTTGGATTTTTTTTTAGAAGTAAAATTTCTATGCTGTAAAATGTGTTCAAGTTAGCTTAGTATTATGCTGTATCAAGCCTTTCAATGTGTGCCAATTTTATAAATAAATGTTGTCTTGAGTAATGCATTCCCGTTGAGATATTTCGTACCTTCAGGTCAAATATTTAAATCCTCCACTCACCCCCATTTTAATGGTGAAATGTATTACGAAAATGTGGAAAAGAAACAAGTAATCTGTCGAAGGATCAAACCACAGAAAGTATTCCACCTCCATCGTTGTTACTTTTATATAACGTGATTTTAATTCGATACTGTTTAATATTTGAACATAAAAATTGCACTCAATAACAGGACAGCAATTGTATTATATCGGAAAATACACGCAGATGGTAAAGAAATCCTCCAGCACACACTGTCACAAGAGCACTGCTACCTGTTGTCGCCAGTAAAAAGTCTCCGTGTCCGGTTTTGCATTCACTGTTACTCAAGACAAAATACCAAATGGTTTTTTGTACGCGTGAATACTGCCAGGGCCGGTCACTTATTTTTAACATGGCGACGACATGAACGTTTTGCTTACTATTCTCTAAGCACAGAACCGTGTAACCAAGGAACGAAAAAAAAAAGATGGGGGGGGGGGGGGGGGGGGTTCATACAATTTTGAAATATTGCACGTGTACTAGTGAATGTTATCGGAAATGTGAAAATTTGACACAAATAACACAGCATGTTGTAAATAAACCATCAAATGAAATGAGACTTTATCAGTGCTTTAAAGTAAACATGTTATATATTACAAAATATCTGGAATAAATAGTTTCTGGACCGATATTGGTACGTTAAATATGGTTTAGCATAAAACAGTACAGGCATTATTAAAGCAAATTCAGCTTAACTTTATTTTTATCATTGATAAATTGGGTACTCATATGCGCAAATATACTGTCGCTTAGGGTTTAATTGTGTGCATATTCTCAAGCATTAAAATATCGACTAAATAAGTCAAAACATTTTCTATAGAACGCTTTATTCCCTTCATTTATGCTCTATACAATTTCCCATGCAGAAAAATATGACAGCTGTTTGTTAAAAACTAGATTAAATATTTTGATCGGCAGCCAATTTGCAATTAAATATATTGTAAAACTATGAGGCTTGAGGACATTTCGCTTATCTTCTGACAGCGTTGACAAGTTCAAGTGCCAGATTACAAAAATGTATACGCTAGCTCACTTACTCGTCCAAAATGTGCATATTTTCTTCGCTTTATACGATAACTTCTACAAAGCACAGCCCTCTAAGAAACTGGAGAGCGGGGGTTGAAGGAACTGTCTGTGGCCTTCTACGATACTGTAGCCTAGACATAATGATGTGAGCTGCAGGGTTCGTTTCGCTGCTGCATGCAATTCCTTCCTGAAACGCCACCTCCTCGCTCGCTTAACACAGCAGTTATGCTCAGGAGAAATCTGTATATTTGACTACTATGGCTATACTAGGCAATCCCACGGCCATTTTCACGCTTTCGTGCGCTGTAAGTGAACTTAAAACATTTTTAACATGCATACCAGTCCAAAATTTCAACCAGGTCAGTTTGCACTATCTGCGTTCAAACATTTGACATAAAATGGCATTACAACATTTAACATAGAGGTATTCAAGAAAGCAAGATTATTTGCCTTTCTTGCTGACTTAACAAAGCACTAAAATTGAAGTAAATTAACTTTAATACGGAGGCTCACGTTTCTCTTGTCGCTTTTGCAATAGGGTAAGAAAAGTTATTCTTCTGGGAATACCAGCTCGTCAAAAAAAAGGATGTGTATTTTTAAAGTTTTTAATGGCTTGTAGGTGCTGTGGTGTTTTAACTGTCAGACTACTCGCCTCGCAACACGATAAACCGGGGTCAAATCGCCTTATTCGAGGTCATAAGTTGCAGCTAAAGACATAAATTTGGCTGCGATAACTTCAATGGATTGAAAGGGCATACAACTATACAACTATACATACAAGAATTCTAAAGCATGTACGTTTTCTCTAGTTTTTGTTTTTAAAGTCATTCAAGGCGATGGGGCTACAGTTCAGGTCTCCTGCATCTAATAGGTTGTAGTTGTTAGTAATGTAATATTTTTGTTGACTTTTATGTCTTTTTCTCAAGTTTTTGTTTTCAAGGTCATTCATGGTTATGGGGTCAAGGTTAAGGCAGTCTGAACCTAATATGATGGCAGTAGTCTGTGCTGTAATATGCTTGATGACTTTAATGTATTTTATTCCGAGTTTTTGTTTTCAAGGTCATTTAAGGTCTTAATGTCAAGGTCAAGGTAGTTGCATAAAATATGGTGGTAGTAGGTAGTATTGTAATGTGCTTGCTGACTTTTATGTATTTTTCTCTAGTTTTCGTTTTCAAGGTAATTTAAGATCACGAGGTCACAGTCAGGTCACCTGCATTTAATATGGCGGTAGTAGTTAGTTGTAATATGCTTGTTGACTTTTATGTATTTCTTCTCGAGATTTTGTTTTCAAGATCATTCAAGGTCATGGGGTCAAGGACGATGGTACTATATCCAGTATGGCATGTGGCAGTTTGTAATGAATTATGCTTGTTGACTTTTACGTATTTTTTCTCAAGTCTTGGTTTTCAAGTTCATTCAAGGTCATGGGTTTGAGGCCATGGTTACCTGCATCCAACATGGCTGACAGGTGATATCTACCACGATGGTAGTCACCTACCTATATCGTGGTCGCCTACCAAGATGGTGGCTGCCTACCAAGATGGCGGTCGCCTACCAACATGGTGGCCACCTACCAAGTTGGTCGTCCCTTGCACCTACCAAGATGATGGATGTGTATGGATGTGGGGTGACCTCTGGGAAGTTCATTTGTAAATACACATTTAAAGGATTTTTAATAATTACTTAATTAATTTTTAATAATATTTTATAGATTTTTTAATGATTTTGAATACATTTTTAATAATTCATTTCATATTAACTAAATTTTTTCAAAGCTTTATAAATAACTTTTTAATAAATTGTTGATGATACATTTTCAACAATTTCTAAAAAAAGGTTTTTAAATATTTTTAAAATAATTTTTTAGTACATTTAATTATATACTTTTCTAATTTTGAAATTTTGTTGTTGGAATTTTGTCAAATTTTTTTACTTTTTGGATTTTTCGGGCCAAATGTCAAATGTCAAAGGCAAATGTCCTAGTGCTGCTCTCCTGACCCTGGAGTCTTTGATCCCGGTCACCGGGGTCGTTGATCCTTGACCCTGGGTCGCTTATCCGTATCACTGCTCTACCCAGGGTCACTGATTTGCCTGGGAAAATGGGATTTTTTTTAGGGGAAAAAGGGACATTTTTACTGAAAATCTACATGTTTAGGGACATTTAGTCAATTTTGAGGAAAACATGGAAATTTTGAGGGAAAAAAGAGAAATTCCAACATGGTGGCAGGCGGTTCCTCCGCTCCTATCCCCCCTCCCTTTGCGCCAAAGTAATTATTATATACTACTCACAACATTACAAATTTAATTGTTATTGTGACTTTATTAATTTTCCGACATGCACTACCAAACCTAATAAACGATAATAAAGGGTTAGAAAGTAGAACAAATTGGTGATAAATCATTAAATATTGTTAAACAACCCCTGCGAAATGGAACTTGTGTGGGTCAGGACGGACCTTCCTGTACGACATTTTGGAACTCTTGCTCAGTAACTTTTCATTAGACTGCATGTCATATTACTAATCTTTAAAACGTACCTCCATTCTCCCAACCCTTTACGTCTCTATAACCTCTACGATTTTGGTAGGTATGAGGTGAAAGTGCGGGGACTTTAAAGTCAGATGTTGGTAGATGTGTTTTAAAGAAAATGCAAATGTTTTTTCTCTATTTGTGTACCTATTTCTTACAGGCACTGAATACGGCCTTCCAACGGTTAAATTTTCGGCTTTTGGTCAACCAATTTGGACTCAAACTTAGAAACTGCAATACCTTATCCCGCGAGGAAGGTAATTCTTAAAAGAAACATTCATTTAGAAAAATATCTATATGCGTGAATGTTTTGTGTGTAAGACAGTCCAAGATGACGCAAGTATCAAATTGGTATATCTTTTGCTTATTTTGTAATTGTGGGACTGACAACGATTTATATATATATATATATATATATACATATATTATATAATGTTTACGAATTATGTTTGTGATCATAATGTGAAATATTACGAAACAAATGGTAGTTGTGTACGTCACAATGTTTAGTATTCACATAACTTGGCGCGAAACATTGAGAGACCAATTGCTAGAAAGCACGCTTACACATGTATCCACCAATCAGTTAGGTGCCTGGTCGGTGTGGTGTCTGTCAGCCACCAAGTATTTCAATTTGGGTTACTTACCATTACTAGAACGAATCGCCAATGGAGGCAGTTTGGTGAGAAACCACATCATGACAATGACAGAACACGTCGAGTTGAACTGTCCAGCTGAGATGCAACGGTACTATAGGCTGTTCGTGCCTAAGTGAACTCTTAACATTTTTTGTAATGGTGCTATAACACACACATGAAATATGCAAGCAATTTTATTTATACTTCAGTTCGTGTATAAATGAAAATAAAAACTGAGTTACGTATTAATACGTAATATTTATTGATATTTGGGTGCATACGTCCATATATAAAATGCGAGAGGCATCAAAAAGTGCTCACATTAATGCGTATAGTTTCCTTCGAAATATATCTAGTAGCTTGCTGCATGTATTCTATATGTTATTATGTTTTAAAAGTTGAATATTTCTAGTATTTTTAAATAACCATAGATCTTTCAAGAGACTATAATCACTCCCGCAGATAATACTGTAGTAAATTCGTGTTATAACACTTTAATAATCAATAACTATTTACTGTAATCCAAATTTGGTTAAGACATGTCTGTGCATGTAAATAGGCCTTTACTTTATGAACGGAACAAAACAGGAACAGGAAAACTGCGCGGAATATTTTGAGGACAAGCTAAACTTTACACACTTATAGACCTAATTTACCTTTGCATTGGATTGCAGTTAACAAGGCTCACTCAGGAATGTGCGAAGTAAATACGAAGCTGGCAAGGAAAGACGTTTGGGATCACGTGCTGTATGTTTTAGAGTAATACTGGCCACTTACTGGAGAAACAAACAGTGAATATACGGTAGTTGATCGCGTATTCATTGGACTGTAGACTACAGGCCATTCATTTCGAGACATTCCATGGTCTCTAATTATCATACATATGAACATTATCCCATATTATGTATTATTTAATGATTTTATTGATTATCACTTTATGTTTTCAATGATCTCGTGTGCAAGGGGAATTATAACGTAACACCTCCTTTCATATTTACAATTATGAATGATTAGGAAGAAATTTTTTCCAGTGGTCCAATGTGGTCTCTTCAAATTTATAATTCACTATTTGTTTCTCAGATCTGATACAGGCTAGTTCACAATCCCGAAGGTTTCGCCACTAATTTACTTTAACTGCGTTATATATAATGTGTTGGAATATATTTGGACAAAACTGAGCTCACAGAACTATTATTCGTGTTTTGTATCCTTTTTCCTCCAAAGCCATGTTTCCTGCAGCAGTTAGCCACGGCCACTCTGCAGCACGCGCCTGTGACTTGGGAGGGGGCAGCCTGTCCATCACACCCGTAGTGGGACTTAGAAATATTTTCAGCTACACGAGATCGCTCGTTTTTTGTGACGATAAGTGTACATCCAGCAACACCGCAGCCTGGTAGCAAGATGCTTGTGGACAGAACAGACACATACACGAACAGGAACACTATGTGAAAAACTTGCTGCTACTACTACGAAATGACAACAATGGGCGACTGTGTTTGAAAAAAATATCAGGAAGTTTAATTATGCTCTGAATTACTTGACTTCCCAGAGAAACTAAATAATTCATCCAGATGGTAATACTAACTAGCATATTATCTGTGGCTCCAAAAATGTTAACCATACAATTAAAATATTTCTGCTTGGGGTAGTGGTCTTTTAAGCACTAGTGCCTTCGTGAGAACGTTCCAAAATCACGCCAAAATTCTTTAATATTCCTGCAAAAATAATTAATTGAAATAAAACGTTTGCAATTAGCTAATGACAGAGGAGGGTTTCAGTTCAGGTTTGCCGTAGCAAATGTCGGAAAAGTCGTGTAAGCCTACTTACGAAAAACAACACGGCGGCGTGTAAAATGTTCTTGAAGGTCGTGTTAACGGTTTTAGGTGAAAAACTTTATTTGGAATTTCTTAGCTGGCTTTAGTGGTCAAACGTAGGATTTTGATTACCATGAAATTCCCGGTGGTCAGGTACGCCGACGGGGCATCTCTCTGGACGCGCAGCAGCCCTGGGTGACGCCTTCCCTATATGTAAGCACAGGACTTACGGTGCTATAGGCTGTTCACGGTAACGTTAGCACTTTAGAGGCCGTAGTGATTTTCTTCTTTCCGTCATATTTTATATATTAACTACATTTCTAAAGAAATATTGCCTTGTAAGTAATAAAGATGGTGTCTTTATTCCACTGCACTCGGAAGTTTTCTTCTAAGGTTAAAATAAAACACATTTTCCGACCATTATTCCAAATTAGAGGGCTTTCAAAAGTGCTCACTTTAACGTGAACAGCTTATAACATTCAGTTCAATGGCACTTTAACGGACGTCTCACAAGTTCTAGCTAACCTCTCTGAAAGCTACGCGGAGGGAGCTAATACAGGCCTACGCATTGCTTTAAAACACCTCGCGTCTTTGTCTCTAGTAGACGGCCTTCAGTTTCAGGGGTGCGAACTCGGATTTCCCTACGAAAAATTTTAATTTACCACCTGGTGCACAGCCCACCCGGGCTGGCTGCCTGACGTCGCATAACAAGATGTCCGTCTTTCTCCCGTGAAAACTTAACTTAAGGACGTTCTTCGAAAACTCACCAATCACGAGGGTTGCAATTTTAATCTTTCTGTATTGCCACTTAAAACTTTCCCAAAATTCAAAAATGCATAGTCATATGGCTTTGAAAGCACACGTACGCAAAGTAAAAATTGAAAGACATAAATAAATATGCGGACTAAAAAAAATTATGTTACAAAACAAAATAAATATTACGGCCTCTGTTTCAAAACAAATAAATAAATCTAGCTACAAAATAAAATTTGTCACGTGAAATTGGGCTTGTTAAACGTAAATATTACGTATTAATAATTATTCATTCTTCTAACCCAAAAAGTGCCTATTACAAGTACTACGAAACAAAAGGCTTTTCTGTCTTTCTTAGCGGAAAATTGCATGCAGTTGTACGACTGATTTTCATCTATACCTACATATTTGCAATGAATAACTATAAAATATTGTTATTAATGTGAGTTTCCAAGGCTACATACTTAAGACAAATCTTTGAGCTGATTGGAAGCGCTAATTAATGAAAGTGGTTTCTCTGACGTCAATAAAAATCTATTGGCTACTCGAATCCCTTGGTTTAATATTTTCGAATACTTTAAGCTGCTTTGTCTCTTATCGTAGTAATTAGAGAGTTTGTTGTTGCAAAACACTTGAACGTTCAACCAGGGACGTATTATTTTATTGATTGAAACCAGTTTAGAACCTAGAAAACTATTATGTTGATGACAGAGAAATTCGTCTGACCTCACCTGCATTTTAAAACAGGGTGTAAGTTACACATGTGACCAATAAGTATATCTCTCAGAGCCATAACTCTGCTCCTACTTCATTGCCTTACGTAGTAGGGACCTGTAGTTTTTCACATGTTTTTTTTTTTTTTGTTTCGATCTTTTCGTACTCTTTTAATATCTCGAGATACAGTTATTTCAAATACGGAATCAAATACAGAATATAAAATTTATTTCTCTTTATACGACAGTAGTATCAATTTTGTAAGTTTAAGTACTGAATTAAGCAAAAAATTATGACTCTTGTGTATTGAGCTCAACGCCTCCTGGTCGCCACGCATACAAGGTACGGCTATTGAGTAATATGAATGGTGAGAAAAATATGGTTTAGTGCCAGGCTCTAATAATGTACTATTTAAAATTTTTTTTCCTTAATACGTCAGTATTTCCTGAGAAAATGTCATTGATTATATTTCCTTTGCAACAGTAATCTTTAGAATTGATACTATGAAACGGAACTGCTGTGAAATTGATTCGTTATTCAAACTCCGTGGCTGCATGCATGGGACAGGCCAAGAAATATTTTAGGCGCGTCTCAACCACCTTTCGCAACATCGTTTTCAAACAAAAAATGTTTGCACTTCTTTGACAGAGCCACAGTGCTAAAAAAACATTTTTTTTGCAAACTTTTAAACACCACGAAAATCGCGAGTAAATTGATAGTTATATAAACTCAACCAAAATATTAAAACACAATCTCCTACTAATAAGCATATACTCCTACTTGCTCTCTTTTAGTATGGTCCTCCACTTCAAATGACACGAAGTGTAATTTGCTTAAAAATTGTACCGTGAAAGGTGGCTGTGACACGTCTGAAATCATTTAACATAGGAAATACAATTTTTTCTTATCCGGTATTGTACTAGGCGGCGCCCTGAATGGCGGATTCACAATCTATTCGTAACGTCCTTACGTATACTCACGTAGGCATACGTTTTCTGTTGGCGGACATTCAAAAAGAAAACGTAACTTTGCGAAGCAAGATTATTTTCTTTTTGGTTTTTGCAAGCTTTGAGTAAAACATGGTATAATTTAGAAGCAGTGGCCAAAGAAAACAGTATCTCGTGTATTGAAGGCTTTTACTTCATAGTTTTAGGTAACAGAATGAATTTATTATTAAATCGGGTGTTCTGATTGGTTGAGAGTTCAGGCCGTACGTACGTACGTTGAAGTTGAAAGTTTAGCTACCCTGATTCTGTATCCTGTGTACGTATTTATAGTCCAGCCATAGTTACTTCACACTTTTCTGCAGCCATTCTCAAGTTCCACTTCCACGATATTCCTCCGCCTCATGATAAAACAAAGCTTGAAAAATTACACCAGAAGGACAAAGCACCGCAGACGTGCGCACTCGGTGTAATACTATTTTGCATAATAACTATTTCTTAATAGGCATTACATACAAACCTATCTTCTCTTTGTCTTTATTCATATGAGTAATAGATTAAATATTGTAATTTATAAATGAATTATGAGTAAAATTACAATTGAATTAAAAATATAATACTTTCATGTTAACAGGAGTATAAAATACTTGTGATGTTGACATATTTAGGAAACAATCAAACACGCCATAAATGGTATAATTTTTCAAAGGTTTGATTCAAAAAGTGTGAAGAATTCACGAATATACTCTATACTCTATGTACGTAGGTACGTAAGCTAATGGCAAATATGAATGGGAGCTTGTATATATGCAGTGTTCAACTTTTATTCATACATACGTAGGTATGTACGTGTCCTACTTGGAGGTTGTGAATCCATCTTCACGCTGCGAAAAATTTGTTGTAATTTTTGCAGTGCTTAAAAAAAACAATCCTGGCAACAGTTTATCTGAGCAAAACCTTTGTAAAAATACAGAAATGTGATATAGTATATTCGCAATTTTTGCTTCGCCTTTTTTCAGTCGCGCCGTAAAAAAAAAAAACACATGTATGAAATGTTTGGCTGTTTTCTAAATGTGTCATATATCGCAAGCTTTTTATACTTGTGTTAACGTACAAGTCCTTTAATTTTAGTAATATTTTATTTACAAATTATAATATTACATTTATAATTACGTAATGAGTATAAAAGCCGGAAGAAAGTAAGTGCGTTGGTGATTCCCAGTAATAAATAGTTATCATGCATGATATTACTACACTGAGTGGGCATGAATGCGTGGGCGTTGCCCCATAGTGTAGTTTTTGTAAACCCGGTTGAGATTTATTCTAATCAGAATAGGAACAAAACGTGACTTCATATAGGAGAGTTTGGTGAAGGGGAAATTTCCACCGCTAGGTGCGCAGTGTTCCAAAACGTAACTTCAAATTAAAATTTTAAATAACGTGAATAATATACGAGATTTTAGCAAGTTGCGAAGTTATTTAATTTTTAGTTTATGATTTTTACAATTATCCTGTTTTAACGTACAGAATATAGACGACCTTGTATGTGCATTGGCGACACTAGCGCTTACCTACTGGCGAAAATTTTTGGTTGCCGAACTTTTAACACTGATCTTCCCAACCTGTGGCGGAAGAAGTTACCTTAGCTCGGTTAAGCTTATTTGTTCACATGAGGCGGAGGAGGAATATCCTGGAAGTATAACGGAAGCAGGGCTTCAGTAAAGTTGGTGTTGGCTGTTCACGGCAAACTGAGCACTTTTTAAAGCCCTGCTTCAGATCCACTTGTATGAACGTTGTGCATTCTTCCGCCTTACGTAAAGTTAACATTGCCACGGGCTTCATCACTTTATCCATGCGTCGGTCAAGTGAAACTGTGAAATCATTAGAAAAGTAAATATTTTACAAATCTCCTCTTTTTTACGCTTCGATGCGTTAAAAAAATACAAAGCGAAAGAAATCATTTAAGTTATTACAAATGGTTACCTGACCCTTTTTTAGTTCGACGTTAAGATACGGAACTGTTTTCCCCTCCATCGTTAATAACTTGACTGGGCGTACGTCACTCAGTGCGCCCGTTAAAATATATGCAGTCAAGGGCAGTGACATTTTCTAAGGTTGGTTTCAAAACCGCTCACTTTATCGTGAATAGCCGTTAGTAAAAGTGGATGGACTATACTTAGGCACAGGTGTTTTTCGCGAAAAGATTTCAAGACCAGTTGTACTCCAAAACACTTTTGTTAGTATGCACTTTCGTGGTTGGGTGATTTTAAATGTCACGTGCCTCAAGTGTCTGTCCACGAATCAACGACGTTCAGTACCGGAGTACTTTATTATGACGGGCCCAGTCAAATAGAAAGATGTCTTCTCACGTAGACACGTGGTTAATAACTAGGGATAGGAAAATTTCGTGAGTTCAATGACCTGCTGGCTAGACTCCACAGTCCTGTGTACACTCGAGACTCACATGTTTGTTCATTGGCTGCTGCCCACACAGTAGCTCGTGTTACTACACACCTGGCAGTATGTCACTCGCCACTCGTTTCCCTTCCTAGTCTGATATCGGCTCAGAGTCGTCCAGAGCGTGTCTAATGAATAAAGACCTGAAAAATTCGCGAGTTCAACGACCTACAGGCTAGACTCCACGGTCTTATGTGCAACCTTGCAGATGTCGATTGCCCATTGGTTACTTACTGCCACAGTGGATAACGACTATTGAGAGTTCATTTTGTTGTTTGTTTCTCATTGGCCCGGGGTTCATCAGGAGGTGTCAAACAACGCGTGGACCAATGGGAAATGTGACACAAATGTAAGCGTTTTCCAATTCTAGCTTGTCCCAAAATGAACCCGCGAGTTTTCCAGCTCTCTACTAATGAACTGTGATCCAATTGAAAAGGTAACTTCGATGTACACGCGTTTGATGTCTATCTTGTCCTGAAATGAATTCGCGGGATTCTCCTATCTCTATTAATAACCAAAGGAAGTGGTGGGCTGTGGACGTAGGGTATTGTAGTCTAGCATGGCCGCAAATGTTTTTATCGCGGAAAACTTGCTGTCCGTAAGAGTGCAGTGGGTGTACGGTGCTGTTGCAGGTGCAGTGATGGGCGGCCGCTGCTGGCAGAGCGGCGTGCATTTGGCCGTGCTGGTGCTGAGCTTGCTGACGGACGAGACGGGCAGGGTGACAACGGGCTTCAGCGTCGACGGCGTCACCTCGGCCCGGGAGAGACTGGACATGGCGCGCCACATACTCGCCGACGTGCCGCTCATCGACGGGTCAGCCTTCTCCACTCTATATCCGCGGCGAACGACACAAACCACACACAACTACAGTGAGTGAGCGAGTGAAGAGATTTGGCCGGCCCTTAAGAGCGGTGCCTTGAGAGCCGATGAGGGTGATTGAAGTGAGTATGGAGCAGCGTCGGAATGAATGAAGGGGCGGGGGAAATGGGAGATCCCCGAGAAAACCCGCGGACCAACGGCATCGTCCAACGCGATTCTCACTTTCAAAAATCCGGTGACCCGGCCGGGGATTGAACCTGGTTCGCCTTTGTGGGAGGCGAGGGTGCTAATCGCTCAGCCACCGTGGCCCCACATAACTAGAGACATGCAAAATTCGCGCCATTATTTGGCACTACGCAAGATTTCACCGCCCTATATACATTAATGTATGTGTCATTCGTTCATTGGCTTCTGCAAAAGCGAGGAGCCACAATCCGTTTGGACTAGGCGGACATGATTGAGCTATCTGGTCGTCACTTGCTTCCTATTGGTTCAAGGCAGCCCAGGACATGTCAAACCAGCTGTAGTCCAATGGCATGAGCAATGCAAACGCATATGTCTTTTATGTCTATTCTGTCTTTAAATGATAACGCGAACTTTGCAAATCCTACACATAACTTAGAACAATCCCAACTTACAACAGTCATAACTTAGAATTCTTGACAAAGTCCCCATAAGTTAGAACTATAGTAATTTAGACAGTAATGACTTATAATCATTGTAACTTAGAAAACTGAAACTTAGAACCATCGTAACTTAGAAAGTCATAGTTTAGAACAGCTATACCTTAGAAGCACGACTTATAAACACACAACGCAGAGTGGAGTAGAGAGATTTGGGCAGCTCTGAACAGCAAGGTCTTGAGAGCCGATGAGGGCGAAGCATTGTATGGAGCAGCGCAGGTATGGGAGCGCGGGGGAAAACAGGAGATCCCCGAGAAAACCCGCCGACCAGCGGCATCGTCCGGCACGATTCCTACTCGCGAAAATCCGGAAGTGAACCTGCCAGGGATTGAACCCGGTTCGCCTTGGTAGGAGGCGAGGTGTCTAACCGCTCGGCTACAGTGGCCTCATGGCCCTGATATGGGGTTAAAGAGATCACACTGGCTCTCCATGCCAATACGACTATCATAAGCCACGTGGATAGGATTTGAGGTTAGAACATGTAAACGAGTGATTTGATATGTTAGTATAACTTCCTGTAAACAATTTTTTACTCGGATTGGTTAAAGTAACTGATTAATATAAAAGGAGCTTTGTTTTGATAATTTTGATAAAATCAAACACGTTTATCACAGTTAACCATGTGACATTGACAGGTGTATTGGTGTGGGGCAGATGACTGTTGGGTACCAGTGCAGAAGACGAAAAGTTGGTCCAACTCACCTTCAGTCTATAGCCTCAACCACGAATGTTGCTTTTTAACAGTTGTCGGACTGGAAAGAAAATAAAATCCTGCGACTAGGACAGGGTTGTCAAGACCATTTTGTATCAAACTGACAAAGCAGTTTGGCACAAAATGTTCTTGACAATCCTGTCCTACTAAGAGGATTTTTTTCTTCTAGCCCGCGAACTGTCAAAAAGCGGCCTTCGTAATTGAGACCATAGACTGGAGGTGAGTTGGACCAATTTCTCGTCTTTTGCATGTGTACTGTACAAGCGGCTTGGCTTTCACGTAACAGAACTGCTCAGGTGAGAGTACACGTCAAACTAACACTAGTGCTACCTTAGAACTTCCAAAAATTGCCTTTCGTAAATGATGCAGAGTATACATTCTCCAACGAATCGTGTCGCCATATCCATATTGAAACACACTGATTAATTTTGGAAAGGCACATTTAGTTGTTAAAAATTATAATATAATAATGCATAGTATGCGCGCTATAACTGAGGAATCTTACAGACGTAACACATTACATGGACAAATAATCTTCACCCATTTATTAGGGCAGAAATTTCAGTAAATCTCACAATGAAACCCTTATTTTATCTCTATACATCCTCGATTTCGCTATTTTACAATTGTGCGACAATTTGTCGGGGATACGACAATCTGCGACCGTCGCACACAACTTGTCGTCCGTCGATTTCACAATAGCACGACGTCGTTGCCTTTATATGCTTTTAATGCCATCTAGCTATATAATTTGATACTAAAATGAACGAAATCCGGTATAGTTAGGCAATCGTTCAAGTTTTTTTTTAATTTATTTAAATTATGCTGTTAGTTTAGAGAGGTTTTGTTTTTATAACACATATGGATCCAACCGAAAGGAATTGAAAGAACATCTCGTCAATTTTCTATACAAAAATTGACAAGTGGAAGAAAATTAATTACTTTGGTTGCGCGTACTTCTATTAAGGTTTGCAGCTTATCATGTGGGTGACTGGTATTTATGTAATCAGGCTCCTGCTTCAGACTGTTTGAATGAACACGCGATATTACTTTAAAATGTTCTCACCACTTGCACCCGTACGTTTTTGTTTACAAACATACTCTTTTTTTTTCTTCTTCTTCTTCTTCCTTATCGCATGCGACCCTCTGAAGTGCGTTAGAACCAGTTCTATCGCAAACTGTCGTATCGCCGTCATATGCTGGCTCACTTTTGATTGGCTAGTCACTTCTGTTGCACTGCCACTATCGCACTGCCGCACTATTATAAAAAGTGCTTAATTAATTTGTCAATATTTGTTCTTTATGAAATAATAAAGCAATATTAATATTTTAAGTAGAATATAATTACCGTCGAGTTATATCCTTAAAAATATCTGTTTGTACAAATGCATTGAACAACGTGCATATTTACTCATAATGTGCTCTAGGTAGGGAATTCCAACAGTCGTCAAACTTCTGAGATGATAACGCTGTACACGACTACCAAAAAATACTTCAGCTAAAAGGAAGTTTATAACGAGAGTATTTTTAATGTTTCAGAAACAAATACAAACCACAAGTTCTCTTTCGAAGTTCCATACAGAGACATGCAACTCCCCGGGGAAGAGTAAATATTCCTTCAAGTTCCCCAGAAAAAAAAAATCAGGATAAAGGAGCATCATAACTGAAGGGTCTACAAAGCAGTGAATCCTTCCTTTTTTCTCTTTTCTCTTTTTTATTCGTCCCCCCGGCCGAGGATGAAGGATATCGGCAATTGCAGGGTTGCGGAGGAGAGTGACTTAGCAGGGACTGGCACGCGAGGCGCTCTTGCTCTGCGCATGTTTGTCGAGGGGTTGAAGGGGGTTAGGTGAGCGGGTGAAAGAACGTCTCACAAAAGTAGAGGCAATGTTTTATCCGCGCAAGGAACGCGGTAGTGGAAGCATGCCTCGCAGGAGGCTGCTGCTACCACAACACACGAGATGTGTGCGTGGCACGCAGGGAGCTACAAATGGCGCGGGAGGGGAGAGGTTGGGGGAGGGCGGGGGTTGGTAGCGCGGCAGGCGGAATGAGGGGGCTTATAGTGGTATCATGAAGAGTCACAGCGCCTGGGAAGCAGACGGGGATTTGGAGGAAATGGAAACAGCCCCTCAAATATATGTTTGTTTTTTCTCCTTAGGAAGAGAGCACGATGCGGAGGGCTTGTGTAATTGACGCACTGCGGCGAACGTTACGACGCCCGCCTCCCAGCAAGGCGAATCGCGTTCAATCCCCGGTCGGGTCATCGGATTTTCGCAAGTGGGAATCGTGCCGGACGATGCCGTTGGTCGACGAGTTTTCTCAGGGATCTCCCTCTTCCCCCGCCTCATCATTCACCCTCATCGGCTCTCAAGACCTCGCTGTTCAGAGCCGCCCAAATCTCTTCACTCCTAGCATAACGCCGCGTTCTGCGCGGGATGCGAAAGGCACGCCCCAGTTTCACGCTTCAAGAGTCCGACGTAGAAGCTGTTATTTCGAGGTCAACGTAGCGTCATTTTGCCTCAAGTTGGTGGACTTTTCAGGAAATTTTGCTGTCGGAAAGCATTATCTGCAAACTAATTAATAGAGACCCGGAAATTTCGCGGATTCATTCGGGAACAAGCTAGCATTCCAACACATTTGTTAGTAGTTTCTTGGATGTTGTTCCATCTTAACCTCAGACCAGGTAGCACGGGATTCGATTCTTATTTTCCTTCCAGGTTCGTTATTGGCTGAAAGTCGTTCGGGGCGTGTCCAACAAATCATGGTCCAGCGGAAGCACAAACGCGTTTGTACATGTGAATGCAGTTCATCCTGTCCTCGGATGAATCCGCAACATTTCTGGGTCTCTAATCTATAGAGACCTGAAAAATTCGCGGATTCATTTTGGGACAAGCTAGAATTGGAAAACTCTTACATTTGTGTCACATTTCCCATTGGTCCACGCGTTGTTTGACATCTCCTGGAGAACCCTGGGCCAATGAGAAATAAACAACAAAATGCACTCCCAATCGTCGTTATCCACTGTGGCAGCAAGTAACCTATGGGTAATCGATATCTGCAGGGTTGCACATAAGACCGTGGAGTCTAGCCTGCAGGTCGTAAAACTCGCGAATTTTTTCAGGTCTCCACCAATTAATAATTACCAGATATAACTGCGTAGGAAAAGAAACACACGGGATTCATTGGTAAATGTATTGTTTCTGTGAATTCAGTATTATGTATTGGCAACTGGGGGAGTCTTCAAAGAAGGTATTAGAGTCCACGAGGATGTCAGTAGTCGTGATTTTTGTTTCTCGTATCCCATAACATCCGTCTCTTGCGAACTTCTTCGGTAGTAAGCTCGCGACAACAATTTTCAGTTTCCGTTTTGAGTGCTGCTCTGACCCTCACGCTAGTCATGTCTACGACTGTTGACGCTCGAAGAACCTCGAATTCGAGAATGTTTTGGACGAGAATACGTCTTTAAATTTGCGACCATAGTGGGAAGCAATCCAGATAATCCGATAATAACAAAATCGGGGGATACAGCTTGGCATTACAGCTCCGAATCTATCGTCTACATTCAAAATTCCATTACACCACTCGATTAACAAAGGATCAAAGAATATGATACGTTGAGTGAGGACTGCGAAGCATCGCGTTGAGGGTTGGAAGGGGTTGGGAGGGGCGCCGCAATTTTGAGTTTGTTTCGTTGCGTCTTATAACTTCCGCATAGTATAACTTTTGACTAGGGGAAGCTATGACTCTCGTTTAAGTTTCAGTCGGCAGCTCTCGTCAAGATCAATCGATTGCATGTATAAAATGATTTTTGTGGCGTGGTAATGGTGAAATTGTATGCATTTAATGTAAAAAATTAAGAAACTTAACAAAATTTCGGCATATACTCGTCAAAAGGCCAAGTCGAAATACAGAAATCGTATACGGTTGCAAAAAGAATCTCAAAAGCAATCCAGTCATACCCATACAACCCCATATGAACAAGTGAAGCGGTACTGGGAACGTAAAATAAACATCAAGGTGACCGAGCATGTCAACGTAGACCTATTCACGCAAAACAAACGGCCGTGTCCCCAACACAGCCAAACCCGATTGTTTCTACGCTCGTTGTAGCTGGTTGACGCTAGTGCTGCCCTCTGGCACTCACGCAGGACACTCACATTGCTCGTAATCAAGGACACCGGAATTTCGTGGAAACATTTCACGACCATTTGCATTTCATTACTCTTCAGCTCAGATCCATTTCCGTAATCGGGTACTTGGGAGATTTCTGTATTACACGTCTAATGTGTTTGCCCGCGAATCATAGACCCTGCACTATCGGAGCTACCCAGTCATGATTGACCAGTCAATCAAGACCATGTGTTCTCGCAAACACACTCCGCCAATAAGCATAAGACGACAGTTGACATGCCCGTAGGGTATTGAAGTCTAGCATGTGCGAAAATCTTTGCACGATAGTTGGGTGTCCTACTCATAATGTATTTGAATTTTGCTGATTTAAGCTGACGCCCAAAATTGAATCCCGCTGATGTCACGGCCTAATGATGGTTTTACATTTGCTTGAATGGCGTTGTGTGATGCTGCATACTCGATGTAGTGAAAACATGGTGTCGCGACTGATACGGCGTAATATTGCCACTTTGTAGACTATGCTCGAGCGTAGCTCGATCAAAGCTAATGATAAAATTTCTTTATTTTTCAGAACAAAACTCGCATGGATGTGCAGTCTTTACTCAGCTAGTGTTAAACATGGCCTCACAAGAACACGACAGCGCTGTAACGATGATTTTGCTAAAATCAGAATTCTTTATAGCCAATCAGAGACATGATTCATTGTGAATCCTTTTTTACGATAAAGGACATTTGATTGGGTCAATATCAGCTCAGCTCTCCATTGGTTGATGAACAGCCAATAATAAACGTTGTAAAGTACAGGGTAGTGTGCGTTGTGGTACGGACCAATGGGACGATGGTGAGTTATAAACACAGACACCAACAGAACAGGGGTATCTTACAATAGTGGATATAGGTGACTCACTCCAAATTTGTCTTAACTGCCAGTAAATGTGCGCAGACCTCAATGTGTTAATATGAATATTATTGCACACCATGGCTGCATGTAACGATATGTAAGGAACAAGGTCATATGTGCATTCTAGTGTGAGAAAAGGTCTGTCACAAACGAGCACGCCATGCAAAAACGTTCATTTTTAAAGAGCTATTTTAATCGAGGTCCTTTCATAACGCTGGTTGCACCGGTATATCTTCTAAATCGGTTGTAAATCTCTGGTTACTTTTGGACTTCCCGAAGTTAAGTATTCCTAATATAATTTTATTTCTGAACACACGACAGTTTTACGATTTAGTGCCTGATCAGAACAAACGCAAAAGAAATTGTTTAGTCGCTTGTTCGTCCTAAAGCTATGAACCGAACTTCGGTATCAATATAATAACAACATACACTCGTTTATTTACGAGTGTCGCGTCCACAACGCGACAAAATGGAAAATTATTGATATTTTGAAAGCGTGTAGCATCCGAGATTGCTGTCACGCAGACGTCACATGCTGCTGTTGCCTGTCGCGTCATCGCCGTCATGCCAACGTAAATCCAGCGTCAGTTATTCGTGCTACAATCGAAGTAACCATTACCAAAACCATATCCGCACCCATAACCATTGCCATAATATAAATCCATGTGCCACAGCAAACATAATAAAATCGGATGTTTTCGTTTGTTTGGTCATTTTTCTTCACTTTCTTAATGGAGCTTTTTACGAATAGTTATTTGAATATTCACTTGTTGAAGTTGGCCAACTTGTTATGTATTTTATACTTTTTTTGTATGTAGAAGGAGCCATCCTACCTATTACATAAACAAAATAAACAGCTAGTTTCAAATTAAAGAAGTAAACTTTAAAACTGTTTACTTAAACAAATATGCTAATTTAAACAGTTGCTCCAGCTAGCTTCTTATTTCTACCATCAGCTGTCACACAGTTAATATTAAATCTTCTTATAAGATTTGTTTTTCTTTTAATAAGATTATTAACTTCAAAAGATATTAAGGGTTTATAAACTAAATGTTAACGATGAAAAATTCTGCATCAAACAATTCTAGCTTTCATCCATAAATTATTAGTATTGGAGCGAACGACATTATTATTACTACTTCAATAAAATTAGCTCAACTTCGTCGCTGATCCAGTTTTAGTGTTAATAAGGTTGCATGGGACTTATCTGACGCTGCAACTTCAGGAATGGCAAACGATGTGTAGGCTCTCTCTCTCTCTCCCCCCCTCTCTCTCCGACCTGATGGGACCTCGCGAAGCACGTCGTCGCTGCTCTCGGGTGTGCGGGCATCGAGTTTCGTCGTCGATCCGCCGCAGAATGATCCCGGTTGTACAGCAGCTCACCAGTTGACTCTGGAATCCTCAATGAGATGGGACTTCCCGCCATCAGGAATCTCTACTTTACAATCTTGCATATCGTTAAGTAGTATGCAGAATCTTCTTCCAAATATATCTGCAAGCTAAATCATCTTGCAAATATCACGTATTTATAATCAACTTCTCCTTGTGGGAATACAATTTTTTTATACGTGATAGTGATTAATTATAATTTCCCTTTTCAAAATAATTTAACTTTTATACAACGAAACATCACTTCAATATTCTTGCAGAATTTTCATTTTACGAACCTTTTTACTCCTGGTCTATATTTTATTCCAAACAAACTTTCTTTTTAAACAGTCATGCTATTCGCCTCTATCAATTAGTGTTTATTAATCCTGCGAGCAAGGTGTATGATCAGTCATAGACAAATACATTAACAAATCATTAAATCATCTCCAAGGAATATAATAATACTTTTAAAACGTATCTGAATATCGTAAATTAACACAGTACAAAAAGAAAGAAAATATTCAAATTAAAATTACATCATGCCATAGCACAGAGCAAAGAAAAACCAGTTGTTACTATATTTCCACGACACAGGGCTTCCAATTACCAAAAATCTTTCAGCTACCTTACCTGCAGCCATTAGAATACTCTTCCGGTCGACCTAAAATGATGTAACGATGTGAAGTAAAGAAAACTCTATCTTGTGATGCAGCAAAATGCACTCACAAATACATAACGATTTACAACATCACATAACATGTTATCACTTATAGTGTTCTCCATACAAGCATCCTAGTGACGTAAATAAATGTAATTTTTTTTTCAATTCGGTATTTGTAGTTAATTTTATTCACGTATAGTCATAGACCCGAGAAATTCACGAGTGCAATGACCTGTAGGCTAGACTTCACAGTCCTGTATACTCGCGTTCAGATATGAACTGTTTATTGGTTGATTTTTGTGGTAGTAAAAGGTGGTGATTGGGCGCACAATGTATTGCATGTTTGTTATTGGCTCATTTATCTCCAGTAAATGTCAAATAACACGTCGACCAATTACAAACGTAACATGAACGTTCGTGTGTGTGAATTCAAACTTGTCTAGAATTCAACCCGCGAAATTCTCGGGTCTCTACGTATCGCTAAGTTTAGGATAAAGCATAAATTGTATAAGTAATTAAGGTGTGTAATACGTATTTTTATCGTAGTTTTAGTAAAAAATAACTTGTATTCTTCAGAACACTGTTTGTACTTCTGTGTTCTGAAGTGAGTGTACCGTATTTTAGCTTTTTTCTTATGCAAACCTTACACGATTTGTATGTAAACCTGTTACAGGCCGAACGTTTCGTGTATAAATAAATGAAATTATATTTGAAAGGGGAATGGGACGTGATGCTTGGTTTCGTGCGTGAAAATTTTAAATGAGACAGGACCTGATCATCATGCAGCTCTGTGAAGCAGCAGCACACGGAACTGACACTGTAGAGGGGGCATGCGGTAGTGAACGCATATCACCTGCTCGGAAACCATCATCCGTGCCTCAACATTGAATTGCTATGTTACCTCCAGAACGGTCAAATACCACGTGGTTTGGACTTATAAATACGTGTGTTCTGAAACGTTTGAACACAATCCCTCTAACAAAGGTTTAATGTACCTGGAATATATTCAAGTGATGTTAAAATTCTTTATGTATAATAGCTAGAGCCACTAGTATTTCGCGAATTCATTCGGAGGCGAGTTAAGACCCCAGACACTTGTTCTTTTCTCCTACTGTTGTGACTGGACGACAGTTCTTTAGACACGCCCCGTTTAACTGTGAGCCAGTAATAAGCAGGAAGCGGTAGTGTGAGTGAGTATTGAACAGTCCTGTACATAGGCTCACTTGATCACAGCAACCAATAAGCAAACGATAGTGTCTCGAGTGCATAGAGGACTGTCCTGCCTAGCTTGCTGCCAACTCAATCCGCGAAATTATCGTGGCTCTAATAATAGCATTGAGTATGTTGGAAAACTACACGTAAGCACTGTTTTATCACGTGATTTTGATAGTTCAGTGGAAAAATCGCAAAGCATTGTTCGATACATGCGTAGATGACAAAAGTCAATCTACCTCATCTTTCTTTGTCTGTTAGTCAATGTGGCGGCGTTCTGTTGGGATACGTCGGAATCCTTTTCAGCGTCTTCCTATCTATTTGTTTGTTTACTTTTCTCTCGCCAGACCATTCTTTGCCTCTTTTTTTTTTTTTTTTATAAAGCATTGTCCGAAGTAGAAGTTGTTTATTCCTTCCTAACAAAAGTGTAGTCTCGCGAGTGGATTCTGTCTCCGAATGGTTTGGCCTTACGCCAGACCTTTGTTGGTGGATTTCATAGTGAATCCTTCCCATTGGTTCAGCAGGCAAGTTTAGTCGCGAAAAAGTTTACGCGCATATAATCCCACGTAGAATTAATGATGCATCCTAGCCGGCTAGCCTGGTGCACGTCGAATTTCTCGGCGCGAGATTTGACTGCTGGGTTGGGGGAGACCGGTGCAATAAAGTTCTTTGGCGTGGCTTCAAATAGTGTCCTCGACTGCGGACAGCCTGAGACAATTTCCCTGCGACGAAATAAAACTCGCCTCTCTTGAAATGTTTACGATTTCGCAGATGGTTTGTGCTCCGCTCACTTCGTATTGCTGCTGGGTCGGTTACTCGAAGCGAATTGCCACTTCAATATTCCGACAAAGTCTGGAAAGACAGTAGCTCGAAACGTAAAAACTGAGAAGTGTTTCTCCGAATGACGGAGGTACCTACACATACATGGGTTTCATCATATATATGTGTGTGTGTGTGTGTTTCAAATAAAATTTAGGGAAGTTGTACATAGACGCGTGCGTCTGGGAAACTTCATACACTCCACAGGTAAATTTCGCTCTTAAAACTGTAGCATATTTTAAATTTAATTTATGGTGCATCGTTTTTTAATTGTATGTTCTCTCTACTTCTTCCCGAAAAATACTGAAAAAAACATATTTGTTTCAAATAAACACAATCGCTCAAAGATGTGCCTCACAGCCTACTTGTTGTATACGTCCGGTAACAAAGTCATTTTGTATACTCGAGGGTTCATAAAAGATATTTGTCAATAAAAAGTGCGTACATTTCCTATACAATAACGTTAATTTTCTCGCAGTCAAAGATTTTAAACAATGCAGACTTTCTAAAACTGCATTAAAAATTACCTACCGCTATTTTAAAGTATAAAATGACTAATATAAAAATTTCCTTAATTAATAATTACTTCGTACTTAAAATTATTCCCGTGTATACATATAGTAACAGTGCTATGGTAAAGTACTTTCTCATACATCTACGGGATAGTGATCCCACATTTTCTCAGGTGTGCGTCAAATGCGTAGTGTTGAGTTGGGTTGAGAGATTTGGACAGCTCTTAACAACGAAGTCTTGAGAGCTGGCAAGGATGAAATGAGTTGAAAATGGAACAGCGCCGAAATGCAAGGGCAGAGGAAACGGGAGATCCCCGAGAAAACCCGCTGACCAGCGGCATCGTCCGGCACGATTCCCACTTGCACAAATCCGGAAATGAGCCAGCCGTGAATTGAACCCGGTTCGCCGTGGCGGGAGGCGAGCAGACTAGCCGCTCAGCCACCGCGGCCCCTCAAATGCGTCGGGAAAGTCTGTGGCTTTATATAGATGCGAGACTAAAGATTCTTATATTTCCAGCCTGACAAGTGGTATTATGTGCTTCCATACTATATATAGGAAAAAAGCTTCCAGAACAGTTTAAAGAGTTCACTAGAAAAGTTTTACAGTGTTCTTTTTTTTCATAATATATTGGTTGAAAGCTTCCATTACAGTATAAAAAGTCCACTAGAAACATTTTACGGTGTTCTTTTCTGTGAGCAGTTAGTCGAACAGGGTGCAAAAAAAACTCAATTCATGGCAGCTACAAAATATTCTGTGGAAATTCATCCTATATTATTATCTTTCGCGGCGAACACAAAATCATTTTGTAGTCGTTAACAAACTGTTTTTAGTTATTACAAAACTAAGTTTTCACCTCTAAAAAAACTGACAAACCTTTTCTGTTAGCCCGAAAATAAGACGCAAAGAGAATTCTTATTTTGTTTTCTTAGTGTTTTATACTATAAACATTCAGGAATGTGATAAAATCACAATCCC
This sequence comes from Dryococelus australis, assembly GCA_029891345.1. Taxonomy (NCBI): domain Eukaryota; kingdom Metazoa; phylum Arthropoda; class Insecta; order Phasmatodea; family Phasmatidae; genus Dryococelus; species Dryococelus australis. The sequence continues at coordinate 51,489,050 of CM057006.1, read as the reverse complement.
GATAGGCGAGGAATCAAATATTTAAACGCTTGTTACACTAAGGCGCTCGTGGTTGATCAGTGTTAAGTCAAGAATATTTGCAACGACTGTGTGAAGTTCACGAATAGACTCCGTGAGCAATAGTTGGGTGAAAGCATGTGGAATTTATGTTTTGTGTGAGCAATATCTCAGAAATTTCTGTTATGTGAGGTTTCTGGGATAAGCACCCTCCTGCTGGACTTCGTCGTTGTTATACTTTAACACATTCACGGTTAATTCACACTTTTCTGAAGCCCTGCTAAGTTCTACTTCCAAATTATTCCTCCGCCTCGTACAAACTAAGCTCAAATAATTCTAGAAAATTACACCAAAGGAAAGCGCGCCGAATTCGTGCGCACTCAGTTGTAATAATATTTTGCGTGAGAACTATTTCTTACTAGACGTTACCAAAAAACGTTTTCTCGCTGTTTCTTTATATATATATATATATATATATATATATATATATATACTCAAATGAAACATTATAATGTATAAATAAAATATTGATCAAACTTCAATTCAACGAAAAATAACATAACTTTATGTTAACAGAGGTTACAGGGGTCATGATACATGGCATATTTAGAAAGTAACTAAACGTGGCATTCTTGGGGTGATTTTTCGAAAGCTTCATTCAAAAAGTGTGAAGAAATCGCGAATAGACTATAGTACACCATCGTCTCATTCACTTCCCTGGTGTTCATAGGGAATCAGCTCTCTCCAGAATATTCTCAGGGTCCGTGTCATCTAAAGCGTCAAGTGGAAAAGACGTTGGTGGATTGCAACCATGTCTCAGCACTTAATAGTGAATGCTTTGCCATATTTTCATATTTGTCACATTAATTTTGATATAGGCGGTTCGCGGTAGAATGAGCACTTTTGAAAGCACTGCTTCAGATCTACTTGTATGCACGTTGTGTATTCTTCCGCCTTACGTAAGATTAACATTGTTATGGGCCTCATCACTTTATTCATACGTCGGTCAAGTGAAACTCTAAAATTATTAGAAAAGTTAATATTTTAAAATCTCTTCAAAGAAAATCTCTCAAAGAAATAATTTAATTTATCACAAATTTGCATCAATACTTGTATTAGTCGACGTTAAGATATGGAACTACTTCCTCTCCATCGTTACCAACTCCACTGGGAGCATGTAACTCAGGGTGCCTGTTAAAATATATGCAAACAGGGGCAGTGACTTTTTTCTAAGGTTCATTTCAAAAGTGCTCACGTTATCGTGAATAGCCTTTACGTATCGCTGTCTTGTATCACTTCTCTTGGCCCCATCCCACTTAGCGAGGAAACAATGTGCCAAGGTCAGAGTGGTTCTGTGAGAAGCGGTAGGCGATTGACAATGGCAAGCTGCCGCGTGCAACCCTCGATAAACTTGTCTCGACTAGCGCGTTCCCTACCTTCAGCGGATTGAATCCCCTACCGTTGTCTGTGGAAGAATGTTCTGGTTCGTAGTCCTCGCCTCTCTCTCTCTCTCTCTCTCTCTCTCTCTCTCTCTCTCGGCGTGACTCGGGGTGCGGGGAACCTTCCAGATCGATCCAGTGAGACTTTGGCAGGATTTGATTTGGCAGGCCCATCGCGTCCACCCGTTATGCATTTGTTCTTCTCCTAGCCATAGACTAAAAATGAGGTAGACCGCTTACTGGTCTTCTGCGCATGTCCCCAACATTGACCTACCCCAATGGAACACAACTGTCAAAGTCACATGGTCAACAGCGATGAAAGTGTTCGCTTATATGTTAATTCTTAAATGACAAGCAGTTTTGTATGAATAAAATACGCTTACCAATTTAACTTTTAATCAAACTGCATTACAAATTAGTCAGAGGAAGTATACATACACATCAAAGCATTTGTTTACAAATCAGTTATCTAACCTAAAATCCAAAAACACCATTTTTGCTAGACGTGTTGGCAGAAAAGCAGTTCAATGTTGGGACGCGAAGATTAATTGTGCGCAGCCAGCGAGATCGGTCTACCTCATCTTTAGTCTATGCTCCCAGCCGAGTTATATGCGACCAAACTTCGTACGTCCGTCGCAAGTGCATTGCTACAATCTAATAAAAACAAAACTGTTTACAAATAGGAAAAAATTCTCCATAAGAAGTGACAATTTTTTGCTGTATTGTGTTTCTAAGTGACCGAAACAACCTACACGTGCGTAACGGAAATTAATAGACGTAAAAAAAAATTAATAGCACATAAAGAAAGATTTCATGTTTTTTTACTATTTCACAAAAGGAGCTCTTGTTTCCAAACGTAATATCAATTAATATTCAGGAAAAATGTTACTTAATTTCATTTCAGAGTTACATAAACAAATATATTAAAACCAAAGACAGCCAAAACAAAACACTGCACACACTACACAGCCTTGTAAAGAACTTGGGATGAACGAGTACAAGTTTAGAAGGCTGTGATTCCATCCGTTCATCCGTAAAGTTAATATAATTAACGACCACCTCTGATTGACTGTTGGTCACGTGACTGACGGACGGATGACGGACGGACGCAACGAATCTTTGTAAATCCTGCTTATTTAAGTCGCGACGGGCATCCGAGCCAACAGTCCTGAGTCCGAGAGTTTGAGAGTTTTGTTGTGGTCGGCCTAGCCAGCGATCAGTGTTATTGCCTTATGCTTATTAGGATTGGTGACTCCACCAAGTCCTGCTGATCTAAGGCCGCTAACCTTTGGAGTGAGGGTGTATCTACTAAACAATTATAGAAGGTTACCAAATTGTAAAAAAAAGGTTTTTTTTTACTCAGTTCAGCTTTCATTAAAATAACAATTAATCAAGAACAGGAACGGTAATCGTAACGGGGCGCTATCAAAATAGTCTTAATTATTATTAAATTAATATCTAAATTCTTATTTAACCCACACCTTCTGAAGTTAATCTAATTGGAAAGTTCCCCTCCCCCCACTTCCTGAACTTGATATCGGAGGCTGTGTCTGGCTATTCAACTCTCGACGGCGACACACCCAATGCAGCGACCTCCTCTGGTCACTGGCCTGTAGTGAGGCTCCTCCGGACCCAACACTCTCGTCGGCGCCCTCCGCCTCTCTCTGTCGTTGCCTTGCTTCCTGGTAAGATCACCGGCCGCCTTCCACGTCGGTGGCGGGTGTTTGTGTTACGTCGACATTCCAATACGTTTTCACTCTGCTCTAAAGTGTACTGCCAGGTTCATACAGCGGTGTGTATAATCGTATATCAAGGCCCTCTTTATGTGCCCGCGACGTTTTGGAGGATCGCGCGACGCTAAGCGACGGGCGTGCGAAGACATAGGAGACGACGAGCCAGCGGAGCGTCAAGTGGCGGCGAGAGTGAAGTCTGCGGACTGCGAGCAGACTGATGGGCGGTGCTATTGAACTGGATGTGCGTGAGCGGAAAATATTTGAAATGGCGGTGATAGACAGGCTGAATATGTGTAAATAATGAGTGTGAATTAAGACACTATAATCAATATACCGACATTGAGAAGGACTTTAATTAAAATTAAGATAGACATTAAATAATGAAAAGATAATAGTGGAGATAGGTAGTTTAATTATGTAAATAATAGCTGTGTGAACAAATTAAAATCAAATTTAGTTATTTTATTTTTATAAAGACCTACATCCCTTACGAATTCGCATACTAAAATTTTAGCGCAAAAGGCAGCGGGATACGTGACTAATTTTCGTAGTATTTCCTGTTGCCTGAGGGATGATAAAACGCAGGATTATTTGTGTATTCAACAAACTGCCTTTGCGAAGGTTAAAAAATTAATAAAAATATGTCGGGAAGTCTCATAAAAGAATACGAAAGAGATAAGCGATCCGGTGCATCAGCAGAAATATTCATATTTGCATTTCTACTAAATTTTTTAATGTCGTTTCTATTTCGAGCTCTTCTAGAGGAAATATAGCACACAAGGATAATTTTATGCATTCACTTTAACGGGGGTCGCAACAAATGCAATAAATTCAACCAGTGCAGATTCACTAAACTCGAGTGGTTCTTCACTTGGAATCCTTGACCGAACAGGCTATATTCGGAAGCAACACGTCAAGATACACTTTTAGAACGGAGATAAAAGCGAGCCGCGATGCCAAATAAAACCCACCAAACTTGGGATACCGCTCACGACATTTACTCCAGAAAAGTTTTATTCCGCTATAAAACTTTGGAGAATCTCCGAGCGTGGGTGTCCCGCTTACAGACCTTTTATACCGAGTCGGGGAAGAATTCATAACGAGGCCGTAAAACTCGCAGGTATAAAAAGAAGCGGAGGTTAAAAAGGGAGGCAAAAAATAACTTTTGCTCTTGGTTCTTCCGACGAGATGATTTTCGCTGGAGTCTGCGAGTGGTGTCGTGAGGCGAAACTGTTTTTGTTGGACCTCCCCCCCTTTTTCCTCCCTCTCTCTTCAACAAGGGCTCCTTTATTATCAGTTTCCCAAAGTCGATGCGAGCTACCAGCGACAATGGAGACAGCGCGCAGCCCTCCGCGTAACGAGGCACCGTCTTCCTCGCCCCGATATCTTAACGAAGCCCTGGTTATGAAGGCAAAAGGGCGGGCGGTATTAACGAGCTTACTAATACACCTCCTGCATTCCATTAAACAGCACGTTCCAGCGATAACTCAAGGATTCGTTGAGCTCCGTGAAAGCGTCGACTTCGAACTCACCCGCGTGGAAGAAGTTTTCACCACTACATGGTGTAATGAAACCGTAGTGCATCGCCACGCGTGGTCTGTCAACGTGCATCCTTCCGCAGAACTTTACAATAAATTTTAACTTCTGTGGAATTAATTAACCATTTTCTGTGAGAATCGGGTTGTTAGTTAAGGCGGAACAGTTCCCTCCAGCTGGTCTATAGCAGTTCGTACTACGACCAGCACCTTTCGCGCACGCAGGGCGTTAACACCATAACAAAAAGTATCGTATTAATAAGCTGTAATGAATAATCCCTTTAAAAATAATAAGTGTAAATTTACTCATACCAATTTTTAGTATTTTTGCATTTTGTATGTATAATTTGTAAAAACAACTTCAGACATGTAATTTTACAAAAATTTCCTTAATATTCCAGAGAGTACTACATATATTTGTTGAAAATGCATGAAATACAATGTTGGTATCAATTTATACATTTTGAAGTGTGTGTAAAAATACACACTCCTGTATTAAAAACTTATGTTGTGAATTTTTACTGCTACATGGCCGTTGTATGAACACACATTGCGATGTCTGTGTAAATTTACTTTCCGTGGAGAAAAACTACACGAATGTTGCAGTTTACTTTCTGGTACATAGTAATAGTAATAGTAATTTTACATGTAGGATAAATTTAATTGGACGTAGAGTAAAAAAAAAAATTGACTTAATGTGGGTGTAAAATTACACTGATGTGAGTGGAGATACTCCTGCCCCATACATTTAGTGAAAAATTACACTTTTTTTTGTTAGTGATATGAATAAGCTGTGATAAAGCAGAACATGTTCTTAGTGCCTCAAACCTGAGTATCTCAGGAGCTGAAACGCCAGTTAGAGCACTGTAACAAAAATTCTGGTAAAATTCCTAAACTGTAATGGACATTTTAAACCTCTACGTTGTATATAAATGAGACGATATATGAGGCTGTAAGCAATACGAATGTTGAGAGTTATTACTATATAAAGTTGAGAACTTTCGTAAGCGCTTGACTCTACCGCGAGCAAACATAGGAACGATACAATGGATGTTTGATGGAATGATCCACCATTCGCGCTTTCTCAGTATGGTAAGTGCTAGAACAATTCGTTATATGGCAAGAACAAAGAAAGGCCACGCACATGTGCATATGTCTCGGACCTTCGAATCTGCTGAGCACTGAAATAACTTTTCGAAACCAACACAATTTCAAATACATGCATTAAAAATTACTTCTTCCAACAAAGATAATTTTTACCACGTTTCCATGAGTGAATTTTCTAATATTTTGCTGACTTGAAGCCTATACTAAAATACTGACTTCATAATAAATGTATTAGTAGTGGATTCCTTTATCATTTCCAGCACCCCGACACCCCCCCCCCCAAAAAAAAACTCCACACACACACCCACAAAGTGATACATATTTCACAAAAGTGTGCGCGTGACTGTGGGTAATCGTGGGGGGGGGGGGGGGAGAGGACCATTTTTCATAAAGTAGTTAAATATTTTTTTAGAGTTACACTCCTCATATGAATTTCCAAAACATAAGCATAGTAACGGCCTGGATGTTAAAGACTCTGCTTACCAAGCTTGCAGCTTCGGAGTTTAAACGGGGAATCAGTGGTAAAGAAAATCCTCCCCATTACATCAATTTTAAAGATAAGTGTTACAATAAAAAAAATACTCCGGGCGTCTTTCTCAGAAAACAGTGGCATCCTAGGAAATTTCCAAAATATTCTATTGATTCATGATTTTTTTAAATATAAATTTTAATGTCGAATTATAAAAAGAAAAGGTTAAACACAAAAATTTGCCAGATTTCTTAACGTGAAGGTATTTCTCGAGAAATGACACGCAGGAAACTTTTGTTTGAAACTGTTATACTCAAAATCTATGCATTATATTTTTAAACCACACAAATTTCAGAAATTCCACTAAGTATGCCACAGCAAAAGCTTCAATTTTTAATATCAGTTCATGAAGTTTGTTTACAAAGAGATGAAATTAATCCAAGATGGAGAATATTGAAAGGTTGTTCACGATAAATTGAGCGCTTTTGAAATCAACCTTAGATAAAAGTCACTGCTCCTACTTGTATATTATTTTAACGGGTGCACTGAGCGACATGCGCCTAGTAAAGTTGGTTACGATAGAGGGAAAGTAGTTCCATGCATAGACTAAAGATGAGGTAGACTGCTTATTTGTCTTCTGCGCATGTACCCAACATTGACCTACCCCAAAGGAACACAACTGTCAAAGTCACGTGATCGTCAGTGATAAACAAGTTTGTTAATATCTACAATTTTTAAAAGACTGGCACTTTTATATGAATAAAGTAATTCCATCAACTCGACTTTAATAAAACTGCACTACAAATTGGTTAGAGGAATTATACATACATCTCAAAACACTTGTTTACAAATGAGTGTTCTAACCTAAAATCCAAAATATGCCGTTTTTGCTAGACGAGTTGGCAAAAAAAAAAACTGTTTAATGTTGGGACACGGAGATTGATTCTGCACAGCCAGTGAGATCGGTCTACCTCATCTTTAGTCTATGGTTCCATGCCTTAACATCGAGTGGAAAGTGTTAGGTAAACTTCATAAAAGCTTAAATTATTTCTTTCACTTTGTTTTTTTTCTAATTTATCTAAGTGTAACAATTAGCAGATTTGTAAAACGTTTACTTTTTTTTTAATAATTCTGCATTTTCACTTTACTGATGCATAAATATAGTAATGAGGCCCATGGCATTGTGCATACAAAAATAAACAGAGTACATACAAGTAGATCTTACGCATGGCTTTCAAAAATGCTCAGTTTTCCGTGAACAGACTAAATATACTTAAATCGAAGTACTGAAATTACTAAGGCCATGTCCGAAATGGCAGGTTTTGGTTGACAAAATGATCACGTGACACGATTTTCTATGTAAAAATGGTGACGTATTTGGTAATTTTGGTATTTCGTAATTTGTATCTAGCGAATGTTAGCAAAAATACAAAATGACAAAATCAGCGTCATGTTAGTTTTGAACTCCAAAACACATACATGAATGCGTAATTAAAACTTTTTTTTTAAACACATAACTGTTCATTAAAAAAATTAGGCATGTTTTAAAAAGCAAGCAAGTGATGTGCTTTGTATATATACTTCGCAAAAAAATTGATTTTTAAAGTCGTTATTGCATAATTTATTATTTTCATATTTATTAACACATTCGCAGCATTCCAGTGATGATTGCAGAAATATTACGGTAGTATGAAGCATTAAAATAAGATATAAAGAATGGGGTGTGGCTGTGTTGGGGACACGGCCGTTTGTTTTGCGTGAATACGTCTACGTTGACGCACTCGGACGCCTTGATGTTTTTTTAATATAATTGCACCATAACCACGCCACACAAGTGTTTTTTATACACGCAATCGATTTATCTTGGCAAGAGCTGTCGATTGAAACCTAAACGAGCGTCGTAGCTTCTCATAGTCAAAAGTTATACTACGCGGAAGCTATGGGACGTGGCGAAATGAACTCAAAATTGTGCCCCCACCCCCCTCCCCCAACCCTCAGCGCTGCTTCGCAGTCCTCACTCAACGTAACATATTCTTTGATCCTTCGGCAATTGAGTGGTGTAGTTGAATCTTGAATGTAGGCAATGGATTCGTAGCTGCAATGTCAAACTGTGTCCCTCAATTTTGTTATCATCGGATTTTTTTGGATTGCCTCCCACTATGTTGCAAATTTATAGAAGTATTCATGGCAAAAATTTCACCATTGATGTAATAATGCGTTTCCGCGAGTGCTAAACAAGTGACTGTCGACAACGTCCGAATTGAAACCTACGAAATGACAATGTAGAAAACAACGAGATTGTCATTTCGGACACGGCCTGAGTGACGAAGACTTTAATTGGCATCTGAAGCCCGTAAAAAGGAACGGATGCTCGTAGTTCTTCTTTCTCGTCCTCGCGAAGGATCTGGAGAGGACGATCTCCTTACATTTTCCCTGCACGGAGCCCAGCTGGCGTAGCGAGCCTTCGACTGCTCAATAATTCACGCCCCGGCAACGTCAGACGGCGCAAACTGTCTGCTCGTGACTCGTATCCAGCCGACCCTTCCGCAGCTCGTAACAGGAATTTAACCCATGGCTTATGCCCGGCTGCACCGTCGTGGTTCGAAACTCTATCCGAGATCGGATGTAAGATCGACACGGAAAACTGTTGCACCATTCGAGTTCAGAGCTGGACTGGAGATCGAGATGAAGTTCATTTCGAACCGCCGAAATTGGTGGTTCGAAATCTCGATCCAAAATCAGCAGCCATCGTTGACAAATGTACCTAGTTTTAAAATACGCCAACAGATAGAACTAAGTTCGATTGTTTTCTTGGGAAATAAAAACAACATTATACGCACTTGAATATTATTCAGTAAAATTCGTACAACAATAATTCGCTCAAAACAGATAAAAAACCGCACATCTAGTTCTATCTATAGTGAAAAATACACCTGCTTCCATGACGTCATATATTACGAACCAATAGCAAAACTTGTCTCATAGTTAATATCGATCTCTCACTTTGGAACCAAGATCGACGAATCGGAGATCCAGAATTATGAAATTTCGTTGGTGTAACACTTTTACATTGCAACCAAGATCTTACTGGACCCTGGTACTGAACTAGGATCATTCAATCTCTGATCGAGAAAGATGTTGGTACAACCGGGCATTAGTGACGTTGCTGATTGCACAACGCACGAATTACGTCGCACTTCCACGACAAATACACACGAGCACTGTAAGAGATTGGCAGTGATAAAGTGGAAGAGATTGGTATCGGCTATTCACGGTAAAGTGAGCACTTTTGAAAGCCCTGCTTAAGATCTACTTGTATGCACATTGTGTATTTTTCGCCTTATGTAAGGTTAACATTGTCATGGGCCCCCTCACTTTATTCATGCGTCGGTCAAGTGAAACTTTGAATTATGATTATAAAAGTAAATATTTTACAAATCTGCTCATTTTTACACTTCGATGCATTTAACAAAAACAGAGAGCGAAATAAATACTTTAAATTATAAGAAATTGTTACCTAACACTTTTTATTCGACGTTAAGATACGGAACTTCTTCCGATCCATCGTTACCAACATAACTGGGCGTTAGGTAGATACGTTGAGCTTAATGTCTCCTAAATATGTCGTATATCGCAAGCATTTTATACTTGTGTTGGCGTAAAAGTGCGCTATTTTTGGTTAAACTGAACTTTTACTTATATTTTATCTATAAATTACAGTATTTCGTGTGTAATTCATACTTATGCATCAAATCAGAGAGCGAGTGAGTGAAGATATTTGGGAGGCTCTTAACGTCGAGGTCTTGAGAGTCGATGAGGGTGAAGCGAGGTGAGTATGGAGCGACGCCGGAATGAAGGGGCGGGGGGAAACGTGAGATCCCCAAGAAAACCCGCCGACGAGCGGCATAGCCCGGCACGATTCCCACGAGAGAAAACCTGGGTGAGACCCCGCTGTGAATGGAACCAGTTTCGCAAAAGTGGGAGGTGAGTGGTCTAACCACTACACCACCGCGGGTCCGAGCAAATAGGCGAGTTGGTAATGCCTAGTAAGAAATATTTCTAATGCAAAATATTATAATAATCCATTCACGGTTACTTCGGCCTTTTATGAAGTCCTGCTAATGTTCTACTTCCAGGATATTCCTCCGCCTCGTGCAAACCAAGTTTAACAAATCTGGAGAATTACGCCAGAGGGACAACGCACCACATTCGTGCGCACTTAGTTGTAATTATATTTTGTATAAGAACTGTTTCTCTCTAGACGTTACCAACATACCAATTTTTCCCCTGTTTTTTATTAAAGTCATTTATCAATGAAGCATTATAATTTATAGATAATATATTAATAACATTTCAATTTAACAATAAAAAAGGAAACTTTTACGAACACAAGTATAAAACGCTTGTGATACAGGGCGTATTTAAGAAATACTTATCACGTCATACGTGGGGAGATTTTTCAAAGGTTCGATCCAAAAAGGCCGAAGAAACCGTGAATGGGCTATACAGTGAGTGCCTACGAATGCAGTGCGGTGTCCCTTTGGTGTAATATTCTACACTCGGTTAAGCTTTGTTTGCTTGAGGATGGCTTCAAAAACTTCAGCAGGGCTTCAAAAAAGTTGGAAGTAACGGTGACTGGACTATAGTATACTTCTCTCCTCTTTCTCCTTCCCAATATAAGCGGCTACGGCTTATCGCCCACCAGGGCCAATGGAATCATCGTATGGAACATTTCATTTCCTTCCTGGGTAGAGGGGGGATAGGGAATTTTCATATCGGGTGCTATCTCCTCTACTCTGCCAATCGTAAAAGTGCAGTCTATTTGGAAAGTTACATACGTACTTTATTTTTCTAGTCCATACGTGCATGCTCTCATATTGACTTTAAATTGAAAAGAACACTTGTAGTTTCCTGCTGCACTTGTTGAAATGGTCCAAACGTAATTGGCGTGTTTAACTCTCCGAGATGAACGGAGACATTGCAAACAACTTTCGAATTAAAAAACACAAGATAAACAGTAATTTAAATATAATTCAATTCTAAAATGAGACAAAAAAAACTCTAAAAGGAGATTCATGTACACGGTGAAGAGACGTCCTGCTATCGTCGGAACAACAAGAAACTCAGTTCGGCCTGAAATTTTTCCTAATAATTCGTCATTTACAAATATATAATTAAGTTTTTCTTGTAACATCTTCGTGACTTGCCATCTCATCTACGTCGCTAACGGATGTATTACTGGCCGAGTAATCAGTAGGGACTTCATGAGGGACAAAAACTTATTCAGCATGCTAGCAAACTGTCGTTCCATATCTCAAAGCCTTGCTTTTCACACCGGATTCCTCAAGGATAAGGACCGAACACTGTTGCCGTTTTACCGGGCAACTCGTTGGCAGGGTACGGCAAGTGACATTCACGAACAGAGGAAACTCTTGCTCGTGTGAAGGATGATGACAGACAGTCAGGTACCTTACATGTGGGCTTGTCTTCATCATCCGGGTCTGAAGGCTAGTCTGGGTGAAACGAGGAGGGATTGTAACAGCAGTGGAATGAAGGGCGTGTGAAGAATGAGAGTACTCCGAGAAAACCCTGCTCGCGACGCTATCGCCCGCCATACACCACCAACTTGACAGTGCCCATCCGAATTGTTCCCGAGATACCGGAGTACGGGGTCGAACAGGGAACCTCGAGATAAAGTATTAGATTGGGGAGTTATCACTGAGTCAACTTTGGCTGTTGCTTTTATAAAAATGTTATGAATTATGAATTGTGTCCGGAAGGAATACTAATCATAGAATGTGCTCATATATACGACAGTACATCTAACATGGAAATATATTTTATTCCAGTTATGGAGATCGTAATTGTGGATTTTTAAGCGTAACTGAACGTTATTATTATGGACGCCCAGGGTGATGGGAGGACTACGACAACACACTAACCAATAAAACACATTTTAGTATTCAGCCATTGCAGCTCAAAATAACCAATCAGGCGGCTCTTCGTTCCTATAGAAATAACTGCTGTACTTTTATTTAAATATTATATGTGACATGTGACCATATTTGTTAAGAGCTCTTGTCTGCCCTGCCCTTTCCGTCTGCCTCCTTTCCAACCCTTCTCCCTTCGCCCTAAATTACTAATACTTACATTTATACTCAGTGTTACTGCTTGATTGCAGTCACAATGACCTGCCATGGAACATCCGCAAGTTCGTGCACAACCAGCTGAGGGAGTTCAACTTCGCGGCGGACCTGAGGTCGGTCACGCCGTGGTCCAGGAGTGCCTGGTCGCACACAGACCTCAAGAGGCTGAGGCAAGGCATGGTCGGAGGACAGGTGAGTACAACGCCCGTGTCCATCAGTCGTAGGAGGCTGGCATTACTTGAAGCCTGCTGTCCCACCCCGACTTATCTTTCCGGCCGTCTTACCTCGAATTATCATTCCAGCCGGCGTATCTCGATCTATCGTTCCAGCCGGCTTAACCCCGATCTATCGTTCTGGCCTGCTTTCCTCGATCTATCGTTCCAGCCAGCTTAACCCCGATCTATAATTCCTATCGCTTTACATAGCCCTATTATTTTGGTCGCCTTACCTGGCCTGTTTGTATGGTTTGCTCAGAGAATGGATATAATGGACGAGGCATTACGGGGGTGGAGCAGTGGCAGAATGAAGACATGGGAGAGAATGGGAGTACCTTGAGAAAAATTCCCGTACAGTGGCCAGGTTTGAGTTAATCTGGCATTAAAAATGATTCATCGCATAGTTTCCTGTGTCAAATTATAACTGAAATATTCCTACAGCTTAATTTTGTTATTTGAAGCTGAATTTTTAAATGCATGACTTGCTGGTCTTGGGATGGCAACACTGTGATGTCCCCTGTAGTTTAGCTGCGACATTAAGTATTTGTTTCGAGAACTGATTTGGATTTTGTATTTGTGTGTTTGTTTCAGTTCTGGGTGGCATACGTGCCTTGCGAGTCACAGAATTTGAACGCTGTTCAACTTACACTGGAACAAATAGATCTCATAAAGAGACTAATAGAAAAGTATAACCAACAGTTGCAGTTTGCCACTTCGTCTAAAGGTGAGCATTTTCTAGGCTTCGAAATTGTGCAGTGCCTATAATAATTGTGCATTTGCCTATAATAATTGTGCATTTGTGAATTCGTTTGTTGTTTGTTTCTTCTTATAATGAAACGAATACTCTCTTAGCAAGGCCATACATTAAAAAAAATCAGCGAAAACTAGGGATTTAAAATACCAGATATAAGTTACGTAAGCTATAAGTAAATTCATAATATATGTCTTTCAGCGACCAAATTTTTCTGCACTATTTTTAGGTATTATTATAAAGCAACGTTATAACCACTTTGTTGTAGTATATTAAAGGCAGTTTGCATATTATAAACTGTCGTCCACAGCATTATCTATTTTGGGTTCCAAAACTAATTGTATTTTCCTGCACGCAGTACAATTTTACTGTTGCATTGCGGAATTTAAAGTCATCAAATTTTTTCTTTGCGAATATTTAATTCGTTAATCTTGATCTTTTCACTGGTACCTCGGAGTTACCCGTTCTTTTAAGTTTCTTATCTTATGAAACACTCTGGTTTCACTGTCAGAGGACATGGTATTTGGTAGTAACAAAGTACGTTTACTGATTAATCTGAAATGGAATATTTTGCACTTTCACACAATAGAAGAAGAGGATATTGTCTTGAAACCTGTAAAATATAAAATTAAGTTTTTATATATCAGTCAGAGACGTTATGCTAACCTTTACGTGATGAAAAATCTCCAGTTCTTTTAGTTTTTTAATAGCTTAAGTATAATATTCATTTAGTATTTCAGGCCACTAAAAATGTGGTATTTGGAGTTTAATAATCTCCTTTGTTGTGCTTGTCTTAAGATTTATTTACGAATGGCTTATTTGCTAGTACTAAGAAACTGCAAAACCATTTTATAAATGTTATAGTAGTTACTTTTGTTTTAATTGTATGTATTACATAGTTTCTAAAATAACTACTAAAACATTCTTTACACTAATAGTTTTGTTGTTAAAAAACGTTTCTGGGTAATATCTATATCTTCTTATAAAACTACTTTGGCAATTTTTTAAGCACGAGCCTTTATCTGTATGAAAAATAATTTCTCGTGAAAACGTAAATTTGCATAGCAGACTGGCAGTAGTAAGAGTGTTGAATTAAAATAACAACTCCAAATATATCTATATGTGTATATATGCCATTGTTACAATTTCATCACTGCTTTTCACCTGACTAGATATAGTATTGTGTATTTTATGTATCCAAACATAATGCCACTGATTTCTTATTTTTTAAATACAGCTCTGTGAATGGCCTTTACACAATCTTTTTGAGCGAACTTGAGTGTTTTGTTTTAGGTGATTGCAGAACATTTCGAACCTGCTAGCGAATACGGTATGAAATGGCTAACATGACGAAATGTTCTTCGATACTGTGGCAAACTTCGGCACAATAAGATCAGCCATTGAAGCTGGATATTAAGTGCTATTCTGTCTGTTTAGAAAAGGCATTGTAACATATATGCCTATACTTAGTTACGTAATTCGCACTATGAAAGTTCGAAGTTGTTTTCTTAGTCCTGTTGTTCGTATTCACTTTCGTTATATTCTAGCTAGGATTCAGTTGTGTAATATATTCTAGCTAGGATTCAGTTGTGTAATATATGAAAAACTTCGGTAGAACGCCTAAAATTTTACTTTTATACCATGACGGAGAAACAGCACTTCACTGTATATAAGTAGGATGAAAACTTGAGGAAATTTTGAGCTATACCAATGACGATTTTTTTAATTTTATTGTTAACCCAGCTACTCGACAGGCATTTAATTGTACCATTCTTAAGTATCAATTCCTGTAAGACAATGTACAAATATTGTATCATCTTTACCTTCATAAAATGCAAAAAACTTCATTGTACCAAAAGGGTACGACGTGTTTTACGAATCCCTGTTTCATTTGTAAAATAATTATAGGAATATATTTGAATATTTCTTTAGCTCGCGTACTATACAAACTTGCTTCGTGAGACGAGATAAATTTCCGCTTGCCATATATAACGTGCTTTCTACAAGAAGGCGTAAAGTTTTACGATTGCTAGAACGGAGTCCGAACAGTCGATAAGTATATTAATAAATATTTATACAAAGTATTTATAAAAAATGTATGCCTTCCTAGAGCTGAATGCTTAACCACAAGACTTACTTCCAACTCCAAGCCTCTGTGGGGTAGAAGTTACGGCTTTAGAGGTTAGTTGGATTTTACAGTTTCATGGAACCCAACAGAGAAATTAGAAAAAGAAAATCTATATAATTTGTTTTTACTATAGTTCATTCACGGTTACTTCCACCTTTTCTGAAGCCCTGCTAAAACTCTATTTTCAGGATATTCCTCCACACCATGCAAGCAAAGCTTAACCGAATCAAGAAAATTACACCAAAGGAACAATGCACCGCATTCGTGCACGTTCAGTGTAATAATATTTTGCATAAGAACTATTTCGTACTAGGCAATACATTTCACATCTATTTTCTTCCTCCTTTTAATCATATTATTAATAAATTTAAATGTCATGACTTATAAATAAAATATCAGTAGAAGTTCAAATTTAACCAAAAATTAGATACCTTTTGTTAATACAACTATAAAGTGATAATTGACATATTTAGAAATACAACTAAACACGTGTGGGTGTGTGTGTATATATACACACACCTAGCGTGCTTTATCACATGTTTAATTCAAAAAGTGTGAAGAAAGCGCGAATAGACTAAAACTTTGTAAGCAAACATTGCATCAGAGTGAGGTATTTCTGCTTATAGGCTGTTCACGGTAAAATGTGCACTTTTGAAAGTCCTGCTAAATATCTACTCGTATACACGTTGTGTATTTCCCCACCTGATGTAAAATTAACATTGCCATGGACCTCGTCACTTTACGCATGCGTCGGTCAAATTAAACTTTGAAATTATTAAGAAAGTGAATACTTTAAAATATGCTAATTTTTACACTTCGATGCATTAAAAACAAACAGAAAGTGAAATAAATAATTCTAAGTTATCATAAATAGTTGTCTAACATTTTTTATTCGAAGTTAGGATATGGAACTACTTTACATCCATCGTTACCAACTTTACTAGGCGAATGTAACTCAGTGCGCCCATCAAAATATATGCATGAACGGGCAGTGACTGTTTTCTAAGGTTCATTTCTTAAAGTGCTCACATTATTGTTAACATCCTTTAACTGCTTCTTCTGCTAGAAGTTCTTATATGGCTCTGCGACGAAAGACATTATGAAAATTGAATAAATTAATATTGCAAAACAGTTGCTGACTGGGTTGGTAGAAACCGTCGTATAGTATTCTCCTCTCTTTAGTTTTTCTACGCCTGGTTTACAAAATCTTGTGGACTCCAATTTACGTCATTATAAGTTTATTCATACCACACTATCTCTTAAGAAAGTTGCCTCATTGAGAATTTGGCACAGAGAAATACATGATAATGAAATTCGGTTTTTGAAGTCAATTTTGAAGATATGAAGTTGAAACAGAACCCTGATTATGAGAAATGATACTCTCAAGCTCTGTACCAAGGCAAATATGACAAATTTTTTTCCAATAAATTTTAATTTAATTGTTAATTTTTCGCATTTCTCCAGGAATCGGACTTAAGCACATTTCTTCGAAAGCAAAGAAGCACGTATATTTCTGCCCGAAAAATTCCCCGGTTGTATAGATCTATCTTTAACAGGAACCCTGAAAACCGAATTTAATTAACTAATTCTTAACCAGACAACAGCCTTAAATAAAGGGTCATCGGCTCCTTTGAAGTTGCCACCTCTGTGAGTCTGTCTCGCCACAAGGCGTTATGTCTATCGTGATGCGAAACCACTGTTCGTAACCCAGCCGTGACGCCGGGGCATCGACAATTAGCCCCGAGTTTCATCTTCAGCCTTGAGTTTCAACTGAAGGTAATTAACAGATTGAAATGGTTTCCACAATTAATGCAGATTTTCTCACGATAGAGAGCAATATTGAAAGCCCTTCTTAGTATCTACTCTACCCGATTCGTATCCTTCCGTTATGTGTGAAATTTACACAGCTATGTGGCCATTCACTTCATTCATGCGTAGTTCAAGTGCAACTGTAACTTTGTCATGACTATGTTATTGACATGTCAAATATTACTCTTGTATGCATAAAATGTTTAAAGGATGTTCACGATAAAGTGAGCACTTTTGAAATCAACCTTTAAAAAAAAGCCACTGCTCCTGCCTGCATACATTTTAACGGGTGCACTGAGTGACATGCGCCCAGTAAAGTTGGTAACGGTGGATGGGAAGAATTTCCGTATCTTAAAGTCATATAAAAACTGTTAGGTAACCATTTGTGACAACTTAAAATATTCATTTCGCTCTCTGTTTTGTTTTTTTTTTTTAATGCGCCAAAGTGTAAAAACGAGAGCAGATTTGTTACAGTTTTACTTTTCTAATAATTTCACAGTTTGACATGACCGACGCATGAATAAAGTGATGAGGCCCGTGGCAATGTTAATTTTACATAAGGTGGAACAGAGCAGGTGGTCATGTCGTCCGGATACCACAGTGTGGATATCGCGTGGAGTAATCACATTAGCTGCTGCGCAAAACCACTCTTCGCGTCCCGTTAGTGGACTGATTTTCCTCCAATGCGACTACGATAAACGACATGGATAGTATTTGAGGTTAGAACACAGTTTATGTAAACAAGTGCTTCGAAATGTTAGTATACTTCCCCTGACCAAATTTTCATGCAATTCGATTAATTTAAAATCGGTAAAAGTATTTTATTCATATAAAACGATTTGTCTTTTGAAAATTAACATATAAGCAAACACACTGAGAGAAAATCCAACAAAATATTTGTTTGTCTAGGGCCAAAAACATATTTAGTTTTCTCAACAAAATATTTTGTTTAGACAAAACTTGAAAAACAGCTAATTAATTTTGTTCCTCTCACAAAATACACGATTGAATTAACAATACCTCTGGGTTGGGTCGAAATATATTGGAGTGTTAACAAACTATTTGGTTGAATCGCCTGTAAATATTTGTCGGACTACTCGTTATATTGGCTTGGTTTCTCATTAGATTATTTATAAATAATACATTTTCTAAGATTTTTTGGGACCAGGCGCCGATTCTCTCAACTTCACTTTTTCCTATTACTGACATATACCGTTTTCTTTTCATGAAGTAAGCCAAATAAAAAGATAAATTTCTCCCTGATAACCACGCTCTTGGTATGACTCATTCCACAATGAAAGTTTTCCTGCTGTGTCACACAAAGAAACAAGCCACTAATTAGCTTTATATGGCAATATTTCAGGAAAGTTTCATAATGGGAGGCAGAAATGAAGTTTAATAGTTGCAGCCTCCAACGAAAATGGAAATTAAAATGTGGCTATTATTAAATAATAGTAGGTTACTATAATTTAACTCGCTAAGTATGATACAAGTGCCAATATTTATTTCTTATAAATATGCAAATAGTCCATAAATAAAAGCGAATACTCTACGGCCTGCTTTTACAAAGAATCTCTTAAATACTAATTCACAATGTATGCACCTTTTCGTTACCATAAATTAAAATAAATAGCGTCTGGCATATGCGTATCCAAAGTAACAAGTAACACTTCAATTCTTTAGAAACTGTTATATACCGGATGTTCGAAAACTCGATGCCCAAACTCCAGACATAGTTTCTGTGGACCAATCGTAATACGGGTACAAAAGTCCTTTGTGCCTATATCCTGAAAAGTATTTCTGTATCACTTATTCAAAGTTGCGGTCTACAACGCCTGGAGAACGAAGCTGCGCGAACAAGCGTGGGGTATTACACGTTGCATAGATCGTAGGCGCCCGACGGTAAATTATTACACACGCAGCATCGTGAGCCTTCCTTCTATGGATCTTGTCTCACGTGGGTGATCGCTCAGCCTCGGTCTCCAGGCGTTGTACTCCGCAACTTTGAACAATATTATTTTTTATATTGATACGTTTCCTGTTAAAAGTCTAAAGGGCTATTGGTCCAACTAAATTACATCTGCAGTTTGAGCACTGACTTTCGGAACATTCTGTATATATTTTTGATCTATGAGTAGCTAAAATTACGGTGAAGGCTGTTCACGATAAAGTGAGCACTTTTGAAATCAACCTTAGAGAAAAGTCACTTCCCCTGCCTGTATATATTTGAACAGGCGCGCTGAGTAACATACCCCCAATGAAGTTGACAATTATAGATGGAAAATAGTTCCATAACTTAAAGTCGAATAAAAAATGTTACGTGACCATTTTTGATAAATTAAATTATTTATTTCACTTTCTGTTTTTTTTTAATGCATCGAAATGTAAAAACGAGCAGATTTATAAAATATCAATTTTTCTAATGATTTCACAGTTTCACTTGGCCGACGTTTGAATAAAGTGAAGAAGGCCATTACAATGCTAATTTTACATAGGGTGGAAGAAGACACAACGTGCATACAAAAAGATCTTGAGCAGGGTTTTCCAAAGTGCTCATTTTTCCGTGAACAGCCTAGTCAAGCATGTTCCTCGTATCTTTTTCATTTCTCTTAGGAAGTTTTGTGCTTTTCCTACCATATAAGTCAGGACTGCGGTGCATGTCAGATTACACGGCGTTCACGTAAAGATACGATGCAAACTGCACAGGCGAGGATTCCTGATCCCAGCTCTGCGTGTGTGTGTTTCAGATATCCTCCAGGCCCACAAGTCCAATAAGATAGCGAGTCTTATCGGCGTGGAAGGAGGTCACAGTATCGGCAACTCCCTGGCCATCCTGAGGGTTCTCTATGACTTGGGCGTCCGCTACATGACACTCACTCACACATGCAATACTCCCTGGTAAGAAACCGTATCTTAGTTTATTCTGTTCCTCTGCAGCTCCAGGGAGTGTCACGAAAATAAAAGTGGGAACACTACATCTCAGTTGTCATGATTTACAAATGCCACGAGAAGAGAAACATTAAGTAAAGTATTTTTATTTTTTTTATTTTTTGCAAATAAAAAACTTGGCAATATTTAAAATTATTGTACCTGGCCCTTTTAGACTATTTGTCCACTATAGTAAGCTATATCATTCCCATAATCTAAGTTTTATCGGAAATAAATTATGTAACACATGTTTTATGGCACTAATATATCTCTATTATATAAAAATTAAAAAAACTAATTGTTTGGTTTAGATACTACATTTAAAAATTTTAATTTGAGAAATAATAAAGTATGATTAAAATAGCTAAATATAACATTCAACAGAACTCTTTATTTAACATAAAGTATATTATAAGCCGGTTGTTATAAAATATAAATCACTGGCTGTTACCATAGACCTCGCATACCATCATATTTTAAGTGATTCTGTCTTCAATTCAACGTTTCACTCTACATCCCACGACATTGAATAGTAATGTTTACTCTAGAGACATTCTTTTTATATACTCGTTCAATGCGAAATGTGCATTGGGAAATTGATTACTGCTGACAAACGTACGTATGTTACATTTACTATAGCTGTGTGCGTTCACTAGGACCCTTAACATAGCCCGTGAATTGTTGAAATTAATGGATATCAACATCCCCTGATTAGTGTTAGGAATTCTTACATATTTGTACAAGTCGTAAAGGAATTTACATATTTCCTTGACCAAATGGTAATGTGATCCGCTTTCGTGTACAACAGCGATCATGTAGTTCATATTTTGCAAACTGACAAACTACATTATATGAAATTCCCAAAACACAACATTGTTGCGTTTGGCTCATCAGCCATACTGAATTTTCTATCAATGTGCGATAGCTTTCTTTCCAATAAAATAACTAAATATTTATTATTATAGCACGTTCACAATTTACATGTGCTTTCAAATATAGTCGCTGAATTTTATCCATGCATTATCGGTTAATTATGAAACGGCAATAATCTATTGGTAATTTAAAAGTTATGCCGCACTAATTACATCATATTAAGTTTGTAAAAGTTGAGAACGTATGTATTTTCAAGGCGTAATGCATATTGCTAGAAAGGTATAGTTGTATTTTCAAAATAAGTGTACCTAAAAAACTGGAATAAGATAGGAACGAGTAACTCTACATGTCGTGTGAGGTCGAGCATTGATTTGAAACAACGTTAGACTGAAATTATTATTTTATTGGCAATTATTGGTGCTGTAATTATCGTTTCCTAGTATATTGATTTAAAATGCATTTCACTCAGAACAATGTAAAAAGTTTCTTCAAATTTAAAGCTTGGGCTTCCTCAAGATAATAATAACTTATTTTTTACAATTATTACCCCAGTAATAGCTGGTCACCTGTTTCAGACAAGTGACTGTTACTGTGTCCGAAATGAAAAATACCAAATAGCAAATTAGAAAGCATTTTTGAACACAACGTTAAATATGCACAGTGTGATTGAAGGGTAGTTCGAATATCTGAGTAATTTGAGACTCGCTCCCACGACATAACATTTTTTTTTTTAACATCTCTTTAATTATGTTACAGGGCGGATTCTTCTTCAATGGAACATAACACAAAACATCCCGAGAATAACGGCCTCACTGTGTTTGGCAAGGTAAGATTTGTTATAATGGTGTTCTCATAAATATTTTAAATTGCACATTTATTCAGCTTGAATAGGATGTGCACCGCAGTGTCAAGTGCCTAAGCTTCGAATGTAGCGACGCCCAATTTCTGATTTAGACAAGTTACTTTTAACAAAGATATGTTTATTATAACGTTGTTATTGCTCTTTTCCGATACGTTACTTTGGTCCTGACGAAATTTACCTCAATCGCAAATCCACACCACAATAATCAAACCTGCCACGACGTCGTTTGAAAAGACAGCAAATGTTTGTTAATCGCTTTTCTTAACTCTCCGTCATATCTTCTGCTTGTACTTTATTTTATTTATTTATTTATTTATTTATCTTTGCGATGTTTCCAACAACACTCGCGAGTTTTTTCACTTGAATATTTTTTTCATGGAAATTACGAATGCATTATGTATAAACGTAACACTAATAAATATGGCTGGGAAAGCTGGAAAAAGACAACTAAAAATAAAGGAAACCCTATTCACTGCACTTTATCAGTCACAATATTCAAGACACTTTTATTTCTTAGCTAGTAACTGCTACAGTTGTTAGTTTCTCTATGGATAATACTTCCGCTACGTCGGCGGCTATTTCTGTGCACGTCGTTTCAGAATAGGTGTTTAAATACGGTGTTTATTAAACTGTTGCTTAGTGTAGGTATAAATAGTAGTTCACGGGCATTTAATGAGAAAATATTTGTCGCTACTCCTACGTTATGCCTAATCCGATAACGATCCGCAACTTCTTCATCAGAGCCGTAATTATTTCTAAGATGGCAAAAAATATTAATTTTGTTGTCTCCGTAACACAGTACTTATATTTCTCGCCACAAGACACGCCGATATGTTCTTTAAACCAAGAATACTAAATCGCGATTAACTGTTTTGCCCAGAACAAAGTTGATCATCCAATACAGTTCAAGTCGAAGGTTCCCGACGGTTTCGAGGTAGAATGTCTTTTGTCCTGACGACATCTTGGCTTGAGATGTGTGTGTGTGTGTGGCTGTGGCTGTCTTTGCAGGACCTTCAACCCTTACAGCAGTTTGTTGTCACGCTTACCTTATATACGCTGTTCGTGGTTTAGTGAACACTTTTAAAAACATTGCTTAATTAAGACATTTTTCTGCTAAATTGGTATCATTCCGCCTTGTGTAAAATTAACCGCATTTCCATGGACGCCGTCTATAGGCTGTTCACGTTAAACTGAGAACTTTTGGAATCCTTTGTCAGGCTCTACTTTTCTCTTCAGTTCGTATCATTCCGCCACACGTAAGATTTATATTGCCTTGGGCCTAGTGACGTTATCCATACGCCAGTTAAGTGTAAGAGTAAAATTGCCAGGAACGTGAATATGATACTAACTAGCGACCCGCCACTGCCTCGCTCGGGTGCGATTCACAAATTTGGCTTTGTTTAGGTTTACACAAAGTATATACACTAAATAATTAAAGTAATTAACATAGAAATAATACTATACTGTGTTGTTAAAAAAGTCTTCGTAAGTGAACTTTAAAAGACCAAAATGTTAACTGTGGGTCATCCTTAAAAGATAAACATATGCTGTCGCGGACATTTTTGTAGACCTTTTCGAGATCTATTATCCTGTATTATATTAATTTGGTGTATCTCTTATGGTTTAGTCAGCGTAAGCCATGGTGGCGCCCGAAAAGAGGCTTTTCCGACTTTATAATAAAACGTCAACATTCCTCTACTATCCTTACATTAAATATTAATGTTTTATACACTTAACCCTTCATCAAGAAATTCTCTAAATGATTGTGAAAACCGCATTCAAATTCATGAAGTAGTTTAGAAGTCTTAGCCGAATTCACAGACACACGCGGCTTGGCGACTTTGTTTTATACCACGTATAGAATAGATATATGTGTATGTCAATTCATGCTCTAATTTGAATAGAGCATATAAAAGTAAACTTGATTCGCCATACGTTTAAAAATTAGACATGCAATTTAACATCAAGCCTTGCAATTATTTTTCTTTATTCGCTACGAACTTGACTTTGAGCTTGCATGCCAGTATGTATGGTAACACATGTGTAGTTGTAGGTAGCGAAGGTTGTTTCCAAAAGTGTTTACTTTATCGTGAATAGCCGATATCAAGTGAAGCTATGAAGTTGTTTATGAACGTAGCTGTGTTATTAACACGGCACTGCGACGGTTACTTTTATATGCACGGGAAAAAAAAACAACTGAAAACTGAACATATTCATAGTCTAACAGATTTTAGAGTTCCACTTTTAATAAAAAAAGTAAGACAAGAAACTCTTTTTCTATCATCGTAATCCACTATACTGAATGCATGCATATTTTTTTTGGAGATTCATTAAAAAAGTGTGAGATAAACGGGAAAGTTATTAAAATAAAGTTATCATTAGATACTCGGAAGTTTTGCGAATTCATTTGACGACAAGCTAAACTTAAAACACGTGTACACTTGACTTCCCTTTCCAATTTGGCCGCAGTTTGTAGGCCACGCCATGGACGAATTTGACCCACTAACTGAACTTAAAGAAAAATAGCATCCAATCCCGTGCTGCCTATTCTGGGGCAAAACTCGGGCGTCAGCCAACGAGCAACTAGTCCAGGCTCCATTAATTTAAGGAGTTGGCGTCTAACTCGTTGCCAAATGAATCCACGAAATTTCCGGGTGTCTAGTTATCATTAGTTTAATTTCTGCACACGCCGCGTTTGTTTTCTATGCAAGCGCGAAAATCACTGTTTCCCGGGGAAGAAATGGGTGCCTTCTATCGTCTGAAAAAAAGTCGCTCAAAAACTTTGGTTGTTAATATAATTTACTAATAATGTTGAGAAAAAAACACTCTGATAATATAAGTATTCTAATAATCCTGCTTGTGTTTCTTCCCCTTAATAGACAATCAAACATTTTCTTGAAGGAGAATCTTCAAATAAGTAGTACTCTCTTTACTCACATCCGTTCGTGAACCGAATAAAACCTTTCACTTTGATATACTAAACGGCGTACATTTCCTTTTACTTGTATATTTAAATTAGTTAACCCTAAATAATGAATTCAATGCACAGACCGTTGTAAGCATTGTGCAAAGGGTAAATAATTGTGACATACTTAAGGAAATTTTCCCTGGTGGAAAATTAGAGATTTGGCAAAAATAGGAGGTTTTACAAGAGCTAAAGCTAGACCATACTGGCCCATTTTACACGGTCAGATTACAGAGCGATTCACAGAACAGCAATTTGTCAAGAATTAACCAAACAGGTCAAAGGAGTAAGATGTCGCTGAACACCACATCGGAGTGCTTTTTTGAGAGCGTATAATCCGTTCCTTTTCACACATGACAGCTAAGAAAAAAGAGAGAAAGAGAAGTAATAATAAAACGATACTTAGAATTAACAGAATTATTGCACCATACACGAAACGAAATGTACTTCGAATAGTCTCGAATACAAATGAGTAAATTCGTACGTCAATGTTCACGTAGTAAATAAATTGTATCAAACATTTTGCTTTTAAGAATTTCTTTGTTAACCACTGAAATATTATTATTAGTGATCGTAATTTTTCGCAAAAATATTTATGGCCATGCTAGACTTCAATATTCTACGTCCACACCCACAAGTTCTTTTGGTGATTGGCAGCGTGTCTACGTGGGAAGACATTTTCTTATTCGACTGGGCCAACCGGAATAAAGTACTCCGATACTGGACGTCCATGATTCGCGGACAGACGCTTGATGCACGTGACATTTAAAATCATCCAACCACGAAAGTGCGTACGAAGAAAAGTGTTTTGGAGTACAACTGGTCTTGAAAACTTTTCGCGAAAAAACACATGCCCCTAGTTATTATACTTTATTTAAAGACCTGCTTTATTTTAAGGTGTTTAACTTTTGTGTATAGACAGTGCTGTATTCTAAATGCATTTCCAGGAAGCAGACATGATTTAACACCCATAATCCATTCACTGTTATTTCACACTTTTCCGAAGCCCTGCTGAAGTTCTACTTCCAGACTATTCCTCCGCCTCGCACAAACTAAGCTTAAATAAGTATAGAGAATTAAACCAAAGTACAACGCCCCGAATTCGTGCGCAGTCAGTTATAATTATATTTTGAATGAGAATTTTTTTTTTTTTTACTAGGCGTTACCAACATACGTGTTTTCTCACTATTTTATACACATTTATTAGAAATTAAAAATTATAATTTATAAATAATATATTGGTCAAACTTAAATTTAACGAAAAGTAAGATAATTTTATGTTAACAGAGTATAAAACGCTTGGCATGCATGGCACATTTAAAAAGTAACTAAACACGGCATACATGGGGTTATTTTCGAAGGTTTGATTCAAATAGGGCGAAGAAGCAGCGAATGGACTACAGGCTGTTTACTGTTAATTGAACACTTTTGAAAACAACCTTTGAAAAATGTCACCGCCAATAGCTGCACACTTGACTGGCGTGCGGCCTGTAAAGTTGGTAACAACAGAGGCAAAGTAGTTCCAAGTCTTAAATTTGAATTAAAAGTGCTGGGTAAACATTTGCGAATACTGAAATCACTTATTTGGCTTCTGTTTATTTTAATGAATACAAGGTAAGAATAAAAAAATTAAATGTTCATGGTCGTGAAAAAGTTAACCTTACATACGGCGGAAGAATACACAATTTGAATACAAGTAGATCTTGATTTCCAAGAGTGCTCAGTTTACCGTGAACAGCTTATACGTATGTTGGATTGTATTTTACATTTTACGAAGAGTCTCACACGGCTCGTAAATCGTTTTAACTGTTGCCTATTCGAAAGCACTTGTTTGCTTTCTTTTTTTTTTTTTTTTTTTTTTTGTGTTCGTGGCCAAAAATGGAATTCCCTCCATGATAACAGACAACACTGATACGGCGAATGTATCCGACGCACCGTCGATTCTTTGGAAGACCACAGTGAACATCGCGCCATGTTACTTTGAGGAAAAAAAAAAAAAAATGGCTTCGGTAAAATAGCCAACGAACTTGCCATTGGACTACATAATCATACATTACACAGGTACACTTAGCACTCGTAATCTATTCGTAGTTTCTTGACACTTTTTTTAACTAAACCATTGAAAAATACACCCCAGGCATTACTCGTTTAGTTATTTCCTAAGTACTCCATGTAACACAACAGTTTTACACCTCTGTTAACACAAAAGTATCTTATTTTTCGTTGAGTTAAAGTTTCAATTACATTTTATTTATGAATTATAATACTTCATTTATAATGATAAAAACAGCGAGAAAACATGTGTGAGGGTAGTGCCTAGTAAGAAATAGTTCTCATGCAAAATATTTTAACTGAGTGCGCACGAATTCGGCACGTTGTCCTTTGGTGTAGTTTTCAAGAAATAGTTAAGCTTAGTTCGCACGAGACTGAGGAATATCCTGGAAGTAGAACTTTAGCGGGGCTTCAATTTGAAGTAACCGTGAATCCTTACTACTATATAAATGCGAAAGTGTGTTTGTTTGTTTTTCCTTCTTTCACGTCAAAATGGAGCAACGGATCGACGTGATTTTTTTGTACAGATATAGTTGAAGGTCCTGAGAGTGACATATGCTACTTTTAATCCCAGGAAAATATCTCAAACGGTCCAAAAAGATGATGATTAGGGATGTACATTGGTACTGGATTAAACTTTTTTCAGGATTACTGCATAAAAAAGCATTGTTAGAAATATCTCCTTTTTTTTCGTCTATGGGCTGTCTTACATTCCCTCCCAAGAGCCGCAGTAGCTCAGTGGGTAGAGGACCCGATAGTGGCGCTGCAGTAGCTTAGTGGGTAGAGAACCCGATAGTGGGGCCGCAGTAGCTCAGTGGGTAGAGAACTTGATGGTGGGGCCGCGGTAGCTCAGTGGGTGGAGCACCCGATAGTGGGGCCGCAGTAGCCCAGTGTCTAGAGAACCCGATAGTGGGGCCGTAGTAGCTCAGTGGCTAGAGAACCCGATAGTGGAGCCGCAGTAGCTCATTGGGTAGAGAACCCTATAGTGGGGCCGCAGTAGCCCAATGGGTAGAGCACCCGATAGTGGGGCCGCGCGCGAAGCAGCGGGTAAAAGCTAGTGGATTATTTAATTTTTGCACGAGGCAAATGTTATTAAGCTAATTACTTACAAAACCACTGTTTAATGTCCATTTTTAGACATATTCTCCCCCCCCCCATCTCATGTCACCGAAGACTTATTTATCTAGGCGGACCACGGCGGCTGTCAACCTTCCTCTGGAACCAGTGGTCGGCGTCGAGGCGAGAGCAGACGACCCTCTAGCTGTCACACTAGCCTACAACCGCATACCATCGCGCCTTGCATCTTGGTCCGGTGGAGGGGATTTCTGTTGAATCCTGCATGGTCGGACGGTTGGGGCCCAAGAGTCTGGATCTTAGTGAAGGACCCAAAGACTTAATGGTAATGGACAATAGGCTTGGTGAGCCGGTCTTACGGGCGGGATTTGGCGCGCATCTTTCTCGATAAACCGGGCTTCAGGAAAACTCACAAGTGTCATGAAAAGGAAGGAGTAGCATGGGGTGACCTCCAGGCCCGTGTCAAGGGTCTTCTTTGACAAATGGTCACTGTGGGAAAGTACTCGTGCGGGCAGTGCTTGGAAGATCGCTCCGGCGTATCTATGTCTCTGGCATGGCACAACTGACATCATTGAGAGAATAGCAACATTACATTACCCTTAGGGTAATCAGAGCCGGCTGGTAGGTAGATAGCGGACCTTATATCGCTACGACTCCACGAGGCTGAGCCTAAATACCCAAATAATAAGAATTCTATATCATAACTTCAGTGATGGCGACCAGCTGAGGACTGGAGCAATAACAATTTTTATGTTATGTTATGTTGTAACAACCGACGTCGCGTCTTCGCACTAGCGCTCTGGTTGCTGAAATTCACTGACTGCTGGCCTGGTTGCACTTTTGCGTGATGGGGCGTTCAGGCAGTGTCTGTCGGGCCAAGCCATTCCACGCGCTTTCACAACGGTGTGGCATTTGCTTTTACCATTTTAGGGGCCGCGGTGGCTTTAGCGAGGTTAGGCCTCATACGCCATGTTGAATTATTGGTTCCAGCTTATTTCAGTTACCGACACTTATTACGAAACTGCTACCATACAATCATGGCAATATACGTTACGTTAAAGTACAAACATCAACTCTGAAAATCCGTTAAGTAGTCATGCCGCATTTTTTTGGGAATTATGAACAGATTAATGCCATTTTAGAATCACCATATAACATGTGGATGAAGTTTGACGACTACTGTAGATTTGAAGGGTATTGTCAACTGTGATAATGCTATAGTGACAAATATTTCGTTATTTGACTGGAACGGAAGTTAATGACATACAAATCGAAAATTCAACATGGTGGGTGAGGCCAACCCTTGAGACTGCTCGCCTCCCACCAAGGCGAACCAGGTTCGATCCCCAGCCAGGTCACTCCCGGATTTCCGCAAGTGGGAATCGTGGCGGAGGATGCCGCTGGTTTCTCAGGGATCTCCCGTTTCACCCACCCTTGCATTCCGGCACTACTACGTTCTCACCTCGTTTCACCCTCATCAGCTCTCAGGACCTCGTTGTTAAGAGTCGCCCAAATCTCTCTTTTACCATTTTGTTCATCTTCGCAAGTGGAGGTTTGTGGAAGAGGCCGTGGTGGACCAGAGAGGACGAGATAAAGAATGTTCACGATAAAGTGAGCACTATTGAAATGAACCTTAGAAAAAAGTCACTGCTTCTGCCTGCATATATTCTAATGGGCTCACTTAGTGACATTAGCCCAGTAAAGTTGGCAATGATGGATGGTTAGTAGTTTCATATCTTAACGTCGAATAAAATATGTTAGGTAACCATTTGTGATAACTTAAATTATTTATTTATCTTTCTGTATTCTTTAATGCATCGAAGTGTAAGAATGAGCAGATTTTTAAAATGTTAACGTTCCTAATAATTTCATAGTTTCACTCGACCGACGCATGAATAAAGTGCTGAGGCCCATGGTAATGTTGATCTTACATAAGGTGGTATAATACACAACGTGTATGCAAGTAGATCTTAAGCAGTGCTTTCAAAAGTGCTAACTTAATTGTGACTGCCGCAGGCCGTGGTGGGCGAGATGAACCGGATGGGTATGATGGTGGACCTCTCACACGCGTCTGTCCGCACGATGAAGGACGCCCTGGCGGCCAGCAAGGCGCCAGTCATCTTCTCCCACTCGTCCGCCTTCGCGCTCTGCAACTCCTCGAGGAACGTCCCCGACGACATCCTCAGAGACCTGGTAACCACCCGCCGCTGCACCCTTGTTGTCCTGTATCTGTTGAACTGTGGCGGGACGTCGACTGGAGACGAGTTGGACCTATCTCGCTGGCTGCGCACAACCAGTCTCCGAGTCCCAACATTGAACCGAATACACTATAAACTAATACCGGGCAGCTTGAAGGTTTCTGCGAGAAAACGAGGTGGCGTTGTCACCTCCAGTCAGCAGATAGCAGCACCTATGTTTAATAGCGCATTCCAATGATATTATAATACAATACCAACATGATAAATAAGAAAACGAAATTTCCTTTTTTAAAATTAGAACACGAAAATTAATTCATATAATGTAACATATTTTGGAAGTGGGGAGTATATAATAACAAATGTTGATTTAATAATAGCAAATGTTAACTTAACATTTGTTAATAACAAATGTTAGTTTTTTTTTTTTTTTTTTTTTTTTGTATTTCTAAATATGTAATAATAGTAACTCTTCTTGCCATTGGATTTTTTTTCGCACAACCGACTATGCTGATCATATAGAGCTTTCCAGTGTGTGTTTTTAGTGTATTCAACTGAACTGCTTTTCTACCAATAAGACTAGCAAAAACTGCATTTATTAGATTTTATGTTAGAACACTATTTAGTAAACAAGTGCTTTGAGATATGTGTATACATCATCTAACCAATTTGTAATGCAATTTGATTAAATTTAAATAGGTAAAATTATTATTTTTTAATATAAGAGTGCTCGTGAAATAAAAATTAAGATGTAAACAAAGACGTTCGTCATTGTTGACCATGTGACATTGACATTGGGGTCCTTTGGGGTAGGTCAATGTTGGGTGCATGCGCAGATGACGAATAAGCGGTCTAACTCTTTTGTGGTCTATGCGCCGGAACCGTACGTTTGTTCGCGTGGCATGCTATTTCTGCTCTCCGAGAGCAAGACGTATTTTTCACGAGCTGCGAAGCAGCAGATCGAGCAGTTGCTATCGGCGGGGCGACACGAACGACAGACAGCAGAAAACTAGCACGTCGCAAATAAATAATAAACATTTCATCGGCCAACAACGGTAACAATTATTGCTCTTGTGTAGTTCACGTGTATTTTTAATTCACGCCACTCAGGACAACTTACTTTAGAGGTTAAATGTGTCTTCATTATTTTCTTTACTGAGTTCTTTTGTCGCGTGTACTTCTTACAGGATACCCAAACGTCCTCTTATCAATTTCTTGTATGAAAGCAAATTACATTTCTCAATCGCCACTCTCAAGGCTCTTCCACATTTTTTTTTTTTGTAATGTTTATTTGGCGGTCCATTTTTTTTTTTTTTTTTTTTTTAACTGGTTTTGCAATTTTTGCTTGACCTTGGTCACAAAGAGCAGACATAGCAACTGGTACTGCCATCCGAACAGCGTACACAAAAAAAATTGCTTAATTTAACTCATACGCCAACTAATAGGGAAATAGCGGAAATAGTGCTAAACTAGCATAATAACAACCCAAACGAACACATTCGAGAGTTCTGAGACTCCCACTCGTATGAACTCACAAAGGAGTTGGGGGGAGGGGGACGACTGTAGCAGTTCCTGAGCTTAAATGGCAATAGTGCAATTACGTTAATGAGAAGATAAAAAAAATAATGGGTTACTGCTGATACAGTGCATTCGGAATTTAACTGGAATACAAAACAGTTATGCAAAGCGAAAGATCTGCACAGCGCTGAACAGCTGGCGGCCTCAGCACCGATGAGCATGTGAAATTAGATCGATATGGAGCAGCAAACTGAATGTGGTGGTAAACGAAAGGGGAGTACTCCGAGAAAATTCGCTCGTGAACGGCGATAGTGGTGCAAGGTTAGTGCGCTGTCGGCGCGTGACAACGGCCACAGAACCAAAAAAAAAAGGGGGGAGGGAGGGGAGGGGATGCCAACGTAGTCACTGGAAAATTCCACCAAAATTCTGAATGTAAGATGAGACTGATTGAACGGAAGCGATAATATGCAGACCGTGTTATGAGTTGCAAGCAAACGAAGTTCTTTTTCGTACTACAGGACCTGACATTTATGTTTTTTTTTTTTCTGAAGTGTGCAAGCACTGCAATCTACTGCAACAGTTTTCTGCAGCGAAGGGCGTGACATTTGCAGAATATAGGTACTTATTGTGAAGGTGAAGTAAACCCCTTGGTTTCCTTCGAATTTCTGCATTAATTACGCAAATCTCTGATGCATTCTGCACGATTATTGCGACATTACTTTAAAGTTTATCTTTCGGCCTTCTCGTATTAATTTTTTGGCATGTAACGTAAATAAACATTCCTGGTTAGTTGCTCTATGTAATAATTTCGGCATTTTGCCGTACTGTTTGTACGTGTAAATAACAGCTTGTGTATATACCTACACACATACTCAATAACGTATATATAGAAGAGGAAATTAAGGTAGTAGAACAAATTTCCTAATCATGCCGTAATTATTCAAATACGCCAAATATTAATTAAATAAATGTTTTATATTAGTAGTGTTTTGTTAAATATCCTAAGCGCAAAGTCCTGCTGTCCATGCAGTGAAGTCTTATAAGAGTCGTAATATCATAGCGAGTTTGAAATGTAGGTATTCTGTTCAACTAACATTTCCTGCGCTAAAGTTAGGGTGGGTACTTTCACACAAGGCTCGTATAGGCCTCTAATCCTAGCTCCAAAATACAAGTCCCACTGTGTCCAAGCCACTCGCATGTAGTCCTGGCTGTTGGCGTCAACACATTTCACGCAAGTTTGCCACTGTTAGCCTTAGATGTACACATACTTGATTAATTCAACCGACCTCCCGTGGCGCAACCGGTTGATGCGTCACCGATCTGGGGCGAGGGAGGCTCCGAGTTCGAATCCCGGGCAAGGCACAGGTGTTAAGTTAGTCTGTAAGCCATCGCCTGCCCAAACCTTCAAGCATAAAACCGGGGGGACGTTAAGAGGTCCTTTACATTGCATTGATTAATCCATCGCTAAAGCCGATATTACACGATACCATATCCCGTAAAAGCTGGTGCAAGGCCCGCCCTAGCGGCTGGCATACGGGGTAGTGTGGCACCCGTCGTGGCATTTCCCGCCTTGTGCGGCCAGATTTCGAACCAGGTTTGTCAATTGGACGCGTCCTATTTTTCGTAGCAAATTCCTTACCTGTTTTCGTACCTGGCCAATCACATCGCAGTTTCAGAGCGTGGGGCGCTCCCCGTGGCTACTAATTGAAACGAGGAGATGAAGAAACCGAAAAGGACGCCTCCATCTTTATTATATATCCGTGAGGTTGAAACTCTTTCAAATAGATTTAAAATACGACAACGGCCAATAATATTGTCGATGACAAATTTTAATTACCATTTAAGACCGTTTTAAATACTTAAAAAATTACCTACTCTATGGAAATATTAAAGGGAATTATTTAGTTTATCTACCATGTAGCGTATGAACTGATAGTATAGTGGCAGAGTCGTGGCGTTTGCTACTTGGTTAACTTCTTGGGCGTGAGTTCAAAACTCCGTTGGACCCGAATCTTTTTGTAATTAGATTTTACATGCGAATATTATCCACGTACGTAAGAAAAAAACTATGTTTAACAACCATTCAGTAATTTTCGTCAAAAAAAATAACACACTCGTACTCTTAGTGACTTCAAGTCATTTTCAAGAAAATGATTGACACTATACTCGTAAGTAATCAATTTATGTAAAAGGCGAACTGTAATACCTATAGCAATATTACGATGTGCTAGCTAGTTTTTTTTCATAGACTTACTCAAGTTACTAGCGTGTAGCAATTCTAGGAATGGGGTTCATATTTACTACAAACCACACACTGCGCACCCACCGAGGGTGCCAAATGCTAGTACGCGAACTGCTGTCGTGTAATATGAATATTCTATGGCAGCTCATATAGCGGCTGGTATACCAGCTCGTGCGCCAGGTCTTGTAGAAGCTTGCACAATAACCAAGTACGGCTGCAGGTATTGTGCAATGTCGGAGTTAAGGAACTGCATGTGTGCTCCAGTGATACAAACTGTGAACCGGTCACTGTGAGTGTAGTCAGGCTCCCGTCGACGGAATATTCTGTGTTTTTTGCAGGCCGTGAACGGCGGGCTAGTGATGGTCACCTTCTACAACTTCTTCGTGAAGTGCGGCCCAGCGGCTACTGTGGCCGACGTCGCAGGTGAGCGAGCATACTGTGACTATTTTGCTTCCAACCTATCTTAAAACTAAGACGAGATCGAGTCTGCGGTCATAGTCAGGAGTGGAGTGAAGAGGTCTGGGCGGCTCTTAGCATAGAGGTCGTGAGAGCCGACGGGTGTGAAGCGAGGTGAGTGTGGAGCAGCGCTGCAACGCATGGACGAGGGAAACAGGAGATCCCCGAGGAAACCCGCTGGCCAGCGGCATCGTCCGCCACGATTCCTTCCCACGTGCGAAAATCCGGGGGCTACCCCGGCGGGAATCGAACCCGGTTCGCCAAGGTGGAAGGCGTGTAATCTAATCACCCCACCGCCGCGGCCCCACAGCGATAATTTTCACAGTAACAAACCAGGACGGAAACATTGCACGCCTTAAGCGTACGAGCGATGAGGCCCTAGGCATGCATGCAAGAAATATATAAATTTACAAATAATATAATTTTAGTAGTCGTAATTTTCTTAAAATACTTATGTGGTACTCAATTGCATGATGCTTTTTTTTTTAAATTAATTTTGGAAAATGAAATGAATTATTTAATTAATATAATTACTCCTATAGTTATTTTGTTATATGAATTTAAACCATTTCCAATACAGCATTAAACAATCTTCACTATTACTCTTTTTACTTCTCAGTGAGCGCAGTTGTATATATCAACTCTAAATATAGTTCTTCTTAATGCTTCTTTTTGGTTATAGATAATGAACTCACACATATCATTATTACATGTTCAGTCTGTCTGCATCCGTCATTTGGAATGTCTTTTACGCACGCATCCATCCTAATAGTCCAGCCTGCTAGTCGCACCTTCACTGTTCTGATGCTCGCAGTCGCAGATTTTCCCTTCCCTCGGTCGCTTCCAGCGCTACTCCTGGCTCGTCGTCTATCGCTTAACGTCGCACAAACGCCCGGACTCCTGACCCTCATAAAACTCTCCGGTCGGGAGCACGTCGCTGGCCTTGATCTGGAATATTCCCGCCGAGAGAGGCAGCGACGACCAGAACCAGGACATTCTCTAGATAAGCAGAGGAATTCAATATGCCTAGGGTCAGGAACGTGCGAGCCGCAAACGGCTTATCACGGCCGCGTGCATAAGAATGCTCGGGGCGGGTCCGCCTCTGGAACAAGAAACGGGCTTCTCGGTGTATCGCGCGCCCGACCTCTCAACATTCCCTTCGTTCTCGCCGCCCACTACTTGGGCCACACACGTGACCTTCGCGCGTTCCCGCTCTTGGAAGCCGAGCATGTGCCATTAAAATAGTGTTGATTTTGCGTCTTTTTTTTCATCACAGTTCAGGTGGCTATATGCTATTCACGGTAAAAAGAGCACTTTTGAAAGTCCTGCTTAAGATCTACTTGCATGTACGTTGTGTATTATTCCGTCTTATGTAATATCAAAATAACATGGACCTCGTAACTTCATTCATGAGTCGGTCATTTGAAACGATGAAATTATTAGAAAATTATATATTTTACAAATATGCTAATTTTTACTTTTATATTCATTAAAAAAACAGAAGGCTAAAGAAATAATTTAAGTAATCAGGAATGGTTACCTAACACTTTTTATTCGACTCGAAGATTCGGAACTATTTCCCACACATCGTTACCAACGTTCCTGGGCGCATGTCACTTAGTGCGCCAGTTAAAATATATGCAGGTGGGGCCAGTGACTTTTTTCTAAGATTGATTTCACAAGTGCTCACTTTGTCGTGAACAGCCTTTACCAATCGTTGTTCACAGCGAAGAGGTATATAGTCCAATCGCGGTTTCCTCGCACATTTTGAATCAAACCTTTGATAAAACGCCCCATGTATGGCGTGTTTGGTTATTTTCCAAATATGTCGTTTATCACGAACATTTCAGACTTGTGTTCACGTAAAAGATCCTTATTTTTGGTTAAATCAAACGTTTACTCATATTGATCTACAAATTATAATACTTAATTTATTATTAGAATGAATAAAAACAGGGAGAAAATATGTGTGTTGGTAATGTTTGGTAAGAAATAGTTCTTATGCAAAATTGTATTACACTGAGAGCGCACGAATGCAGTGCGTTGTCCTTCTGGTGTAGTTCTCTATACTCGGTTAAGCTTCATTTGCAAAAGGCAGAGGAATAGCCTGGAAGTAGACCCTAAGCAGGGCTTCAGAAAAGTGTGAATAACCGTGAATGGAGTAGGCCTATAGCTCTGTTTGTTTCCATTGGACTGAAAGTACCGGTGAAAGGAGTTACAGTTATAGGTGGGTCCGAGAGTACCAACCTGCTACTATGTATCCGATATGCACTTGTATCAAGTACTGTGTACACTGCCGAAATATCAGATACATTTATTATCAGTTTAACATTCGCCGCCAATATGATGCATTCTGCTGTTTCACGTCATTCTGATAAAATAAAACTCTAATTGTATTTAAGATATGCAGTTGAGTTGAAACCCAATTGCTTGATTTAAATTTGTAGACTGCATAGTTAAGTGATTTAGTTTTTTTTTAAGAGGATAATTTATAACTAAGTTGTCGTTTACACGATTTGCATATAGCAAGTTCATTAACATCTCTGAAACATTTTCGCACAAATGAGATATTTTATTCTGTTCTTGTTCTTATCCGTACTTTATTTCACTGTAAAATATAACACACAGCACATGAACTCAAAACGCGTACTTGATAACGCGCGTACCTGATACTGTGTACCTGACAACATGCTCGGTATCAGAAAGTATCAGATACTTCATATCATATAAAGGCTGTTCACGATAAAGTGAGTACTTTATAATTTAACCTTCAAAAAAAGTCACTGCCCCTACCTGCGTATGTTTCAACGGGCGTACCGGGTGGCACGCGGCCAGTAAAATTGGTAACGATGGAGGTAAAGTAGTTCCATATCTCAACGTCGAATAAAAAGTGACAGGTAACCACTTGTGATAACATAAATTATTTCTTTCACTTTTTTTTTACGCATCGAAGTGTGAAAATGAGCAGACTTGTAAAAAATATTATTTCGTAAATATTTCGCAGTTTCACGTGAGCGACGTATAAATAAAGTGATGAGGCCCTTGGAAATGTTAATTTTGCATAAGGCGGAAGAACACACAACACACGTACAAGTAAATCTTAAGCAGGGCTTTCAAAAGTGCTCATTTTACCGTGAACAGCCTATACAAGCTTGTATCTGTAGCCGGTACAGAAAATAGCCGTAAAAACTCATCTCTTAGCTACAACTACAGTTCAACTAACTCCCCGAAAAATTTTAAACATAGAATCGACTCCATCATCACCCCAAGTAAGCCACACAAGTGATCGACGAGTTTTTTTCCCCCTTAGAATAGGTCGAAACCATTGAAATTTCTCAGCTAATGTCAGCGCAGCTCTACAAAAAGATCCTCCGACGGGGCGCAGTCCAATTCTGAGAACGATGGAGGAGTTGGGATGTAATTACGTTTCAGAACTAGTCCCAGCAGTAATCGCGTGGGGAAGGTAGCCATTCAAACAGTTCCAGACGGAACTGTCGGTAATTGACGTCCCATTACGGCAATGATTAGTTCCAGCGATGTTAGCCGGGAAGTTGACACAGACGGTAATAATCTCGACGTGGCTGAGCCCCGAAGGAGAAACATTTCAGGGCGTGACCCCCACCTATTCGAACCAAATAATTATTCCTAACTTTCGTGCACTTTCTTTTCCTTTTTTTTTTTTTTTTACATTGTGAGGAAGACTGTTTATCCTAGTATATATTGTTTTATACTGTAAAAATATCTTCAGGTAAAATTCACGTGTAAAGGAAGCTAATCACCTCTAAGTGTAAGGTGAAATTACCTCTTAAATGTAGAGTTAAATACTTTTCAATATTATATTAAGAAATATCCCCCATTTTTTTTATCTATATTCTCTGAATAATATTAACCGAAACCTAAACTCTAAAATCCTTGACACTTGCTGATGGTTGGGCGCGAACTATGGTCCTCTGACACGAAAGGCCGATGCGCTATCTATTACACCACGACTATAGCGCAATGGTATTTGTGAATATTAGCGTGTTAAAGGAATGTTTATTGCGCCTGTGCTCCCACTTAGCTGTTGAGACAATTTTGAAGAGATGCGCACGCCGTAAGGTAATTTTCCCATCCATTTATGGGATTTTCCACTGCTATGTACGTGAATTTTACTCCAGAGTGCGGTACATGTTGAACACCTTACATGTTGAACATCTTGTATGACTACAAATAAAAAGTAATTTTAAAGTAAAAAATATATTAAACATAAATTATCAAATAGTTATGAATGGACGAGGAGATCAACACGTCGTAAGGTGATTTTCCCATCCATGTATGGGATTTTCCACTACCATGTACTTGAATTTTACTCCAGAGTGCGGTAATTTTACCTTTACCGTAATGAAAACTATGTTTCCCACACAAGTTTGCGATTATTACCTTACAATTGTCAGGTAATTTTCCCATTATTTTTTACAGTGTAATATTTGGAAATATTTAACATCTGATGAGCGATAACAATTTCTGCCATTTGAAATTTAACTCCAAAAAGATTTTACTCATACGAATGTTACATACAAAATTTTTAATTTTCTGCGTGGAAAGATAACGAAACAATGTTTCTTGTCGCTGCATCTTATGGGGCGCGTTGGTGTAATCGGAACTACTCGCCTCCCACCAAGGCGAGTCGGATTCGATCCCCTGTGGAGGTCGCCCAGACTTTGCCAGTTTGGAAACGTGACGGAAGTTGTCGAATTTTCTCTGGGTGCTCCCATGTACTCTGCCTTTGCATTCCGACGCAGCTGCATCTTGACCTCACTCCACCTTCACAGGCTCTCCTCGAGGCCTTTGTATATTAATCGCCAACCGAAACCTCCCTCAACCCAACTGCAGTTGATGCTTTCATGTCTAGAAACGAATTGTTCTGTGCAAATGAATACGATATCATGACTCTAAAGTAAAGCTCGCGGATGAGAAGGAACTTGAATTCATCACTTAAAGATCTCCAAGATCAAATATTTAATTTGCGGGGACAGAAGTATAGGTACCGCGTATGTGTGAACAGTGTGGCAAAATGTCACATCGTTGGTTTTCCCCGATGTATGTTCACTTTCTACAACTTCTTCTCTCCTGAAGTTTCCATCATCTCTGATATTCTAGCTTATTCATTTTCCTTAAGAGTATTTCATAATAAGTATCGATTTCATACCACTCACAAGCTGACATAGACATTTGTTACTAAAAATAGGTCAAACTAAGTAGTTTCTTTAAAAAAAATAATCCCATACTACTTTTTATGCAAAAACAGTAATTAATATTCAGTAATGTATAAGTGTATATAAATATATCATTATTGTAACAGAAATATTGTAGTTTAATCTTTGTAAACTTTTGTAAACACTGTCGTAAAAACCATCCTTTGCGGCTGATTCTGGTGTTGAAGTAGTGTCCTCTGGAACGCTGGAATGGCCCCTTAATCATTACACAACCTCGGAGGGCCCCGAAGCACACTCCCCCCCCCCCATAATATTGGTTTTACCAATATTAAATAATATTTGTTTATATGAGAGGATGGACTGTGCACATGTTCTCGAAAACACTTACCAAAAATTTGCAAGTAATTGCCCGAAAACAAAATTTAGACGCATCAGAAGATTAGGCGTATTAATGAACAAATACAATTAAAATGACAAAAATTTCATTTTCATTATTTTATTTGACATACCTTATATTATTTCTTCAGGTTTTTATTTAGGTCTAGTTGAAATAATCCGATGGTATTTGTAGTATCATTTTTTGTTTACACCTAGAAATGTTTCGTCAACTTGTCGTTTATTTAAAAAATCAGAATAATTGCATTTACTGAATTCTTACAATATAATTTACCGAGGGATACTATAAACCTTATTAAATGTATTCGCTCTGAAACAGTGGAAATAATTGTCAGAAAATAGGTATTAATTATAAGCTTTTAACGGTTTGAATAAAGTCAGTCTGTGTTACCATAAGACGTCTTATAGCTAGACAAAACAGAGTACAATAATTATTTTCAAGCAGGGTAGGCACCGTAGTCTTAATACCATTACCATAATTTGCAACAACGTTCATGATCTCTTAATCTTACGCTTAGTGCAGTGGCTGGGTGAAACAGTTACAGCACGTTGTCTTGCACTGAGAATGATGTAACTCATGTATATCTTTTTTTTCCCCCTCTCAGATCACATCACGTACATAAGGAATCTGATAGGTGTGGATCACATTGGAGTTGGTGGAGACTTCGACGGAATCAACAGGTAAGCTGGTGAAGTTGAATTGCTT
This sequence comes from Dryococelus australis, assembly GCA_029891345.1. Classification (NCBI taxonomy): domain Eukaryota; kingdom Metazoa; phylum Arthropoda; class Insecta; order Phasmatodea; family Phasmatidae; genus Dryococelus; species Dryococelus australis. The sequence goes on along the minus strand of CM057006.1, from coordinate 51,448,259 downwards.
AACCGTCATTACATTAAAGTGCGAAGTCAAACGCCATCGCGATTAATTCAACTTATTTCTTCAAACCGACGTTCGTAGCGAAGGGGGGTAGAGCAACGACAAATGTGACGAGGATATTTGGACAAAACCAAGTTCATTGCTGCTTTCAGAGACCATTTAGAAATAATTTTGTGCAGTTGTGTTTACGTCGTTATTATCAAGATGAGTTGCACATCAGTAAGTTATGTTAAATACCATATCCACAAGATATTTCAATACCAGGAAACGATTATAAAAAAATTCCGTTCTAGCCATTTTAAACAACGAAACCTACGTCTTATAAAAGTAAATATTCTTTCGGATGTGAAATGTTTGACTAAATGTAAGTATACACCACTCAAAAATATAAATATTAATTTTTAACTAAAGTCTTGCACCTTCGAGAGGCCACGGTGGCTGAGTGGTTAGCCTGCTCACCTCCCACCAAGGCGATCCGGGTTCAATCCTCGGCTGGGTCACTCCGGATTTTCGCATTTCGGAATAGTGCCAGACGATGCCGTTGGTCGGCGGGTTTTCTCGGCTATCTCCCGTTTCCCCCGCCCTTTCATTCTGGCGCTGCTCCATACTCACCTCGCTTCACTCTTATAGACTCTCAAGACCTCGATGTTAAGAGCCATCCAGATCTCTTCACTCACTCACTGCACCTTCGACTGTATAGCAAAGTTCAAATGAGAAAAAAAAATCTTCGCGCAGCTTAGAAAAAAAGGAGGGGCATAGGGGGAGGACCTCTCTCGGACGCTGGTAGCTGGAGGGAGGAAAACCACGTGATATTGCTGGTGTTATACATACCAAACTGATAACATCGCTCTCTACTACCGCAGTGTTCAGTATCGCCCTGCTAGACTTACGTTTTTTCCACAGGTAATATTTACACGCTATCGTTTTCACTGCGGAACTCAGGGAGTCGAAGCTCCATACGGATTTCGTGGGCCACTAAATTATAGGGTAGAATGACTTCGCCAACTGTTGAAAAAATTGCTCTTATAAACAATCAAATTTCATTTTTAAATATGCTTAAGTCACAAGTAAATTAAGTTTAATTATTCTCATCATCATTCATAAAATAATATAAATGTTATGTAGGCATGCACTGTCAGCACCTGTGTGTTATGTATTTCTTTGTTAACTTGTTTTGTTTCCGTTGTTATGTTCGTTGTTGGAGCAGGTGGAGTTGAGGTTTGCAACCAATGGCAGGAATTGGAATTGAACTTTATTGCATTTTCAAATGCTAATTGCCTAAGAATAAATGGTACAAGAGTTATTGATATCAGCGAAAATGGCTTTTTAAAAGAAAGAAATATGTGCAATTAGCATTTTAATAAACGATTGAGCAGTTAACAGAGTAGTCAACTTATGTATTCTCTACCATCAATATTGTTAACCACACATTTAGTTCGATGTTACCGTTTGTAAATACAGCATTAATTATAACATTCCTACCAAATTGTTATTAGCAGTAACTAAGTGGACCGTCTGAAAATTGGAATAATTATGTTTAAGTGTTGTACGGTTGGCAGCAAATCCTACATAATAGCCCAAACATACTTACTTTGTGGTGGAACTGAACAACGCCGCCCCTTCGTGTAGCAGCAATGGACTCTCCCGACTCGCCCGACACATTTTAGAATACTGCGCATTATGCCCCGACACGACACTTAAAACTAAACAGCCAATGAAATACAAGATAAGTCTTACGTAAGCCAGACAAATTCTGTCGTCCGACCAGCAGTTTTGGATAGTAAATTATATATATTTTCGTTGTGTCTTGCGGCACGACGCACAGAGTGTACAACTTTGCAAAATGAAATTGTGGCACGCTTTCCCTACATTGGCAAACACGCAAATTAAAAGAAAAAAATGACTGTATTTAACTCTTAAAAATAATAATTTTACCTTTGTATACATTAGCGATAACACTTTGTCACCATCATCTATTCCAAATTTCCTCTCTTGTCCACCGTTTTAGAAACTAGCGTAGCCTATCGCCGCCTTCTAAATAGTTCGGTAAAATGCTGAGAGCATCGTGTCGGTTCTGTCGTTCCGTATTGTAATTCAAGCAGATCACAGTGAAACTTTAACTGTCGTGTCGTTGCTGCTGTTTTCGTCGTGTCGTCCTGGGAGGTTTGTTGGAGTTATGTGATTCCTGCTTTGTATACTCATTTGGATGTATCTCTAGCTCTGTGGCTCATCAGAGTGCAGATTCTATCGCCTAGGCGCAGACGAAACCAGCAATAACCCCACGTAGTACTAGGTTGATTTTATTTGGTTCCACCAGTACAAGTAACACAAAGCTGAAACTTGTCTGATATCGGTATTTTATTTGGTTCCACCAGTACAAGTAACACAAAGCTGAAACTTGTCTGATATCGGTTTTTTTTTAACCTCTAAATCAGTCGTGAGTAGAGACCTGAGAAATTCGCGAGTTCAATGAACTGCAGGCTAGACTACACAGTCTCATGTACACATATGCCTATGTCAACTGTGCATTGGCTGCCTGCTGTCACAATGTAAGGCGACGATTGGGTCAGCGTTCTCCAGGAAGTGTCAAACACCGTGTTTTATCAACACACGTGTTTTGAATTCTAACTTGTCTCAAAAAGGATTCCGCGAATTCTTCAGGTCTCTCGTCATGAGAAATAGTTTCTGTCGCGATAAAAATTTAAAAAAAGGCGTTTGTAAAGACTGTCGTAAAAACCATCCTTTACGGCTGATTCTGGAGTTGGAGTGGTGCCCTCTGAAACGCTGGAATGGCCCCCTTAATCATTACACAACCTCGGAGGGCACGAAGCACCCCCCCCCCCTCCCGGCCCTCTCTCACCCAACGGGGCTGGCAAAACCTCCCAGGCGTACTCCTGCGCCCATCCATCAAGTGCGAACTGGCAACCGCCCGAGTGGCGAGTTTGTTTGGCCAAAAGTGTAGAGGGGGTGCGGTGGAGTTTGCGCTCCTACAGCTGCCGCCACTTCCGCGTTTCGATCGCCAGTTTCACCCCCCCCCCCCCTCCTCAACCCTTCCCATCTCTTCATCCCCTGCCGTCATTGTCTCTTCGAGTAAGTTAAAAACATTCTCGGTAACTAGCTGACAAAAAAAATTTCGAAGTAACACTATGAGCGAAGTACTGTGAGATACTCTCGCTTGGAAACAGGCCGCGTTTGTGAAGTTGTCAGTCTACTCTCCTTCCTTGAAATGCGAACCGGGTTCGATTCCTGGCGGGGTCAACCGGATCTTCGAACGTGGAGACTTATGCCTGGTTGCACCAAGATCTTCCACGATCCGAGATCGAATTATCCTAGTTCCGGACCAGGATTCAGTTTGATCTTGGTTCCAGTGTAAAAGTGTTGCACCAACGAAATTGCGCGATTCTGGATCTCCGATTCGTCAATCTTGGGTCCAAAGTGAGAGATCTAGATTAAGTTTGAGATAAATTTTCCTATTGGTTCTTGATACATGACGTCATAAATGTAGGCGTAGTTTTCACTATAGAAGTTCTCAGTACTTGTTTTGATATTGTAATCTGTGTGTTTAAGTAATATTCTTTATCAAGTCTCTACAATTGCTAATTAATTAATTTCATGGAGATAAAATATGAATGAAGCTGCAAGTGGTTCGAAATTAAATATTTTTACAGAAAAGGAGAAAAGAGTAATAGTTGACTTGATAGAAAACAAATTGAATGTAATTGAATGTAAAAAAACGGACACATTTTATTCGAAACAGAAAGATGAGGTGTCTAGGGACTACGGAAGGTTTATAATGCTACGAGCGAAGAACTGAAGTTAATTATGAAGACAGGGTAGATACTTAATACAATTTCTAGTAGTTACAGTAAATATAAGCTATTGGAGAGGGGGGTGCTAATCAATTACAGTATATGACTAACCTGAATGATACAGTCGCCGGAGGCTGAGTGTTGAGTCGGAAAGCGACATGCGGCATGCCATGCTGCATCTTGATGGCTACATCTCGGCGTGGGTTCTCCGTGACGATGCCTCGTCACGATATTTGCTATCTGGTGTTTTTATGGCAACAGTTGGTGGCCGTGGCGCAATGGCACAGCTGTATAGTACTTCTGTGCATATTTTAATTCAGCCGGCTGAATATTATTTTGGTATTGTGTTTATACAATCTAGCGGTATATTTAATAGTTTTAGAATTTATTAATCGCATTTGCTTTCTGTGCATTTATTCTATGCTAGCATATTTAAAAAGGTACTTGAAGTAACGGATGTAGTTTTAATTATTGTTGGGGTGATCGCCACCAGGAGCGCTCCTGTCCCGTGTGCCGTGGCGCTGCTCTCGGTAAGCGCTAGTTGGCTGACGCCCGTTGCAGTGAGCAGACGTAGTGCGCGATGTTTTTTGCGCCCCTCGACCGGTGTAAAACTGTGGCAGACATCTCATGAAGGAAGAAGGCCTCGGGCCAAAAATGTTGTAGACGTGACGTATTAGTATGAAGTCACTAGATGTATATAACCACTGCACGTTTGATTTTACGTTGCGTAGACTTTAAAGCTGCGCTTGCCACCGCAGAAAAATGCCGGTCTCGTTGTAAAGTTTCGCTGAAAACTTGTTCCTGATCGCAAGTGACGGGAGTGACTGATATATTTGTGCAGCAAAGTAACTGTATCCTGGACTATGCTTATTTGTACGCGGCGGGTGTGTTTGCGAATGCCATGAGCGTCAGGGCGCATTTGATGCGCCGGGGTTGCGGTCAGCTGTTGAGAGCTGCGTGACCAAGTTGTCCTGGCGGGCGCCGAGGCCCGCGACACGACACGACATCGGAGTTTTCCCTGGGACTGTGTGCTGACTTGAGATTCTGCGTCGTGGCTGATTTATCAGGTATGAGAGAAACGGGTCGCCATGTGGCCAATACTGTCCCGGCCAGATGTTTTCTGCAAATTTGCACGTCGTGAGAGTGTTGTAAAAGTCCCCGATGCGGAGCGCACCTAGCCCGCGAGTAAAGAGTAACTTTTAGAATAAATGTTTAACCGCTTTAGGAGTGACTTTTGAAAAGTAAATGCTTGCTAAGTGTGAGACGGAGTGGCGAAGAAAATCAAAGTAGCAGACTGTAAAATATTAAGATAGTAAATACTTCTTAATTAAACTGGAATTTAGCCTGCGTTATCAGTTACTGTATTTATCCTCAGCTTTGCACATTTGACGATGGCAAATATTGATTCTGAAGTGATGGCCTATTCTGTGAATTATCAGACTGCGCGATATTTACACCGATACTCTAGTTAATGAACATCGAGACTGCTACCTGTTATAAAGGTTTGTTGTTAATAATGGAGTTCATCACCTACTCAGGTGTTATGTTGGGGGTTTTAGGGCACTGTTGGCAAAGTGAGGTAGCATTTGAGTATCCTGAAACCCGCGCTGGGTAGAGGGCGACTCTCCTCAGACAGACTGACAGACAGACTCCGTACAAAGTGTTGCCAAGTGTTATATACTTTCTGGTGGCTTAATTGTCCCAAATACCGTGTCAGCAGGAGGGGAGATCCGCTGGCGCTTCGCTGATGTGTTTCATGAACTATTATTGTTGTAATGTGTTTTGGATTCTTCGCCTCGCCTGGATACCGATGCGTAGCTGCAGTTCGCTAGGCGTGCCCGCCTTTACTGAATCGCAGCAAGTTACTTTCAGAGGTCCAACGCCATTCGCAATAAACTTGCCGCCACACATCTCCACCCTTACGGACGTGTACCATCCTCAGGAAGTGAGTTAGGCTGAATGTCATGCATCCATACTTTCCGTCTACATTCATACGAGGAATCACTTGACGGAGTTTGCCGATGATTTTCATGTGAATCTAGCATGTTATTCTGTTGCAACATTCAGTATCTGTGAGTTCTATCTGTGGGTGTGACGAACAGGACCCCTCGCGGACTGGAAGACGTCTCGATGTACCCGGAGCTGTTTGCCGAGCTGCTGCGGACAGGAAACTGGACCGTGGACGACTTGAAGAAAGTGGCCGGGCTCAACGTGCTGAGAGTTTTCACCGGAGTTGAGAAGGTGAGTATCGAAACTGCACTTGCTTTCATCTTCTTCGTGAATTTTCTCAGCTCATTGTACCATGCTGTAAGTAATTGTTCGCATGTTTACCAAATCAGTTTACATGTGTTATAGACTGCTTACGATAAAATGAGCACTTTTGAGGCCCTAGTTACTTTTTCTTTTCAGCCTTTTTTAAATATTATTTAACTACCCTGTAAAATAAATATTGCTCCCTAAATAATAAAAACAGTGTATATATTCCACCGCACTCCGAAATTAACAACTAAGGCTAAAATAAAATATATTTATGGGCTGTTATTCAAAATGAGAAGGCTTTCAAAAGTGCTCACATTAGCGTGAATAGCCTTTTGCGCCTATGGGAGCACCCTTACACTTGTTGAGGAAGGAGTTAAATATATTGTGTAATTTTTACAACTATATGGTAGCCGGACTGAACATTCTTTTATTTCTAATGACAAAGTTCCCGGTGGAACCGGCGCTGGCCTCACCAAACCTCTCCTCCAGGTGGCCGATACCTATTAAAAGGTCATACCTGGAGCGCTTCTTTCTAGCCAAGCTACTTTAGCCCTCACAAACAAAAAGATAAATCGGCTCTTTTCATCTCAGGTAACCACCGGGAACTTTGCAATTTTGAAACCGTCATGCTGTCCGAAAGTTGTAAAAGAACACTACTACTAATCTACACACTCACACATTAACTAAATACGCGACAGCGCAAATCCTACTCGATTGAAATTTAAGCATGACGGTATTCCCTTATCTGCCTTCTCGGCTCAGTGCGTCTGGGTTGTGCTGGACTTAGTTTTGGGGGATGTCCGGTAACCAGTAACATCCCCCGCCACCTCGCCCCCTGACGCAAAGAACTTGTTACGAAAACCCAAAAATAACATTCCGATTCGGCACTCATGCACACACAGACTCATTCAGTTCCATCGCTGCGCGCTATTCCGCTTTGCCGTGTCAATCATGATAAAATTCAAACATTTGCTTTCAAATTTGTCCATCCGGTAAAATATGCGTGAGCTTTGCTCAGCATGTCGTCTTTTCCAAGGTTGTCTAGTTCGGGTGTATTTGCTACTGGCCGGGCAGTTGGAGGCTCAATGGGAAGGAATTCATTTCTGCTTTTCCATATTTGCTCCATCATGTTCGATAGATTCTTCTACTCGAACCATTCCTCCCAGATCCTTCCTCCACTCGGCCAGGCGCCTCCTAGGGGGAGGGGCATGTCACTTCTGTATGGCGTGACCGAACTGGTGGTAGGATGCCAGCCGATGCGAAGGACTAGTTCCTGACCACAGTGTACCCATTGAAGGGCTTACTGTAGTCAAAAGTACGCCTCCCGTATGTGCGGATGGCATCCTGAAGGGCGTCAGGTTCTACGAATCTTTCGCCCCTACGCCAGAAACATTCCTTTATCAGAGTGACCAACTCTGTATGATGGTCGGCAGGCCTGCCTGGTCGACGACAAGCCCATCAACAATCGCCATTCTAGGAAACAGAACCTTATCTCCCCCCTCCATGTTTCTTATGACAAGGGCAAGAGCTGATGTCAACGTCGTCGGATCTTCCAACTTGGTTAACATCGCTCCCTGATTAGGTCGTTATACAGCCATTGTGGGTCGTTAGGATCCGCTTGTGCAGGCCAGGCAAGGCCTGTACAGCAGCATCCATCATGTTCTTCTCATCCGGCCAGTCAATTTCAATTGTTTTGACTTCCTCTGGGGTTGCCAACGATTTTCTCATTAGTGCTTTATGGAGGAAGACTTCCCTCTCAGCCTCGATACTTCGGGGCTGTTCGGTCCGTACCTCCTCCATGGGCACTCCCGTTGAACATACCTCCCTGGCACGGGACATGGCACAGACAGTTCTCCTTCTGTTATCGCGTTTGAGCCTGCTCATGTTACAAGTAACACGAGCAAAGCCCTCACGCACAAAGACTACAGGGCTCCATACACACGGCCAACCAGGTGGCCGTGTGCATGGCAGGCGTTAATGACAGGCGAATGGAATCGTAGAATAAAAACGTATGTTCTGAGACATGAGATGTAGGTGAATATGGAGAACTATGACATCACAGTGTGCAGCGGACATGTTGGATGACGTCACGACCATCCGAATTTTTCATTTTGACCCAAAATCACTTTAAAAAATAAGTAGCTAATCCCCAAAACACATTTGTTTTTCAAAAAGTTTGCAAAAAAATATGATTAGATTATTTTTACGTTGTTTGTATTGTTTTATGCGCAAATCCTTAAATCAGCAGGATGGATTCAACGCCCTTCGATGTGCGAGTCAAAAAGCCAAGTCAGGAAGATGGATTCAGGGCTCCTCGATGCGCGAGCAAAAAATCCGTAAATCAGCACACCTTGATGTGTGAGCCAAGCCGTGCGAAGCAGATGGGACAGCAGTATTGCTTGTATACATTACTTATCCCAACTGCGATGTTGAATTTCCTTGACGTTGACACATGATTACCTTGGAATGATCTTGAACACAATAAATCGAAAAAAGTCGAAAAAAACCACTTTAGAAAACTTAAAAAACAAATAATTTTGTACAATGCCAGAATTTTTTAAAAATAATTTAAATTATAAAGTTGTATATTTAATAAGAAATATGTTAATAAAATATTAAATTATAAAAATGTTACTAAAATTTTAAAAATTAAAAAAATTAATAGTAAAGTTTTAATGTAAAATAGTTTTGGAAAGACATTTAAAAAAAAATTTCTTCAAAGACATTTGGGAGGTCCAGCGTTCAATTCGCTTAAATATGACAGAGCACACATACTCCCAGCATGTTGTCCAGTGGACGATTAACTCCCCTCCCCCCCCCCCTGGGATCCAGAGATAAGTTTTTGACGCTGGGCCGGGGGAGGGGATAATTTCTTTGAAAAAAAAGTCCCCGCATATATTTTTCCACTAGTGTTAGCTGGATAATACATATTCACTCTAAACCTAGCTCATGTGTCTTACTGCTGATTAGGATATTTTATATGCATAAACAAATTTTGCCATGAGAAACAATAATACACAGCAAATGTAACAAATGAACCATGAGTTTTGCCACAAAAATAAAATATTGCCTTACTAACTACAACTATTATCACAAGTAAAAAAAAAACTTTGATCTAACACTAACCGCATGTGTTGAACAACAACCTCTACTCTCTTCTGTCGTTTCTTAGCATACAAATCAATGTCTTATTTTACATCTATTTTCACGTGACCATGAATGTTTAATAAGGCAAGTCCTCTTCTCCCACGCGTGAGCGCAGCCATGTCTTCAGTCTCCCAAGTGTGGAGAATGACCGCTCAGCGGTGGAAGGAAACGTCACTAAAATATCTAGCAAATAATTTATAACAGGAAATATTTCAGCATCGCATTTTTCTAAACTCAGATGAGCACTAGTAGGCATTTCAATGGATCCATCATTGTTGGGCTTTCACGTTCATACTTCTTCTTCCATATAGCACACTCACTAACAATCATATGTTCAGCTACACCCACGTCCACACCAAGAATGTCGTGATACTTTCTAGCTGTATTTTTCAAAGACGATTTCACCTTATCTGATGATGAATTTTCCTTAAGTCTAGATGGCACAAACATAGTCTTCAGTGTTTCCTCAATAAATCTACTTTTTAAGGGGGAGAGTCAGATATTTACCAATGTCTAGTTATGCGAATTTATGTTTATAATATTACAGGTAATGTCAAAGTATTCCATGCAAAAATAATTTTAAAAATTATAAACCTTAACAGTTTTTTAATATTAAAGAAAATTATATGTTTTTTAGTTTCTTTATTAAAAAAACTGTATGAACAACACCCCTGTATATTTTTTAACGATAAAAAATGTTATAGATTTATATGAAATATAAACTCTGCCACGACATAAACGTTTTACTTGAAGGAAGTTGTAACAGTCACATAAATAATTTTAATAGTCACTGTATGTGACAGCTTTCAATCTGCCAAAGACTACATTATTCAAATGATGTTTGTCGTGTGTTATTTTTTGTAAAGTTAGAAATCGACTTCGTTGTGGCATTATACCATGTTTCTAGAAGACATAACAGCTGGCAAATTATTTATTTGCGTGGCCATTAACGAACACTAAGCTGTGCAATTAAATACTACACCATCAAGGATATAGTCGTGGTTTTCATATCGTTTTCCTGAAAGATAGCTCTGTTTACTGCTGCGCTCTGCAGGACACAATGGGACTACAAGGGCTGTACTCGTGATGTCTTCAAACAGCGTTGCCAGCTCGCTTTAGTGTGTCCACTTCCACGGGCCTCAGGCCATAGAGGAAATGAGGTACTAGTACTAGCCCTTGGTATCGGGCGATAGGCCAGTTATGCTGATCGATTTTGACAGGCTCCGAGGCGAAATATTTAATTTTAATTTACAATGTGCATATCAGCCGACTCACCTAACGTAATTTACGTATTCACGCGTGGCTATGAATATAAAAAAAAAACTAGCAGCACTCGGTCACTAAACAAAGCACAGCTCGAAACCAACTTAGTTGAAAAACTGTAAGCTAATATTGGTTTCAGATTACGTTCGTTCTGTACAAAATGGCACCTTATATGTGGTTTCTGTAACTTGTTTACGAAAGAAAATTACTAGGTATTGGCAAGAACGTACAGCAGAAGCTCTGATACGTAGAGCAAATAATTTTTATTTTCTACCTAATATTATTTGTATTTGTCACCTATTGTAAAAATTCTCCGTTATTTGAATAAACTAATGCTGCGATCTCAGAAACATTATGGTGGTGTGTTGTGAAGTGGTATTCCCGCTTTTTTGAAACAGTAAATCGTCCGTTCTAAAGTTGTTTTGAAGTGGCAAAAGTTCTGGCAGAGTTTGCACACGGATTGCTTCCTTTTATATTTTATGTCTAATGGAATTCGATATTTGTATGATATGCCACAAATCCTGCAAATCAGACTCTCTTTCAAATTATGACGAACAGAAAATATACTATCTTATATTTGACGCTGCGTGCACTGCATACACCAATACCAGTGGCGTAGTCAGAGAGGGGGGCTGTATATGTGTTGTAACCGCTCCCTTCCTTTTTTTACCATATGGATATCAACTATTAGAATTAATATTATTAATAGGGCTTTCATTTCGATAAAATCTATGCACGTTGTCAAGCCAAATTAAGTAACTTTTGTTCTAATAATCCAGGGGAAACAGGGAAACGTCAGGAAATTTCATATGACAGGGAAACGTTAGGGATAACTGTCAGGGAATTTTGCCCTAGGTCAGGGAAAATGTAAGTAACTGCTACTCTGCAAAATTTGTTTGTAGTGTGAATACCGGATGATGTAATTATGAGATATGCATTTTAAAATTTCCAATTTTAAGTTAGTGAACTAGCAATAATACAACTTTGGCAAGTGTCACAGGGCCCATACGTACAAAATAAAGTATTTGCGTGTTTGTAATGGGCACTCCAGTGAAGTCAATAGCGTGTGTCGCGAGAAATATTGATGAGCTGAATAAAATATTGTCATTGCTAGATTGGTTTGTTGCAGTATAATTTAATTCAACTTCACTAATAGGATTTTTTTTTTTCTGTCAATGGTAGAAAAATATGGTATGTGAAGGTTTCGATTTTGAAAACAGGTCAGAGATACTAGCAATATTCTGTCTTGACAACAGGGAAAATGAGTAAATTCCAAAATATAATTTCAGTGGACACCCTAAGGAACCTATATCTAGATTCATACCACATTGTTGATATTCAGATTTACAAGTAACTCTTTCGATGGATATATTATTTATATAATGTGGTGAAATATTAAAAATTAAATATTTACAAACATCCAACTGTAACAAAGCGTGAAAGAAAATTAACATCACATATTACATCGTATGTATGCATGTATATTGCTTCAGAAATGTCTAATTGGCCCATTGTCTGTATTCACTAATTAGCGAAGATGCCAGCTTTTCGCAAAAAAAAAAAAAAATCATTATCGTGATTTGTTGTATTTCCAAAATACTTCAACTTAGATTCTCTTTCATAACTGGATGATTTTAACTGGTGCTGGTTTTTAGCGTCTGCCAGCGAATTATATATGTGTACTCCTAGAGTAACCTAGATGTGGCTGGCTTGGTCTTTACTGACAAATGTTTTCTTTTCAAGACAAATGTCTAATAAAAAAAAACACTGAAGTTGCGCACATATGATATTGAACTGCAAGATGTGCGGAATACTTCTCACAAAAATCAGGTGACCCTACTCAATAGACATTGAAAGCATGCGTGAGACATCCTAAAATAGATTCGCGTTTTCAGAACGTTTCTATATTGTTCGACACACTGCACATTTGTAGGCGAGGTATTTTGACAAACTCCTGACATAACTAAGTAATCGTTAAGTATACTAACGTAAATATTATGTACATTAAAGTAAATATAGATACCGTATTCGAACCGGACATCTCAATATGCGATATCGCTTTGCGAGAATCATTTTACTACTTTGTTGTAGTTAAATAAGTGCAAGTAAATTATCGCTGGATTCATAGTCAACATATATAAGAAGTTTCTTGATATAAATAATGAGCATACTTTCCTTAACATGGGTGCAATTGACTTTTTAATAATGTATGATGATGATAGGCAGGACTTGTCGCCGCGTTGAAAGCAATATCGTTAGAGGTGAAACCAGAAACATATGCAACAGTAGTGAGACAATTACTAATACACACGAGCCCTACCCGAGACTTGAACCTAGAAAACCTTGTACCATAAGTTAGCGAGCAATCAAACTGCATTACGAAAGTTGGATTCGAGCATCAACTTCGAATTTAATGATTCTAATGTTTCGAATGACAGGGTTCTCTAACCTAAAATATCTACAGGGCCATAATTTTTAAATAAGTTACTGGGCCACTTAATGCACTTAAATTTACGTAGCCTACCATTGCACTACTTGAGTGCAGAATTTGGTCAATATCGGTTGATTAGTCCATGAGATATGACATAAATCCACCAGTATTTCATGTGATGATCTTCACAAATGTTCATGTGATGATCTTCACAAATGGAGGACAAAACTACTATGAACTAGCAAATTCGATGATTGTATACCACCAGTATACAAATAAATGCTCAAATCTATTGCATAAGTCGGTAGATATAGCACACTAACCTAACATTAATTTATAGCTACCATTCTAAACATGCGTCACACTGAAAAAATACTTATAGTTATATGTCCTACCACAATACCAGTTCTTCGCCACATTTTGGTACGAATGGGTTGATTGTTTCCCGAGATATGACAATAACTTAATTTGTATTGAGGGGCTAACTTACAAAATGGCAGAGAAATGAAGCTCTGTATAGACAAATTTAATGATTGTAATTGATACTGCCAGCATACAAAGTTAAGTTGGAAATTGGTTTGTTAATAAAAGATACTAAGCTGAAATATTTATAAAGCCATAATTTTGAAATGTGCCTGACATACTTAAAACATAGCAGTTTATACCATCTGCTGCAGTGCAAACTGTTACACCAATTTGGTTGAAATTGATCAATTGTTTAGCGATATATTACATAAAAAATGATTTATTCATGTGGCACTATCTTACAAAATGTCGGACACAATATGCTCCGTGTAGACACAGTTGATTTTCGTAATATCTACTGCCTGCATACAAATAAGTTGGAATTGATTACATGATTTTGACTATATAACATTTTAAGCCAAGCTAACTATATGGCTGCCATATAGAGAATAAGCTTCTGAGATACCTGAAACAAATAATTGAACATCATATGAAGCAGTACTACTTGTTTGCCAAATTTTGTATGAATCGGCTTATTTTTTATTGAGATATGGCATAACATTTTATTTCTTCATGTGGCACTAACGTACAAACTGGCTGACAAATATGGCTGTGTGTTAGCACAATGATGCTTGTAGCAGACACTTTCAGCATACAAAATTTGGTCGAAATTGGTTGAATGGTATCTATATTTGATATATATATAATACATATACTAACAATATTTTTAAGAGGTTAAGTGAGTTTGTTTGTTTACATGTAACGGCTAATCTCGGAAACAAGAAGGCCGTTTCTTATATGATATAACAAAACTATAGGGCCGATTCTTATAATTCCTTCACTGTTAGAAAGCTACATTCTTCCAGATAGGCATAGACTACGATTAATTTTTAAAAATTCCTTGAGAAATTTCAAAATTTGTAAAATAATTCGGAGAAAAATGAGCTACTTGGCTGCTTTCTAAGCATGCACACCAAAACCATTAAAGAGAAATTGAAACAATGTTACAGAAAATGTCGCAAGTTGTCGCAGGTAGTCGCAAGTTGTCGTAAGTCGTCACAACACGTGGTCACATATAGTCGCAATTAGTCGCAGGTAGTCGCAAGTAGTCACTGGTAGTCGCAGGTTGTCGCAAGTAGTCGCGGGTAGTCGTATGTAGTCATGGGTAGTCTCAGGTTGCCACAAGTAGTAGCGGGTAGTCGCAAGTTGTCGCAAGTTGTCGGAGGTAGTCGCAAGTATTCACAGGTTGTCGCAAGTATTCGCAGGTAGTCATTGGTAGTCACAGGTAGTCGCAAATAGTCACGGGTAGTTGCAGGTTGTCGCAAGTAGTCACGGGTAGTCGCGGGTAGTCGCAGGTAGTCACTGGTAGTCGCAGATAGTCTCGGGTAGTCGCAGATAGTCTTGGGTAGTCTCAGATAGTCACGGGTAGTCGCAGATAGTCACGGGTAGTCGCAGATAGTCACTGGTAGTTGCAGGTAGTTATGGGTAATCACACGTAGTCTTAGTTAGTCATGGATAACCACGAGTAGTCTTAGGTAATCGCAGGTTGTCGCAAGTTGTCGTGGGTAGTCACAGGTAGTTTCAGATAGTCACGGGTTGTCGCAAGTATTCACGGGCAGTCGCATATATAGATATATACTGTATCAATAACTCCATAAAACCTGAGCGAAGAGACGACGAGCTGCTAGTACCAAATTAACCTAAAATATTTGTATGATCACCATTTTGAAATACGTATCTAAGCAAGTTCAATTACGTACATTTACCTGGTCTGTCATAGTATGACTTACTTGTCAAATTTTGGGAGAATTTCTGTGACAGTCTTCGATAGATTATGTAAAAGCTTTATTTTTTCATTTTATTCTATATTTCAAAATTACGGTCTAACACCATCAACTTCAAAATTTAATGCCTACATGATGTTCTGCGAGTATACAAAACATGGTTTACATCGATAGAATGATTCTCGAGATACGACATATCACCCTAAATAATGAAATGGCCTCCATTTTGAAAGGAAGTTCTTTGCGTTGTCAAAAAACTATTGAAGTCATGTTTCCTTACTAAGTATGTACTGTATATAAACCGAGTTTGGTTAAATCCGTTCGATGCGTTACAAAATTGAAAAGGGGAACACACGTGTAGACACACACAGCCAAAAAGTCTTTGTCTCCTTCGGAAAATATGATGATAATAGTTACACCTGCAGGTTCAATACCATAAGTTTTCAAGTGAAATAATGAAGGATCACAAACATGTCGGATGAAATATAATACATCATCCTTTCTTGTATCATGTGGAATCAGCAGTCTTTGTATACATTATAACCAATTGCTAAACGTCACACAATTTTACATGGAAAAGTAAGCTTAACCCCATACATATATACATTTATACGTACACATATACACATACATATGCATACATTCACACACATACATACACACACAATCACACGTACATACACATTCAATCACACATATATTCATACATGCCCGTGCACAGGATATGAAAATGAGAGGTAGTGGTGTGGTAGGGACAATGCTATGTTAACTTCATTATCAGTATCAGTTGCTCAGTGAACACAATTTTATGGTACATCCCATTTATAAAACCCCAAAACACTCATTATTTCAAAATGATCTCGCTGCACAAAATGCTTTGTTTCATTAAGTTTCTACATCTCCAGCTTTATTCATTACGCCCACCTCTCTAAAAATAAATTTAACTTTCCGATAGTCCTAGACGATAATTAATAAGGCATGTTAATCCTATGTTGTTTGGTTTTGAGACGTTGAAAACATTTGCGCTAACGCTGAGGAAACGCTTAGTTGTAGCTAGTTTGCGGTTAACTGAGCATTACTCAAAATTGACTTTCACAACGAAATCACTGCCTCGAAATGCATATATGCTCACATAAACACCCCCCGACGTGCATACAGAAATACTGACTGTGAGACAGTAAAATATGCGAGATCATAACACCAAAATAAAAGTGCACTGTACAAACTGGCGACAACTCAGACCGGTTTCGTTTCGTTACATAAAATCTTATATATCACAGTTTAGTGTTTCGGTATCACATATGCTACGTCATGCGAGTGTACTATTCAGCGGTAAGTGTAAGGCAGTGAGTTGATATTTTCATGTGAATGAAGGGCACGCAGTGGTCCAAAAGAAAAAAAAATATTGGTTTAGAAGTTAACTGTAAACCAAGTTAGTTTATATAAATCGTCAAAGGAGATAAAATTATTTCTTATCCTTTTACTGTAAAATAAAACAATTTCTTACGGAAATGTAAAAAAATGTAAAACTTATTTGCACACCAGTTATATCCTGTGATGCATATACAACATTCCTACACTGTAAAAAAAACTGTATAGCTACGTACATTAATGTAAATATTGAAGCCGTATTCGAACTAGATATTTCAAGTTGCAATATCATTTTGCGAAAATCATTACATTACTCTGTTGGAGTTTAAGAAATGCAAGTACTGTATATATAGATACATTTGTGCCTAGAACAAGTACGTAAAAAAATGCTATTTATTTCTATTTTGGATTAGTATTTAACTACCTCCTTATATGTTATTTCGTATGAAAGTACAACAGGGGTATAGAATTGTATATGTAAACTTAAAAAACAATATATTATTTAATTCGAATGAAACATATTTGTAACTGTGAAAAGGGTCTTGTCTGTATTTTGTACTGGTTTACACGGGGTTCGAAAGTTTTGAGACATGATTGACCAGCGCAATACATTTCTTTTATTCTCTATGGCGCGAGCCGAGGAACCATCTCCAGCCGGTCGGGAGTGTGTTTGTAAGAGAACTGGCAACAGCGTCCGTGCTACACGTTTTTTCTTTGTTACGTTTCGCAACTTCTGTCTCTTTTAAACAATAATAGTGTTACCTAGCGGGAAACTCGTGAACTGCGTGCTTGCAATTTCGTTCATATCTGCTCTCGCAACAGGTAGATAGCTCTGCACGTAAGTTACAAGCAAATATGGCATCTGATATTCCACCTTAAATCCTCTGTCGGGGATTCAATGATTGGCATGTGCACTGTTTGCCTGAAGTATACGTTCGGTTCTGTACCTGGGTGATTAAATCTGTATATTTGCTTGTTTGTGATCCGGGGAATTTCAATTTCTTGACCTATACTGGTGTAATTATTTCGTAATTTTTCGCACACAGAGATGAATGATTGCTCATAATTTGTTATTTTGTCAGCTAAATCATTCAACGTGTCTTGAACTAATTTATTGACGATGTCAACATCTATTGTTTCCATCTGTAGAAGTTGACTTACTGTGAGTGTAAGCGAGAATATATCACCCAAGCACACAACTATGCCAGTGAATTCACTGTCACACAAATCGCTCATCAATGTTTTGCTTTTACAGCCTCTTGAATTTACCTTCATCCTGAAATCTCAGTGAAAGCTGCAACTATTTTGGGGAGGTTTGTTCTGAACTGCAGTACATCTGTGTGCCTCTCGATCCACAGAGTTTCACATAACCCAGCGATTTGGCTTCCCAAAAATTGTTTTAGAACAATACTTCTTTTTGCAGAAGCTGAAAAGAAAGAGGTTGTTTCTTTCATTACACCTGTTGCATGTCTAACACATTGGGCCCTTGATGACGTAAATAGGGACAAATTTGATTAAAAGTGTGGCTGAAACATGGACAACGGACGGCATTTGTAGCTTCTCTCTGAATTTCTTGCACAATGCCCCAAATCTCAGATGTCATCACACTGCACCCGTCTGTACCAATCCCAAAACAGTTTATCAAATCAAAGAAAAGTTGTTTTAAAACATCCAATACTATAAGACCCTGTACTTTCCCTGAGAGAATCTCAAGAGCAATACATGTGTGGTCATTTTGTATTGTCTTGCTCGTATATGTATGTTGCTTGGGAATTTTCTGTATCAAGACGTTACTCCAATACGTGGTCTCCAGTTCGAATGCCAAAACGATGCAATCCTCTGAAAATGCCTCAATTTATTGGGCCTGATACAGAACTGTCCAAAATGTTTCCATCATCGGGGTTACCCCTGAATGAAATATCTTGCCTACCAATAAAAATGATAGTATCCACTATAGTTTTGGGTCTTTCTCTGTTTTCAATATGTTTGGAAGGCGTTCATTTCTTTGGTTTATTACTTCCTTGTCAGGGTTATGAAAATAAAGTAGAAAATGTTTGGCCGACTCTAAAGCTTGACGGTGATACTCTTCCCCCCCCCCCCCTCACCAGTGAGTTTCTAGTGCGCCATCTTTCCCCAACAATTTCGCAAATGAAGCAAGTGGTTTAGTAACTAATTTATGGAGGGTGACATTTTTTTGATAGCCTTCCATTCCACCAATTGCAAACAAATTGCAATATTTGCAATACAGCCATTGTTGACTTGAGAAAATTGCAAGCCAAGGAAATTTTGAAAGATGGGCTTGGCTGACGAATCCTCTCTTCTTTACTGTTCTTCGTGTGAGCAGAAAATGGAAATTTATAATTAGCTGGTGGAAGCCAATGTAATTCCCGCAGTTCACAGTTTTATTTTCTATTTATAACAATTCATAAATTTAGAAAAAACATATTATGCAAAATTTCTTTATATTTAATATTTCTTTTCTTAAGTGCGGCCTGATACTTGGTGATTAATCATGTGTCACGCGGTAGCCTATGGCATTAGTTTACATTGTAGTTTTTTTTTTTCCTTTTTACTACTTTGTTAGTAGCCAATTTGTTTTTATGGCTACAGAAAAACAGAAAAAAAATTGGATTTGACATCAAATTATTCAAGAAACATAACATGTAAATTTTTTATTTAAGGAAGTGGCATTATATACAACGTGTAAATGTTCGATGATGTTTGTTAGAAATAAGAAATAATTAATTTTTTGGTACCCAACATCCTTAAATATGGACAGGGACAGATAGCAGTATACTGCCTCTAGTTTCATATTTACGAAATTACATTAGGTGTTTAAAGTAATTTCTCACACGTGTAATTTCTCATTTTGGTGATGAAATTTCTCATCATGTTAAACAATTAAGGACAGGCCGAACAATGTTTAAGAGGGGCGACACCCTAGCCTTATTTGGCTACGAACCCGAGCATGACCCTCAAACTTGCAACAAGCCTGCCATTGCAAGCGTAGACAGTATAAACTGTCCTCGCGAGCATTCCCGAACCCAAGTGCGGTGCAAGTTTGCTGTGAGCCTGGTGTGGCAAAACTAGGGCGAGCTCCTAGACTTGCAAGTGTTAGTTTGCTGCAGCCAGCCAAGCTCTTCCGTTTGGAGTGGAGCTAACTTCACACTGTAATCTATTTTGCTTCTGGGCAAGAAAGTACAGCTGAACTTGCTCTCCTGAGACACGCCTTGACACAGTGCACACTAATGCTCCTTTACGAAACTGTACCTTTTTCCAATACAAACTATTTCTTAGGCACAATGCAATCTTAGGAATTTTAATAGAAGAAGTAATTAAAATAAATATGTTACAAAAGTGTGCACCTGATGATTCACTAAATAAGTTCAACTATACATTACATTTATAACAGTTTGCAGTATGTGTGCTACGCCTTGCTGTATATCAAATGAGCGTCATTTAACATAATATTTTACAGTATTAGGAAATATATACCTTTTCCTTCCACGTATAAAATAAATCGTACATTTCTGACAATTTTAGAAGAGTATTAACTTCTTTTAAATTAGTTCTGCGTCATGTTTTACAGTTGGGTCGTGTGCCTCATCGGTACATTAAGGGCAAGGTTTACTCGCCATTTTGGATTCTTGGTTTTCCTCGTTTCTTTACATTTTTAAACATGAAAAATTCGAAAGTGTGTCTATAGCGCACTAGGAATTGACCTTACCTTGCAGTACAGACATAAAAACTGAACTACGAATTCATCGCTGTATCACGATATTGATTCTGCCAAATTTTACTATAATAGATAATGTGACCTATTTATGGGTTCGTAGTTTATTTTCTATATCAGTACTGTAGCGTAAAGTCAACCGCTAGTTCGATATAGACGTACTTTTGGAATTTACAAGTTTAAAGAGATAAAAAAGCAAGAAAAACCAAAAATCCAAAATTGCGGTTGAAGCTTGCCTTTAAGACTGTAGGAAGAAGCAAAAATATTTTTCTAAACTTCAAAGAACATTTTATGGTTTCGTGGCATGATATCGATGATAACTTGATACAGTATATTCGCAGTTTCTTCACACCTTTTGAATGATAATTCTGAAAAATCTACCCACGTATGATATGCTCGGATGTTTCCTATGTCATTTATCACAAGTTTTTTTTACACTTGTGTAAACATAAAAATACCACATTTTTTATCAAACTGAACTTCTACTAATTTTTACCAATGAATTATAATATTTAATTTGTAATTTATAAGAATAAAAACAGGGATAAAATAGGTGTGTTGGCAATGCCTAGTAAAACATAGTTCTTATGGAAAGTATTATTACACTGAGTGTGCAAGAATGCGGTGGACTCTTCCTTTAATATAATTATCTAGATTTAGTTAAGCTTTATTTGCCAGAGGCGGAGGAATATCCTGCAAGTAGAATTTTAGCACGGCTTCAGAAAATTTGGAAGTTACCGCGAATAGACCATAAAAATACCGATCACATAAATAATAACATACAAGTTCTTTCTTTCTAGCACAAATATGAGAATTTTAACTGTAAATTTTAATTCGTTCAAATTTCAGAAAGTTACTTAAACACAAAGTTCAGTTTCGACTAAAGCGTTTATTTGAAGTCGTAGTAGTGGCATGTTGCAATTCATTTGAAATTCTAAGAGGTGGGCCTCGGGAACGTAGTGGTTAGAACACTCGCCTCCCACCTAGGCGAACCGGATTCGATTCTCAGCGGAGTAGGTCATGGATTTGCTCACGTGGGAATCGTGCCGGACGATGGTACTGGTCGGCGTGTTTTCTCGGGGATCTTCCGTCCCCCCCCCCGCGACCTTTGTATTCTGAGGCTGCTCCGTGTTCACCTCACTTCACCCCCATCGGCTGTCAAGACCTCGGTGTAAGATTCGCCCGAACTTCTCAATAAGATTTGGACTCCGACTCATGATTCTTCAAAAACCATGGAAAGTAAAAAATAATATATCTGGGGGAAAAAATAAGTCATAATAGGCTATTCACTGTGATGCGAGCACTTTTTAAAGTTCTCTCATTTGTAATAATGGTCAATAAATATATTTTATTGTACCCTTAGATGTTAACTTCCGAGTGCGGTGGAATATACACGCTGTGCTTATTACTTACATATCATTATATTATTATATAAGGTTGTTAAAGAATAAAAAAATTGCTGAAAAGGAAAGTAACTAGGGACTCAAAAGTGTTCACTTTACCTTGAACAGCCTATACACGTTGAACGGCACGTCCAGATATATCATGTAGTTCATTCCTGGTTTCTTCGGACGTTTTAACACAAACCTTTGAAAAATCACCCCATGTATTACGTATTTAGTTATTTTCTAAACTAGGTGCCCAGCCAATGACTTTTATTTTTTAGTATTGTCACATGCCTAGAACAGTTGCCATTTAAAAAACATTTGGTTATCATAAAAAGACTTAAAAAAAAAACATATTGCATAGATATGTGTAGGAAATAAAGAAATGATGTGAAATTAACTCAACATACAAGCGACTGCGGCCCCATTTGATATTTCTCTATCCACTTGATATAGTTATATCCATCAAGCCACTGCGGCCCCACTTGGAATCGCTCTAGCTACTGGCAACTGTGGCCCCATTTGATATATATCTATCCACTTGGCCACTGTGGCCCCACTTGATATTGTTCTATCCACTTAGCCTCTGCGGCCCCACTTAACATAGTTCGATCCACCGAGCCACTAAGGACCCACTTGGAATCGCGCTATCAAATGAGCCACTGTGGCCCCACTTAATTAACTCAACATTGAAGCGAGACATTTAAAGTAAATAAAAATATTTCATTACCTTAATATCTCTATGCAATAATCTCTATGTCTTAATACAAAACTTTCATAGGAAAAAAGTAATTAAAAATTAGGTTTTAGGGTAAAAGGTAATGATTGCGTAATCTGATCTTGCTGAAATTCGAACTTGACCTGTATTTTACCCTAAAGATTCGCTTTGCAAATTTGAAGAACTTCTGTTGAGTTTCAAGGGACTTGGAAGGATTAAAGACGTACAGACAGACAAAGATCGTCTACTTATATAATAGAAGGTTATGCCCTGTATCGATTTTTTTTATAGTTCTGTAAACCCAGGCGTATCTTATGTATCGTTAAATTGAAGTTGTATACATGTTTTATTTATACATTATAATATTTAGTTTATAATAAACTCGAATAAAAACAGTGAGAAAAATCTGTGTCGGTAGCGCCTAGTAACAAATAGTTCTCGTGCAAAATGATATTTCAGCGGAGTGATCAGGAATACGGTGTGTAATTTTCGAGACTTCGTTAATCTTAGCTTGCACGAGGCGGAGGAATATACTGGAAGTAGAACTTCAGCAGGGCTTCAGAAAAGGGTGAAGTAACCGTGAATGGATTCCCCAAAAGTATAATCGGCCTGAGTCAAGTTTAAATCAAGCTTGTCACGAGAAGTCTGTAAGCTTGAATCAAGATTCCTATGCAAGTCAACAAGTTTGAACCAAGCTTGATTCAAGCTAACTAGTCTCCACAGGTCAAGCTTGTAGGATGTTCACGGTAAAGTGAGCGCATTTGAAGCCCTAGTTACTTTTTTCTTTCGGCCTTTTATTATCCTTTAACCACATTTTAAAATAAATGCTGCCCTGTAAGTAATAAACACAGTATCTATATTCCACCACCCTTGGAAATTAACGTCTAAGACTAAAATAAAATATATTTTTTGACAATTTTTCCAGATGCGAGGGCTTTCAAAATTGCTCACTTTACCGTGAATACCCTATAGTAAGCTTGATTAGTAAAACTGGCCGCAAGCTTGCCTTGTGAACCCACAGACTTAATTCAAGCCATCTACAAGCTTGCCATTAGCAAGTCAATAGAAAATCGGCTTGAATGATGCTTGAATCACACATGATATGAGAAGCTTACTCGCCAAGGCAACTTCAAGTAATATGGCAAGCTTGCCGCAAGTTCACCTGCTATCTGGGTTATAACTAACGTTTTAACGACCAACACCCGTAACATCGATCTGAGGTTTGTTCCCCCCCCCCCCCCCGCGGAAGGGCTGACGAACTGCGTGTTGTGGTTGCCGCAGGTACGGGACGCCATGCGCCTGGCTGGGGTCCTACCCTCCGAGGAGACGATGCCCGAGCCGGAGGCCGGACACCGGCCCGAGTGCTCCTTCGACGTGGACGCCGCCGAGCGAGAGATGGAGCTGTGATCGCTCACCGCTGCAGCGTATGCGCCACTCGCGAGCGCGGGATCAGTGTGGTGGCCGCCCGCGCATGCGTGATGCTGGCCGACCAACACGACGACCGCGCTCCAACACTGCGTTCACTTCGTCCACGGTTCACCGACCACTTTTCTATTGAGTTCTTATTCCTTCCTTGTCATTTTTTTTTAAATCTTCCGACATCAGAGAATAATGGTGGGTTCGCAATGAAACAAACATTAGCACAGAGCGCAGGACCGAAACCTTAGTTTTTTTTTTTTTTTCGTTCAATGTTACAATACAATGTGGAGTTATGGACACGTCAAAATATTTTCACATCACTATCCCACAAACCAACTATATTTACATAATAAGGTATAAATACCAAAAACAATAACTTGGCTATTCCATCTATAAAATCTAATAGTGAAAACCAGACCCATTCTTATAAGTATACATAATGCTACACACCGTCAAATGGGGACACTTTGACTATTTGGTATTAAAAAAAAAAAAAAAAAAAAAAAAAGTTGCAGAACATCTTGATATGTATGAAGTGTGCTTATATTTTCACTTTATTTTATTATGTATATTATTTTAAATGAAAAATAGTAAAATACCGCTGCTGACGACATTAATGTTTTAAATAAATTTTACTACATAATAATAATTATTATTAGTATTGTGGTTATTGCAACCTCCTGATGCTGATACATGAATCTTTGGTATTTTAATGGGTGGTCAAAGTTGCCAGGGAATAACACTAACCACTTAAAAAATCTCTTCCCAAAACCTAATAAATAATGTACAAATAATTATGTTAAACTTTCAGATTGTTAGCCCCAAATGTGTAATGCTTGGTCTCACGTGTATGTTTCCATATACAAACAAATAGTACGTGTATACGAAAAGTTGCTCTTATTATTGATATTTCAGATATTTGCGACTATGTCCAAAAACAACTAGATAACCTTTTTTTCGTATACCTAATTACCTTTTAAGCTGACATCTATTTGCACTCGTATACAACATTTAAATAAAAGTTTTTGATGTGTTTAATTTCTGATAGAAAAAAATTAATACTGCAAAAAAAAAATAATAATTAATCCGATTGGCTAACGCTACGTTAACTTTGTATTTTGTTGAAGTTGGGTCAACTTCCCTCATTCAAATATTACCTCTATGTCGCACTTAATTCAATGCTGAAACCATGCTATCTTATCTGTAAAAAACATGACGGCACAAAGTTAACGTAATGAGCTTTTATTTAACTTTAACGTGAATTGCCCTTTAGTCACTTATAGGTACGGTAAGGGTTATTTTTTAAGGTTCATTTAAAAAGAGTTTAGTTAATCGAGAATCTTGATGGTTTATTGTTACGGTCTATCTCGGTTAAGATGGCAAGATTTTGACAGCCGGTGTGTGGGTAAGATGTCATAAACGAAACTATAAACGTGCCATGTACTACGAAATTCTGTATCCGCTGATGCGTGAATGAATGGAGGTGTATCGGCCTATCATGTTGGCTATTTGATAGCCCTACCAACGCACAATAGACAGGTCAGAAATACGAGGATGGGAAATAGTTCTTAAACAAATTATTAACATCGATTATTTCACATGGTCACGAACAGGCGTTATTAGTGTGACAAACTAAACTTTGTACTACAAAATTATTTTGAAGGTGTTTCAGTAAAATGTAATATAAAAGATGAGTGTTTATTTAATCTTTAACTATCATTACTGGTAAGTACAGCAAAGTCTTTCTTGGCCATTAATGTTGGGGCTAAGAAGTCAGGAATATGTCGATTTCTAGAGGGTTCCTATTGCAGCTATGCTCTTCACGTTATGTCTTGAGAAACTACTATAACTTTCGTTTCTTTTTGTCAAGTACAAAAATGAATAACATCGAATATTTTAGAACTATAATTTTGGTATACGTATTTTATTTACGTACAATATGTAATATTTTGGTTCCACTAATTTTATCTTCTCCCTCCTTTTACCCCATTAAAAAAAACCGACAAATCGCTTAGTCCAAAGTACACCTACTCCATTTTTATAGGTTGTTCACGGTAAACTGAGCACTATTGAAAGCTCTGATTAAGATATATTTGTAAGCACATTGTGTATCCTTTCGCCATATGTAAAATCAACGTTGCCGTGGATCTGATTACTTTGTCATGCGTGAGTAAAGGTAACTGCAAAATTATTATGAAATTAAATATTTTACACATTTTATCATTCATACACTTGTATGCATTTAAAAAATCATTCTAGTACTGACCTATGTTTACCGAACACTTTTAATTCAAGGTTGGGACATGGGACTACTTTCCCCCGATTCACACAAGGAAGAAAAAACACGTTTAGCCCGACAAAAATAGCTACGTGTAAACAATGGTCCCAGTGCATGTAATTTGGTGTTGCACACCTGTCCCATACATACCTATGTACATAAAATGATATTTAAATGTAAATATATATAGTTAAAATGTGGGAGTTTGAAGTAAGCGCAGCATGTATGTACGTTAGTGTCAAAAGAAAACAATGGATATGTATTTGTTGCATATATATATATAACATTGGTAAATCGTTCTACAAAGGAAAGTACACATGGCGTAAGTACATGTTTACAATGCAGGTTCGTCGCCAGTATCAACCTCTTCGTTTACATGGTCAAAAGCAACATTGTCCGCCTGATACCTTGTTGTTTGTCCATGCAACCAGTTTGGAAGATCTAACATAGAAGTAACTTCTGTAGGAAATGTCTTCCGTTGCCTGTGACTTACTCTTCCTTTCTCCCGGCACCACAGGATCTGAAGACACGAGCATCCAATCTAGAATATCCCTATATGTGTTTATACGTGACTTATTTTGTACCAGCCATAAATGTCTACTAGCAGTTTTGCTGTATCCAAACAGTCATCTTGAATCTGTTGCACCTTCACATAGTTACCACTAGACAGTGTGCACGATATATGCGAAAACCTTTGTATTGTCCTACTGCCCATTCCAGTTACATCCGCCACTTAATCCGAGTTGTCAAAAAAATGTTCTTGAGGGGTTTTTCCATCATTACTGTTACCCCCCTCTTGCTTGGGCTGATCCTACCAGACCCATCTCTTCGTAGAATTTGTTGGTTATATTATCTTTCCGTGCTTTTGTAGAGTCCTTGGCGCCTTTTCCTCTTGCCAGCCACTGCTTTATGCCTAGCTTATGTGAAATCTGCAGAATAAACTCGAAAGATCGGAGGTACGCATGAAAAACGGAAATCCCGTGTTGATAGGCATCGATGTTTTAGAGTCTTCTAACGACATTATCCAGGTTATTGATGTAATTTGGTGAGACTTTGCAGATGTTAAAAGCATCCGTCGATTTTATTTCCGTCAAAACGTTCAAACATAGTACATAACAGTACATGTGTAAAGTGCAGTTGTTTCGTGTCGGATGTCCGAGAAATGTTGGTTGGGCGAAGTTCACATACCTGTGAGTCAGCACTTGCAAATTCCTGCTTCATATTCTCTTCAGTGTCCTTTTTCAGTCTAAAGCTTATGGATCGACAATATTTCGTACTGGACGTACTGGGATTGCGCCATAAAATCATTTTTGCGCCTCGTTCCATACTTGACATTTCAAAAGGAACCATTGTATACAGTGTAATATTGGAATCTCCTTATTTGTCGTCGCTGCAGAGATGTTGCTTCTATATACTATGCCCACCACGTCCATCCAAGCCCCATCTATATTTTCTGGTAGGCGCTGCTCCACAATATCGGACTGCAATTCATATAAACGGTTGACCGTGTGATGAAGCAATTCTTGTAATGGGCAATGGGCTTAATTTTCATTGACAACTGTATTTTATGGATAGTATTGTGTCTTTGCCTGTGAAATAACATTGTGTGGTGGATATATGTTGGCGCTTCTGATCTTGGTACCACTCTGAATATTTAAATAGTCTTCCAACCCAAGATCTGAATCAACTATAAGGGTAAGGGCTTATTATGGAGTGTAGGGTGTGATTGTTAGGAGCGACTTGTGTGCTTTCTTCATTCTTTTCGAACTCCATGGAGATGATTGTGTTGCAAGCCTGGTGACATCAGCATCCATCCGTTTACCGCTCTTCATTAGGCCCTTCAGTGTGGCAAGGGCCAATTTTCCATGTTCTATTCCAGACGCGAGAAGGCTGACGTGGCGAGCCTTTGTTAGTTCACAACCTTCCGCAAACATGTGTTCTGGCCCGCTTCGTCTGTCGCATTTCCATCTGAACGCGGAGTACTCTGCATCAGAGATGGCAAAGACAATGTAGAGTCAAGCAACTGAGTGTTATTTTTGACAAACATTTCGTAAATTTCTCGACTGTCTTTCCAATTTCCGAATAAATTTCGACCCCAAACTTTTCAATGCCACATTTAATTTACGTCTTTTATCTTCAGTCAGCTCGCGGACACATTATATTTGTCCATGAGGTACTCACGAAGTCTTTCAGTACACTTTGAATTACTCATGCTGTAGAACTTACCATATTTTAACACTGCGAACTGTTCCTTTTTCGATGTCACAGGAACACCATCCAAATTGCTACCTGTGAATAATAGGATTTATTTCAGAAAGCGATTCATAGTGATAGACTGTTTTTTTTTTCTGGCACATTCGTGAGTAATAACGCTTGTGTATTTATAAGTAAAGAGAGCGTACTGCTCTCTTTACGTGTAATTTTCTTGTGGACCTGCATAGTTTCACACAAAGGTCTACGCACAATCTTCCATAACCGTGAGTGGTTTTAGTAGCGAGGTTCTTACAGCTGCAATGAGCGCATTTGCCTGTGGCTAGAGGAACCATGTGCACGCGTTGCCACTGATCGGGTTATAACACACCACATTCACGTCCGTATTTGTTACCTACTTTCGCATGACTTGGCGCATCGCGCTTCGCTTCGCCTCGGCCGACTCCGGTGTCGTTCGGGTTCGTTTCGTCGTGTGCTTTTGATGCACGCGTTATCAATGAACATTTTTCAGTACCGTTAGAAATACACGCAGGAAGGACAGTGGCAATTTTCAAGGGTTGATTTCAAAAGTGCTCACTTTACCGGGAACAGTTTTTGCGTTAAAATACAGTACGCAGAGAAATTTTAGATGGTTGTTTTTAAAAGTGGTCGGTTAACTGGGAACTAGCTGTATTTAAGAAAAATCGTTATGCTACACAGGGTATCGTTTTTTTTCTGTCCTTTTCATAAATGTTATGCTCTAAGGTGTCTAAAATAAATCAATAAATGTTTATCGTGGAAAGAAATATGTGATAATCACATTTTTTTTTTTTTTTTTGCGAAGCCATTTGTTCAATAACAGTCAAATATTTAGTTGAACACCTCTACATGTTCAATAAAGTATCGACTTACTGACTCTAAATGTTCGCCTATAAAAATCTCATCTCTTTCGTCCCATTTTTTTATGAAGATGCTTTGGTATAGATTAATCGAATACTTTTGCTGAAACTGTTATGTAATTCAAATTACATTTGAAATGAATAATAAAGTTAAGATTCACCTGTGTATTATGTGTGTTTTATGACCTTCCACTGCTGCAATGATTTTCATGTTAACAATTGTGACGTCATATAACATTCTGTATGGAAAGTGTAAGTGTAACTTGTGCCATCCACAGAAATTTGAGTAAAGACGGGTGTTTTTACCATAAACACATATGTACAAACATACAGGTTTATCGTGATGCAGTCAATGAACCAACATCATGTCAATTCCGCTGGTGCAATCCCGACATATGAAGACAAGAAGAGAAAAATACGTATTTATGTTTCATATCAGCAATAAATGGATTGCACTGGGAAATACGCATTGTTAAGGCGGATTCCCACCCGCCATCTTGGATTTATCAATTTTTCGCCAAAGTATATATTTCAGAAGGTGTATTGGAATTTACCACACGACTTATCCTAAGTAACATCTTCCCAAACTTTATCGAACTGCCACAGCTTCGCTACATTTATTAATTTTTAGCTGGTAACTGTCGAGGCGAAATACGAGATTATTTCTTGCGGACGATTACAAAGGTGACAACAGTAATCAAGAAATACAGACCTCGGACAATGCACTAGGCAATGCTCTGTGCTCTATCATTCCAAAAAACATTATACATAACTGTATTTCCAGAGCACGGAAAAAAAAATTCCACAAATGCAAGATGGCCGGTGGGAATCAGACTTAAGATGTGATTTTGAAGCTTAGCCTACTATCACATTTATTATAAGCCGCAGCACTGAATACGAGTGCGAAAATTTTCATACGACAAAGTACCATAGCTTAACGTAACATATCATGAGGTAGATAATCGCTTTAAAGCAGGCAGGCTGGTTTAAACACAACAGTATTTACAGCTGAAATGAACAGCATTGTGGTATGAAATCATGAGTAATATTAAAAAATAAACGTCACATTTCAGCGTCAAAATATCCCCCATTTGCAGAATATAACTATAGTCTTTATTTGTACATCACAAGATCCAGGGAAACACGTATCTTTCCGACCCACAAGTCTGGACGAAGAACTGTTTTGAATTTATAATGCTGCTATTTAATTTACGTGTATAAATTTGTCTTGTAGTTGTTTAAGAAACAGTGGTTATTTAGTGCACTGTAATAAAAAAGTTATCTTTATTATGTTCTATGTGTAATTCTTTAAAAATATTTAAACACAATATGCAGAATAGTCAAATAAAAAAGAAATATTTGTGTAATATTGATCACCAGTTTATCATTAAAACATAACGAAATGCATTGCATTGGTAGTACAAAGCATTTATTTTACTGGAGTCATAAATTAAACCTCTGCAGAAGTATGTAAAGAAGTAATCATTCGAAAATTATATCAGAATTTCTCAGGTAATATACTTAACACACTGTCCTTGTGTTAAAAAGTTCACTTGAATATTATGATACAGTACGTTAGATACAATAGCAAATCAGTACTCAGTTGCATACTAACATGACTATGATACATAAAAATAACGTTTTCCAGTGATTTTTTTTTAGGTGTTGCCTACATTCAATGCGTACAGCACCGAACATTTACGGCTACCTTCCATTTTTAGATGCAAAATATATCTTATTATCGAAACTAAAAAGAAAATTAATATAGGTTCACAAACACGGTGGTGTGAATAATACATATAATTATTAGAATATTACTGGTGAAGTGTAGGCCTAATCCGAACATCTTAGTAATCTAATAACTTAAAAAACTGAATTTTAAAATTAACGCCCAGTAGAGTAGCTTGCTGAACTAAAGGCTGATAAAAACGAGGCAAAGTACCAACGCTACATAATTAAACTTCCTGTTATTTTATCTTTTATTCCATTTCACTCTTTTCCTGCCTCTCTCCTTCTCTTTCTACAAATGGGATTGCTTGTAGAGTTAAAATTAATGAACTCATTATACTGTTGTAATTAATTTTTCAGTGTGTTGTATCAGAAAATGTAATTATTTTCTTTTAATAAAACTATCGCATTTTATATTTCTAACGTGTGCATTAGCTGATAAGCAAGAATTTTAAAGTGGTCCAACTTCTACGTTTGTAGAGGTATCTTAATTGAGTAAAAAACAAGAACATCAAAGCTTGCCTTCGGGTAGATAATTACACGAAGGAGTCAACAAATTATGTAACCGGTTTTCGTAACTTAATACATCTGATGATATGGTGATGCTGCAAAATCTTAATAGATAATTTTGCATGGTCCGGCCATTTGGTGAAGTAGTAAATACAGGTTTTTGATGGACAAGATATCTTAGATTCGACATGCGGCTGTGTGGGGTATTTTTCATGCGTGTAAATTATTTCTTTACTCCATGTTCGGCGTTAGGTGTCGAGAATTATCTGTTTCCTGATACAAGAAGCTACGTGAAAACACAGAGTATCACGGACCTAAGATAAGTAATTTAATTCGCATTATATTTAATGTCAGTTTTATTTGCCTTTAGGCATGTTTTAGGGCAGCCTTGGACGTCCACACTAATGTTTCACTGACTCATAATATCAAAAGACCATATGACAACACAAATAATTATTTCAGTTTTCGTGTGATAAATTTTACCCACTATATAACATACATTTTCGTAAGACTGATGATGTGGTCTGAGCGAGCCCTTACTCGACGCTCGCGTGAACCTAGCATCACACTCAGCAGGGAATCAGGACGCCAGTGATTGTGACAAACGTGAGCCAGTAAACATAATCCCCTCCACCAGCGATACATCAAACAACGCGTCGATATAGGGCAGTGCGAGGTTCGTCGCAGCGGGGCCAGACGCCAGTGAGACGCCGTCAGGACGTCAGCCAGTGGCCGACCTCCCAAGAAGGACCACGAGAGGAGTGTACCGTGGACTGCCACTGCCGATACGTCGAGGAGACGCAGCCTTCCGCAACAGAGGATCAAGGTGAACTGGTTCCAAACGTTTACGTCGGAGACACTTTAGATTGATATTAACACAGTGGCTGTCGCATAAACGAATAGCAGTAAACATATATTACTCTCCCGTTTTATATAACGTAACGATTGTAAAGTGTTGCAGGTACTCTTGTGAGTTATTTAGTTTTATATAAAGACGATTAACGAGAAACCCGTCTTAGTCTTGAGTTACGCCTGCCCATTCTTACAGGCTCATATTGCACAGGCGGAGACGCCTGTACTAGCAAACAGATTATTTATATTGTCTGCACGATCCTGCAACCAGGACGGGACAGAACACTGGGTTTCATGGAATGCTTTCTATTTTAAAAATGATAAATAATTATTTATCTGATCTGGGGAGAGTTATTTTTATAATTGTGTTATGAATTCAAGGAAATGTGAATGACGAACTTAGTCAGTGACACACCATACAGTTTATCTTTTATTAATTTTTTCTTCAGAAAATAAAGGAATAAATTAAAAATAACTAACTCTGTGGATGAGAGCACATATTAAGTACAAGACGTAATTTACCAGTTGCATCTTAACGTACAGCATATGTCTAAATTCTATTCCAGAGAAGTATAAATAGAATGGCCAAACAGTTTAAGATATTTGTTTATGTAAACTTTAGAAGGGGATAAGATAATTTCATAGATAGGACCACCTGGGTAGGAGTGTGTTTGAGTGATAAGTTACAAAGTTTAGCTTAATACACAGATATACATAAGCTATTCACGGTAAAGTGATCACTTTTTAAAGCCCTCACAACAGACATTAACCACTAAAGGATATATTTTATTGCAGTCTAAGGCGTTAATTTTTGAGAGTTGTGAAATCTATAAATTATGTTTACTAGTCGGATGGCAATGTTTATATTAAAAAGTGGCAGAAAAGAAGAAATTGGCCGAATATAAAAATTTAGGAAGGCCTGAGAAACGGCTTATTTCACCGTGAATAGCCTATAACGATCATTCATTTGTATAGATTCGCGGTGCGGACTTCTAGGAAATAAATAGGATATTCCTTCAGAGTTAGCAACTACCTGCATGCATTCTTTACTAGGAAAACTACCTGGCATTGTCCGTGTATAATAAGGCAATAAGAAATACACGACCCCGTTTAGGGCCCAGTGTGGAGACTGGAGCCCATTATGAAATACACGCTATTTTAAGTTGGGAGTTGAAGTGCATCCCAGCCAAATTTGGTTCCTATCTGTCGAACGGTGTAGGAATGTATAAGGAACATACATACTGAAACCTCCAGCGTGAAGCGATTTGGGAGGGTCCAACAATCTACATCGTCAGTTTACAAAACATTTATACAAAACTCCTCTCCCCCCCCCCCCCTTTTTCGCTCTGGCCAGGATTCTCAATTAAGTTAATGTGTTTATGCTGTTGATTTTAAGTGTTCTTTTATTTAGCTAGCGATTACAGGTGACGTTTACTTTCAATGTAGTTACAAGACACATTTCCTTCAGGCCAGCTGAACGGCTCGGTAAAAAAGAATGCCCCGCAAAATACGTTGCCAACTAGGTACCTGCAATTTTGCTGAAGGTCGACAAGTTCGCAGCTCCGTAGCACGCCTCCGCGCTCGAGCTCAGCTGGTAGAAGTCAGCTGACTGAGACCGGCTGTGTGGATACCCGAAATGAACATCTCCTTGGTGACCCCAACGTGACGGTCCACAGCAACCATAAGGGCCTCGCCGATGTACGGCAGCGTTCTACGGCTGCAGGCAGCTGGACGACTCCCACTACTGCCTCGTGCTGCCACCACGCCCGGTGGCCAGCGCTGGCAAAGCGCACGCTCAGCTGGCTGTTAACACGATTAAAACTACACAAGACGTAGTATAAAAACACATACTAATAAAATATATAATATAAATACTCACCAAGAATAAATATAAATTAATTACTACAGCTGGAATACATAAGAGAATATTAACATGGCTGGCCAGCCTAAAAAAAATACCTATACGAACAGCATTGATAATTATACAAGTGCCACCAAAATTTAAACGAGACGGTGTAACCGTCTCAATACATACATGCATGCATACATAAAAGAATACGTGCATACAGAGCATTCTAACCTCAAATTCTATTCACACTGTCTGTTATTTATAGTATTGTTACGCGCAAGCTGTTTTCTCCTGCGAAAAGGAGCGGAAGAGGACAGAGTAGTGATATGGTAGTGGGCGGCGAGTCGCAAGGTATGTTTGAATGACGGGCGAGCGATAGTCATATCAGGGTTTTAGTTACAAAGCATGCCGCCAGGCATTCTTCCGCCTGGTGTCGTGATTAAGCCTTCTGCGGGTCGCACGTTCCTGAACTTCAGCATATTCAATGGCCGCGTTTATTTGAAGAATGTTCTGGATTGATGACCGAGTTTCTCTCAGCGTGACTTGGGGTGAGGTGAACCTTCCAGGTCAACGTCAGCGACTATAAAAGAGCGTTGGGCCTCCGAGCCGGGAGTTGGTGGGTGTCTGGAGTTTGGGCGGTTGTGCGGCCTGAAGCAATATACGACTAGCGACGAGTGGCGAGAGAAGTGACTAGCGGGAGAGAAATCTGCTACTGCGAGCATCGGTGCAGTGAAGGTGCTACTGGCAGGCTGGACTATTGGATTGGGTGCGTGTGTGTAAGACCTTTCGAATTATGCAACAGACAGGCTGAGCATGTTTTAATGATGAATGTGAGTTAATTGACAATAACCAAACACAGACATTAAGAAGAAATTTTATTAGGGTTGAGATAGACTTCAGATAGTGCGCTCACTGCGAAATAAAAAGAGTAATAGTGTAAATAGATTGATACTGTTAATAATAGGTGTGTGAAAAAATTGAAATAATATTTAGTCATTTTATTTTTATTAAGACCTCCATCCACCAAGAACTCGGATACGCCCCTTGGGCGTTTTGTTACAGTAGTTTTCGTAGAAAAACTGTACAATTTTGGAATACGGAGACTAGCTACTAGCATGGACACTCTATCCCATTTTCCATCTGCACTACTGCCACACATCACGTAATAGACAACCTGTAATTCGCCAATGCCACACTTGTCAGCGCTGATGCCATATTGAGTAGCCCTACAAGAGTGAGTCAAGTCAAGATAATTAGTAGCTTACTATGGACTATGGAACGCATGCACACTGGAGAAAAAATATCTGGAATTCAACCATTCAATTGGCAGGTTTAAAATTTTAGTGGTCAGACGATGTAATCCGGGCCATATTTTGAAGATCCCACTAAAAGATCTTAAATGCGGGAATGATGTGACGGGCATAAATTTTTCCAGAGAGGCGCTCTGTCGACGAAAGATGTTTTCCAGTAACATCAGTAGTATCACGGACTTATGATAAGTAACTTAATTCGCATGATCTTTAATGTCATGTTTTAAGTAAATTTTTAAAGAAAGAAAATTTGTACATTAAGCAACAGGACGACGTAACAACGTATGTTATACTTATTTTGCTCAATAATATGAATATATAATTCAAAAGTAATTAAATATAATAATTGAAACTGGCACGTAGATGAAAACAATCTTTCATCAAGGTAAATATTGTTTCTGGTCAAAACAGAGGAGTGATCGGTATTCTGTCGGTATTTTTTAATGTACGTATTCAGTGGAAATATCTAAATTTTCTTGAATTTTACTAGTCATTGGAATTTTAGGGCTTTTATTATTGTTGAATTTCCGCAAGCTATTTGGTTTTTCGATATGGCATTGTGCTGTAGTAGTTACGGTGTTTTGTGTGACGAGATTTTAATTTTTATGTTTTCCTTTAACTCACTTTTCATAAATCTCAAACGATTATATGCTGATTGTAATACGTGTCGAGATCGTAATGAGAAAACTAGGTCGTCTAGTCTTTCTAGTCTGCTCATTGGTAGGTCATCGAATCCTATGCGTCTTTTTACGAATAGACTGGAAAGGGCTTATTAACTTCCCAGGTGTTATACTTGAAAGCTTAGCAGGGGATGGCTTACAAACTAACTTATGATTAATTTAAACTAACACCCTTGCAGCCTCCTGCACCCCATATCGGTGGCGCACCAACCTACTGCGCCACAGGAGGTCGGCTTTTACGAACAGTTATTTGAATTTTTGCTCTTGCAAGTTGGCTGGCTTGTCACATTTGTGTGCTTTTCCACTTGTTTTTGTACGTAGATATCTCGCTGGTAAACAGTCGCGATGGATATAGGAGAATTATTAGAGCAGTAAAAGTTCACATGTTCAAAGCTAAAATTTTTGGTGGATTTGACGTGGATTCTGATCCGCTACACATCGGTTTCTGCACAAGAAGATTTAAAATTCGCCACCTTTGCCATACAGCTATTCTTCGGCAGTGATTATGGGTGTTCTTGTGTGTGATTTTAGCAAGTACCCAGTTTTACAAAATGTATTCAGTTGAAATTTTTTCTGCTATTGGTAGTAGTTGTAATTGTAATTGTAAAGGTTTTTTCTTTTAACGTCCCTCGGTTTTATGCTCGAAAGCTTAGCAGGGGACGGCTTACAGACTAACTCATAACCTAACTTAAATTAACACCCATGCCTTACCCGGGATTCGAACCCAGAGCCTCCCGCACCACAGATCGGTGGTGCACCAACAGACTATTGGTAGTTATTTCGGCTGTAGCACGCTATATAAGTAAATTTGTACATTTTTGTGACATTAGGAATTATAGTAAAGATATGTGTCGGACCAAATACATGTTCAGGCAAACGTGCGTGTTAAACATATTCTTCAAGGTTGCTCGTTGCAGAAATGTGGCAAGAATGTTTCTGTTGGCAGCAGCGAAACCTGCAGAGAAACATCTCCCGTGACTTCGAGGTGTACGCCAAAGTGCGGGAAGCTACTTCTGCGTCCACGATCCAACTTTAGTCTTTGAACCCCGACGTTGCCCGAGTTTCCTTCTGCCAGACCTTTGAGATATGCTACACGGACTGTCGTATAGTGTGGGCGAGGGTTTCCTCTCGTCGGAAAGGGTTAGGAGGTAGGATCGCCGAGGCGTCAAAGAGCCGACGAAGAAGAGAGAAGAGACGCCTGCCAGGCAAAGACTGCAAGGCAACTTCAGGTTTCTCCGCGTTTCACGGGAACTACGAGTTCCCTATCATCTAATCTAAACTCCATGTGCCACGACGGAAGATTCCTCGGAAGATTCCACGCAAAGCTTTTATGGCCGCTTGTATGGATGGTTCTATGGACGATTTGGCCATCTGCTGGACGTTTTCGCAAATTGGTGAAGCGCAATTCTCGATTGAGGGTTTCCGACCAGCAGGTTGAAATTTAAACCAATCAGGAGAGAGAGTGAAAAAAAAAAGTGGAGGGTTAGTGGCGTGTGGTATTGATGATAGTTCAAATTTTTGTTTATTTTGTTTTGAGAAACGGCAATAGCACCATTAAACACGAATGAATAGTAAATAAAAATATCCACGTAAATGTGAACTGATGATAAAATGCGTCGTGTGAATTTGAAACAAAAGCCCCAGTTTCCACCGACTAGCTGATCAAGCTCTATGCATAAACGGATAATAATGCAGAAGTCGTGGTTGAAGAACGTTCCTGAGCCACAGTTGCAGAAGTAGGAAAAATCATTTTTAAAAAAATGCACTCGCCTTTACTAGTGTGGCAGCTGGTATAGTGTGACAGGTTATTCCATAGAGACGTCCATACCTGCTAGCATGCGAATCCGGTAGAAGGCCTCGTGAAAGCTTCCGCGTGTGCTTGATCGGGAAATTTTATCGTGGCGCACTGGCTTGTGATGGCAGCGGAGAAAAAAAACAGCCGGTAACAAAGTCGAAGCGACTGGCTGGCTGGTCTGTCCACAGTACGACTGAGGCAGGAAATAGTTCCGATGATGTTTTGCAGGGGAGGGTCCGAGGGCGGCGGGGAATATTGGTTAATTATGCAGTAATAATACATAGAGTCTGTTCGCTGTTTCTTCACGCTTTTTGAACCGAACATTTTAAAAATTCCCCATGTAAGACGTGTTTATTTATCTCCTACCTACGCCACGTATCACAGCCGTTTGGTACCTCTGTTAACATAAAACTTATTATTTTTCGTTAGTTTGAAGTTTTACCTATATTTTATTTATAAATTATAATATATAAGTCATAACAAATACGAATAAAAACAACGAGAAAACGTATGTGTCGGTAGCGTCTAGTAATAAATAGTTCTCATGCAAAATTTTATTACAACTAGGTGCGTAAAAATCCGGTGCGATGTCCTTTGGTGTAATTTTATAGACTTTGTTAATCTTAGTTTGCATGAGGCGGAGGAATATCCTGGAAGTAGAACTTTAGCAGGGCTTCAGAAAAGTCTGGAGTAACCGTGATTGATTATATACTTAGTATAGTGTGATGATACGAATATCAAACAAAAAAACTATCACCACCCTTCTATGCAGTAGAGTAAAAATGTCCACTCTAATTTAATTATTATTTTTATTGTAATTCTATAAATGGGACGAAAATTCGATTAGCTGTTCAATATGACCTCCCTTGTAAATTTATACAGAGCGCATCTTATATTTAAAATTGGCAAGACTCTATCTCAGCATTGCCATGAGTTCGTAAAAAAAGAGGATCTTGAAATAAAAAAGATTGGATAATAATTATACTCGACTTTTTGCAAAACTTACGGTTCTTCATGATGAATTGGAACTCAATCAGGTATAAATAATATCTTCAATAACGCGAAATTTTAACTGAGCTTTATAGCTTTTTATATTCATTAACTGAACACACATACATAACACGACCACCAAAGATTACGTATCTCACGAACATCGAGAAATATTTTATGCGTAATTTAGAAATAAATTTCAAATTATCTAACGAGGAACAGGCCTGATCAGACCTGCCCTCTGTATGTCAATGCTGGCTCACAAATATATATATATATATATATATATATATATATATATATATATATATATATATATATATATATATATTCAGACCCTTGCGAAGATCTTGACTCAAGGACGATGAAAGGTTGGAACTACCCCAAACCGAGAAGGACCTGTCCATCAAAAGGAAACAAGGCAAAAAATTCCAGTAAGTAGATTTCATTGAGCAAGGCAGGAATATCAGTAATATGAGTAAACATTATAAGAACACATGAAATATGTGTAATACTGTCTTATTAATTTCACTATTTCATTTTTCTCTTTTCTCTTTGGTTTCTACAAATATCAGATTATAGGGATAGTATGCATGTATCATAACAGTTAAATATATATTAAAAATATTGTTACAAAAAATATCTTCTAAAAAAATACTCTCAATAATTTTCTGCCACAATGCAGCTATATTAATAACACTTTCCCAGTTACTAGAAATAACCAACCAGTATAAAATATCTGGTTAAAACCAAAGCAAAAGCTGCATTCCACTAAATTCCAATAAAAAAATATTTAAAACGTCCAATACATTTAACTTTATAATACTTATTTCTTGATTCCCAGGCCATGCCCAACCACATAGAATATACTGACTTTATTGCCAATGAAATTTCAGCCTGATAACTTATGATTATTTTTACCTTTATAATACATAATTTTCCTGGTTATACGACCATTCACAGGCCAACTGCTTTATTACCAAAGATATTTCCCTGTGATATTTATATTATCAATTTTTAAGGTATCATATATTTCTCCGGATAACCGACCATTCCAATGCCATACTACATATAATTGCTTTAAATTTATTCTCTAGACAAAATTTTCATGTGTGGGAAAATAACCCATTAATTTTTTAATTGCCTTTTCATCTTTCAATTAAACCTGTTAATTGCTATCAAAATTTACTTTTCCATTTAATCTCTGGCCTTTTTTCAACATCTGGCCGCAATAAAACATTTAAAAACATATTAAAAATTCAAGCTAGGTGGACTTCCCTGTCCTTCAACTCTATACTTCTCAAAACATTATTTTCTCCTCGCGTCCAACTGACTAAAGCAACTGCTCACGAATGGCAAGTCTTAACTCCCGAGGAGAAAACGCTATTTGAAAAACCTCAGGTTCCTGCACCAAATGATTTTAGCATACAATTTTTTGAACTATAAATCGTTTACTCAGATTCCTTATTGTATGCATACTTGCAAAAATGCTAAGACTTTAAATTTATTTAACTCTTCCGGGCACCTAGCCTCACGTCAAAGTGACATCATGACCTATCTCGCTTGAAGAGCCTAACATTCTGAAGAGAATAAGGTTTACCATTTCATAACTTTAATGGATGCTCCCTTGAGGCCGAAGTGTCTGACCTCGAACGACCATTTGTACACAGTATTTATATAAATATTGCTCAATTGAGTATTAGAGGGGTGACACCAATCAATCCCCAATCATAAAACAATAATATTCAGCATTAAATAATAAACCAATAGGGGTGTTGTTGCCCAAACAAGGGAGCATATTTTTCACTTGGTATTGGGGAAAATAAAAGTTCATTGTGCGGTAGAGGGATATTCATTGGTACGACCAATCCCAGCCGTTTTAATGAAAAGAAAAAAGGCCAAATAAGGAAAGCACTGCATCACACGTTGGAGGGAGGAACATCATTTCAAATGGCGCGCTAAGCCAGCACGCATATGATGTCACAACTGCCGGCTGGCGGGGAGGGCGATGCCAGAGCTCCACCTCCCGCATATGGGGGTGCTGGTACTAATCCCCTCAGTTGGTATAGGGGCCATGATACCACCTGTTGCGTCGATGCAGGGCATGCATTAATTATTACCAGTGCCATGAAAAGTATCTCCAGCCACGCCGGGCCACGTCAACGTCAACGTGCAGCAAACAGGTTTGCAAATATGTCAATTGTAAGTAAACTGGCAGAGTTCTTGAAATAAATTGTCCATTTTTCACTGCGGTAATTTTCCGTGCATGCAGGAAACGAGTGTCGTATGTTGATCGTGTTGAACGGGGGCGCACAGGAGACAACAAATCCACATAGATTTTAGATGCAGTTGTCTCAATGTCTATATAGTTCATACAACTTTTAGAACACAGTTCATTCTCCACAATAGTAACAGAAAATTCTTAAAAGTATTTATATAGCGTACCCACTAAGTACTGAAATTTACATGCAGCATTAAAACGTAATGCTTACTGGTAAACATGTGGTTTTGCAGTAATGCATCATGACCCAGTTCTGTACCCGCAATAGTACTTCGAGATTTTATAGGTCAGGCATATCAATTTAATTTACTAATCGCTAGGGCCTTTGTTGTGATTAATCTCATTTCTGTAATTTCCACACCTCTCTTCGACATGAACGGTCAATGCCGATATCCGATATCCTCTAGCATGCAGCACCTTGTTCATTCTGTTCTAGTTAGATAACTATGTTGTGGCTAAACCGTACTTATTGTTAAGTCTGGGGAAATCTCATGATGTTAGAGCATATGGGGGTAAATAAATTAATATACATATGGTTATATAATTACATATCCGGACATTATTTAAAATACTATATGGTCGGGGGAGCATTGTTAAGTTAGATACATCAACTATCTCATTTATTGAGTGCCATGTTAGTATATGGCACTTGTCCCCCCTTTAGAAGTAACCGGAGTCTGAGGAAGTGTGACGAGTTACGGCGGTCGGCACAGCAGGCTTCTTGTGACGTCCATCTCGGTCGGAGTCACATGGAGAAAGACGCCTTCCGCCGCTCCGCATTGTCCTCATATCGGCTTGGCACGCATAAAGCAACATGGCCTGATTTCCCAGCTGGTAGAGGAGATTCCTGCTTTCCGGGGTTCGGCTATGAGAGTCCCGATTGCGGCAACTGACTGTCCTGATTACAGCTCATGAGTGATGGAGTGTTCAGGCAGGTCGTCCAGCTAAGGCCTGGTCGTAACAATTCGCTGCAAGTAAAGTGGTAAACACAAGAATAGTGCAGACCAAAAAGTTATGCGATTGCAAAGTGTGAACTCAGAAATTAACGTATGAACAAACGTGTAAAAAAATTTTCCTCCGAAAAGTGCGTGCTGCCTAAATTCCAGACAACAAATATCCTGTTTTTAGAGTTCTGAAAGACAAAAATAAACCTATACTCGTATAGTGACATCCTGGATGTATTTTTTGATACGTATTGTTTTTTTCCATCGCATTTTTGTTCGATTGTTTTTTCCGTCACATTTTTGTTCGTCCAATAGAAACTAATAAATATTAATATAATTTTCTCTTGAATGAATAAAAATGTGTTGGGAATAACATCAATACCTATTTAAAAATAGATTCAGGGTGCCAGTACCCGAGTACCAATTGCTAAATATCCTTGTTTCTTAATTAGTATGTTGTCTAGATCACATGACACGTTGGCGAAGTTAATTATGAGCGTAGAAACTTGGGCTTTCATATTTCAAAATTTTCTGCTTTTCGGTAGGTCCTGCTATATTTTTAAAACTATAATTACTTGACTATACACGTTTAAATTTATGCGGATGTTATATAAATCTCTATCAGATAATGAAAAAAAAAAAAAAAAAAAAACTATCGCGAGATATGACTTTAAGAGAAAAGAGAATATTACATAGTAAAATAGTTCGCAGGCTTTCGCGGCCATTGTCAATTTATAGGCTTCTGAGTTTGAGCTGCATTTCAATAGTCGTTGCAGTAAGGAAGAGGCTGATTTCTGGAGGGCTGATTCCTGATTGGCTGGGCTCTTCGGCCAATCACAGGCTATCTTCCTCCTGATTGGCTGAAGTGGTTGGTCAATCATTGTGCGGGTGTAATCTCTACACTGATTGGCTGGATTCTCTGGCCAATTGCAGTCTGTCTTCCTCCTGATTGACTGAGGTGGTCGGTCACTCCTGGCGAGTCTATGTTCTCTGCTCTCACATCAAAGGATTTTAGGTCGTCTATGTAGAGATTTACCCATATTTTGTTTAACTTGTAACCATATTCTCTGTTGATGTTGTTCGGATGTTTTAATATTTCTATCGATTCTCTAACGGTTCTTGGTCTATAAGTTCGTATGTTGGCTATTGTGCTGTGCTTGTCGAAATCAATACTATGTTTGGTTTTCGTGGAGTATTCAGCAATAGTTGAATACTGGTTTTCATACTTGTAGGCCCT
Source organism: Dryococelus australis (assembly GCA_029891345.1). Lineage (NCBI taxonomy): Eukaryota > Metazoa > Arthropoda > Insecta > Phasmatodea > Phasmatidae > Dryococelus > Dryococelus australis. The sequence continues at coordinate 51,404,935 of CM057006.1, read as the reverse complement.
GATGTGTTCTTTTATTCTGGTTGTTATTTTTCTGCCAGTTTGGCCTATGCACACTTTCCCGCATGAGCCAGTTACCTTGTAAACTTCAGCCTGTTTTTCGGCTGGTGTTTTGTCTTTCATTGAGCCCAGTATGCTATCGACTTTGTTAATGGGTTTCATGATGGTATGCATGTCCTTCTTCCTTAGTAAGTGTGCCAGCCGGACAGTATTTCCTTTGACATAGGGCAGTATAGCGATGTGTTATGTGTTCTTTTTATTTTTTACTGGGCTGCTTCTTGATGCACTGCTGTGCCTCACGTTTTGAGTAACCATTAGTTTCTAGAGCTATGGTGAGATGTTTCATTTCTGCCTCAAGATGTTGTTCTTCACATATGCTTTTCGTTCTGTTGACCAATGTGGAAATTACAGTCCTATTCTGTGATTATGGATGGTGAGAGTTTGCTTGCAGATATTTGTCAGTATGGATAGGCTTCCTGTAAAATGTGTGGCCCAAGGTGAGGTTCTGTGTCCTGTATACTATAACATCTAGAAATGGAAGTTGGCCATCTTTTTCCATTTCCATAGTGAACTGTATTTTGGGATGGATGCTGTTAAGATATTCTAGGATATTGATGTAGATATTGTTGTAGTTTCTTTTCTCCATGACTCTACACGACGAAAGTGTCATCAACATATATATACCAATGTTTCGGTTGGTAGGTGGAGGAGTGAATAGCTCTCTCTTCAAAGTTGGACATGAAGAGAATAGCCAGTAAAGGAGAAAGTGGTGAGCCCATGGCAGTGCCGTCATTATGTGTGTATATCTTTCCCTGGTAAGAGAAGAAAATTGAGGTGACACAGTGCTTCACTAGCTTCACCAGTTGTCTGAGGCTGCCTTCACCAAGTTACTCTTGCAGAACTTGGAGAGCTTCTGGGACTCTTGGGAAAATAGAGATTACATTAAAATTGACCAGCATGTCTTCAGGTTGTAGTGAAATATTTTTCTAACTGTCCACAAACTGGGAAGAGTTCTGTATGTGCGAGGCCGGATAAGGTATGGCTGGTTGCAGGTTTTTTTTGAGGTATTTGGCCAGCAGATGAGTCGGTGAGCCAACATCACTAACTATTGGTCCAGCTTGTGGATTTTTGGAAGAGCATAGAATGCAGGAGTCCTGGGATCTTTTACAATAAGCTGTTTCTTTTTATTCTCTTCAATGGATGAATCTTTTATGAGTTTCTTGGTTGAGGTATCTGTTTTTCCAAGGGGATTTCGGTTTACAGGATAATGGGCAGCATCAGACAGGAGATTGGAGATCTTGGTATCATAATCGCAGGTGTTCATTACAACAGTGGTATTTACTTTGTCAGCCCTCAAGGTCTTTATTTCTGTGTCGCTGCCCAGATCTTTCAGTGCCCTCTTCTCATCTCGGTTAACATTAGGCGGAGGTAGTTTGGCTTTACGTAAAATTCTCGAAGTCTCAGCTCGAATTTCATCGACTGAAGTCACAGGTAGGTGGAAAATTGAAGATTCCACCCCGTATACAAGGTCTTCGATAGGTAATGTGGTTGGTGTGACAGCAAAATTCATACCCTTAGCCAGAATGGTTATGGTGGCTTCATCCAAGTGTATGTCCGACAGATTCATAACTACTTTTTTTGTGGCCCAGAGTAGGCTAAGTGGGTTTCTTGTAAAGGTTGTTGAACTTCTTGTGCATCTCTGCTGCGCGAAGAGAGACTGAAATAGGTTGTGAAGCAGAAACTCTGTCCAGTATATTCCAGAAGTAAGGAGACAGTTCATTTGACAGTCACAAATGCAGGCACATAAGATTCATTGCATTCGAATCCAGGTCTCGACGTGTCCGGTGGATACTATCTCGTAGGAGGGCTAGGTTGTCTCGGTGGTGTGCCGACCGTGTAGCTGGAGTTGTGAAGTTCTGTTTGATACTCGTGAACCTAGGAAGAACATTGAAGTCTCAACATTTTTTCACGAATGTCAGTGAGCAGAGGAGTTTTCCTTGCTTTGGTATTAACTGGCCAAATTTCCTGGCTCATCTTGTTACTTCTTCCCCATAGGGAAGAAGTAACAAGATTTATTTAAAATCTTGTTACTTCTTGTTTAAAATCGTTCGCAGGCTTTCGCAGCCATTGTCGTCAATTTCTAGGCAAACAGCCAATCAGGAGGAAGACAGAATGCAATTGGCCAGAGAGTCAAGCCAATCTGGGTAGAGACTACACCCGCACAAGTATTTGCCAACCACCTCAGTCAATCAGGAGGGAGACAGCCGTGATTGGCCGAAGAGCCCAGCCAATCAAGAAACAGCCCTCCAGAAATCAAAATATATAAGGGCTTCTTCCTTCGACTACCCTCAATTGGTCAGGTATCGTTCCCTGATGATGGCAGCTGCAACGACTGCCGAAACGTTGGAGAAGAAATTCACGACGCGGCTCAAACCCAGAAGCCTAGAAATTTACATAGTATAGTCTATTGGTGGTTTCTTCACATTTTTTGAATCAAACATTTAAAAAAATCACCCTAAATATGACGTGCTTGGTTCTTGCCGAAATATACCATGTATCACAAGCGTTTTATACCCGTGTTATCATATAATTACCTAATTTTTGGTGAAATTGAACTTTTACTTATATTTTATCTTTAAATTACAATTGTTCTTTTATAATTAATATTATTAAAACAGACAGAAAATAGGCGTGCTGATAATTTCTAGTAATAAATAGTTCTTATGAAAAATATTATTACATTGAGTGCGAATGAATGGGGTACGTAGTCCCTTAGGCATAATTTTATGGATTCGGTTATGCTTTGTTTGCATGGGGCGGAGGAATTTTCTGATAGTGTAACTTTGACAGGGCTTCAGAAAAGTTTTAAGTAACCGTGAATGGACTATATCATATATAATTTAAGCCGTTACCTTTTATCACGTGTAATCATATCATGCCCTTGCAGATCTGATTTGCGAGAAATTTTGCTTCCAGGGAATGTATATTGCAGTGTAGTTTTCGTATACGCTGTTCACGGTAAAGTGAGCACTTCTGAGGCCCTAGTTACTTTTTCTTTCAGCCATGTTTGTCCTTAAACCACCTATTTAAATAAATATTGCCTCGTAAATAATAATCACATTATGTGTAATCACAGTACTCAGAATTAACGCCAAAGGATAAAATAAAATATATTTATTGACTATTAATCTAAATGAGGGGGCTATCAAAAGTGCTCACTTTACCGAGAACAGACTATAACAGGCGTGAGGTAGAGGAGTTTATAAACTTTTATTAGAGACTCCCCATTGCCTTTTCTTGTAATTTTTTAGACGGCTTACAAAATTCTGTATTTTTTAATTAACCTGTTAAGCGAAAATTTGTGTCCGACGCACTATTAAGGGCCTCCATTGTAAGTTATTTATAATGTCTCAAATCCACGTCCTGCAGTAAGAAAGCATTTCGATGGCGTTGGCAAATATGGACAAGCTTCGCGTATGTTCTGTTTATGGTCTTCTCGCAGTTTCTTCTCGCATTTTTAATCGAACATTTGAAAAATCACGTAATATATTACGTATTTAGTTGATTCTAAAAAAATTACTATATATATCTCAAGCTTCTTATACTTCAGATGAAATAAAAATACGTTATTTTTATTAGACTGGAATTTTACGTATATTTTATTAATAAATTATTGTAATTCACTTATATTTAATATGAATAGAAACGGGGAAAAAAATATAGGTGTGTTGGTAATGCCTAGTAAGAAATAGTTCTTATGCAAAATACTGTTACACTGAATGCGCACGAAGGCGGTGCGTTTACCTTTTGGTGCAATTTACTGGATACTCGGTTAGGCTTTGTTTGCATCAGGAGTAAGAATATTCTGGAAGTAGATCTTTAGCAGGGTTTCAGAAAAGTTGGAAGTAACCTTGAATGGACTGTAATCGTAATTTTTAGCGGTGACTACAGGGTTTTAACGCAGCGATAAAAGATACAGAATTGTCGCTATAGTTTAAAACACTGTTGTAACAGAACTACTGTGGTAAACAGAGGAACTGCTTAAGAGCGATTTTTGTTGACTCTGACACTTGTCAATTACCACATTTATGTTTCAGTAAAGAAATTTATAAATTGGCAACAACATATCGATTTTAATTTCTGTCCTGAAAAGAACAGATTAACTTTGAAATATTCCGTAGTTCTTTTTAAATTATCATAGACGCAGCCACTTATAATGAGACCTATATGACAACTAGGGGATCCTCTTAAATTAATTTCTTACTTAACTCGTGCCTCTTCATGCTCAACACTTGGAAACAGATAGGTGTGGTAGAGGCCTTTAATTAATCTCGCTACTTTGGTCGTATCTCTCCTTACTTATCTCCGGCGCGGTGAACATGGAGACGTATATTGGCCAGTTATCTTAATGGCCCAAGCAACTGAGTCACATTTCCTTCCATCCTTAATCGTCGCTGTGTCGGGGGAGCAGATAATTATTACGTTCGCCACAAAAAAAAATCCTTCCAGCCGGTTACAAGTAAGCTGAGACTGTCGCATATCTCGGTTGCTACTTCCAACTTATCTGAGGCCCTGCTGAAGTGTTACTTTCAGTGTATTCCTCCGCCTCGTGCAAACAAATCTTAACAAAGTCTAGATATTTATACCAAAGGGATAACGAACCGAGACCGTGCGAATTTAGTTTAGTAATACTTTGCATGAGAATAATGTCTTACTGTAGGCGTTACAAGCACGGTTATTTCCTTCTCGTTATTATGAATATTAATTATAAATGAAATACTATAACTTATAGGTAAAATATAAATAAAAATTCGACAATACTCAAAAATGAGGTACTTTTGAGTTAACAGGAGGTTAAAGAGCCAGTGAAATCTATAGAAAATCACTTGGCTCGACTTGCCGGTACATAGGGTGAATTTTTTAATGTTAGTACTAATTAATCAAGAACGTAAGTTTAGAATAAAAACGCTGTTTTTGGAGGGCCGCTGTGGACAAACGTAAAAAGGAGAGGTGAGGGGAGCCTATCCCACCTCACTTATCCTCCATTATTCCTCTTTGAAATTTGAAATCCTCCCTTCCAAAGTGCCCCCCTCCCTCCTCTGGGGGGCGTTTGAGTGACAAGGGGGGTATGTTTCCCATTTTGTGGGATTGGGGGTGTGTTTTTTCGCCTTCGAATCGGCATGGAAGGCGAATTTTTTGACCGATTTCCTTCAAATTTGGGGGAGAGGTGCCTTTCCGTGCCCCCCTCCCCCAAAATTGGTAGTTAGCCTAAGCCCCAAGTATTAAGTCTTACGTGTTAAATCTCAAGTCTTAAGTGTTAAGTCTCAAGTCTTGAGTCTTAAATTTTAAATCTTACTTTCACCATAATTGCAACTGCATGTCGGGATGCGCGAGCGAACGCCGATAAGCGCGAACGAGCACATGCCAAAGTTCCTAGACGACATTGCACTGTAAATAATAATTCGTACGGTTATAGGCCGTTCACGGTAATGTGAGAACTTTTTGAAGCTGTTTCGTCAGTAATAATAACTAATAAATACATTTCATTGTGGTCTCGGACTTTTGGTTTTGGGTATGGTGAAATGTATACACTGTGTTTATTACTCATATGTCAGTGTTTACAATAATAAGTGGCGGGAGGATATTAATCGGTTGAAAGAAAAAAGTAACTAGGGCTTCGAAAGTGCTCACGTTACCGTGAATGGCCTATGCCTGCTTCACATATGGTGGCAAAGCCCGCGGGTTCCGCGGGACCGTCCCCTGGATATTCATTATTCAGTAAGTGTGAGAATACTGTGAATAGACTATAGAGAACCTCAGTACTATAGAGCACATCAGTAAACATACATATAAGAGTAGGTAAAAAAATGGACATAGTGACTGAATGTTAAACGACATTTAGATGATGGTCTTTATGCACACAGTTTTTAGGTAGATTTCTTTTAGGAATGCTGCGTGTTGTTGAAACTAAAAGCATGTTCTCAGACGGGAGTAATTTTGAATTAATTTAAAATCCATCAACAGTACAAGTAGAATAAGTTTTATTAAAAAATTGGAAATACTTGTTTGTAATGGGTAAAAAACTTTGCTGTTTTATTCTACGTAATATTTTCTTTTCAGGCAGATCGTGAAGACAAGGCTAATGAGTTTCAACCGCTGAAAATTAAATAGCCCAACGACGAAATTATTTTTGAACGTGAAATGAGTTTAGACCTTCATCCGAGCCCCCGTCCATTTGACCGAAGTCGGACCTCTAATTGTAGACTGGCGTAAGAAGAGGAACGTAAAGCACACGTGGCTCGAACAAACAAAAGTAAATGCCACGTAAGAAAATAATACTGTTTTACCATCAAAATAAAAATAGTCAAACCAAGCATGTTTTATACAATTTCTAAATAGTATTGCGTGGTTGCTTATTTAATATTGTAATTGTGCGATTTGCAGGTTGTATGTATTTTGTTTAAATATGTGACAATATTTTTTTTTTTAAAGCCGAAATTGTAAGACCGCAGAACTTCGATTTCTGATTTCGTCTGTGAAGGTTAGTTTACACTATTTTAGTTGTTGGGGTCCAGGTCGGAGTTGGACAATCGGCTAGAACCGGTTAACGTCTTCTGCGCATGTAACAAAAATTGGTTCACTCGTGACCAATACAGCTGTCAAAGTCACGTGGTCAACAGTGATGAACGAGTTCTTGTACTTTTAAATTGTTAACGGACTCACTCTTTTATATGCATATAATACTTTGACTAACTTCAGTTTATTCTGATTACGTTAAAACTGTGTTAAAGAAAGTGTACAAACATCTCAAATCCTGCCTTGATACACAGTGTTATACACAATCTACCAAAAAGTATTTGGTCACCTGTCCAAAATGTTTGCTCGGTGGTTGCCACCCCGTTAGAATCTCGTAGGGCCACCTCTTGCGGCTATAAAGCAGCCACCCTGTCTGGCATACTCTCTACGAGTGTTTGCAGGGCAATGGATTTTGGCAGCGCCTGACGAGTCCTTACCCGGCGATCCAATTCATCCCAAAGATGTTCTACAGGGTTGAGGTTGGGACTCTGGGTGGGCCAGTCCAATCGGCGAACATTGTTGTCGGCGTACCACTGCATAGTAGCCCTTGAAACATGGCACCTGAAATTGTCATCCTGGTAGTAACACGGGCCATTCCGTTAAAACGCTACAATGTTGGGAGTATTTAATTGTCCAGAATGTTACAATAGGTCTCTGTGTTCATGCTACCACGGACAAACACCAACTGTCCTACGCCGAATGCCGTGAAACACACAACTGACGTACTTAATTACCTATCTGCACAGGTGCCCAATAACTTTTTGGTACATAGTGTAGTATAAAATACTCTTCGCGCATTTTTCATAATGCTACTACTGGCAGAAGAGGAGTCCAATGCTGAATACGGAGACAGGTTATTCCGCAGCTATAATGAGATCTCTACTTCATTTTCCCTCCACGAGCCGGGCGGACATCAGCGGGGGGAGGATAGGGGTTGGAGGAGGGGATTCGAGGGTGCGGGTGCCATCCAAAGATGAATGGCGGTGGAGGTCGTGACTCTCGGCGTAATGCGAACATCTCCTGCGTGTGAACTGAGAGCGCTGGACCGCCCTCGCTAGCACACGACCTTTAACCTTTCCCCTCGTGCTTCGCTGAAGCAATTACCCCGCCCTATACTCCTCCTGCTTTCCGCGACGTACCCTGGCTTTCGCCGCCGTTCTTCCTGTAGTCCGCCGTCTTGTGCGAGATCCACTTTTCAATATAGTTCCGAAAAATAGGACCAAATCGATACCGGCTCGATCTATCACTCCCATGAGTATTAAAAATCGACGGCGATATATTGCGCATGTCGTTTATATCGATATCGCGTATCGCTAATATCGCGGTATGCTATATATTGCTTTACACTGTTGAACCATATCACAGTTGCGAGATTTCAGAAATATTGCATCGTGACCGATGTATCGCTATATCGCTCAGCCCTACTGACATGATGTTTGCTATAACTACCACTTGTGATTTAATTTACATTTGGGCAAAATAGTAAACGACAGGTGACCAACATGCCTAATAATGATAAAAAAACTACAGGAAAGATGTAAAATAAATGCATCGAATGTCGTCCCCAACAAAGTTTAAATTCGAATTTCTGTATTTAATTTACACTTAATTTCATTATTACTATTATTTTATAACTATTCAAATATTTTTATGTAAACAATATTTTTTTATAATTCTAACAAACATTGTGCAGTATACTATAAGTACTTAAATAAACAACTGGCAGTAGTAGGGGCGTGACAGTTTCACTTCACTTTTGATTAATCGGATTATCAATTTGATATCAAAGTGTTAATTAAATTGGTTGAAAGGGTTAATCCGATCAATAAATTATTAATCCGATTTTAAAATGTTTCTTAACCCGATTTAAAAAATTCTTAATCCGATCTTAATACGATTAAAAATGGTAAGGGTTAAATTTATTTAAAGGGTTAAATTTATTGAAAGGGTTAATTGTTTTTGTTGCTGTACTTCTTTCTTTGTTTCTTTTTGAGTGGGGGATGGGGTAGCAGGAGCTCTGTCACGTCCTCACCCTTGGAGCTCTGGCAGTCGATGACCAGAGTGGTGGGTTGCAATGTCTTATATAGGTGGAAAGTTGAGTACAAGAATGGGCTAAGGCAAAATTTTTCTAATTGTTCTAATTTTGAGGTGTTTGGAGGGATGTTAGTGGTAGATAGTTGATGTTTACGAATATATTTAACACATGAGAGAAATTCAGAGTGTTTAAACGATTTCTAAGAGTGGCCTAAGTGTAAATTATATTTTTTGGGGTGATATTGCTCGTATATAGGCTACTTTGAAAGATGCGAATTACGTGTTAAAAAATTTGTTTTCGGATTGCAATTAAGTGTAAGAGAATTTAGAGTATTCTAAGTATGAATAAATTACACGTATCGAATCAGAAAGTTCAAACGACTACGTGAATAAAAAGTGGAGTTACATGAGTCTTAAATGTAACATGAGTCTCGAGCTTAGAAATATAATTTACACGAGAGAGAGAATTTTAACTACGTGAATAACATCTGATGTCGACAAGTGCAAACTCGGTAAACGAAATTTAGCTAGTCAGTATGAATAAATAACACGATTCAGCTTGGAGAATGATATCTTAAGGCGAAAAACTCTGCATGGATTTAAACCAGACACAATCATGTACCTGAAATATTAAAATAAGTCAGTTCGAAGTATGAATGAGTAGCACTTATGTCGAGCTGTCAGTATATACAAGTAACCCATCCAATAGGCAATGGTGTTTAAATTATGGCAAATGTTTATGAAATTCACTGCACTTGCTAACACAAATGGTATTTTCGTAGACCGAACACAGAAATCAATTACTTATCACAAATGCATTAAAGTACTTTTATATTAAATCGCAGCTATCACTAGAGATGGTCTGTAGTTGAGCTAACCCACGCTCGTAAGCTCGTCGGCCGCCAAGTGCGTCTAGCATGTCTGTCTTCCACAAGTGTTGAGAACGACTGAATATGGCACCGACTGGGATAGCTGATGAGGTCACTTCGCTCCCTGCACCCCCTTTCCAATCCCCTCCAGACCACATCTGCGAGATCCTGAGGTCAAGAAACCAGCTTTCACCCTCTTTCCCCTCTCCTGCCCTCATCAGTGCGTGCTGCCCACGATCGTCAAATGTTTTTGGTAATTTCTTAAGATTGTGTCAACTGATTAGTTGTGTTCCGATTGGAGGAGACCTGCCTGCTACCCCCTCACGCCCAACCACGTACCCTACCCTGCACCCCTCAGAACCAGCCCAACTCTACTATGCCAGCCACCCGTATGCCCCCTTCCACCCCTCGACAGAGTGCGAAGTCCTGAGTGTCAGTCACCTGTCTGGCCTCGACTCTCATTTTTCGCAACTGATTCAAGATGGCGACAATTGCCTACTTTGGTGCACATCGGGATCAGGTTCGACGTAGCCACGCTACCCTCCACCCCTTGTCTTCAGAGCTGCTCCCGACTCCAAGTTGCCAACCACTCCCTCCCACCTACACCCGAAGCTCTCTTTGAGCAAAATGTGAGTTCTTCTCCAAGAACAAGTCTACACACCCCTCCCCACTACACTATTCAGAAAGTGTCTATTCTAGTGTTGGTCCCCCTGCTTTGGCTTCCTGGCTCTTCACCTCCAGAGCACTTCCTCAGATATGAACGGAGCTTGCTTCAAGGCCAAAGCTATGGTTTCCCTAGGGGGGTAGCAGTGGATTTTGAACTGACATAGACATTTCCCCTCTCCTCTACCAACAGTTATTTTCGCTCTGACACTGAAGCTTTCTGCTATATTTCGGAATGCAAGAGCCTAGCGCATTCTCAGCAAATTAAAAAAAAAATCACATCTCCCCCTGTTAAAACTTTATTTGTCCTCATCACTAAGAAATACATTCCAAATGTCTTTAACAAAAAATAAATTCAATTAAAAATATAAATAGTTTTCCACCAAACTGTTTTTTCCCTCATTTTCCAGCAATCTTTATTCCCATTCTAAGCCATCATATTAAAGTTTAACCTGATCACCATTTAATTTTGATTCCAACACAGCTATAAGATATAATTTTAACTCCCTAAAATTTTAAACATTGAAAGAACCCCATTTGTTAAACACATATTTTTATTCAAGTTTTAACTATTACGTTGTAAGCAAATACTCAATTTAGAAATTTATTTTCAACCATTGAAAACATACATTAAACAAACATCTTGGAAAAGTTGTTTTAGTTTCAATCCAACATTTATTTATTCGTCTATCAAACAAATATACGTATTTCACGTATAGTTTTTGCTAGCCCACAATTTTTAGAAAGTACTATGATATAGGAAAATATAATCTCGCTAAAGTTTATTACTTTATGTTGAGTAAAAATCACTTCCAAAATTTATTTGGGAAAGGGAGTCCACTACAGCGACATGGTTTAAATAATGATACAGGGACGAGTCATTTGAAAACCTTGTATACAATACTAGGTAGTTTATAGCCGAGAATTGAGTGTACGTGGGAGCATGCGAAATTTAGATCTCGAGAGCTGATAAACGAGCCGAGAAGTACAGGGCCGGACCAGGTCATGTGCGGGTGGGAGATATGAACATGTCCCGTAGAGCCAGGGAAAGCTTCAGAAATATGCCGCAGCCCACACTGTACGCCACTATCGATACCCATATGCTTCCATCTGTCCGACAACTTTTCCTTCATGCAGAGTCTGATGCTTGCCACTGCTGCCTTTTACAATAGAACTAGGAGGGAGCTCTTCCCCCGTCCATCCACCACCACCGCACCCCCCAAACTTCACTCCAAGATGTGCGTTGCCTGGCTGCAGCTCACGGTCACTAAATACAGTGCTTTGTGACTTGTCTCGCCTCACCGATTTTTCCCAGCGGAAAGCTTTTGTGTTTTGTCAAAAGTGAGTGGACTGTGTTTACGATATTGCATTTCAGTTAAGTCCACTTTAAACATTACTTTTGTGAGAGCAAAAACTTTAAACTTTAAAATAATGTGAATTACTCAACACTGTAAAAATTAAGAATTTACACACCATGAAATTTCTACACCATCAAAAATTACATCCTAAAACACACCATCAAAAAGTTTTTGGCATGGAGAATAGTATTTTGCTCTCTTAAAAATAATCAATTTCCAAGAACTGTATTGTTACAAGCAAAGAAATGCATTCTAGCACAAACAATTATGAAACCCAGAATAGTATTCCAATAAACTAATGATGAATGACGTCACAATTGAAAGGATTTAATCTCATTGGATTATCACTCCATCATTAATCCAATATACAAGGAGATTCACTACATGATAAATTGTACATCTAATCCCTATCCAAAGGTTTATTAAATCAAATAACACACCCAATATAATTAAAAGTCTTGTTATTTAGTGTGAGAAATTTTTACAAACAATGTATTACAGTCTTTTAAGATATTGATTCTTAACCCAGGAATCATGTGCTTTTGAGAATCCTATCCATCGAATGAAGCACATATCTTTCTTCCTTTTAATGATTTTATCAACCAAATATTCATTTGGAGAGCTGACATTTTGCAATTCATGTTCAGAAAATCCACCTTTTATTGGTTCTCCACCATATGTTTCTATGTAATTCATTCTGGGATGTGTTTGTCTAATTGAAATTGTTTTTAATATTTTAAAAGACCAATTTACCGTAATTTTTTTTAAGATCCCTTTCTGCTTCGATATATTTATAAATTCACCAACTTTAAACTTTGGTTTCCTTTCGCCTGTGACTTTAACATTATTATATATAAATAGTTTTCATTAAACTGTTATCCGTAACATCTTTATGAGTCATCTTGATAGTTCTATTATATCTACAATTATAAAATTTAACTATTTCAGGCAAAATGTCAACCCATTTGTAAGTCCCCCTTGATGTGAAATGTTTATATATTAACAGCTTTATCGATTTGTTGTAATGTTACACAACACTGGTTTTAAGCTCCGAATATATTGTGTAGTACTTAATACCATATTCAGACATTAGTTTACGGAGTGATGCAGAAAAAAATTCAGATCCTCTGTCTGTTTGGAGCAAATTGGGATTCATTCTTTCAAAACTATCTGGATTGCATCTGTAACCTGTTTCCCAGTTTTGTTTTTCAAAGGTACAGCCCAACCACATATCGAATAAATGTCTATTATGGTTAAAATATACTTATATAGTCAATTCACAGTTTCTTCTGGCTTTTTGAATCAAACCTTTGAAAAATCTCCACATGTATGAAGTATTTAGTTATTTCCTAAATACACTCTCTATCACAAGCATTTTATACTTGTGTTCATAAAAGTTACTTTTTTTCCTGTTAATTGAAATGTTATTCATAGTTTGTATATGAATTATAATGCTTCATTTATAAAGAATTTGAATTAAAAAACAGTGAATAAACCTGTGTGTTGGCACTGCCTAGTGAGAAATAGTTCTTGTTACAGCTGAGTGTGCACAAATGTGGTGCATTGTCCCTCTGGTGTAATTCTCCAGGCTTAGTTAAGCTCAGTTTGCATGAGGTGGACGAATATTCTGGAAGTAGAACTTTAGCAGGGCTTCAGAAAAGACTGAAGTAACTGCGAATAGACTATACCCCTTATTGTATTTTGAAAGCAATGTCATTTAACACAAATTGGCTCGAAAAAAATTATTTAAACCATGAGTTATAACTCTTCTTCTAGTATACATTGTCCTTGTAGGAGCATGAAGATCTTAAGCAATCTTAGTAAACTTCATTTGTAACTTAACTGTCTTCTGTTAACTCTTCAATAATAGAAGCAATTTCGTTTGTATATGAATTATTCCCATACTCTCTCGAAGCAATGAGAAGTTTTAATCTATTAACCAATTCATTAGGATTGTTCCAATATACATGTGAAAAGCGGTTGTCAATTTCATCTTTATATATTACACTTCTTACTATATCTCCTATTAAACGAATTTTCGGATGGTTTTCATCTCCTGAACGAATATTAACATTCGTTCGACGAATAAGTTCTTTATATTTTTGCATATCGGTGTCGGAATATCCATTTGAAAAGATTTTAAACAATAATTCAAATAATCATTCACTTATATCAGTTACATAATCACCTATTTTTAATTTATTCTCAGGCAAAAATTTAACTAACGAATCTCCCAGTATCTGGTTGTTTTCATGTCGATAATCAACAAATGTTGTATCGCGTGTAGACGTAGATAGTTTTAAAGCTAAATATCATTGTCTTAATTGAGAAAGGATTTGCTATTTCTGTGTTAAAGCTTCATTTTCCGTTTTAATTTCCAAAGCTGCTTCTTTAGGTTTATTCAACACATAATGTAATGTATCCATTCTACTCGTAACAGGTTTTAATATTTCTTTGTTTAAAACATCCCATTCCATACGGGCTCATTTGACTTGCAAATAGTTTTCCTTCTCTCTGCAGATATAACATTATGTAATTCCGAAGAAGCGGCAGACATGTGTTGATTAAATTTCTTTAAATTCAATCTATTTATATATGAATTAAGTCTTTGCTTTTCTAACTGTTGCAGATGGTTGATTAGTTTGTGCTTCTTCAATCTTATCCACTTTACTTAAAACAACATCTATTTTTGCCATAGTTTTAGCTTTCAAATCATTGATAAAATAATTCATTTGCGTTTCCAAATCATTATTTTGTTTTCTCAAATCTGTTTGTGTATCTAAACAAAATTTGTATTACTCAATTTATCTCTTATATATATATACTGTGTTATTTGTTACATTCGTGTTTAAAGTTGTTTTGTAATAGTAACGTTTGCCACTTCATTAATTACAACCCTTAAATTTTCTTGCATTTCTGTAATTTGGGTTGTAAAAACTATTTTTGTCGTATCATTAAAGTATTTACTAGATTCATTTAAACGTTCTATTCTAAACTCATTACTTTGTAAATCATTGCTAATTTTAGTTAAAATGTTTGCAATTACAGTCGTGTTTTTATAAACATTGTCATTCAAATCAACTAACTTTATTAATTTCTCTTGAATATCGTTTGATTGTGATTTAAATTCGTTTAGTGTGAGAGTGTTTAAGTCTTTTATGTAATGTTTATTTACCACATCACTATCTTTCACAGCCATACCCATATTACGTAATATATGTCCACTCAAATCACAATTCCCATCCCAATTTTTAGTTAAACAACTATTGTAATGATTGCATTTTATACCGCTATGTACAAACTTTGAAATATTCATTGTTCTTCGCCTGGAAGTAAAAAAAACGTCAAAACCAATCCTATATCTGCCTTTATATAGGGGAATTGTTGGTATAATCCCAAGAAAATGTATTTTCTTTCCAATAGTAAAAACACATATCTTTAAACTTTGTAAATGTCATATCGCCTTAAACATGATCATTGTAAATATGATGCAGAATCATATTATCAATTTTAAACACATTTACCCCATTTATGTTATCAAGTAATTTATTTTTCAATATATGAGTGTAACATTGCGATAGATAAAAACAATCAATGTTTGAATGTCGGCAAAACTAAAGTAGTGTATATTTCACCTTGCAGATCACACCAAACATCGTCAAAAATAAATACAGAGTTGGGTAATGCTTTATTTGGAGGCACTATATCTTCTTTGTTTGTTAAAAGGAAATATCACATTCCTTCAATTAACTATAAAATGGTACCTAACCGTTGATATTTCTCTTGTATTGTATTAGAAAACACATATACATTTTTAAATTAAAATTCATTCGGTTGCTCCAACAACGACATAATAACACAAGTTTTTCCACATGAAGAAGGACCACTTATTATACAACGTATATTTGATGGCAAAAGAATACCATGTTTATTTTCAATTATGTTTTTTTTTTTCTCATTTACAATTACCAGCAGATGTACATATTGTTTTATAACCTTCATTTCTACACAATTAAACAGTATTGTGTAACATACTGACGTAAAACTATAAATGTAGGTCTATATATAGGCTAGCGTTCAGTTGAAAAAATGCCTCATACTAAAAGTATAAAAAAAGGATGCTGTGTATTGAATACATTGATTAATAAATTACCATTTGAAATACATTTACCGAAATACATATGTTGTGGACCATGTACTAAACTTGCAGAACATTAGACATGTAATGGTCAAGGAATAAACTCTTTGGATAACGCTTGTAAAGAACACAATATAGGTTTTGATCGAACAAACTATTTGAAAGAAAGACATATAGCAGATACAATTCTAGCTGATAAAGCAACAAATATAAGGGAGAATCCATCTACATCTACAGGAGAAAAGCTTGGAGCTTGGGTTGTTGATAAAGTTGTGCTCTCGAAGGCGAAGAAAGGCATGGGCTTAAAATGCAAAACCAAACACAAAACAAAGAAAGATGGAATCATTCCATTCCTTTTTCCAGCATTAACAGCTCTTGGATCAATCCTTGGAGGGATTTCGGCAATTAGTAGAGCAGTTAAATCAAAAGGTAAAGGAATGTATTTGAAACCCTATAAAGTTGGACAAGGGCGGAAAAATTCCAAATGTGGAAAAAAATGCAGAAAGTCCTAAATAGTCTTCCAAAACATACATAAACAAACAAAGATATTAATGTAGTTCTAAAGAAACTGAATATTCCCTATTTCCAAGGTGTGTATATGAGAGACAATTTACCAAAGAAACCAAATCTTTGTGAATGTATGATTGTTAATTTAGATTCGAAGCAAAATGAAGGAACGCATTAGGTTGCATTAATTAAAAACATAAATCAATCATTGTATTATTACAGTTTCAGCAATTTATGTCCTTCAATTGAAATATGTAATTACTTAAAAAACATGCAATTAAGATACAATTACAAAATGGAACAATTACCAATTACAATCAATTGTGGACATTTATGTTTATGTTTTTTGCCTATGAATAGGGTATATAAGTAATATTAAAACATATTAGTAATATGTCAATTACATGAATATTATGTGGAAATTCGTCGCAATTGTGTGCAGTATATTCCCTGCATTACAGTTAGTAGAAGAATGGCAAATAAGCCTAATAGAATTTGTTATTTACAACAGCATACTAAATATTGATATGCATAACCAATTGTTTACAGCTAATATTTGTGAAAAAACATACAAGATTGTGTTACCAGTAGGATATTATGAGTTCGATTACTTAGAATCATTCATTAAAGCAGCATTACCTGAAGATGTACATTTCTGACTACATGGAAATCCAAATACGTTAACTAGTGCTATGTATAGTAACGTCGATATCGATTTCTCGGAAGACAATTCAATTGCAAATATGTTGGGTTATGAACAGAGAGTATATCCATCTAATCAATTGCACGAATCATTGAAACACGTTAATATATTGTCAGTAAATGTATTTTGTATAAATGTTAATATTGTAGGTGGTTCATATTTGAATAGAAAACCGATAAATACAATACATGATTTCACATGTGTTGTAGCTCTAGGATATGAAATAATTGAAAAACCTAATACATTGATATATGTTCTAGTAATAGTGAATTGCATTGATGTAATAGTTGTTACAAATGTCGATTAAGATGGTAAAGTGATTAATTTCAGAAAAAAAGAAATTACCATTCGTTTACTTAAAAAAAAGCTATATAAACAGTTGCATTCCGTTGCGCATTGCAATCATAATGGGTACTGTGTACAATATTAAATTCGGACATAAAGAAGGTTGTTCTTTTAAGAACTATGTCACTAAGGAATGTATTTCGAAGAAAGGAGTATAAAAAGACATAAATGTCAACATAAGATGCCCACTTCAAATAAGATAGCCATGAAGTTAACACGGGCAAAAAGTTGTATTTAAAAGAATTAAGATATGCTGTTAATATAAATGGAAGACATACTTAATGTTGAAGAACCAATCAGGTATGAAAATGCAATCACCAATATGGAAATACGTGTATATGAACTATTCCGAGCAAGTCCGTACACATTTCCATCAGAAATAAGGATTTCAATACAAAATCATGATGTTTACATATTACATTCGAAATCAAGTTTAAGATTTAGAGAAACAATTAAAAACCAGCTGATTCAAGTAATCCAGCAACTACAAAAATGTAAGAAATGAAATACTTAATTTAATCGACAGAATTGCATATCTGCTAAATGGAGTGGAAATCGATGATTCAGGAAATGTTGGAATTACTTCCACAATAAAGAACTATCTCTCAAGAACTGTAAACGATATTTAGACAGGGATTATGGCTGGGTGGAGCAATGCTAGTGATTACTCGCTACAAATAAATCCAGGTGGAAAATACGAAGTTGTTATACTGTTAAGTATGGTTTTGGGCTTTGCTAATGGCTACAAACATTTAATATTAAATACTAAACAAGAATTAGTTATTCTATTTGCCAATACACATTTAAATATTATATACTATTCGGCTAATAACAAGGAAGCTGTAACATTTTAATTAAGCAGTGTGGAATGGTTGATGCCGCATATTGAAATTAACACTCATGAATGTGTAAATTTTTTAAAATTGATCGAAAAAAGAAAGAATCTAGACATTCCATTCAGATAGTGGGCTTTACAGGTTTTTCCAACACTGCTAACATAACAAAAATCCATTTGGAAATTGAAATAATGTTTTTCATCAGAAAAACTGAGATATATTGCCATTTGTGTTCAAGCAAATCGACAAACCATTTAAAAGCAGATCGATCAGTATTCCATAATTGTGATATGAAAAATATTAAACGGTATCTAAACAGTCAAGCTTACCCCTATGTGGATTTAAATACGAACTTTGCCAATGGGAAATTCCTTATTTCATATATGTACTCAGAGTTTCAGGAATCATATTATAACAAAATTAGTTCACCGATCCTAGAACCCAAATCATTTAAAACCAGAGGAACATTATTTGTGTTTGATGTCAGCAAGTAAGATGATGGAATTACCAATGACGTGATTGATTCACGAATTGAAATTATTGCAAATACGCCATTTTCAGCAAATATGCAAGCTTACACTCTTTTAATTAATGACAGATTAGCGAGTTACAATGTAAAAGATAAGCTGGTGAAAATAATTAATCGAGTCAGTAGGCTATGAACCATGGCTGAGATGAGATGTTTTGCAATGTGCAAGGATTTCAGTGTCCACAGAAAAAAAAATCAGTAAAGAATTTGCTATCACTGATATGGAAGAACAAACTAGTGTATTCAGCTTCAAATCACAGCTTGACTGGAAATATCTAACTCCTAAATACAATAAAATGAATAGATGGGTTACTAACTATCACCAAGATTTAAAATGGGAGAGTGGATGTATAGAGTATGAGAATGTTGAAGAAATTTGCAAACATTACCTAAATAATTGTGAAATATACATAGGTAGAGTTGAGCAAAAATATGTTTTCGAAAGTGTGTATAACGGGACAGGAATAGATATTCAAAAATAATACAATTGTTCTTCGTCCAAACAATTGCATAAAACATATAGATCTAATTTGACGTTTTTCTCTGCAGAGGAAAACTCGAAATTAGTGTTAGTTGGGCAATGAGGACTGACTGGGGTGAAACAGACTCTAATGATTCTCCTCCTGAATCACCTGTGGATACTAGTTGAGTCATATGCCATTATTTAGGATGAGTGCAATTTACTATAAAAAGTATTTGCTTGTATGTAATCCACTATTTTGTAAAGATGGATCATCAAGGCAACAAAACCACATGCCCGTGTATACAGAAATCAAAATGTAAATTGAATATCAGCACGTTATTAGCTCATTGGAGTAAACCATTTCGACTTTGTTTCAGAAAGAAATAGTTTTAGCGACTTTTTTTTAACAGTTTGTGTTTGTTTAGCATGCTAATGTTTGGATCAAGTTCTACTTGGTAGTGTTTTGTATCATCATGTAGTTACTTGTGTTTGTTTTGGAGCAAATTTTATCTACTTGCTTAAATATGTTGCTTCAGTGTTAAAAGGTTGTACATAAATTTTGGGTCACCTGTGTTTGTATATATTTTTGTAAATAAATATCATGTAAAATGACTCCCTTTCTTAAAATTTATTTACCCTAGTCCTTTTTTAAAAGTGTAGAGAGGGAAAAGTTCTGGAAGCGAGCAGTCTAACCACTTTTCCATAACTAGCGATATAATATACCATCCTGCATAAGGCTTGGCTGATATGCTGGGTTCGAGTCTTGGTTCGGTATGATTGTTGTCATGTGAACATAAAAATAATAACAAATGAAGCATGTATTTTAAAATATTTATAAATTCGTTTATGCATGTGAAAAAGGTACGTATGCTCAATTTTATAGACTTTAAACTTAAAGTAAATTGCATGGAATATATCCAATTAAATGTTATTAACTTTGTTATTTTTAGTCGCTTCGAAATTTTAGAAGTATAGCGTTTACCAATATCTCAAAAAACATTTGCGTTTAGAGATCTAACGTCTTAGCAGTGTGACCATTCCTTCAAGGCTAAATTTCAATAGTACCAAAATGGAAACTGAGATTTCAGAGATTGTCAGTAGGGGAGGACATTTCAGGAGGGGAGGACATTTCAGGTCCACAATTTCTTCAACCATCGAGACTAACAAGGTCAAAATGTCTTCCTAGCTGATTGAAATATCTCGAGCAAAATATTTTGTCCTCTACTTGATACTAAATTAATATTCATTTTTCAATCTCCATTACACAGGAGAATATACAGAAATTTTAAAAAAATATACGAGACATATAAAAATGAACAAATATTTACGAAAGCAAGTTTTTACTCCTCCATACTAACCTGTATAAAAAAAATCGATGGAAATATCTTATGAAATAGAATGACATAAGATGGAGTTTTTTTGTTAAAAAGACTGTTCTGCTTGTACATGTAAATTATAACATGATGAACAAAAAAAATTGTATTATTTTCATAATTTGTGATGTTATATACATTAACGATTTCGGTATGTAACATTTTTTAGAAGTTAGTGCTAAACAATGTTTGTATTTCATTTAAGGTCGTGATGTATGTTTATTGCCAAGATGTATAATTTATTTTATCTTGAAAGTGATTATGAATTTTTTAATAAACATTTTCTTTCAAGTTAAAACAAATAGTTTGACTTGTTATTTATTTATTTAACACCTCATTTCACTAACTTTTTCCAATAATATCTTATGTAAAATGTGTGATGGTTTAATAGTAGTGAAGAGAAATTAGTAAATATCTATCAGTGTTGGTGAGCTGATGACTTGTATTAAAAAATCCAGGCTAACTTTTTGCTTGCTTTCCTGACTTAAAAAAAACTTATAAGCATTTAAATTAAAACTAACTTTGAAGGGATGAGGGGGAAGTACAGAAACATATATAGGGAAAATCAAACATAGCTGAATGAATGAATGAAGTTTTTCAAAGAAATGAGGCAGCAGGTTAGTATCTTGAGAGGAACTTCGTCCACTCCGACTATTCAAGTTGAAAGTTGTAGTAGGACACAGCACTCTGCCAGCCAACTTTTGTGACATCCCCCAGGAGAACATATTGAAAGCGAACACCACATACCTTCACAGAGGTAGGTAGCACAGACCTCCAATCTACAACTTAACCGAACACAGTCCTGTCAACATTCTAATTATTTAATTTTACATACAAGAACACAAATTACAAGAGTTCCTGTTCAAGATACAACACGGTGATGTCTGGAGAAGAAGATAAACATAATATATTTAAACTAATTTTTAAATATAATAAAACAAAATTCAACCCAAGTTATGTAAAAATAGCAGTATATTTTCCAGCAAATTTACAAGAATTTGAACCTTTTAGTAAAAAAAAGGACAAATAACATTGAAATTGCTATTTTCCATCTTCAAAAAACATGACTTCTGCCTGTATTCATAACTTTTCATTAAACTTATGTCAGAACCTGTTAAAATATTAAATAAATTCAAATATATACATTTTATGTTACATGTAATACATTTATGCTATTGGAAAGTTTTTGATTAGACATAAAGAAAGGGGATGCACAGGTCAGCACGCTTGCCTCCCTGGATTGGTCACTGCATAAAAACAATTTTTTTTGCAATATGTGGATGTCGTGTCAGATGTTGGTCGAGCGATGTTACTTGTCAACATTTTTTATCGGAAATCTCTCTCTCATTTCCCCTAGTCTCATACGTGCACGACTCAGCGCTTCTCCCCTTGCTTCGCCCTCATCAGCTCTCAAAACATCGATGTTAAGAGCCATCTAAATCTCTCCCAATATAATTTTCTCTCTTGTACCTCGAATTGATAGTAAAAGCATTTCATAGCGAGTGAATACTTGTAGAAAACATTTCTTAACGAGTGAATAAAGTACATCTTGTCTGAATATGTGTAAAAAATTGTTATGTTTTAACAAGTAAATAAAATAAGTCTTGTGTTTCTGTGTGATTTTACAAATCATAGTTTGCTTGATTCAAATATAATTTTTGTTGTTTGAATTTTTAATCTGGGGACAATATTGGGAACGTCTTTTCAGGGTCTTGTAATTTTTTTTTCTGCTGTTCATATACTCAACCTGTTGCATAGGGTTGAAACGACAGGCGAAGTATCTCGAGGCATGCATTCAGAGGGTCGATTACGTGAAGCAGGGGAGCCAACATTAGAAAGAACATGTTCTGAATACTCTAGCAAGGAGGGCGCTTTGTCTTGAAACATGTACTGCAGGGATGCCAACTCATGAAACATACAAAAAAACATTCTCAGGGCTGATGCTGGGATGTGTAAAACTGGTTTTGCGAACACCAGACTCGATCGAAAGCAGAGGTCTTCAGAAATGTCAGCTTCATGAGTAGGGGTGGTAGGGGCACATTCCTCTAGAGAAGGGCCATTCTAAGGGGTGTAGGTTGGAGGGGATGGCTGGCATCCTGAACTCAGGGTGAAGGGTGTAGGGTAGGGGGTGCCTACGAGCAAGCAGGGCCCGATCAGAGTGCAACTAGGCAGTTGTCGCCATCTTGAATCAATTGCGAAAAATGAGAATCGAGGACAGATGGGTGACTGACCCCCAGGACCTCGCACTCTGTCGAGGGATGGTAGGGGGCATAGGGGTAGCTGACATCGTGGAGTAGAGCCAGTTTTGGGGGGTGCAGGGTAGGGTGGGTGTTTGGGGTGTGAAGGGGTGGCAGGCAGGTCTCCTCCGATCGGAACACATCTAATCAGTTGACAACATCTTAAGAAATTACCGAAAACATTTGACAATCATGGGCAGTCAGCACTGACAAGGGGCGTGGAGAGGAAAGAGTGTGCAAGCTGGTTTCTTGACCTTAGGGTCCCGCAGACATGGTCTGGTTGGAGAGGGGAAAAGGGGTGCAGGGAGTGAAGTGACATCAGCTATCCCAGTCGGTGCCATATTCAGTCATTATTCAACGCTTGTGGAAGACAGACGTGCTACTCGTAAGCTCCTTCATAAACACCACACCTCTAGACACTTGGCGGCCAACGAACTTATGAACGTGGGTTAACTCAACTACAGACCATATCTAGTGATAGCCATGATTTAATATAAAAGTGTTTTATCTGTAAAATATAGATTTTGGTGTGTTAACTAATTTTTTCTTTTCGAATCGATACACTGCATTTGTGATAAGTAATTGATTTCTGTGTTCGGTCTACAAAAATACCATTTGTTTTAACATGTGCAGTGAATTTCATAAACATTTGCCGCAATTTAAACACAGTTGCCTATCGGAGCGCTACACATATCTACTGACAGCTCGACATAAGTGCTATTCATGCATATTTCGAACATACTTATTTTAGTATTTCAGGTACATGATTGTGTCTGGTTTAAATCGCATTCAGAGTTTTTCGCCTTAAGATATCATTCTCCAAGCTGAATCGTGTTATTTATTCATACTGACTAGCTGGATTTCGTTTACTGAGTTTGCGCTTAACATCAGATGTTATTCACGTAGTTAAAATCCTCTCTCTTGTGTAAATTATATTTCTAAGCTCGAGACTCATGTTACTTTTAAGACTCATGTAATTCCATTTATTATTCACATAGTCGTTTGAACTTTCCGATTCGATACATGTAATTTATTCATACTTAGAACACTCTGAAATTCTCTTGCATTTAATTGCATTCCGAAAACAGATCGTTTAAAACGTAAATCGCATATTTCAAAGGTGCCTATCTACAAGCAATATCACCCAAAAAAAACATACAGTTTACTCTTAGGCCACTCTTAGAAATCGTTTAAACACTCTGAATTTCTATCATGTGTTAAATATATTCGTAAACATCAACTATCTACCACCAGCATCCCTCCATGCACCACAAAATTAGAACAATTAGAAAAAATAGCCTTATCCCACTCTTGCACTCAACTCTACACCTATATAAGATATTGCAACTCACCATACTGGCTATCGACTGCCAGAGCTCCAAGGTTTAGGACGTGCCAGAGCTCCTGCTATCCCCCTCCCCCACCCAAAAAGAAGCAAAGGAAGAAAGAAGTACAACAAAAAAAATCAACCCTTTCAATAAATTTAACCTTTTCCATTTTTTATCGGATTAAAATCGAATTAAGGCATTTTTGATCGTATTAAAATAGGATTAATCTTTTCAATCAATTTAATTAACCCTAAGGCGGAGTGTCTTAATTCTCTCAACATCCCCCCCTTTTTTTGTCACCTGATAATTTGGAGGACAATATCAAAATGAATTTTGCTCACTATGGGACTCTAAAAATGTTGGTTCTTTTTGACACACGAACTAAATTTACCGATTTCGTTGCTCTGGTGTTAAGAGTAAAAACAGACCCTGCCATTTATTTGAAACAAAGTTATTAGCACGTTTATACCTGCAGAAGATGTAATTCCAATGCACGTTTCTTTGGTTGAAAACTTTATTACACACTTTGAGAAGGTGTTCAAATAAATTATGAGGTAATCGCTGTTAAGAAATTTCAACTGGCCCGTTTGGACAGAGTTAACACAGGCTATGAAGCTTTGTCTTTTTGTGATAAAAAAATTTCTAACTACATTAACGTCTTCGTTGTTTCCTCACTTACTTGCATTTTGTTGTAAGCTGGAAGAATTATGTTGGGTGCCCACGACAAACAAAAATCTAAAGGGTTCGTTGCCCGTATGTATGGCCAGCGGTCATTGCCTGGAGCGACGTGGATTCAGCGCACAGCAGGCCTCCCCAAGGCCAACTGAGCAACGAAAGTCGGCTCCCACCTGATGCTACCTTGTTATTGACCAAGCTCAGTGTGTTAAAATTTTGGTGACTTTTATATAAATACTTGCCCAGGAGAGCCACTCGAGAGAGATGGCGTGGTGATCAGACGGCCTCGTCAGTTAAGTACATTTAATGAACATTAGAACCTTAAGCCTTTCGGACATGAGGGTAAGGTTGGGCCAGATGGGAGGTCCTAGTAGAAGCTTTGTGGAGATAGGAATTTTGCTTTCAATATTCAGGAAAGCATTTTCGTAAAAAATTGTTACGAGATTTTGGAGAAATCCTTTTGTAAATTTATGAAGTTTTAAAATTACTGTCTTAGGAAATATGTTGCCATCTTTCTCCTTTTAAGCCACCATCAATAGTGTTATGGAGCATAAGGTTTCAAATAATAGGTAATGTAAACATGCTCCTGTTAAAGATTTTAAAAGGGCTCAAAATCCATGATTGTAGTGGAACATTTTAAGGATCCGTTAGTAA
The DNA here is from genome assembly GCA_029891345.1 of Dryococelus australis. Taxonomy (NCBI): domain Eukaryota; kingdom Metazoa; phylum Arthropoda; class Insecta; order Phasmatodea; family Phasmatidae; genus Dryococelus; species Dryococelus australis. Next base: position 51,379,650 of record CM057006.1, on the reverse strand, counting down.
TTGATATGAAAATTGGTTTTTTCATTTGTGGTTATCGCCAATTAAGGAATTACACAGTATCAAACATTTGCTAGTATAGCACTAAAGTATTAGCATATTCCAGTATTTTGTTTGCTATGCATCTGATGGCATTTAGTATTGTGGTTATGGCCAAGAAATAAATATATACAGTTTAAAATGTTGCTTGTATAACCCATATATTACGGTATTCGTTTGTTCGCAGTAAATGCTATTTAATGGCCGTCAGCATGATGGCTATAGCCAAGTAATGAATATATTGCTTGTATAATCAATAACTATAGTATTTGTTTGCTGGCCTTTAAGTTATTGCCCAAGATAAGAGTTTCTCATAATTATATATATTTTACACAACCTGTTACAATTTACCAGTATAAATTTTTACAATGGCAGTGGGAATTGTCCAGTTCATAAGAAAGAACTGCCTATTTGAAAAATTTTGCTATGGGCAATAAACAAATAAGTAGTGTAAAGTACTTTTTTTAATTTGTATGATATTTTAAGATCTATGTGTAGAATTTAAAGAAATGAATTTATATTCCACCTTGTTACTGAATTCTGTGATGTTCACAGTTCAGTATATATTGCATGTTCAGTACAGTACATACTTTTGGAAGATGTTGCCAGTATGCATAATAAATGCATATTTAACACTGTTTTCTGATTACTGTTATTTGAAACAGGTTACGGTGGCTTTTCAGCTTGTGGTAAAGTCTGAATATGAACTCAGATATATACATGAATTTTGAATTTGAAAAACCAATGATAAGTAAGATAAAATGTTAAATATTATCTACAGTAAAAATGTTAACTACAATTTTTAGTAGTTGAGGTATGGTCACACTGCAAAATAGAAAGTGTAGTAAAATACCAACTAATTAATATTTTCCAATCAGAGTTCAGGCTCGTTGCTATAGGGTAGTTTGGCTTTGCAGGGGGGCCTCTTTGCTATTTCTCTGCACCACTCTCTTCAGGACAACTCAGGGCTTTTGGATAGCCGCCTTGTTGCGTCCTCTGGACATAGAGGGCGCCACAACCCTTTGATATTAAATTGATAACCAGATAAATCAAAAGTGAAGTGAAACCATCAGGCCCCTACTACTACTGGAGCTGCAGATATGCAGAAATACTGATCAAGCTACCTTAAAACCAGTCAGCAATAATCTCTTATTTTCCATTTTTTTTTTCGGCTCGTTCTATTTCATAAGGCATGCCGAAATTTTTAGAACGATGGAGCGTAGACTCTAACTTCTCAAACATTTTGAAATTATTGCAGCATCAATTTCTTTAATTATTAACACGAACATCATCCAGAATTAAAGCTATCAATTAATGCTAAATAGCTTACTTAAGGCCGTTTTTCCCAGACAGCTATTCTGCCGCTTACTGTAATTATTTATGATTTAATTTACATTCGGGTAGAGTGGTACGCGACACATGGACAGTATGTCTAGCACTAACCTGAAATAAGAAAACAGACGAAATGAAATCTCTGGGAGAGATGTTGCCAAACAATAAAAAAAAATTAACACTATTTATTTTTAAGTCACCGTCATTTTGGTTTTTAATAATTTTCTAACAACTTATTTTTCTTAGTGCCTTTGAAAACATGCAAAAAGATAATATATCCGCACCTCAGAGGTTAGTTGTCGCAAGTCCAAAATTTGCTTTCATAGCTAGTAAAAAAAAAGTGGCCAGTGCGGATACTCTACTTACACCCGCCACTATTTTTTACTAGCTATTCATGCAGCTAATGGCTAGGGTGTTTTATTCAAAGATTGATATTCGCAAGTCTGCTCCAATCTTGAATGGACTATACTGTTGTATTCCTCTCTATACTATATACAAAGATATAATGCAGAAGTTCGGTTTTGTGTAACATATTAATTGGTGTTGAATTTTCCATTCTATATTTGTTTTCGTAGGGGTATTGTGTAACATATCAATTGGTGTTGAATTTTCCATTCTATCTTTGTTTTCGTAAGGGTATTGTGTAACATATCAATTGGTGTTGAATTTTCCATTCTATATTTGTTTTCGTAAGGGTATTGTGTAACATATCAATTGGTGTTGAATTTTCCATTCTATATTTGTTTTCGTAGGGGTATTGTGTAACATATCAATTGGTGTTGAATTTTCCATTCTATATTTGTTTTCGTAGGGGTATTATGTAACATATCAATTGGTGTTGAATTATCCATTCTATATTTGTTTTCGTAGGGGTATTGTGTAACATATCAATTGGTGTTGAATTTTCCATTCTATATTTGTTTTCGTAGGGGTATTGTGTAACATATCAATTGGTGTTGAATTTTCCATTCTATCTTTGTTTTCGTAAGGGTATTGTGTAACATATCAATTGGTGTTGAATTTTCCATTCTATATTTGTTTTCGTAAGGGTATTGTGTAACATATCAATTGGTGTTGAATTTTCCATTCTATATTTGTTTTCGTAGGGGTATTGTGTAACATATCAATTGGTGTTGAATTTTCCATTCTATATTTGTTTTCGTAGGGGTATTATGTAACATATCAATTGGTGTTGAATTATCCATTCTATATTTGTTTTCGTAGGGTATTGTGTAACATATCAATTGGTGTTGAATTTTCCATTCTATATTTGTTTTCGTAGGGGTATTGTGTAACATATCAATTGGTGTTGAATTTTCCATTCTATATTTGTTTTCGTAGGGGTATTGTGTAACATATCAATTGGTGTTGAATTTTCCATTCTATATTTGTTTTCGTAGGGGTATTGTGCAGGACGTTCCATCCAATACTCTTTACCGTCTGGGTTATAATACAGTAACTCCATACTTACAGTGGAGTTACAGCCGTACACCTCTACGTGTTTGTTCCTACCTCTGGTGTATAGCCAACAAGTGCTTCATTTAGTACAAACTATTAATTCACTAATAAGCAAATTGACTATAGGATGAAACAAAATAAAACTCCAGCGCGCGGGTTACGAAAATTAAAAAGATGGCATCATCTTTAACTCACAACCAAAAGCGTATTTCAGAACAGATACAATAATATTACTCTGTCAATTTTGTCATAATTTTTTGCTTCTTATTCTGTATTGAGAACTATTATTATTTATAAAGACCTTTAATTTAGCTAAATCACTCGCCTATTTACCAAGCAAAACTATCAGGGCGGCATTCAAGCAGGTTTGCCACTACTGATCTTTCAGATGAAAAGTAAATTATAATATTCAAAGTTGAATTCGAACAAAATATATGCCCCCCCCCCCCCCAAGCTATATGCTTATAAAGGGATCGAAAGGTGGATTAATAAATGAGTAGATAAATAAATAAATAACCGACAAATTTACGGACGGAGCGCAATACCTGCTCTGTCTGACCTTACAATATATCGGGCTCCCCCGTTAAAGGTAATTTTATAAGTGCATAAAGCAGTGGCTGTACAAAGTAAAATGAGCACTTTTGAAAGCTCTTCTTAAGATCTACTTTTTATGCACGTTGTGTGTTCTCCCGCCTTATGCAAAATTTACATTGCCACGTCACTTTATTTATGCGTCGGTCGTGAAACTTTGACATTATTACGTAAGTAAATACCTTACGAATTTGCTCATTTTTACACTTCGATGCATTAAAAAGATACAGGAAGCGAAAGAAATAATTTAAGACATCAAAAATGGTTACCTAAAATTGTTTATGTTACGGTAATATATGGAACTACTTTCCATTTATCGTTACCAACTTTACTGGACGCATGTCTCTCAGTGAGTCCATTAAAATATGTGCAGGCAGGAACAGCAGCATTTATCTAAGGTTGATTTCAAAAGCGCTCAGTTTATCATGAACAACCTTTAACAGAAAGTGTTAAACTCACTGTTCGATACTGGCGGGAAGTTTATTTTATTTTTTCAACATTTTTCCCTTTCTTTGGAGTTGTAGACTTCGTTAATTTTCACGTGTGTCCGGAGCAGGCTATGTGCTGTGTTTTTGTTTTATTTTAGAGTAACACAGAAGTTTCCAGTTTCTCTCTTGTTTTTTTTTTTTACTTTTTTCGCAAGGAGTAAGACTTTCAGCTGCAGCCACGTAAATTACGTATGCCATTAGCTTCGCGTTATTTCGGTACATTGCTCACAACATATGAAGTTTTTAGTAAAAGGGCAATTCTCTGAGAATTATGATATTTTGACGGTATCAAACAAAAAAGTTTTTAGTTGAATATTTCTGGCTGATATCTGTCCTACTGACCACATTATGTGGCGTAAATAATTTTAGAAAATATATAACAGAGATGATTGGCTATTACTTTACATGGATAATGATAGTAATAGTAAAGTGATGTGTGAGGGAATGATGGTGAAAATGAGGGAATGGTGTGAATGAGCAAAATACTAATTAAACGAAGAAAACCTAATTTATTTTAAGTAACAAATAGTATTTACCATCATTGATAATGTCGACATAGTGTTATATGTAAGTTACAATTGTTGAGCAAAAAAATATAATTATGTATAACTCACATCATAAAAGTCATTAAAGAACAATGTACTAATGCAACTTCTCATTAGCCCAAAAGTATGTGTAAGTACAGGTAGATAAATACAGTATGCACTACCATCTTAAGATTTATCTCTATACGAACAATAAACACTGTAAATTAGTCGAGTTCAGTAAAATGAAACTGGCTCATCTGTCTATATGATGGTATTGGTCCTCATATTTTCTTTTTTCACATCATTCCTTAGGCAAAAAAGAATGCCTTTCCTAAGTGGCCACTTGTATTGTCCTGTCTCTGTTGGCTCCATCGCATTAACTAGAATCTCATTATCGCATAGCTGTGTTAATTCTCCACGGTACTAGGGCTGTTCTAAATATAGATATATCGATAATTATCGATATGAGAAATAACTTATCGAACGATATGTAATTTTGAAAAATATCGGAATATCGATGTTTCGATATTATCGAAGTTTTCGGTGTTATCGAAATGTTCAGTGCTATCTAAATGGTCGGTATTATCGAAATGTTAGGTGTTATCGAAATTTTCGACATTATCGAAATATTCGATACTATCGAAATTTTTGGTATTATCGAAATATTCGGTATCATCGAAATTTTCGGCACTATGGAAATTTTCTGTATTATGGACATTTCTAACATTATCTAAATATACAATACTACCGATACTATCGACTTTCCCCATATTATCGTCATTCTTGATATTATCTAGTTGTAAAGTTAAACATTTTTGTCACCTGCAATTAATCTCATTTTGTTATATGCAAATAAGAATACAATACGGCATAATTGCAACATATTTATATGCTTATAACTCTTTTACATCATCGCCTGGCTTACGGAACGTTCAAGTTAGCTGGTTCATTGTTTTGTTTTGGTATTTTTCCGGTCCGCGCTCGTGTGTAAACAAATAGTGGTTCACGGCCAACCAACGTATCAGTTAGATGTTACTTCCGATTGTTTCGGTTCTCACACTAAGATATCAGGATAGTCGGTATAGGACATTTATTGGCAAACAGTGGCTTATTTTGCTTTGAGGAGATTACTAGTGTTTCTGTGCGGCCGACTGTCGCTGTACTGTATTATTACATGTGTTTTCGTCACATATCGTAGTGGTAGTTTACAATTGTTGATATTATTGATACATAATCACGTAAATGTTTTCAGTAATATCAGAAGTCGAAAGATACCAATATTTTCAGCACTACTGAAACTGAACGATAGTATAAATGATGTCGATATTATCGACGATTTCGGTATTATCAATTATTTAGGTATGATCGATTATTTTCGGTATTATCGGTTATTTCGGTATTATCGATTATTTTGGCATTATCGATTATCTTGGTACTATCGATTATTTAGGTTTTATCGATTATTTCGGTATACCTTAAATACCTAGTAACTGGTTGGAAAAATATATATTTTAAATTTTTATGAAATCTAACAGCCCTAGGGACAACTTATTTTCATATTCTACTAGGATCCAGTGACCAACGGCATTATCCAAATCTGTAATTTTAAAAATCCTTGTTAATGTATTGACACTCTAATTTAACAAAAGAGTAAGGATATATTAGCACGTGGCTCACCTTCGTTTGTGACTGGTCAACCGTTTTCCGAATACAACTCAACAGATGGCCATTGAGGATCTGGTTGCAATGTGCAATTCCCATTCGATCGTAGTTGACCATGCTCCATTGTGAAGTGGCGGCCCAGCTTGGAGGTTGAAGAAAGCTGCTCAGTTGGTAAAATTGTAATGCTGGGTTGTCCATACTGCAAACCACCTGGTGAACCTTAAGTGTGCCACTGAATGTTTGAATCGAGCATGTAGACATCATTATGTCAATTTCCTCGACGTCTCAGCTTGAATTGGTAAAAGTTGTGCACCAGAACAACGTTCTTTCAAGAACGCCATCAAGTCTTGCAAGCATGCTACATCGTTACCCTCTGCAACATCTTTATCAGCGGTTCTCTTTAATGTCCCACCAATGCCATCTGGCGAACCTTTCCCATATCCTGATTCTGTAAAACTTCCATGTGAAGTAGGCCACTGGTGGCAATAATTCATTTAGGTATGTGGTGAGAAATGACATGGAAATTTGTTTCGTTTCTATACTGAGTTACAGGGCTATTACTAAGTATGTATCTGAACAGAAGAGTGTTGAAGCAAACCTAAACTCATGAGCGAGGGCGGCAAGTTCGTTGGAGGGCAAACGTGTGGGTTAGCTATTCTTGGCAATAAGGATGTTGGTCCCAACATACATTATAAAGGCTCTTCGAGGTATCTTCGTGCCTTCTGAATGAAACATTTGAAATCACTTCATGTGAGACGAGTTTGATTGTTCCCTAAATGAGCAATGTGTCATAAACGTTTTTATACTAGGTCTGATGTAAAAGTATCTTATTTTTGGTTAAATAAAACGTCTACGTGTATATTACTTATAAATAGGGACAGGCGTTTTTCGCGAAGAGATTTCAATACCAGTTGTACTCCAAAACACTTTTAGCCATATGCACTTTCGTGGTTGGATCGTTTTTAATGTCACGTGCCTCAAGTGTCTGTCCGCGCATCATGGACGTTCAGTATCGGAGTACTTCATTACGATTGGCCCAGTCAAGTAGGAACATGTCTTCTCACGTAGACGCCCGAACAATAACCAAAGGAAGTTGTGGTTGTGGGCGGAGGATATTGAAGTCTAGCATGGCCATTAATATTTTCGCGAAATAAACCTGTCCCTACTTATAAATCATAATGTTTCATATATGATTAATACATAATAAAAATAGCGATAAAACAGGTATGTTGGTGATAACTAGTAAGAAATATTTCTTATACAAAATATTATAAAAGTGAGTGCGCACGAAAAGCGGTATGTTGCCCCTTCGGCGTATTATTCTAGACATTGTTAAGCTTTGTTTGCGTGAAGCGGAGGAGTAACCTGGAAGTATTTCTTTAGCAGGGCTTCGGAAAAGTTTGAAGTTAACATGAATGGACTGTGCGGGGCGTTTTTTCCCCATGTGGGAATCATGCCGGACGATGCCGCTGGTCGGCGGGTTTCTCGGGGATCTCCCGTTTCCCCCCCCCCCCGCCCTTTCATCACGGCTCTGCTCCGTACTCGCCTCACTTCGCCGTCATCGGCTCTCAAGACCTCGGCGTTAAGAGCCGCCCAAATATCTTCACTCGCTCGTTACTTCCTCCGCGTGTATTGAAAACGTGCGGCGCCGGTGGCGTGACGGTGAGGAATCGAGTGCACGAAGTTGAGGCAGCATGCACAACATTTAACTTGAGAGCGCCTGACCACAGAGTAAGTACAGATACAAGAGCCGACACTTCCATCTTGTAACGATCTTCTTGTTTTAAAGTCCTTTTCAGGGGAGTTGGGTGGGTGGTAGGTGCTTGGATTAATGCCAACAGCAGACACGCGTTACGAGAAATAATCACATATTATAATAGAAAATAGTTTTTAATGATTATTTTGTTATTAACACGCTTATTTGAAGTAGTTAATAATTACGTTGAGTTCAATGTTTAATAAAATTGCTTATTTACAAATAAATTCCTTTATATTTTAAGGCTATTGTCAGGTAGCATTTATAGGCCCTAGTATTATAGTATGCGTACAGCTGGCATTATTCTTGAGAGGTTCTAGAACGAAGTTTAAAAATTGCTTAATTAAAACCTACTTGACGAACACCATTTAGTTGCCGAATGCTGTTTTCAGCAATAATTAAATATACACATGTGCTGTTTGTGTTAGCTCTGTCTTTTAAATATTTGTGCTACCTTCAAATGTAACCAACAGAATAGAATAAATCTTGCACAAGCAGTGCAAAAAAAGGATTAAATATTTATAATCGTTTTAGAAAGTTATTAAATCAGCACCTAAAATATATGTAGGTTATAACAGTACTTTTGACTCAAAACCGATCGGTTCCATAAAATATCAATTGCAGTGGTAAAATGTCTATTTTGGTGTTTCCACAGGCACTTATTTCAAATAACGCGATCGTAAGCCCTGTCTACTGTCACCCCCCTGCGCCTGAGTGTCAGATGTCAACGTGTGTCATCGCTGTCTCATCTTTCAGGCTAAATAGCGGCACGCGACGCGGGCGTTTCTTTCAATGCTGATCACGAACTGCGCCGAGAATTTGCCGCTCCAGAGATTCCCTGTGCGCTCGGGGCGCCACGCCTCGTCTTCCCATCCCTACTTTGAACATCTGATGTAAATCCCGCCCGTATAACAAAACGTCGCGGTCCCTTATTCTTGACCACTATTTCAGTTATTATGCTTGCTTACTGTAAGGTGGCGTGAGTATATTAACGTGTAAAGACTGTTCACGATAAAGTGAGCACTTTTGAAACGAATATTAGAAAAAAATCACTGCCCCTGCCTGCATATATTTTAATGGATGCACTGAGTGACATTCGCCCAATAATGTTGGTAACGATGGATGGAATGTAGTTCCGTAACTTAACGTCCAATAAAAAGGTGTTAGGTAAACGTTTTTGATAACTTAAATTATTTATTTGGCTTTCTGTTTTTTTTTTTTTATGCATCGAAGTGTGAAATTGAGCGGATTTGTAAAATATTAATTTTCCTAGTAATCTCACAGTTTAACTCGACCGAAGCATGAATAAAATGATGAGGCCCACGGCAATGTATGTTAATTTTATATACGGTGGAAGAATACCCAACGTGCATGCAAGAATATTTTAAGCAGGGCTTTTAAAAGTGCAAAGTTTACCGTGAACAGCGTATAACGATACGGGCGACACTAAAACGCACGCCTGGCGCCCCATCGCCCCTACGCGGAGGATGTTGAACTAGCTTGCAGCGTTTCCACCGTTGTGCTGTGAAGCGTAAACTGGATCTGCAACAGTGGGCCTTAATCACACGCTAAGAAAACCCATCGATTTAACAACAAATGTATAATCGTACTTTTCTCCTACCTCTGAAGGAATCCGCGCAGGTAAACCCTAGAAATGTAATATTTTTATAGGCGTTTCATGGTAAACTGAGCACTTTTGAAAGCCCTGATCGAGATCTTCTTGCATGCACAACATGTATTCTCTCGCTATAAGCAACAGTAACACTGCCACGGGGCCTAATCAGCGGAATGAGTATCTGTGGTTATCTGTAAGGGCTGGTTCATCGCCCTTGCCTTTCTGAGCGATACTCGGGGTACGGGGAACCTTCCAGATCGGGCGAGCGAGAAGGGCCTCCAAGCCGACATTGTAGAGTGTGGAGTATTGCCCGACCTTGAACGACAGGTGTGCGAAGGCAGCGAAGCGACGAGTGGCGGCGAGAAGGACCAGCGGCACACTGAAGTCTTGTTCCGTTGGTGTGAACGCGCCTTTAATAACACCGTCGCCTGAACACGCCCTCTCACTCAAGTAAAAACCAGGAAGGCGGTCGCTGCAAACGGGGCGTGCCTTGCCAAACTCTGGTAAGCGGGAACGCCCGACCCCCCCTCCACCTGTCTAATACTCTCCAAGCCGGAGAATCAGGGCGCATTGCAACATGCGACGCGGATATCTGGCATTACTGAGTGGCAGGCGACGTATTTTCTCCACGTAACGTTTGCTGTGCCGACTGCCGTAATCCCGCCGCAGTACAACAGTCCCCCAGTACAACACAAGGTGGGATAAACCCCAGTCACTAATGGCTCATAATCAATTGACATAGTTGTTATAATAAGTTGCTCCCCCGAATCCTCAGTGTACCATGTATTGTAATGTGCTGGTGTTACAATATAACCCCCAGCCAATCCGTACCAGCCTTAATATTAATTTAATCCCCCCCCCCTTTTTTTCAGTGCTCTACCGTATAGCTAAAGGTCGTTCACGATAAAATGAGCACTTTTGAAATCAATCTTAGAAAAAAGTCACTGCCCATAGCTGCATATATTTTAACAGGCGTCCTGAGTGACATGCGCCCAATAAAGTTGATAACGATGGAGGGGAAAGTAGTTCCGTATCTTAACGTCGAATAAAAATTGTTAGGTAATAATTTCTTATAATTTAAAATATTTCTCTCGCTATTCTGTTATTTTTTAATGCATCGAAGCGTGAAAATTAGTAGATTTATAAAATATTTACCTTTATAATAATTTCACAGTTTCACTTGACCGACTCATGAATAAAGTGAAGAGGCCAGTGACAATGTTAATCTTACATAAGGCGGAAGAATATACAACGTGCATACAGGTAGATCTTAAGCAGGGCTTTCAAAAGTGCTCATTTTACTACGAATAGCCTATACAGCCCTATCATGAATCTCAACCATAAATCCCCTAGCCCTTATTGTACAAGTATGACCAGAAGGCGTATTTGTAACAGTCCGCGTGCTTCGATTATCGGTACGATGGAGAGCAAGACTGACGGGCGGGACTGTTGAGCTGGATGCATGAGTGTAAGGATTAGATATGTGCAAATAATGAGTGTTAATCAAGTGACTGTAACAAATGCAGATATATTGATAAGGACTCTAATTAGAATTGAGAAAGACATTAGATACTGCGCTCACAGAGAAAAATCAGAGTAATAGAAGAGATAGTTTAATGCTGTAAATTATAGCTGTGTGACTGAATAAAAAATTAGACTTGGTTCTTTTATTTTTATTAAGACCTCCATCTCTCACGAACTCGGATATGCGCCTCTGGCATCTTGTAGCAATGTGATAAAAGCATAACTAATGGCGTTAGATAATCGTATTACCAGAGCATTCAGTTACTGAGATACGCGTATTCATGCAAATAACGATTTTGCAGAAGATATTTTAGTATAGGCTGTTCACGGTAAACTGAGCACTTTTGAAAGCCCTGCTTAAAATCTACTTGTATGCAAGTCGTGTATTTTTCCGCCTTGTGTAAAATTATCATTGCCATGGGCATCGCCACTTTATTCATGCGTTCGTCAAGTGAAACTGTGAAATTATTAGGAAAGTCAATATTTTACAAATCTGCTTACTTTTAAATTTCGGTGTATTAGCAATAACAGGAAGCGAAAAAATAATAATTTAAGTTGTCACAAATGGTTACCTAACAATTTTTATTTGACGTTAAGATATGGAACTTCTTCTCCTCAATCGTTACCAACTTTATTGAGCGCATGCCACTCAGTACACCCGTCAAAATATATGCAGGTAGGGGCAGTGACATTTTTCTAAGGTTGATTTCAAAAGGACTCACTTTATACAATTATCTTATGGCTTTATCCACGTCTGTTGTCGTTAACTTGGTGTAGACTATACCACGGAGGACACGTGCGTGTACTACGCGTGTAGCAGCACCGCCCTCGGATGTCGGCGCATGAAGCCATGCAAGCGTGAAACTTGCAAGGTACCTCCTCCTCCCACGCGAGCCCACCCCGCGGCGTTGTAATTCTCGCCGTCTCCTCTTTCGTCGGGAGCATAGTGTCGATAACCCGGGAAAAGGGTTGAAGGGTTGGCGTGGGCGGGTCAGGCTGAAGAGGGGGTTGATGAGAGGGGTTGGCGTTGTTCGCAGTTACTGAATCTTCCGGCTCTGTCAATAACAACGACCCAGCTGCAAGGGTTGTGATGGCAAGAAGGGGGCAACAGCTGCCTCGTTCTTTCCTTACCGCCCCCCCCCCCCCCCTTCGTCTCGGATACATACACACGAGACCTGCAGATAATATTCAAATTGGCATTCACACCACTGGCGTTCGCGGGAAGGTGGGTACCCCTACAACCCTCCTTCAAGGGGATGTATGGAAATTTTAAACAATCCCCGACCCCTTCTCTTACTCCCTCTCCGAGCTACATGCCTGCCTTCTGCTCTTCTCTCGTACTCGCTCCGCTGTTCCCGAAATTCGTGACCCACGAAGGAGCTAAGCTTGTTAAACTCCGAGGGGGAATTTAGTTTTGATGCAAACTACCGTCTGCGCTGAACGAGTTTCAGGGCCGTCACGCTACTCGCACGACGTGTTGTGACTGATCCCGGCCGAGATCAAAGATCAAAGAAGCCTGTAGGATTACGCATTTCGCTGAGGCCAAAATACTGGTTAAAATACATTGTTCATGTAATGCGCTGTACTGTAAAAACCGATTGACATTCTATGCTCCAATGACACCTAAACTTTCTGGAAGTTTTCCCTTTTATATATATATATATATATATATATATATATATATTCCATTCCTGATTGGGAGCGACTTATGAAAATCAACCTTTGAAAAAACACTCCAGGCATAACATTTCTAACCTGTTTTTTCAATAACATGTATTCCACATATATGTAACACTGTGGTTAACTTTAGAGTACTGTATTATTGAATAAATGAAATTTTACCTTAATATATTATATAACTTGTAATATTTATTTATTTCTAAATATGAATTAATAACAGCGAGAGCAGCGACGTGTTGGCAGCGGGCGGTAAGAAATAGTTCACGGTTAAAATATTATTTTAATCTAGTTTTTTAGTATACTATTTGTAAATTAAACGGCGCCTATTGAAATATTTAAATATTTATATAGACCCGATGACAACATATCTCATTTATACAGTTCAAAATAACAGCGGAAATATCGCGAGTAGGCCGTAATGGTACGGTGTTGTTTTATCGAACGAGAGCAACTCTCTTTGTCTCTTTCACACTCGGGAAGTTTCACTTCGCTAGTACGTTTCAAAATTGTACATGTTTTCAATTGTAGCATATTTCATACTTATTACAGCAAAATAATGATTTTTGAATTTGTAATTTGCAATTGAAAAGAGATTTTAATGTTTTAATACTTATTTTATTTTACTTAGATACGATGGCGGGGCAGAAACAAAGTGAAGTTGGCAGACGTGGCGAACCATGACATGGCGTGTTGCTGTTTTACCAAACGAAGAGTATATTATACTTACTCCGGAAAATACTTCAAATTACATCATCATGTTTGTAGAGTTGTGTTTGTTAAACCTACCTAGGCAAGTTACGATGTTGTGTTAATCTGTTTTTCCACGGCAGTAATAAATATACTGTGACGTATGTTTCGTTAATCATTGCGTCTGTGAAATGGCGTGCCTTGGTGCATCGTGATCGATACGCTCTGAGTGTGCGTGATTTCAAATATTTGATATTAACTATTTATACGTTGTAAATGTGAACTGTTTTTATGGCACAGTTATTTATTTACATCCACGTCTGTTTACTTATCACAACGTTGTACCTTTGCCCTGGTGGGTGTTTGAAACACAGCCCTGTAACGTGATTTACCACCAATCCCAACAAAATAACCAAGCCCAGCCCCAATAAATTTCAATGAACCTAATACACAGTAAGTAGCAATACATACAAATATGAGCGGAATGAAAGTTACGGTAGGCTTAATTGTGTGCATGTTCACCGCTATATTTTAAGTTTCTATAACAAAAAATGAGCGACACGAGTTGCGTGCTTGATTTTAATGCCGCGTTTTCGTTGGACTGGCTATCCATTCGTTATTGGAATTGAGGCCGTCCTTTTAGAGAAATAACCCAAGACATATCAATAACAAAAAGTTAAACACTACAGTTCATTACCCCGCAGTTGTAACAGTGTTTAACAGTCGTGGCAAAATACTAACTTGCATTACGTGTAATGTGCTACGTCGTGGAAAACAAATATGTTACTGTAACGTAACCGTAAGAACTATCGTTAATTCGGGCATTTTTAAAACGTCATAAAACTGACATAAATAATGTTATAGGCCTAAACTGTGAATATTCGTACGAAATGGTTTTTGAAAATAGACCTAAGACAGAATTCTTTGAAAAGCTGTAAACAGTAAACAACACATTTGACAGGTATAAAAGTAGAAGTCACATTTCAATGTTTACTTTTAGGAGTAGCGAAAGTATACGAACACGTATACACACACACAATGGCATGTAAACATTGAGTTTTACTGATGCTACATGCAGTCACATGGCAATGTTTGTTTACAGTGGGCGGAAGGATTCGAAACGGGACTGCAAGTAGGTATTTTGTAGGGCACCGGGAAAGTTGCTTCCAACTCAACTCTCACTCTACTCAACCCACAATTTTACCCTGGCGGTGCGGCAAATATACAGGTATTCCGGCTGTGTAATGGTTTGTCGTAAAGGCGACAAATAAAGTGGTCACCCAATTTACCCCATATGTTTGTTGTGGTGGGGGGGGGGGGATGCAGTTTCAACTTTGGCGAAGTTTGAAGACCTGCTCAAATACAATGTTGTCAAAAGTCACCAGACCCCTTTATTCTGGCTGAACTCGACGGTATCTAGTTTTTTTTTTTTTGTCATCGGTTAACGATTTGTATAAACTGGCCACCTTAAATTGTCTTCTGTTATTTTTTTATACAGTGAAGTCGCCTATTTAATGGCGTGTACTGGTCCCTGCTGTTTTTTAATTTTGTATTTTTCACTTTAACCCGACAGTACTTTTAATATTTAGTTTTACTCGCTGTCAGCCCACAAACGACTGCTTGGTGAATTCCCTGAAGTAGGCATTGTTCGATTGCTGTTGCTGTATTCCGTACTAATAAAAACGCTATAAAACAAATGCACAAACTCTCGAATACCTACAGTTTTAGACATCACGTTCTCTAAGAAACACTACAACATATCAGTGTGTTATGTATCCTATACATAAGTTGCTTGAGAACTTTGTACTGCTGTAAATTGATGATAACGTTCTCTACTTATTATCTGTTTCCTTAGTATAAGTAATTGTAAATAATGTGAATGTAATTTGTATTAGATAAAATTACGCATTCCAGTACGTGCTTGTTATCTTGCAATACATGTTTAATGAAATTTGCACACGAATGTGCAAATATCTCATTTTACTCTTTATTCGTTGGTTTGTGTAGATCCCAACAACGAGTCAGCTAAATCTCACTGGAACGTATTAAGTATTTTAATTAAATAAATAATTTTTAACATAATCGGTATTTTCTTATATTTGAGTTCGTTGCTAAAAAGAGTGATGAAATATAATCATAGCATTAAAATTGCATTGCAAGATCATAAACTGGCACGCAGAGTTCTAGACACAATGCGCGTGCCTATGGGAGTTTCAGTGGTGACCCTATTATTTCATTGGTGGAAAGTCTGTAAGAATGCAGGACCTTTAAAGTAGTTTATGCGTATCTGACGCGTATATTTTGAGATACGGCACCTTGAAAAGGCCGTTTATATCCATTATGGAGTGCTCCGAAATTGTGTATCTAGTGCATGTGGCTTTGAACAGCACTCAATAGCCCTCGTCTGATGTGTGTGTGTTCTTTTCGTAAATCAGCATTGGACGCACGTTCAATGCTTTCGTAGAAAAACGAGTATTTCAAACAAGCTGCAAAGCGTTTCAATTGGCGTCAGGTAGACGGGGTCCTTAAGGTTCAAACTTGTCATCTGCAAGCAGTAGGGGCTGGATGGTCCCAACCCACTTTTGATTAATAGGAGTATCGATTTGATATCAAATTAATTGACCTAATTAATCTGCTAATCTTAATCCGATAAAATTAATGTGATTGCATGAATAATTAATTTTAAAAAATTAAATAATTTAAATTTTTGTGTGATTGTATATATTTGGCATGTGTGATAAGGGTTCATTATTATTTTTTATTTTTGGAGAGCGGCAGCATCTATGTTCACCCTTGGACGTCTGGCGGTGTACTGAGGTGTGAGGTGTTTTAGGGAAGGGGTATATATCTATGTTTTGTGTAATATTCATTTCCTGTGGTACTGAGAAGGGTGAGGAGGGGAAGAGCGGGGCGTAGGATTTCCTTCCCGTTTACCGTCTGGCAGGCGACTGAGGTGTTGGAGGCGTAGCACCAAGATATGTCCGTTTTGGCCGGCGTCTGATTGTAGACTGAGGTTATGTGAAACTGATATAATCGGAAACGCGTAATTGGAAATGAATAGTATTTCGGCGAAATAAAGTGATTAGGAAATGGCTATTGAAAAGCAATTAGACGCAAAGAGACATGAATACGATTGAATCTCCCAGAAGGCAAGTACGGGCCACACGTTCAATAATACAGAATCGGTTTATGTAGTATCCCGCTCTGTTTGCTAGCAATATAATTTACGACAAACGACAGAGACTCGCACGACGTATACTTAAGATTCATCAACTACGTGACAACACAGAACATAATTAATTACAAATTAATAAACTCAGGTAACTAGTGAATATTCTTAAATATTCTTAGTGTATTGGCTGAGGGATACGAGACGTGCGGCACGGGCGATATCTGAATCTCGACTGTATTATCCGAAACGGCGGAGTTCGGAAAGGCGTATTTCGAAATAACTGTTATGAAATAAGTACGAAACATTTAAAAAAAATTAAGTTTTATAGAATACGAGAGAAAGTAATGAAAAACACGTCAAAAATAATTGATCACAACAAATGACTTACCCTGAGTTAGGATGCACGAACGTTCAGAAATAAACAACAGAGAGAGTCCTACTTAACACACCTTAACAAATAGAAGATATTTCAAATGAAACGTGCAACACGCACGTAACAAGTTGTAACGAATGGAGCACACGAACGTTTTGAACGTTTAAAAAATGTGAAGAACTCCCAAAAAAACGGTTTCCCTACCAATATAAGATGTATCTCAAACACCAGAATAAACTACATGAATCAACTTTTAACCAAAATTACTCATCGAATTGAATACTAAGTAATTGCAAAGAGAACATACATAATTACAAAATAAATATCCCAAATCCACGTAACCACACGAATTACAGCCAACTTACCCAATATCCACTTCATAATTAAAACTCAATCACCACCCCAGCAATCCTGGTGTTATAAGGTAAAACTAAAAAGATTTGGAAATACGTATATTAATATCCTAACTCGTAACGAAATGTTCAACATGGAACCAAGCGACTTGAATTAAACCACACTAGTCCTAAACACAAGAACGACGGATTCTGAACTATACCTATAACTAAAATAAAGGTGACTTATTAAAAAACGTACAACTTTATATTAATGCCCTACTGATCTAGGTGTTGTAAATTAATGAGTTATTAAGAGCGCACACGTTCAAATTATTATCCACGAACATTTTTAAGCATACCTACCCCATCGGTTCTCAGCTCTACAACGTATACGTTAAATGTATTTAGGTTTTCGGAGTTTGTACAAAGGTATTTAACTATAACATAGAATTTGTAAAAAATAAAAATAAAAAATAAATAAATTCCGAACGTTTTAAATCTTTAAACACGTGTAAAGAAATCACGAAAACAATTTAATTCACGGAATCGCACACTAAACTAGGAACTTGCCCCATTCGAACTTCCCTGGGGAAAAAAATTAATTTAGAAAAAATTATTAACTCACTCATATTCACAACCGCATGAATGAGATATATAAATTACCGACGCACAAGAACAATTTAAGCATACTTACCTCCCTCAAGACAACGATAGTTCATCGCATGTCGTACGACGGCGAATTCCACTGCGTATGTTTTTCCTAGCACGAGAAACGTATTAGAAATAATTTACTTGTAACACAACTTCCATCGAAGCCCACCAACTTTCGCAAGAAGTGGACAGTTCTTTATACAGACGTAGGTCGTCCTCAGAAACGTAGTTCACGCCCAGGTTTCCCGATAATCCACGTCTGATAAAAAAAAAAAAAAAGGAACGTAAAAAAGTTATTAAACTATCGCATTATATCTTACGAAGGGAAATTTACGAAAGGATAACTATGATCGATCTCCGAAGCTCTCCAGCCGCCGTCCAAGGCAAGCAGTGTGAAAATTACGGTACAAATTTGTGTTTATTTAACACAAAAGTTCCAGTTTAACAACAAAGGCTTTGTGCATAAACGCACAATGTTGAATTTGTGAGAGAAGATTGTCCCTGAACCATAGTTTGCAGTAGTTAAACGAACAAAAAAAAATGGGGTGTGGCTGTGTTTGGGACATTGTTGTTTGTTTTGTGTGGATACGTCTACGTTGACGCACTCGGAAGCCTTGATGTTTTTTTTTTTTGTTTACGTTCCCGGCACCGCTTCACTACATCATATCGGGTTTTATGGGTATCACTGGATTGCTTTTGAGATGCTCTATCCAACCGTATACGACTTCTGTATTTCGACTTGGCTTTTTGACGAGTATAGGCCGACTTTGTGTTAACTTGTCTTAATTCTTTACATTAAACGCATACAATCCACCATAACAACGCCATACAAATGTTTTTATACATATGATTGATTGATCTTGATGAGAGCTGTCGATTGAAACTTAAACGAGTGTCGTAGCTTCTCCTAGTCAAAAGTTATACTACGCGGAAGTTATGAGACGCGGCGAAACGAACACAAAATTGCGCCGCCCCCCCCCCCTTTTTTTCACCTACTCAACGAAACATATTCTTTGATCCTTTGGCAATCGAGTGGTGTAATTTAATTTTGAATGTAAACGATGGATTCTGAGCTGCAATGCCAAACTGTATACCCTGATTTTGTTATCATCTGATTTTCTGGATTGCCTCCCACGATGGTAGCAAATTTAAAGACGCATTCACGTCAAAATGCACTTGTATTCACTTGCGCGGCAACAAGTATTGTTGGACTAGTTATTCCATAGAACCCTCCATAACTGCTTGCATGCATGCTCCGGTAGCACGTCTCGTGGAAGCTTCTACCCGCGCTTGTACGGGAAATTTTATCTCGGCATACATGTCTATGAAATTATACCAATGCGACTGTGCGCCTCATTATTGCGCACTCACTTTAATAATTATATTTTGTATTAAAACCATTTCTTAAAGGCTGTTCACGGTAAAATGAACACTCTTGATAGCCCTGCTTGAGATCTACTTGTATCTACATTGTGTATTCTTCCAAACTTACGTAAAATTAACATTGCCGCGGACTATATTCATGCGTCGGTCAAGTGATACTGTGAAATTATTAGAAAAGTAAATATTTTGCAGATAGGGTAATTTTTACACTTCCTTTGCATTAAAATAAACAGAAAGGGAAATAAACAATTTAAGTTATGACAAATGGCTACCTAACACTTTTTTATTCGACGTTATAAATGGAACAACTTCATCCTTCGTTATCAACTTTACCGGGTGCATGTCACACATGAGCCCGCTGCAATAAACGTAGGCAGGGGGCAGTGACTTTTTTCTAAGGTTAATTTTAAAAGTGCTCACTTTATCGTGAACAGCCTTTACCAGGCATTACCAACACATTTATTTCTGGTTTTGTTCACATTAATTATAAATAAATATTGCGATGTATAGATAAAACATAACTAAAAGTTCAATTCACCCCAAAAATAAGATACTTTTATGTTGACAGGAATATAAAACGCCTGTGAAACATGAGATATTTAGGAAACAACGAAATACGTCATACATGGGCTGATTTGATTCAAAAAGTGTGAAGAAACTGGCGAATATTCTACATCAGATGCAACGAGACATTGTCGAGTAGCACACCTAAATGTGTTGCAGAATGTTACAGTACGATTGGCCTGCCAAGCGCCTGATGTCCGATGTGCGTTTCAAATATTGCTAGTGTATATATTTGGTAAACACGGTATAGGCCGTTCACGGTAAAGTGGGCACTTTTTGAAGCTGTTTCATCAGGCATAATAACCAATAAGTACATTTCATTGTGGTCTTGGACTTTTGGTTTCCAGTATGGTGAATGTATACACTGTGTTTATTACTCACATGGCAGGGTTTACATTAACAAGTTGTGGAAGGATATAAAATGGCTGAAATAAAACGTAACTAGGGCTTCAAAAGTTCCCACTTTACCGTGAATGGCTTACATAAATATTTTGTTCGACAGAATGTTGTACATATTTCGTGCTACAACACAACAACGTGAATCTATGACAGTAAATAAATAAATATATATATATTTAAATTGTGAAACGGCACTGAATTGAAACACTTTGGTCACTCGTAAAGCAGCGCGTGGGAGATACGTATCCATTCCATGCACAGCCTCATCCGCAACAGTAGCGTTAACACAACACATCGCCCAAAGAAGTGCAAACTACCATGCGAAGTGGCATAACCGGCATCTTTCATCGTGTTGTGGAACGTTCTTAACGCCCTCCAATTGCGGAACGCGGGACGTCATAGGTACCACTAGGCGTATTTTCGCCGTTGAATTGGTAACAGGTTGGTCACTGGCATTCACAGCGAAATGTTCTCATCGCAAAAATGCTTATTGCAAACATAAATGGCGAACCTCAGTTGGAGGGAACTTGAAAACTGCGCAATCGCTGTAATTGCGTCAGAAATATACATGGAATGTACGGATGTGTTAGAGTATTTGACTGCAGAGACTAGCATGTTTTTCTCACGTGAAAATAATAACATACACACGTCAGGAATGCAGCTCGAGTTATAACGAAGAAAAGCATCTACTAAAACTTCACTAAGACTCGAAATATCATAACTAACCCAAACGTTGGCTATGTACAGACTGAGGTTATCCACATTTGTAACACTCGCCCTCCGACCCTTTTCTACAAAACGTTCCTACTTTTGTCCCAAAATATGGCACCATCTTCATTTTGAACCAACGAATATTCATACAATTTGAACATCAAAGGACAAGCATGTGGTTATGCATGTTGCAAATGTAATAACCGAAACCCGGAGTTCAAAAACGATGAGCAACTACCATCAACATCCAGTTAACAATTCTATCAACGTGCTCTTGACTCCATCAACCAAAAATGGTGAACGCTGGCTACCCGGTCGCCGTGAGTTCACAACGAAGTGGTGAACAGTAGGGCGAAACCACCTCGTTGTTACCAATTCAACCGCGGATATACGGCTAGTGTAGTCAAGTGAAATCTGAATACTCGGGAGAAAAAAAAAAAGATCGTCAATGAACTCCATGTGTAGCACTAATGTCTTTTCCCGCCATAAAGATAGCTATTTTTGTCCAGCCAGTAGCTTCTCGTTCGCATACGAAAATGCACCCGAATATCAACCATAATATTGTTACAAAACGCCTGAGGGGCGTATCTGAGTTCGTGAGAAATGGAGAGCTTAAAACAAATAAAATAAATAAATCTGATTTTTAATTTATTCACACTGCTATTATGTACAGCATTTACTTATCTATCTTCACTATTACTAATTTTATTTAACAGTGAGCGCAATATTTGATGTCTAATTCAATTCTAATAAGCATCCTTCTTAATGTAACTGTTTGGTTATAGTCAATTAACACACACTCTTAATAAACACACGTACAGTTTGTATGTTGACATTATTTGTAACGTCTTTCAGTCGCGCCTCCAGTTCAATAGTCTAGCAAGGCAGTCGCACCCTTCGCTGCTCTGATGCTCGCAGTGACAGACTCTCCTCCCGCTGGTCACTTCCGCCGCTACTCGTTGCTCTTCGTTGCACATTCGCCCAGACTCCCGTCTCTCACCAAAGCTCTCTCTCGGAGCCCGGTCGCGGCGTATAATCAGTCGCCTTGACATCTGGAAGGTTCGCCGCTCCCCGAGTCACGCTGAGAGAAACTAGGACGTTAACCGGAACATTATTCAGATAAACGCAGAAATTCCAATCTGCTGAAGGTCAGGAACGTTATCGCAGTGGACTGTAGAGGCTTCACTTCGTGACTCGCCACCCATCGCGCTGGCCTTGCCACACTGTTTCCTCGCTCCAGCGGGACGCAACAAGAAAGCGACGCCAGGTACCAACATGTAACAATATAAATTACCACGACAAATAATTTTCTTGCACTCTGTGTTCCCTCTAAAAATAATCAATATGGTCAACCCAATGAGACAAAATTGTCATACCCGCTAAAATAATACCATATTTGCATACGTTATTCTGATTGTTCAGACACCAAACGGCTCCCATTTACGTTAACGGCGATTGTGGACGGCTGACCTGCCATTCCTATGCTTCTCATGTTACGTTGTGCCACGCCACGTTGATTGCGGACGGGGCTTACCTCGCTAAAGCGCGAAGGTACGCGTATCCGTTACATCCCACCCAAGTTACCGCCCCAGCCCGGGGTTTATTTACGATCGGGATGTTCCTCTAGGGCTGCCTCCCCATCCTTCTTCAACTGCGCCGTATATCAAACCGCCCGGTGCTGCTAGCGATGTGAAGGGGTGGGGTTAGAGAAGGGGTTGATTCTGTGCAAACAACCCTCCCCCCCTTGCACCGCTTCGCCATCCTCCCCCTTCCAACCGCAACGAGCCCTGAGGTAGACGTGACTAACAAGGGCGTGGGGGTAACTTATCCCACACCCACGATTTATCACAATATCAGGAGCTCAGCGGCTCGAATCCAGGAAAAAGCAACAAGGTCGCCACTTAAAAAAAAAAAAAAAAAAAAAAAAAAAAAAAATCCCCGTTGACTATCTTGGCAGGTTATCAACTGGACGGTTTGCACGCGAGCGTACCCAAACTTATCAACTAGTCTGTCCTTCTTGTAAACATGATTATTTATCTTTATAGTTCGTTTTTCTTAAGTATTTGTTGTATTTTATATTGTTTATTTTTCAACTATTTAATATTTTTTATGCGTTTAAGAGTATGCAGAGAAAGACTGACGGACATACTACAAACACAAAGAGGGCAAAGTCAATATTAAAGATAATATCGCTTAGGGCCTACCCCGCCGTTTTGAAGAAATATGTATGTACCATGTGTCCTCGTGGATGCGACCATCTACGTCTCTCTCTCTCTCTCTCCTCTCTCTCTCTCTCTCTCTCTCTCTCTCTCTCTCTCTCTCTCTCTCTCTCGCCTTGTTCTTGCTTTATATATCACTAGCTGTTACCCGCGGCTCCACCTGCGTGCAAAGGAATATAACAAACAGACCACCAACCAGCGCCGACTCAAATGGTTGGTGGCATATTTTTATATTCCCTTAGAAACTGTCAGTTTTTCCGGGCTAAAAAGTACTCTTATGTGCTAATAGTCTACCCCAGTACCAAATTTCATCCGGATCTGTCGAGCCGTTATGACGTGTTTGAGCAACAAACAAACATACAAACTTTCACATTTATAATATTAAGATTAGGATAAGGAATCCGCTGCTTTCACTTTATATTTTTACTCGTGTGTTCACTGGTGGCGTGTTTATCCTATCTACCGGCGATTGTAGACCAGGATAATCCGGCGTAGAATGGCAGGTATAGTCTATTCCACGAACGAATGCACTTTTTTTTTAACTTGTATAAATGCAGTCATGTGTAGAGTTGTTTCCAAGGAAAAATTGTTTGTGTTGGTGTATTAAGTAGGTTGAAAGTGTTGTTGAATGTGTTTTTGTGAACGACTACCTTCAAAACTGTCAGTGTTCACTTGCTCGTTGAACAGGCCATAGCGTAAACGTGAAATGTATGCCCAAGCGGCACGAAAGGTGCTCGGCCATCCTGGTTTCTGTTTTCCATGGTTTTCCGAAATCACTCCAGGTGAATACTGGGATGGGTCCCTAACAAAGGTCATGGCCGATTCCTTCCCATTCCTTTCCCAATCCATCTTCCCCTGTGCAACTTGCACCGTCTCTAATGACCTCGCTGTCGACCAGTAGTTAAATCCAACTACCTGCCTACCTACCTACCTACGAAAGGTGCTCGAAAGGCTTGGCGAGAGAAGAAGGCTCGAGTAACGCAACACTAGATGTGAAGGACACTGGGAGAAACTGCCACTTGGGTGATCGACCGCAACCCTCGACGTCTACTGAGCATTGAGTTAAGTATTTTCTGCAAGACATCTCTTGATCGTCTGGACCTGTAAGTGTTTTCCCACCAGAAATGTTCACGAGGTGAACCTGCTATGTCGCATTGTCTCCTCCTCCTACCCTCGAACCCCAAATTAAACAGTGTCATAATGTATTTTGGAATAATAGTCGGGACATCATTAACATATCTATTTCAAAACCACATGGTTGAGGTTGTGCATAGGAAGTAACTTTACTATTATAAGTTAGCATACAAACAGCTCACCCAAATAACACCAAGCAGGTATGTCTTAAGAGCCCATGTCCCCTGCCACATCAAAATTTTTATGTATTTATTCCTAATTCAAATTGAAGGAGATTTATTCAAAAATGCAACAACAGAAGCTTAGCTAATTGCCTTGCCCATCATTGCGGACATAATATATGTACTAATTACGCACATTTATGCTTTTAAGGGGCGGGAGCACTCGGAGGAAAGCCAACCAACCCTATTACAGTGGCCAATGCATCTTTCTCCATCCACGACATCCGTATCAATATATGGACAAACAAACTCTTTAAAACTTTGCACATATATCACAAATATATTGGAAAACTCGAATGAAGAATCCCATTCTATAGGAACAAATTATAAGATGGATTATCCCCAGTTGCAAGAAATGATGCTAATTTCGCATTTAACCATATAATTGAGGTTCTAATATATTATATATTTTTTTTTTGTAAATGCCCCCAAAATTTTCAACACAACAATATAACAGATTATTAAAGACACTTTTAAATAGAGTATGCAGATAACGATTAAAATTTCACAATTGACTAATATTGGGCATAATTAAAATTACAAAGTGAATGTCCAAATATAATAAATGCCCATAAAATACTAATCTTCTAAAGTATTCCCTATATGAAGCCCACCCCATGTTCTCCCAAGCAGTCCCCAGGCCAGGGTATATATGTAGTCTAACCAGCCTCCCCCCTTTTTTCTAGAGTTCGTGATGCCAGTTGTTAAGGAAACTCCATAAAGCCAGCTCCGGTAAGTGCGGAGGAGGGGTCGTAGAGGTGGAGGGGCACCGAACTGCCCAATATTGTGCAATAAGTCAACTGTACTCCCTGCATCTAGCGAAGTTGTTATTCTAGGCAGATGCCGGGAAAATTTGTCATGTGGTTCGGCACAATCGAACCAGCCCAGAAAGGTAGCATCTTACGAGAAGGTGTTATTACAACAAGGACTTTGATTTCTTCAAAATCGGGCAGTTGGCCTGTTAGGATGACTAATTTATCTTACTGTGCTGTCCATCTTAAGGAGGGGGCCACAATAGGGGTTTGCAAGCAGGTCCCCCAGGTACTTCCAAATGTTCCAGGCGCTTCACTGCCACAACATACTGAATGTACTCTTCCAAATGCTCTAGGGTGTAGCGAGCCACA
Organism: Dryococelus australis; assembly: GCA_029891345.1. Taxonomy (NCBI): domain Eukaryota; kingdom Metazoa; phylum Arthropoda; class Insecta; order Phasmatodea; family Phasmatidae; genus Dryococelus; species Dryococelus australis. The sequence goes on along the minus strand of CM057006.1, from coordinate 51,354,008 downwards.
ATTGTGAAGATATGCAAAACAAGAAACTATCTCATTGTGATATAGCAAAACACATTAAATACAAAAACAGAAAATATCTAACTGTGATATAGCAAAACACATGAACTGGCTGAAAGCACACTATTCGTGAAAAATACAAAATATTATAAAGCAATGCACATGAAAAGCAAGCACTTCAAGAAGGCATAAAATTGTAATAAGTTTATTAAAGCAAAGCACGAATGAACTGGTTTCATCACAGATTAATTAACAGGTACATATAACAGCCTGACACAAAATGCCATAACCACATTACCACTTGCAAGGCGTGTCACTAGCATAACGTACTAATGCATCAACTAAACTACTTCAAAAGGTGCCCAAATAATACTGATTAAATAACACTATAAAACTCACAGCTTTGTTGCGTTGCATTTCTATGGCAATGCGCCAGCAATTAATACATATTAAGATCTTAACCATTAACACAATTCAACCAACTACTTGAAATCACCGCCACTGCGTGATTAAACTTGCCAAGACTCGGTGCGAGTACAACAACCTTAATCAGGATGACGCAACAGAATACAAGTTAGGTAAGGTCAGTTAACACAGCAAGTATTTAAACCAAGGTCAAATTTGTATCAAGGCAAAAGGGGTCTTCGCCAAAAATAAAACACGGCATTCCTTATCATACATCAGCTTTTGAAAGAATTTCAGCGTGCAACAAATTACGCTCATTAAAATACAATCTGAACTTTGACGCCGGCTAAAAGCCAGCGGCCCTAGAGCCCATGACAGCACTCAAAACACACGTGTCACGTGTCCCGCAAGTGCGCATAGAGGCCAATAATTTTGAACTTTCATATGTTATTTTTCAGTGTAAAATGTGTTATATTGTATTTGCAGGGTTTAATATGTCCTAAAATGTGTTCAAGCGTTTGTTACTATTTTTTATTGTTTGGTTATAAAATTAAAAGTGCCCATGACACTGGGATTAAGAACACTTAATATTCCGGCATGAACGTCGTCATAAAGAGACACTAAAATATCATTGAAATTCGTTAGAAAATTATATAAATGTAAAACAATACTTAATTTAATTTGTGCCATTTTATTTTCAATTATTGAATATTTACTCAGCGCGCATAGCACTTCCGCTTATGTGAACCCCGTATGCGGCCATGGTAGGTTCGTGAGACGCTTGTATCTGGACAGTCTGTTGAGGAGAGCTGGCGAGGTAAGACACTATCACGTTCGCACTACAACTTTTGTCCATTGATTTAGGTTTCTATAGTCAATTTAGTTTACCGGTTAACCTTTGCTTGCGTGCGTTTTACCAGACATTATCCCCAGCATTATGCTTCCGCTTTATTGCTTTCTTGCGTCCTTGTGGCATTTTTAACTTAATCGAGGAGGAGTAGAAAGATATCGGAGAGGTCACGTGACCCGTGAAACTTGAATTAGGCACCATCCGCCTATGTTTATGGCGTTTCGTTGTAACCTCTGCATCATTGCTACACGCAATTTTAAGGGCTTTATTTTTATGTATGTATTTGAGGGAATTTTTCGTGTTTGAATATGTTATGGCAACATCACGTATAACCACGTGGCCGACCGACGCCAAGTCTTTGTATACACCATCGTTGCGTTTGAGAGCTTATTTATGTAACATCGTATGTGCAATAATTTATTTCTGGGTTCTATGTCAATTTTATTCACGGTTCAATCTATTTTTCACGTAAAGTGATGCTTTTTGTACTTGACCACGCGGTCACAGTAATGCTTGATTTGACCGCCATCAGGCATGTTACACACCTGTAACCACAGCAATCGTAAAGAGAATAATTTCCTCAGAAAGAATAATCTTTTGTCTGACTAATTTGCCGTTTCCACGCAGAAATATTGCAATTTTACCTGCATCACATGGTCCGCTACGAACTTCATCCAGTGGCATCCGTGCCATCTAAGCTTGTTTTCACACGTGTATGTTTATTGTGAATATTCATCTCGGGTTCCCATCTTATTCCATGTATCATTCAAGGGTCTATGTAATTTTGTAATTAGTGTACGAGGAAATTATTCCCGTCCTAGCCAGCTCTGTGTATAGGCCGTCACCACACTACCCACGTGCTGGAGGGCAAGTCCCGACGAGTTTGCGTTAGTGATTCCAAGCATAGGTTGTTCACGGTAAAGTGAGCACTTTTTAAGGCCCTTCTAATTTTTCCTTTCATCCCATTTTCATCTTCCTGCGGCTTTTTAATATAAACATTGCTTTATGACGAATAAACACAGTGTATACATTTCACCACCTTCAAAATTTAATGCCTGATACTGCAATAAGATATATTTATTAGTGGTTAAATCCTGTTGGGAGGGCCTTAAAAAGTGCTCACTTTACCGTGAACAGCCTATAATAATATGTGTTAATATGTATTAAGGGTTTCATTTGTAATTCACCATGTCCTTTCTTCAGGGAAAAACCGTCAGTCCACCCTAGCGGCTGTCGACCCTCTTCCCTTGTGAAGGCTGTGCTTTCATGCACGTCGGAGAGAACATCCATCTAGGCGTGCGCTAGAGTAATTTCGGGCTGGGGAGCACCCAAGCGGAATTGGCTAGCCATAACCAAGATAATCATAAATTCATTGGCACATTTATGTGTATGCATAGTAACTATAAAAACAAGTCTACAGTGAACGTAACTCTTTTATTCAGTAATGACAGTGTCCTAGCCACATATGTTTTATTAAGTGTTTATTTCCAGTGATGTTTAGTAAAAAGTTTAGTATTGCCTATGTGTTTGTAAGTATGCATGGGTGAGACGGATACACAGATCCGACAGCATCCCTGAGAACCCTGAGTCTCAATAGTGCAGTGATTGGGGATGCACCACTGGTGCCGACATTACCAGTAAGTATTTGTGTCATTGTTCGTCTCGTGTCTCACCTGGCGTTCCCAAGAGGGGCCAAGTGTGTTCATCCACATCGCGTCATCCACGTCAATCGCGAGAAGATGGCAGACACCACGCCTGAACAACCGCGAGAAGCCCTCAAGACATCAGCGTCGGCAACCTCGACACCAGCGACGCCCGCGAACACGAGCGCGAGTTACTTAGACATGCCGATCGATCGATGCGTGAATTGTGGGAGATTGAGTGAAATTAATTTGTTTGATGGAAGTATGTGGGAGCAACCCTTGTATCAATGCACGCCCGACAACGTCTCTACACCGTCAGAGCAACGCCTGTGCATGCGCACCGGATGCGACGGGATGGGAACCAAGTGGGCGCAGTGCCAACAGTGTACAAAAACCTCGCATTTACGATGCATAGGGTCTGCGGAGTGTACCACCTACCGCGACGGTGTTATAAACTGTGACGAGTACCGTAAGACGAACTGTGCTGAGATCGCGCCACCGCCAACACCAGAGGTGAAACCCACGTCACCAGTAGTTGTGTCGTACATGCCATAGGGCTTAACCGGGCCAGATCACAATGTATTACTGCCAACTTTTGCGGGACAGGACTCACAAGACCTGGGTACATTCCTAGCTGTTTATGAGGGAAAATTGCACAGTCTTCGTGTGCAGAGAGACGATTGGACTGAGGTAACTGCCAACAGGTTAAGGGGAACCGCTTCCGCATGGTGGAACTTGGTCAGGGACTGTCGAGTTACGTGGGAAAATTGCTAGGTAGGTTCAACACTGACGGAGATGCTATACAGGCACAAGCGCAGCTGTATCACGAACAACACAGAAAGCGCGAGGGAATTGAAGAGTTCATACAATGCAAATTAGGCTTGTATAAGCGTTTACACCCGGGACAGACATCCCGTGGGGTATTAGAGATAATCGTGGCATTATCAACACCTGACATTAGGTCGTATCTACGGAGGGCGACACGTGCCAGTGTAGAACAGTTCACGAGAGAATCGTGCTTGTTTGAGAGGGACGTACGCGCAAACCAAGAATATCAGTCACAGTGGCGAAACCACCGCACATCAACACCTACAGTGCTGCCAGACGTTATGAGACCGCCGCCATGCTTGCACCACCCACGAGGTAGAACCGCGGACACGTAACGAATTTTCGCAATGGTTGCCGCAAAAACTACTACCAGGGCAATAAGTCGGGAAACTAAGTAGGGAGGTTGGCGAAACAGCACCTGCACCAATCTCACTGCCAGGTCGTAACAATCCGCCTACCGTAGGTGCAAAAGTGTTTCAAGTGACTGACAATACCGAGAAACATCAAGGGTCTATGTTGAACTTGAAGGGAAAAATGTCACAGTTGTTATTGACACTGCTGCTAGTCACAATTTTGTGCATGAGGGTTTGTTACAAGTTATCACAACTAGGGTGCCACCGAGACGCTTGTAATTCACAACCACACACCAACAGGGAGAAGCGAAAAGTGTTATGCATGTAACGGTAGGAATCAGAAAGCTGTATACCAAGTGCGATGTCTGCATTGTGCCGGATGTGATTCTGGGACTGCCATGGCTTATTGATAACCAAGCCGTAATACAACCACACATTAATCGTCTGCATGTGGGGACATGTGGCCGATGGACCATTTACGCCGTGGGAGCAACACCAACAACAACAACTGCTGTGCCGCTTGCTGACTTCGAGCACGAGGTGCCCGCCACACATCAGCAATGTCTGCAACATCTGCTTGAACAGTATACCAGTGTGTTCCACACTGAGGGGAAGCTGCAGCGCACTGACGTCACAGAGCATGCGGTCGTCACCACACACGAGGACCTGGTGTACTCCAAGCCACAAGACTCGGGTATTTTCTTTCACAGTGTCAACAACCAGCAGGTATGTGAGATACTCAATGATAACGTTATTGAATATACACAAAGTCTCTATAATTCAGGTAGTAATCTTGCTCCAAAGAAAGATGGCGAATGGCGATTCTGTGTCGACTTTCGCCCCTTAACAAAATCACCGTAAACATGCCGCCACCAGTCATAAACATGAAAGATTCTTTGTCGACATTAGGACCGCTTCAGTATTCACATCACTTGATTTAAAGTCTGAATATTGCAAGTGCCTATCTGCCAGCAGGACAGAAAGAAAACCGCTCAGTTTGTAGCCATGTCATTTGGTTTAAAGTGTGTCCCTGCAATGTTTCAGAACTTAATGGTTAATTTATTGGAAGGATTTATTGGAGACTTTGCGATGGCATATTTGGATGATATACTTGTTTGGTCTAACAGCTGGGAAGAGCACTTGCACCATTGGAGCCTTGTGTTTGAACGGCTCGAATGTAATAAACTTACATGCTAAGTGGAAAAGTGTTAGTTGGGTATGAGTAGAATGGAGTTTCTAGGACATTATGTAATGGCAAATGGAAACGAACTGGAACGACAACACATACAGGACATTTAAAACAAACCCACACCCAGATCACGTAAACAAGTCAGGAAGTTCTTTGGCTTAATTAATTGGTTAAGGGAATTTGTCCCAAACTTTTCCATAATCACTGCACCATTAACTGCTTTGTTGTGTGAGAAGCGTAAATTTGTCTGGACACCACAAGCCGATCAAGCATTTAAAGACATTAAAACTGTATTTCAGAACTGTAATCTGCTGTCTAGATTCAACCCAGAGTTACTCATAGTTGTACAAACAGATGCCAGTCAAGAAGGCATTGGGGCCGTATTGTATCAGGAGGGAACACACGGGGGAAAACATTTCATCAGTTACCACAGTGCCAAGTTCGGGGGCACAGAAAGTAAATATCACGTTAATGAACAAGAATGTTTGGCCATTGTACAAGCATTGTGGAAGTACCTACCGTATTTGCTAGGAAGGCAGTTTACATCAAAACTGACAACCGATGCCTTGTATGGTTAGAGGTAATGTATAATGGGAAAAGCAGACATGTCTGCTGGGCACTGTTACTGCAAGAATACGATTTCAAGGTAGAACACATGGCGGGGAAAATCAACAAGCTCGTGGACGCCTTGTCCAGGAATCCTTGCCTGAATCTAACAGTAACTGACGATGCGGAGTGGGAAGAGGCGCTACCACCTTGCAGTGCTATACCAACTGCAGAAACACAAACTCTCGCTGTACAAAACATTGTTGCCACACCACCTAGCGAACTTGTTTCCTTGAATGTACATGACGTACATGAGGTTTTCCCGAGGTGGGGGCCCCCTTGTATTTGTTGACAGACAATGGAACACAGTTTGTAGGGCGAAAATGAAAGGAGTACTGTACCAGGTGGGGAACAGAACGCCATACCACCCCAGCATAACATCCCAGGGCTAACCCGACCGAGAGGCATGACCAAGACATCAAAATCAAATTACATGTCCATTTAGGTGATGATCATACTAGGTGTGCCGAATTGATACCGGAGGTAATGTTTTGCCTACAGAATAGAGTGAATGCAGCAACCGGGAAAACACCCACCAAGATGGTACAAGATCTCGAACTCCATGCCCACAGAGTACCCTGCGAAAACATGCCCAGACCACTTGAACAAATTGTTACACCAGGCACAAATACACGAAGAAGTCAGGGCGAACCAGCTCAGTTATTGTAATGTGTGGGTACCGGATAGTAAGAGGCCGCCACCCGAACTTGTACCTGGGATATATGTGTACATAAGAGAAAACCCACTATCGGCCGGGGTGAAGAAGCACTGTGCTGGACTGGCACCTATATGGGCAGGGCCAGTGAGAGTGGTAGAAAAGATGGGAAATTTCACATATCTAGTGATGTTGGGACCCAGATGTGTCAATAAATGGCACTGTGACGACCTGCGGATAGCCCGACCGCCTGCAGGGAAGAGAGGCAAGGAGACGACATTATGCCCAGTACCGCAGTGAGTTCGGAGAATTCCACCAGGGAGTATACAGGGAAATGTCAACACGGACACTGACGAGAACAACACGAACACGGGAACACCCTGCCGAAGTAATGAACTTTCATTTAACGATTTTACACCAACTGAACATTCAACAACTTGTAGTGAGGAGATGGAAACAATAAGTACCGCAACACCATTTCTGGGTTTTTCTGTTAATGCCTGTAACAACATAACGAATCAGAGTGAATTTAAAGGGGTCCCTGAGTATACACGAAGAAATAGGTAACATAGGTGCACATGTAAATGTAAACACAACCAGTGCCAGCGAGTTGAGTTTTAAGGGGTTTCCCCAGGGCACAGCTGAATTTGGTTGTAACCAAAGTGTACATGTAAATCTTGATACCACTTATGAAGGCGAGACGCCTTTCAGAGGCATTCCAGTTCCCGCAGGGGAGAGCCTATTAGGGAAATAGAGTTTGAAAGGGTTTGGGGAAACTAGTAGGGCAGTGAGTGTGACATCAATTGTCAACAAATCGCAACACAGCACTCGCAAGAGGCGAGTCGAGTCACCACTACATACCCATATTGTTGTTCCTGCTTACACCCCCACCCCTACAAAGACCGAAGAAACCGACGACCTCCAAGGCCATGTTTTCTTTGCCCTTAATCGGCACCCAGCAGGGCAGAGCCCACCAGAACAATTTTGCATTGTTCTCACTGTCTTGGCCTTCGAGGGAGGGGTTGTTTGACATAGCTGTTGGGGATGATTGAGAACCCAGCTGAGCACCTGTTTGTCAGTGTACAAGTCGCACTCCTCATGCTCGATATAAGAGGCGAACTTCTCCAATAAAAAATATGTGGCAGGGTTTTCTTTCCAAAGATACCTAGCTTGCATTCTGCTTCCAATAGACTACGACTGGCAAAGGCGATGGGTGTAAGCCACAATCAGTCTTCTGACTCAGAACCATGCCCAAATCCAGGGAGGAGGCATCCACCTTGGCAATAAACATATTGGCGAAGTCGGGTAAATGGAGTGCAGGTGGAGACAACAGAACTTTCTTCAACATGAAAGAGGCAGCTTCCTGCTTTTATCCTAAATTAAACTCTACACATTTTTCTTCAGTTAATTCAAGGGGGCGGCAAGCTCAGAGTAATGATCTATTAATCTGGAGTACTATCCAATGCCCAAAAATTCCTGCAACCCTTTTAGATTCTTGGGATGTGGGGAACACAGAACGGGTGCCATGCATTCGGGATCTATGAGTAGCCTCCTGTCACAAAGCAGATATCAAAGAAATGTAACTTTGTTTCACCCAAGTGTGACCTAATCTGGGTTCACAGTGAACCCAACCTCTCTCATTTTAATAACAACAGGCTTAAGATATTCTAGATGGGACTCTAATTCATCACTATAAAAATAATATCATCGATGTAATTGAATACGAATTTACACTTTAATTCCGACGACATGTGTTCCAGCACACAGGAAAGGGCTTGGCTCCCAAAATTCGAATCCATAGGTATATCGGTAAATTCAAACTGTCTTCAGGGAGTGCTGAAAGCAGTATACTTTCTACAAGAGGGATCGAGCAGACATTGGTGAAAGCTGTTATTAAGGTTGAGTACTGAGAATATCCTAGCTTTACCCAGATGTTGGAGGGTGCTATCGATGGTATGGAGCAGAAATGGGTCCTTATAAATTTTCTTACTAATCAACAAGTGATTAAGCACAAGATGTTACTTGTTGCCATCTTTATTTCTCACAAGAAAGCCAGGAGAACAGTAATCTGATTTGGAAGTAATGATAACCCCAGCAACCAGCAGATTATCAATAATTTCATGAAAGATCTGGAGGTTCGGTGGAGTGCTCTTAAAATGGAGGTCGCAAAAGGGAATGTCGTCAATGAGGGTAAACTTGTATGGAAGGATATCGAATTTCCCTATCCTCGGCATAATAACATCACTGAACTCAAGTAGAAGATTTTCAAGCATATACTGAAAATTATTTTCATTGCACTGATTAACCTCCATAGATGACAGAAGAACAAAAGAAACCTTAACCTGAAGAACAACACATGTATTTGGAGCAAACCTAAATGATAGATAAAGAGAATCGAAGTTGACCATGTACCTACTCTTTTCGAGGAAATCCAGACCTAAAATCAGATCTTGGGAAAGGCAGAGATGTACCCAAAACTGTATTGTCCATGAGAACCTTCCAATTTTGAAGTGAAAATCATTAAGATCAGATTTAAAAATCTCACTATTGGCTTCACAAAGACACATATCAGAAACAACAATAACACATTCATTAGAAAACATTTTACATCAAGGAGGCGATCCAGAAACTGGTCGCTCATTATGTTATGGGTCGCTCCAGCATCGACTAAAATGAAGAAATTTCATCCTCTCCACGTGATTGTCACTATACACTTTTGTATTGGGCATGGGAGTTTATAAGAAAGGGAACTGGCAGCCCCACACTTTCGACCAGTCACTCCCAGTTTCCCAGCTGTTGACAAAAACAATTGATGTGGCCTTTCTCGCCACAGCAAAAACAGAATTGTTCCACAGAAGTATGCATACTAGAGTTGCAATTCACAGTAGCATGCCCCAGGGCATGCACAATTTGGTGCAGCTCACTGATGACCTTGGTTGCCTAACACAGAAACATATTATGTCCTTCACCAGAGTGTCAATCCTAACAATATCCTCCATGAATTTCTTTGCAGCATCCTCCCCAGTGAACAGTTTCATACTGGTGTTCTTGGAGGACAGTATATCTTTATCCACCTTGATGTATATGCCATATCTGTAAGGCAGCTGCTACTGGTTCCTATAGGTGAACGATGCACTGGGGTTCTGCTCGCATGTCTGGACCAGCACCAGCATTGCTTCGAAATCAACATACATGACTATAGGTATCTTATCGACATTATGATAATTCTGGAACTTGAGCACAGGATGCTTGCCATTCTGCATTCCACATCTAAAAGGAAAGGCACTAAAATGGTGATATTGCTTTGACAAATTTATTACAGACTGTAAGCAGTTCTGTAGTCTGTTGGTGACTGCATTTACTGGCGAAGAAGTACTGGCCAGACTAATCACACAATTCCAAAGCTTGGCCCAGGTACCAGGGGACTAAGCTGAAATATTTATACACAGGAAGGGAAATACGTTTCAGTGAGTATTTCAGGAGGGGGATGAGGTAAGCACTGTTCGACCGATTAGCAGAATGTTATTACCTGGCTTGTGGAATGTGCTACTCATGCCCAAGCTTTCGACCACTGATGAACTGGTGGAGCATGCAAAGTAGGCAGAGCAAAATTTTGAGGTGCAGGCTGCGCTTGGTAGGCCGTGGACAGTTAAAACAAATGAGTCACAAACCCCATCATCCAAGACACCAAGGAATTCACCTTTTCCTACTCCACATGTCCTGTTAATACCGATGTGTTGGATATGCCCTGAAAGTCATTGAAGACTGTCGTTACAAGCCAGCAGGTCAGTGCACTATGGGCAGTAAACCAACCACCCACAAACCACCCCACCACTACCTACAAAACACCCTCAACTCGTAAGGGGGAAACACCAACAGGGGCGGAAAGGGGGCCGCCACCACCAGACAATCAGGGCCCAGCATCCAATGTTTAAATGAGGAACCTACTCCTATTGCCACCCACATTGAAGTGGAAGAAAATGATAAAAGGGCCCCAGCCCGGTAAAATTAGGCCACAACAGAAAATTTCATATGGAGCAATCTGTTGAGCCCCCAGCAAAAGACCACTATTTGATCACAATCGACTGTCATTCGTATGGCGCAATCCGATGCTGCCCTGCAAGTCGACAGCCGAATTACCTTAACTGTCAGCCTAAACAGGCACTCCATCCCAGCCGAATTTGTGGTCTCCCATATTGACCAAAGCAGTAATACTTCGGTTGCCCATGGCTTCAACAAAAGCAATGTGTCAATGACCATGTGAAATGAGTTTACTTGGGAGTCACATACCAGGTTATGGTAAATTGGGAACACAGCCCTGAGGCTGCATTGCCCATCCCAATAGATCACAATCAGATCAATCACGAATTATCAGAGCTTGAGCTTCAAGAATTAAAACAAATCCTGGATGAACATGCCTATGGCCACAGGAGTCTGCTATGCCAAATCCGGTCTATTCAACACGAAATATTGACCACCACAGAGACCCACATTTATATTCGACTGTTCCTGGTGTCAGCCTGGCAGTGCCATTTAATAATGGAACAGGTCGACGAAATGAAGGAACAAGGCATTGTCGAGCAATCCAAGTCACAATACAATTCCGATGAGGTTCTAGTGCCCAAAAAGGATTGCAAACTCTGGTTTTGCATAACCTATATGACCTTAAACAATGTGAGACGCCCCATAGCTCCCTCATCCATCGATTTAACCCATACCCTGCGAGACATTGGGAAGGGAGAGGGGAGATCTTTAGTACCTCAGACATGGAGTCAGTGTACTGGCAGATTGCTGTTCACCCAGACAGAAGGAAGTTCACTGCCTTCACGACACCTGAAGGAGAGACATTATAGTTCAGAGTAATGTCATTCGGGTTTAAAAAACACCCCCAATACATTTCAATACTTAGTGTCCCCAGAGATACTAACAAGGTACATTGGCAAATTTTACTTTGCCTGCCTACACAGTGTTCTATTTACTGCAACGCCAGGGAGGAGCACCTCCGCCATGTACCGAGAGTTCTAGAACGACTCGAACTACACGGGTTGATCTGCAAGTTATCTTAGAGTTTTTTTTTGGAAAATCTTCAATTGACTACCTGGGTCACATGGTATCCCCTGAAGGGAACTTCCCACAGCATTGCTCCATACGGGCAATTGAAGAGGCTGAAGAACTAACCAACAAGAGGCAGCTGCATTGATAACTGGGTTTATGTAATTGGTTAAGGAACTTCATGCCAAATGTCACTCACCACATGGCGCCTCTTCATCCACTACTCGAAAAAGAAACCCACTGGAAATGGGACCGGAGTAGAAACAGGCATTCCAAGCTCTGAAGGACAGCTCTGTAACATCAAACAACTCGATCGATGACAAAGCAGCAAACCATTAATCCTACAAATAGATGCTTGCCAAAACTGTCTTGGGGCAGTACTGTATCAACAAGATGAGAGCCACATGTAATAGCATATGCATCTACTCTAGCTAAATTAGCCCAAACATCGCTATCACATGTGCCACTTTGTAAGTGACACCTGCAGTTTTCTTGGCACCTTAAAGTGCTTCATTATTTATTGCTAAGATTTACATATTTTTCTAGCCTTGAATTTTGCGGTTTCATTGCTGTTTGTGAGATTTCGCTATTTTCAGTTAAGTGTTCTATTCTTGCCCTTGTTTTTCCGAAAACTATTTTGACTATGATCCCTGGGCATTAACCTGTATTTGATCGTTTTAGTATTGGGTTTTTTAGTCCAGTTATTAACATGTGTCACAAGTAATTTTTAATCCTTATTTTGTTTGTTGCAACACCTATCGGGACTTGTGTAATTCTGTTTCGTTAGTGTGTGTGTCAGTGGTTTTGGTGCATCCCATGTAGTTTGTTTACTTTTGCTTAGTTATTTTGACATTCAATTTTCCCCTTTTAGAGAAATTCAAATCTAACAATAATTTTATATACTCAGTTTTATTTCCACCATATATTTCGGAGTAATTTGGCTCATTTGTGTGTAAAACAAACTATATAATTATGTCAATCACTGTTGCATTAACTCTGTTATTATTTCTGGTGTTTCATGTTTGTGTTAATTAGAAAAGATAACGCTACTTGCTTATCAATTTGTAAGTGAAAAGACTTTTGCACAAATAAATATTGAGTGCTTTTCTAAAGCACTTTTTGGAAGTGACAAGGTATAAAATAAATCTTTGGTATGTAATATTTTATTCTTGTAAATTGAAAGATGGTTTACTATCTTAGAATATTTTATTGAAACATTTCAATCAAATATTTCTGTTTGTTGTGATCTCAGGTGTATTGGTTGTAATTTTGACATTGCTGATGGCAAGTAAGGAGTAGATATTCTTTTCCGATATTAATTAGCAAACATTAAATTATGTATGTGGCATTTATTTCACTGAAATTTAATTTTATAAATGATGATTATTTTGTTTAATATGGAAATCCAAACAAAAAACATTTTGAAGTTTGTATTAATTTGTTTGGAAAAATATAGTTGGAAAAAATTAGTTATATTTTGTATATCGATTGTGCGTGACTGTTCAGTATCGACACAGTCTGCCAAAATCCTTGAAAAGTCAATGTTGTTTCTTCTACCTTCAAATATGGCGTGACATTATTGTAATCTTTCTACCCTTCCAAGCTTCTTTAAAATTTATATGTTATTTAGTAATCTTGTGACCGCTGCGGGTAAGTGATTCTGTTAGAATATTTTTACCTGCATGTTTTGCATTATGTTTTATTACCCGCAACTTATGTTTTGTGAATTTGTCATTGTGTAGCAGTTCTCATGGTATTTGTCTGAGTTCGACGTCCTTTCATCACTTCATTAGTATGAGTGCCTTGTTGTCCTGGCAGGGGAGCGACCAATATGGCCCTGGCATAGAGTTAACTTCCAGCCTGATTCCTGATTCGAACTCCTGAGATATTTCCAGCTCGTGATGCCCTGACTACTAGCCTCGCCTCGTCTACAGGCCAATTTTTTTTCATGTGCTTCTGCATGCGCTTGGAACTATACACAGTTGAAGTCGTCTGCTAGTTGGTTACAAGAAAGCAGCCATACTGGAGACACACAACTAATTTGTTTACATTGAACAGCCTTGCAAGTGCTATATCAACTCACTAGTTGTCTGAATTATCTCTAATTTTGTGTTATCCTTGCTTTTGAGAAGTGTGAATTTGGCATGTAAACACAACATACTAAAACTAATATGAATGTATGAAAATGTGTATGAGCCAGGCCATGCCAGTTCAGAAATGCATATTCCAGAAAGTGACTGTGTTTAGTGTATTAATATATACCGTGGATGCATATGTGAAAGATATCGCACAATTATAATTTGTGTATAGTGATATGTTATCTGCGTAAGTTTGTAAATGAACAATTGCAGTGTGTTTAATTTTTGCAATTGCGGTTGCGATTAGTAACCTGCTGTTTATCTAAGATCTATCCTATAAGTTGCAGACTTGTTAGAAGTACAGACAATTTTATAGAACTGCAGATACGTATTTTTCTAAATTCCGATTTTCTATTTCACTGAAAGAGTTTTTGGAATTCATTTATTAGTAGTTAAGGCTGTGGAAGTTTGTAGATTAAAGATAAAAAAAAATGTGAACAACTAATCCAAGCATTTTCCAAACATAACTTTTAGCTTTCCTCGTGATAAAATAGCTGTTTGCCTGGCATTAATGGCAAATCACGCTGTAAATCAATACAAGGCTACACCTTATAAAAGTGACACTCTTACTATTTTTTCTCCCCAAGCCAGCAGAGTTGCAGTGACAAACCAAGAAACCAGGTGTTTATCAACACAAGAATATGCAACCAAATCAGTTCTCATATTTTAATAGCTACTGAATGTAGCCTTTCTGATTTGCAATTTCCTTGGTTTCTCGAACTCAGTCCATGCAATTTCTGTGGTGATTCATTAATAAAGGCAGTGGCCAATTCCTTCCTCGTATTACCTTCGTTGTGTTCATGGTGTACCATTCTCTAATGAACCTGCTGTCGACTAGATGTTAAGTAAATAAATAAAGTTTACTTGTTTGTTTAGATGGTGATGTATTTAATGGTAGGCTGTAATCATTACAGCAGGTGACTAATCCTTACATTTTATAATTTTACAAAGGTAGTTAACATAAAGGAAACTTAGATAAAGTTAATCTTTTCCTGTAACTATGCCATCTGCAAAATTGAAACATGTCACGTGATTTTCTTTAAATGCTATTTTACCCTTCTTAAGGATTTTTGAAATTCTAATTTTGAGAGCAACTAATTGGACATAAGCTTATGTTAATATTGATGATGAATCATCGGTATTTAGAATGAAGTGTGCATCGTGAACAGCGAGTACTCTAGCTGCTACACCACCATGGCCTCTGTCAACTTAAGAAGGGGGAGTTAAGAGAGGTTTAGGTGGTTTACAACAACTAAGGTGTTGAGAGCCAATGAGGGTGAATTATGGCATATATTGAGCAGAGATGAACTGCAAGGGTGCGGGAAAACAGGAAAACCTCGAGAAAACATTCCCGCCAAAAGCATCACTCTGCACAGTTCCTATATGTGAAAATCTGTGAGTAATCTGACAGGGAATCTCACATGAATTACTTTGGCTGAAGGCAAGCATCCTACTACTACGCCTACTACAGTCCTCCCCCCTCCTTCTAGGAAGGGAATATAGGAACCTCATATCTTCAATTATATTTGGGTAAAGTCAATTACACATTTGAATTTAAAAACATTATAGTAACAATTAATATGATTCTCTATCAGCTTATCATTGATCTAGTTTCTGAATGGGACGGACAGTATTTTGCACATCTGCATTTTATTTTTTATAATTATACTTGTTTCGTTCTTAGGTACTGATACATAGACCTACTGGAATTTGTCAAATATAAATTGGTTGCAATGTACCTACATACATGCATACATAACAGCATTAAAATATTGGGATTTACAGACAAAAACTTTCGCAGTAGACCTAGGTACTCATTTTGAAAACATTGGTAAGTATTTTGAAAAGCTGATGATATTTACGATAGTGATATCATCACTCACAGTTTTGACCATGCACTAGGTCTGCACTAGTGACATAACAATCCAATAATAAATTGTTTTGTTTGTACACTTTTTTTTAGCAGAGGCTATGTTGCAGAAAACTAGAATTACACATACAAACTCACAAAACTAAACATGAATAGTTGTCAACAAGTACATGAAAACAGAATTCTGCAGAAGGAATTGTTTAGTTGTAAGAAGACCACTGTGTTTGTTTGTACCCATAGTTAGTTTTTTGTTTCATTAATTTTCTTCTTACTAACTGAATTCCTTCTACAGAATTCTCTGTGTTATTCACGTAGCCCTACCTATTGGCTACTATTCTTGGTTGGTTTTCTGTGTCTGTTTGCTCGATTCTAGTTTCCTGCAACACGAGCTCTGCTGCAAAGGCACAAATTTTTCATTTAATATATGATATTCATACAGGCCTTCATGAATTATAAAGCATAAAAAATATTAGCTAAAGGGAAATCTGTTTACAAGAATCAGTGTTTAGTTAAATAATCATAAATCATAGCAACAGTTAATGGTAAGGAAACATGTTAGAATTACGATATCTCACATGTGTAATAACCTCAACTTTAATAGCTCTTACAAGTAGGCAGTGATTGCCCTTATTTACATCTTGTAAATGACAGCTACAAACACTGAATTCATCAGCTGATTCCATAGCCATCCAATTTAAAAGAAAACAATTTCTTTATTTGTATCACAGCTTGCACTTAGAAATTAACTTTTACAACTAATTCATTAAGAGGTCCTGCAGTATTCTGGGAAAACACATTTTACATGTCAGCTACGAATTTGATTGGAGATGCACGTTCACGAAACTGAAAATTAAAAAAACATGGCTTGAATTACTTTCACAGGTGAAAATTAATTCTATCAAGTATTGCTTAAATATCTTGTTTGTCACATAAACAGATTTGTTTCTGGAAATGATTTCTTCAGATAAAATAAATGACTGCACAAAGCCGTAGGATAAGGTAAACACAGCAGACTAACGATAGTGTCTCTAAAATGCCGTGGTTGCTAGGCAACGCAACCACAAATTATGACGACTTCAACAGCATATTTATTGAAAACGAACCTGAAAATTTTATTGTCATTTTGTCAGACAAACCTAGTTACTGGACAATCACTTCATCTTCGTGAACTTAAAAATATTTTTTTTTTCTGTATTGTAATTTCAATAATGCTGCCTTAAATAAAGAGGCCATTTTGGCCAAGTAAAATTTTAATCTCGGCTCCTGCTGAGAATCAGGTATTAGCACTCGTCATTTTGTAGGGGATCCTCAGTTATTAAAAATACATACTAAGAATTAATAATCTATAAATAGATATTTATGAAGGCATTGTGAACTAAAATAATAATATAAATAATATAAAAAGAAATATTTATAAGAAGAAAAGGAAACCAATTTGTTACTTGTTATGTATCATTAGTTTTGATTCAGAGTTTATTCCTTGTAATGGTTGTTGGTTAAGATTTTAAAATATAGTTTGGAAAGAGAAAAATAAATGTCATGCCACGATTTTCTGCTTTTTCAGCCAACTTAACCTCATGCGCTAAATATTAAAAAATATATATGAACAAAAGGTTGAAATTTATTGGCTATACTCTCAAGATACTACTTACGAATTTTGCGAGGACAAAAAAAGAAATAAGCAAAATTTCTATTATTTTTATTTACTTAATTTATAGGCAACTTTGAAACCATGGAAACGGCCAATCAATATAAATTCACTATAGTTATTTTTTGTACAGATGTTGAAAAACAAATACATATAATTTCAGCTTGATTACTACAAATATAAATTCTGGTATGCATACACGCTGGGCACAACCTGGTCCACACCAGTGGAGGCTGGTGACTTTTGAAACTGGGAGGGCTGAAGCTATCCTAACTCATATCATTACAAATATAATTTTTTTAATAGGCACAGCGATAAATATATTGCGTACGACAGGCTTAAGTAAGTGTAGCTTATGTGACTAAATACAAAAAATAAGTGTGGTTGTTTGAAGAAAATTGTATCATTGTCCGATCTGTAACGATGAACATACTGTGACCTCTGGTTCAGATCTAATCCCTACCAGAGGTATGAATTTGTTTTAAGTTTGTTTAGGATATATGCCTTCCAACAAGTACCTACATGGTGTGGTACATTACACGAGATGATGAGAGATAACATAATAATACCAATTCTGCCATACTAATGATGATAATAAGATAAATATTCTAAAACATATATTTTTTAAAACCAGTACATGCAAAATTCATGTCAAATTTAAATTAGAGGATGGAAGTGGCATATCTTAATTAATATATTTGTAAAAAATATCCATTCGTTTACCTGTATGCTCTATCTAACTGGCCATGTATATTCACCTTACCAAGCAATGAAAAATTTATTTCATTTTTTATATGTTGCGAACATGATTTATGTATTTTAACTTATCTCCCAAATGTTTTAAATCTTTGACCTCCGTTGCCAGTCCACGCAAGATCGTTAGGCTTCACAGTCAGAAAAATTAACAAAACAATGCATTTCTAACTTTTCACCCGGATAGCCAGTCCGCAAAATTGTATGTACTTGGGTCGAATTTTCTCGTATACGAACCATTTACTACTTTGGCTTTGTTGTTGAATTATATTTAACTGTGGCCTTACTGATCCCAGATTCTGTAGCTCTAGTTTATTCTTGTAATTGAAAATCTTTGTCGTAATAAGGTTTAAAATGTTACTTACCATATTAACACTTACTTGCAAGTTTACACAACACGACATTAACAACAATTCAACCCTGCTTCTGACTGATGCTCATAGCTCATCATTAATTAACAAAAAACTTATTCATAGTATTACACACTATATTTGAAGCTCACGCGAGTTTGAACGATATCTATAAATAAAAAAATATTCGAAATAAATACAAGCATTGTTAAGAAATGTGTGCTTACAAAACATGTAGTTTTGGTAGCTTTGTCAAGTTCCAGGAAACCATATTTTTGTTTGAGCAGGGGTGCGCCCAGCTCTCTACGATTTACAGCATGCGATTGGCTGAAAAGGGCCGAGCACCTGAAGTCTTCCCTCCCTCCCATAGCACCCCTAATCATATGTTATGGTCATCTCTTCCTATTAGATCTACCCACTCTGGGGCGAAGAATCTGCCACCCCACCACTCAACAGTTCCAAAAACATTTCTCTCATGAAAAGAGTCTCGTCCATCTCAGAAATATTGGCTGCGAAATAACCTCCGTATTCGTACGCATTATTATGTACTGAGTAGCAGGTAAGTAGAGGTATGCATTCTGAGGTTTTATTAGGGGAACTGCGCTCCACAGCCCTACCTTAGCAGCTGCCACTGGTCCACACACATCTGATCTGATCTGTTTGCCTTTTTTGGTTTGTGTTGGGATTTGGGTGCATTTGGTTTTTAAGCATGCTTCAGAACCCCTAAATACTGCCACACACATCAATGAGCAGGAGTGCCTAGCAGTCATATGGGTGGTACAGCAGTATCATTACTACTTATAAGTGCAACATTCCATTTTGAATACTGACTCTAAGGTCTTCCAATGTTTAAGAGATTCCCATATTACTAAAGCCAAGCTCGGGCGGTGGACATGTTCTTCACGGAATTTGATTTCGAGGTCCAAAACTGCCCAGGCACAAGTAACGTCCTGCCAAATGTCCTGTCCCAGTACCCAAACCTGGAAGAGGATGCGATGGCAGAGGAAGAAGGGGAGAAAATGTCATCTCAACCTCTTCCTGAATGCAGCCTGGAGGAACAGATTCGTCTGTTGCAACTCAAAATAACTCGACATCCGATTACAATGAACCAACAGGAAGACCCCGAAATCCGTTGCATCCTGCAAGAACAGCCACAATGATTCAAAATGAGAGACGACTTCATGTGGACCCATAGAGGACGACCTATAGCTGTATGGAAAATATGGGTCCTGCAAAAGCTGCGAACTGACATTTGTCGACATCATCACGATCATCCACAGGTGGGACACCCTGGTACCCGGGAAACATTGTTGGACATCGGAACCCGCTACCGCTGGGACAGAATAAGCTTCGATGTCCAACAGCAAGTGAACCACTGTGCAATATGCTGTTACGACAAGGCCTACCCTGTACCTCCACTAACAGCCAAGCCAATGAGACCTAAGATGGTGTGGACAAACTTAGTAGGCAAATTAATGGGCCCATATCCCCGGAGCACAAAAGGCAATTGCTACTTACTGGTAGTAACTGACCATTTTTCCCGGTGGGTAGAGGCATTTCCATTACCCAACCAAGACCACCCCCCCCTCTTTTTTCCATTATCTGGAAATTGGAATCAGTGGTGTTTCTAAGTTGGGGACATCCACAGGTGATGGTGGTACTCAGTTCACCAGGACCCAGGGGCAGTCAGCATACCAGGGATGAGGAATTTAGACGTGGACAACTCCTCCATTCCACCCCCAGGCCAATCCCACTGAGTAGAGGAACCAAGAAATCAAAAAGTGTCACCGACTGAGTGTGCGAAACGACCATACACATTGGGATAAAAGTATCCCCACCATCCTGTTCGCCCTTCGATGCCAGCAGTGAACACCAGTCTTAGCCAACTTCTTCTGGGCCAGTCACTCTGCCGACCAGGCGACTGGCAGTGGGTGAGTGAACCCACCAGCATGCCCCAACCAGAAGATATCGGCCTGGCTATACTAGCCCGCACAGCAAATGCCCAATACTCCCAGGATACTTACATCAGGAAAACGTACCTGCAACCAAAACCAGGGGCGAGACACTTCAAATTAGGGGAAGCGGTACTGCTAAAGAGTCACCCTCTCAGCAAAGCCAGCAACCAATTTAGTGCTTGACTTGCAGACAAATAGGATGGACCATACCGCACAGTAGGCAAGTAAGAGAATGTATACTGGGCCAAAGACCTACTGATCCATATTTGGAAGGTCAGCCGAGGCCAAATTCGGCACTTTCCTGGCGAAGTACCAGACCAAGAGGACGAGGCCATCGCCAACGAACACTCCTGGTGGCCCAATGAAGTAGACGAACCTACACCGATAATGGCAACCCCCGAATTCGAGTCAAGGCCTCCAAAAAAGTCCTGTCGTCGTCGTATTTATTATTCTTAATAAATATATTTTGTTCCTCTCACTGAGTGTTACCTTTTCTAGAGGTATTACTGTATGATGTCAACCAAGACCGGGTGTTTTTCCAGAAGTATGAACAATTGAATACAGCTGAAGATTCCCTTCAGGAAGCTGTATGTAAACCCAACATCATTCGATGGCCACCCATTCTAGACACTTTTTTGGATAGAAAGGTAGAGCCACAACCACTAGGTACACATCCAAGAGGGGCGAGACAGTCAACTCAGGTTGTACTGCTACCAGAGTGCTTATGGTGCTGGAAGGACTATTTGCCTGGGTCTGAAGACCTAACCCCTGTTGCGACCTCACCCAAAAGTGGCAAGATCATGGCCCACATGACTCACCATCCTAGGTTTGCGCACCAGAGGTTCGGAACTGACTGGGGTATCGAGCTCATACCGTCAACCACTTGACGTATGTCACTCCTCATCTTAGGCTGTTTGTCACACCCGCTGCTCCCAAGCGCATCACACATGCACTCTCGACAACTGATCATGGCGAGCAGTGTAGTGTGAGTGTAGGAGAGGGCAAGATCGGGCAAGTGCAGTGCAGGAAGTGTAGCACCACGTGCGCCTACCAGACCGGGAGAGCGGGCAGAGTAATACCGAAACACATATATTATGTTAAAAGGGTTGTAACATTTTCACAAGCACACTTCTTGCCACGTTATAAGGACATGTGGCCCGCAAATGAAGTGCAATATGTTTAGACACCTTTATGCCCAATGTTGTTGAATACAGTATTATTGTTTTCTGTCACAAAATTTTATTTTCACCACCACCAATGTTATGTCCAGTCCATTTCATTCCAGTCACAAAGTAAGCTTTAGAAATAAACATTTATTTGTGTTTTTGCAGTGTTTAAAAGTATTATAGCATGTAATGGTAAATTTGTATCTCCACATGTGCAAGTAGATCCCTCCGTGGTGCATGGGCCTACCACTGCCAGCCCTCATGCCACAACAAGAAGTCAGTCAGCAAGTCGAATCCAGAGGGGGAGGTACGTGTGAAACCACAATCGCGCATTTATGGCCCGGACGGTATCAATCTTCATCACCAGTCATTTTTCAGCAACAGTTAGGTATATCAGGATCCTTTTTGTTTTTGCATTATGGGATACTCCCCCTCGCCACCCCAGGAATTGCATCGCCTGTGGAGTTTATAATTTTAGCAGAAGACCTAACCTTAATGCAAGCCTAGGGCTTTATTTACTGCATAGCCATTGCCACAGGTTCAAAGCGAGCCATTGTATAAGTTATTCTCTTGGAGGGAAATTTACATTTTGCAATAAACAGCATGAACTGGTGAGTGTGTTTATTAGATTGCTGAAAAGCATTACAGGGCATGGACCCCTTAAAACCCACCATTTCCTGATGCAAGTATCTATGTGAATTTAAGGGTAAATATTAATTTGTTTGTGTGCTGCAACCTAACCAAAGTACCGTGATTAACATTTATGGGAGTGTGTTTGGCCCTGACAATCCACACATAGGGAGTTTTGTTTTGATTATGTTGACGTCATATTTAATTTTCAATGTCAAGATTTGATTGGGCTGCCCGAAGAGCCCCTCAATTAGAAAAAAACAGTCTTCCACATCAGGTGAAATACTGCAAGACCTACGTGGGAATGTGGTCAGGGTGACTGGCTCACAGCACCATGAGGTTACGAGGACTCAGCTATACAGTAACAACACCAGTGATGCCACCGCAGCGACGTCTGGCACCTACTGGGTATACAATTCCTAACACTTTTTATTCTAATTCTGTTCACCACCTTTGTAAATCCCAATTAACCCCATCTCATCCAATCGACCGACGGCAATAGTCGCCCTTCTGTGTGGCCAATATTTCCCACCAAAATCCTTTAAAAAATTTTCCTACCTCAAGTTGTCCATCTACGCCTAACCCTGTTTAACAGCCTACCTGCAATGAAAGGAAGCAGAGGGAAACATCAACAACGCCATGATGCCTTCCAGATGCGTGGGAGACACCAGAAAATGGATCACGTGCTCTGCAGGAAAAAGGGCACGAAAACACTGGTTTATCGCCATTGTGGAGAAAGGTTAGAAGGGCGAGAAAGGCAGCCATCTTTGTGCAGAACGTGACATCAGGGCTCACGCCACCAGGCAGGATGCAGGACAAAGGAAGGGGAGGGAGCATGCTTGTGCCACCCCTTCCACCACCAGCAGCAGCACCCAGCAGGACAGGAGTGAGGAACAAAAGTAAAAGTTCCCCTCCTTCCCCGCACTCATCGCTCGTGCCACACATTAGCAGTCAGCTGAGTGGTAACCAGTTTGTTGACCCCGACACCTGTGTATGCTCGAGTGGGGCTGCTGCATCGTGACCACCGCACCACGGACATAGACTGGAACTGTCATCCACTCTGCACATGTGACTGCGAACTGACAACATGGCCAGCTACATCACATCCACCGCTACAGCAACACCATTGTGCATGCAGTGCCTCAAAGCATTCCCAGTGAACTTTGTCGTCAAATTCGAGCGAGGCATGCAGTGTTGTTGTTGCGACCGCCGACCGAACTCGACGACAAACAGCTGCGCCATGACCATCCGCGAACAACCGCGGGCAGTGGAAACAGTGGTATCATGGGATAATTCGCAAACAGAAAGAGTGCAATCGCATGTAATCAAGTTGGAATTAGACTCTCATGCACCATGTTATTGTGATAATCTCATTTGCGATGGGCAATGGGCAATCATCTTACAGTGCCAGAACTGTCAAATCAAATTCTACCTGGAATGTCTCAGCAAGGATAGAACAAACAACCACAAGCAGGTTAGTGTTTACGTGTGGTACCTGCCACATTAATGACAGACATTGCAATGTACAACAACAAGTTCAGGACCTCATGTCAACATGTCACATTCAAGTAAGCAGTAGAAAAAGGAGTATTCAGAATTTTAATTGGCAACCAGATGCAACAAGCAAGTGCGAGGAGAAGCAGGAAGCATTGCACAAGTCGTAGGAAGGGACGAATTCCTCGCATACGCAGCGGGAATGCAAGCAGGGGAGCAACATCCACATGTCAACAGCATGCACATAGTGAGAGGAAGAGTACGGCCACCATCGACGTCAGCAGTGTTACCTCCACCGTATCCGAATGCAACTTCATTACCATATTTACCTATCAGTATCTATTTACCGCAAATGCCTACCATGTACCCAACACTGTTGTACCCGTCAATCCTACCACCACTAACCACGCCTTACCCGACCATGCCATACATGACACTGCAAGAAGAGTTACTACAGTCAACACCAAGAACCATAATGAAACTGGCTAGAGAAACAGGAACAGCTGAGACGAACTTTAATGCAACTCCACCAGGACAAACACTCATGAAGATGCCTAGCAGATTTCAGATTTTGTCCACATTTGAGGGAACATTGTCGGAGGACCCCACTGCATTCCTAGAGGACTGCATACACAGGCTCACTAGGATCGGTGTCAGTAAGGAGGAATCGGCCTGCTCTGTTGGCATGCATCTCCAAGGAGACGCACAGTCTTGATGGAAATCACTAAACAATTGCATGCTACAGTGGCAAGATTTTCGCTGTGCATTCCAGAGCCATTTCAGGAGTGTGTACAGCTCTATTAAGGCACAGTAACGTCTCACGCTGGTAGAACAGCAGCCAAATAAACTTTTAACTGCATTTGACACATGCAAGGCGCACATAGTCCACCGGATTCACCCACATGTACCGGAATGGGAAGTCTTAGAAAATATTGTGGAAACAGCCACAGTTGAAGACATCATGCATGAAGCAATCCTACTGGAACACAACCACGTACACCCACACCATGATCCAGGTGTAGATCGATGGCGTAATGAGTAGAGAGACACTCTGGGACATGATCCCCACCGCCGGTACAGCACGAGCAAAACAGTTAAGCCAACCTAAACAAAATTTCTTCCGACCACCACAAGTGAACAGACTGGCCTACCATAACGGGAGGAGGCAGGAGGTGTATGGTATAACACACAGTTCGGGGGTGCAGTCGCGTGTGTGAGGTCAAAGTCAGCCACTGCGACATCCGTGTTGGTATTGCCCTACACCGGCATACCACTGGCATAGCAAATGCCCCAATAATCCTCACCTATCACTCATTCAGGAAGCAGCAAGTAATAAGCAGGGAAATGGGAAGACGGGGTGAGGAGGCCGGACGTCTCTTCCACCCCTGATCCGCGTGAGAAACCATATGACCAGACACCAAAACATGCATTGGTACAACAGGTCAGTAATGGCGAACAAAAATTTATCAGGATTCTTGTAAATGTGAACGGGCGTCAGTGCCAAGCGCTAGTTGTTACCGGAGCATCACATTACTTAATTAGGCTGGAATTTGTAAAATCACAAGATGTAGAACCTGTTAATTTTCTAATTCGGTTAGCCACCAAAAATGATAACAGTACAGCATTAGGCTAAGCAAAAACTACAGTTAGCATACAAAACATTAGCACGATAAGAACAGCTATTGTTATGCCGGAAATCCAGGACAATGTCATATTAGGAATTCTGTGGTTATCTGAGTAAAACACAATCGTCGAACCGACTGCTCGCAGAATACATCTAGGGGAGAAAGAAAGACATACACTTTATAATCTGGACAGGAAACCAACAGTTAATTTACCGCATGTCATATTGAGTGATCTTGACCACAACATACCGCCCGAATACCAGGCCACTTTTTAACGTTTGTTAAACAAACATAAAGATGTATTCGGAACACGAGAAGCTTTAGCCCGAACCACAATTGCAGAACATGTAATACTGTTAGAAGCAGAACCCGTATGGACACCGCCATGGAGTTATTTACCACACCAGGAGAGAATCATTTAGAAACAGACCCAGGAAATGTTAAATGATGGTGTTGTTGAGCCAATAGACAGTACGTACAACTCCACAATAACACTCGCGCCTAAAAAATACGGCACAAGGCGTTTTTGTGTTGACTTTAGGTCGTTAAATCAAGTTACTAAAAATTCATTATCGCCATACATGAGTAAAAGATACTTTCAGCTCTTTGGGACGGGCAAAAATTATGACAAACAGTGACTTAGAAAGAGGTTATTGGCAAGTTCCGGGTAAGATGGTAGGCCGTAAGAAAACAGCGTTCACCACACCAGACAGACACTGCTTCCAGTTCTGCGCTATGCCCTTTGGGCTTAAGTGCGCTCCAACCACCTTTCAATCCATCATGGTACGCATTTTGGATGGCTTAATAGGCGACTACATCATGGCCTACCTAGATGATATAATTGTATGGTCCTACACGTGGGAGGAACACTTGCAAAATCTGTCCGTAGTTTTAGAGAGGTTAGCTATTAATGGGCTGACATGTGCGCTGGAAAAATGTCACGTAGGAAAAACCAGTATTGACTTTTTAGGGCCTGTCATAGACACGGAGGTAAATAAACCAAATCCAGAATAGTTCAAACTAATAACAGAGTATCCACAGCCACAAACAAGGAAGCAGTTACGGGAATTTTTCTGTTTAGTAAATTGTTTAAGAGAGCACATTGAAAATTTTTCCGGTCCTAACAGCACCGCTGACAAATTCATTTTCACAACAAAACAGATTTCAATGGTCAGAAACAGCAGAACGGTCTTTCCCGGAAATTAAGGAGAAATTTCAGAGGTGTCCAACACTGGCAAGATACGATGCAGGCAAGCACTTGAATTTACAAACCAACGTGAGCCAGGATGCAGTAGGAGCAGTGCTTTACCAACTAGCCAATAATGGTAAAAGAAATGCAATTAACTTCGCTAGTGTCAAGCTAGGCCCTACCAGTTGCCACTACGATGTCAACGAACGCGAATTTCTCGCTGCAATCTGGGCGAAAAAAAAATCGGGCGTACTTAGAGTACCAGTGCTTAATGTTATGCACTGACAACAGATGCCTGCTCTGGCTTCATAACAGGTGTAAGGCCCACAGTAAATTATCCAAATGGGCGCTGCACATGCAATCGTTCGATTTCTCTGTGGAACACGTAGTAGGAAAAGAGTACCAGTTAGCGAACACGTTATCACATACACCTACCCTGCAATTTTGCAAGACGAAGTAGAATGGGAGGAGATCCTTCCACCAGGTGATGGGACTATTTCCGAACTCAGTGTACAGAAGTGAGTCACATGGAAAATTACATTTTTATCTCGGAGTTGTTTGAGCGAGTAAAGCAAAAGCAGCAGGGCTGCCAATTTTCGCAAGACAAGATGAGGCAATGCAAGCAGGGAATATTAGATAACTGGCAAGTCGTGAATGACAGGTTAGAAACGTGGTCACTGGGTAATACGGGAAAGTGGAGAGTGTATGTCTCTACATGTGCGCGGGATCAGATGTTCGCACATGCACACAGTGGCAGTGTTGCCGGAAACCCTGGGGGTAGCAGACAGATCAAAACATAATGGAGCATTTCTTTTGGCCGGGACTCACAAAACACACGCTCAGTTTAGTGCAAAAGTGTCAGAGGTGCAATTTGATTCAAAGTCGCAGAGCAGATGGCCGGCAACACAAGCCACGATTGCCGCAAAAGCCATTCAAAACAGTGTGCCTTCAGTTAGTGAAACCATACACTAGGACAGTTAACGGGAAAGGATTTCTAGTGGTAGTCACTGACAATTTTTTCTAAGTAGGTTGATGTGTACACCATCAGTGGTGCCCATTCAAATAACATTGAAAAATTGCTCAGTGATGACTTTTTCCCGCTTTGGGGTTTTCCTAAAAACCTATAGACTTATAACAGGGCCCAGTTTACTGGGAAGCAGTGGCGTAAGCTATGCACGACATGGGGAGTGAGGCACATGATAACAACAACTTACCATCTCAGGGCAACCCCAACGGAAAGGCGGAACCGGGAGTTAAAAGTTCAGCTTCACCTTCATGTGGGTGACCAGTACACAAAATGGCCGGAACATCTAGCAGCCGCATTGTATACAGTCAACGCCGCCACCGGCAAAACACCTGACGAGGTATAGCTGCTAAGAAACCTATGCCTACCAGGCGAGGGAAAATGCGGGAGACCGGACAGCAGCGATGCACCGAGCAGAACTACCAACCGGCAAGCACATGGGTATAGAGAGTAGCAGGTACATGTGCAGCACGTGCGATACACAACAAGATTGGTGCCGCCACCGTTGCTGCAAGAATGTAAAGAAGTGTATGAAGATGCTCCCACAGTCCGCCATAACAAGGATTTTTGCACGGGCCACGCGACAAAATGGAGTGGGCCACACTGAGTGTTGCAGCAGTTAGGACCTACAACATACTTGGTCTGCATCAGCAGGAGATGGGTGAGGGTGCATCGGAACCACATTGACTCACCCTGGCTGTCGTCCACAATGAGGTTGTTCCGGTGCCCCTCAGCCCCAGGATGGCGACAGCGCTGCCGAGCTCGACGAAGCAGGGAGAGAAGCGGGAGATGTGATGGCACCTCTGGACGAAGAAGTAGCTCTGGCTCCGCAAGAAACGGACCTCCTGAGGGAACCACTTGGTGAGCTCCATGATTGCCTCGTGGGAGACAAGCTCCCTGAGCAAGCAAGAAGGGATTAAAATGCAGCAGTAACTCCAGCTGGAAGTGGAGAAAAGGGAGGAGAATACCCGCTGTTGCCCGGCATCTCCACGCCTAACAGGGAAAGATGGAGCGGTTACTCAGGTCTCTTCGACAGTGACACACCTACGAGCTCTGTTGTTGAGGATACGGGATCCATTCTGGTAGCAGTACTTCCAGATGGGACACCCGCAGCAGACGCACCAGCAAGATAAAACACTGCAAATGAACAGGAGGAAGGAGACCTTCCATGTCGCGCCCGAGAACGGCAGCACGATACAAGTGTGGAAGAGGACAGCAAGAGGAGGAACAGCAGGAGCAGACGATGGAATGCAAGCAGCAGCAGCGACAGCGAGGGTGAAAACAGCGGGTCCGTTGACTCATTCCACCTCCGCAGGACGTCATGGCGTGTTAACCCGCATCAGCAATGCAGCCAGTTAAGGTGCGCTTCGTCCCCCTCCCCCTTAACCTGACAAAGTTTGCTACAGAAACACAGGAGCACCGGGAGGATGTATGGCCCAGAACGAAAGGGCCTACAACCTACGCCCTCGGATACACCCTAGGATACCCGAGTGTTACAGGTTGTGGCATTGGCCCACAAACGGCCTGAAAAAGGAGAGCATTTGACTTGTGTCGCTCCTCACCCTAGGCCGTTTGTCACGCCAGCCGCTTCCAAGCGCAACACACATGCGCTCTCGACGACTGATCATTGCGAGCAGTGCAGTGTATTGTGAGTGTAGGAGTGGGGCAAGATCGGGCAAGTGCAGTGCAGTGTAGTGCAGGAAGTGTAGTGCCACGTGCGCCTACCAGCTCGGGAGCAGGTGGCATAATACCAGAACACGAGTATTACGTTAAAAGGGTTGTAACATTTTCACAAGCACATTTCTCGCCATGTGATAAGGACACATTGCTTGTAAATTAAGTGCAATATGTTTAGACGCCTTTATGCCCAATGTTGTTCATTTAAAGTATTATTGTCTCGGACACAAATGTTTATTATCACCACCACCAATGTTATGTCCACCCCATTTCATTCCAGTAGTAAGGTAAGCTTTAGAAATAATTATTGATTTGTGTTTTTGGGGTGTTTGAAAGTATTATAGCATGTAACTATAAATTTGTTTCTCCGTGTGTGCAAGTAGATCACTCTGCGGCGCATGTGCCCCTCACTGCCTGTCCTCACGCCACGGCGGGAAGTAAGTCACCAAGCCGCACTCAGAGGGGGAGGCACGTGTGAAACCGCGCTCCTGCTTTTCCCACCCGGACTGTATCAATCTTTATCACCGGTCATTTTTCAGCAATAGTTAAATATATCAGGAACTTTTTTCGTTTTCACTCCCCGGAATACTCCCCCTCGCCTCCCTAAGAGTTGCATCACATGGGGAGTTTATAATTTTATCAGCACATCTAAACTTAATGCAAGTCTAGGACTTTATCTATTGCATAGCCATCACTACAGTTTCAAAGCAAGCAATTTTATAAGTTATTCTCTTGGAGGGAATGTACAGTTTTGCAATAAACAGCATGAACTGATGAGTGTGTTTATTCTAATGCCGAAAGGCATTTCAGTGTACGGGCCCCATCAAACCAGTCATTTCCTGATACAAGTATCTAGGTGGATATTTAAGAGTAAATATTAATTTGTAAGTGTGCTGCAACCTAACCAAAGTACAGCGAGTAGTATTAATGGGTGTGTGGTTACACCCTGACAATCCATGCATAGGGAGTTTTGTTTTGTTTACGTAGATGTCATATTTAATTTGCAATACCAAGTGGTGATTGGTCCGCCCGAAGAGCCCCTCGTTTAGAAAACAATGAGATCTCCACAACAGGTGAACTACTTCAAGATATATGTGGGAATATGGTTCCTGTAATCGGCTCACGACACCCCGACATTACAAGGACTCAGCTCTATTATACCAACATCAGTGGCGCCGCCGCATTGGCTTCTGGTGCCTACTGGGTATACAATTCCTAACACCTTTTTTCCAAATTCTGTTCACCACCTTTGTGAATCCCAATTAACCCCATCTCGTCCAGCTGACCCACATCACACTATTGGCTTTACACTTAGCTAGAGATCTGTCTAGAATTCACATCGATCGAGAGTGAACTTAAGTGTCGACAACATCCTCTATACCTTTTGGGAAAAGGCATGGCTCACATAGGAAGGAGCAAAAGGTGGTATATTTCGCTGCCAAGCAAGTGTGTATATCTGAACCCTCTGCACTTAGCATACCAGCCAAACCAGAGAGAGCACAGACCACCTTTCAACTTAAGAGGCCGTCCATTCCAGTTATACATTTGTTTACTACCATGCATATATTCATCCAGCCTATGATTACTGTCCCATTGTCCATGCTCTGTTAGCAGGCACAAAAGTTGGGTACGGAGTTGTCAACTCCTTGTTCTGGAGCCATGAAGCAGTAGAGTAGAATCAACAGTCCTGTTATGGTCAGCACAGTACAACTCCACACCACCCATAATCAAGAGTCATCAATTCCAGCCAGCCAGCTACAGTTTCCACTTCAGTGACAGAAGCAGTGTTGCGTAAGATAGGTATACCAAAGCGAGCCAGTGTCTCAACCAGACATATTGTAGTTCCAGCTGTGAATGACTTTGCATCCAGTGATGTGTGCCATGTGCCCTCACCTCTAAAAATTATTGCTTGGCCGTGACCTGCGGCGTCACTGCAGCAGTGTTGTGCACTCTACCGACGGGTAGAGCATGCACCAGGTCACCGGTGAATGAAAAGGATCAGTGCAGTGAAGCATGAGGGCACGCTAGTGGAGTGCAGTGCAGCTGGTGGTTGCAATGAACACACTCAAAGACTCCGCGAGGCGGATTGATATGAAAGTAGACCTGGTAACAATTGGACTTGTAAGCCCAGGATCTATGTCAGATAATCTTACTATGTTTTATTAAAGGTTTTATTGCTTGTTGAGTTTTCTCTGTTTACTAGTGCATTGTTTAACATTGTCTCATCATGCAACCAGAGTCATGTCAATATCATCCACCAGTGTTTTATGTTGCAGATTTATATGTTTAATTTTTTATGTAAGTTTTATTCAGTAGCATAACGCAGATCAGAATATTGCAGGTTGTAGCAGGAAGTAGTTCCGCTCTGGCGCATGGATTAGCCAAAGCCCACCCATGCATCAGGCAGGAAGGTAGTAAGCGAGTAGCATCATACGAGGATGGTGTGCGTGTCGTGAGGTCCGGCATTTCCCGCGCATGCCAGGGAGCATTCATCATTTTTGTATGGACATTTATTTGCAGTAGACTCTAACTAATTCTGGAACCTTTTATCGTTTAGCCACCCGGCACACTCCCTTCTCTTCCCGCGGAAAAAATAACGCCCCGGGAAGCATAGTTCTGGCGAAATTTCGATTTTGTCGTGACTTTTTTAACAGTGTATACACAGTAGCCGGTATTGTTTGCCACTTACCTCGCATGTAAGTGCTCTCCTAGGGGCGGATTTAATAAAGTCAAATAGATACTACTGTGGACTGAACGGTACGTAAATTATTTCGACCGCCTTGTGGGATTAACGTGATGGGCCCTAACAATACCCGCTCACATCGTGTCTTACTTCATTCAATATTTGCAAGTGTGTATGCTTTAATAAGTTTTTCCATACATTATGGGTGTGTGGTTGACCTTGACAATACACATACGCGAGTGTTAATGGCTAGTCAATTTTCCCACCAAGAGCAAGCATCATGGTATGTAGTCGACCCACTGGCTACAGTTTAGCATACAACTACAATCTCATCCAATTTGGAGTAATAATTGACGGGGTAGAGGTCATCAGCATCAAAAGCGAGTAGATATAGTCCAGGTGGACGGTCCGCAACCCTGAGATCAGCATAGTCAAAGACATCTTGGCATCGCCTCGAATACATCTGGTGCCTATCCGAGTAAACCACATACTAGACCTCGCCTCGGCCGCCCCAAAATCATATTCAACCCTTCATCAGGTCTTTCCCTTACTTTCAAATGGCTTACCAAAGTGTGACCACTATTCCATTGCGACAATTTTCCTACTTAGGTGACAAGTGACATTCACCAGTCGCCAGCCGACACAACTAGTACTAACATCAAGCCCAAAAACCTAACCCAAAAGTGTAACTCCAGTTATAATCAGAGCGTGCCTGACATAGTGCATAAAAACTACAATGACTGTGTCATTACTTTTCTAGGGCAACACATGTCAGTGTGTTAAGATGACATCACGTGTGTAAAAATATCTGAAGTCACAGAATTCTTGTTGAAAGCAATTTTCATAGACTCTAATAAATTCAATTTGCTTTGTCTCTAAAAACGCCTGGAGAAAATCGTTAAAAATTTTCATAGTATTGTGTAAATACAATTTGCAATTGTCTATTTTAAAGCAAACTCGAGTTCATTTAATGTTCTAAATAAACTTTGAATTTGTTAAAAATCACTTCAAGAAAAGTTGACAGTGGTTCGGTGGTCAGAAAGGTGGTAGTGTGGTTTAGGAAAGACGGTTATGTGGAGATTTTGGAACGAAGTTAACAGTAGGTGCCAGACATCACCATGGCGGTGTCAAGCGAAGTTCTGGTAGAGTACAAGATGTAGTCCTCTCAGGTTTTAATGGGCAGATCACCCGGGCACGTCATTACCACCACGCTGAAACTGCTTGCTGTAGGGCACTTTAGTGCCAAGATGACCTGTGAAGCTCTTGCATTTAAGAAACTGCATATGCTGTGGAATGTTAGGTCCAATCACACGCCCTTTAAGGTTTATTTCATACGATGCACCCAAAATTACACTTAAAACAGTTCAAAATAGTGAAGGTAAAATTGCATGATTTTAAGGGCCCCTGCTA
Source organism: Dryococelus australis (assembly GCA_029891345.1). Lineage (NCBI taxonomy): Eukaryota > Metazoa > Arthropoda > Insecta > Phasmatodea > Phasmatidae > Dryococelus > Dryococelus australis. Next base: position 51,320,818 of record CM057006.1, on the reverse strand, counting down.
TGAAGTGCCAGGCGGCAGTAGAATAAAATGTCTGAGTCAGTTCCATAAACCCTTTTAATGTGGCGTTAGTTATATGTTCCTCTAGGAAACAGTTTACACGTGTGCTACCTTTCTTTTCGGGGCCGAAGTTATGCTGTGAAAAATAATATGGCGCTTCAAATGAATTTAGTAAGCAGTAAATAGAAAATATTCTCTGGGCGATGCAAACCTCGGGGAGGTGAGGGACATTAATTTGGGTGGCTAAAACAAAACGGTTTTGGATAAAATTAACGTACTATTGACGTTACTTGGCTGATGCAAAAAAGTTGAGTACCGCCTGAGTGCGGGAAAAGCACAATGCATCCATGCATGACCTGACTCTCTGGTTGCTCCTTACTGACTAACTTACCGCTGTGGTGCGCGGGCGAGTGATAGCGAACCCACGCACCGCGGTGGGATCTACTTGCACATGCACATGAAAAGAATTCTGCTTAAAAATATGTACAAATCATAACACTTGCATATAAAATATTCTTTCAACAACACATTTATCCTGGGTGATCAAAACATTACTTGAAATGAGGTCGACATAGCACTGATAGGGTTGAACGATAACATAACAAAACTCTTTAATCACTGCAAAAACTTGGCACAAAAATCAGCATTTTCTTTTAAATGGAAACACGTGACAGTGTTTGTAATTGTGTGTTCGTACTGTCTTGCTAAAATGACTTAAGAGTGGTTTTTGCTCAAGTATCACTCAACCTGGAGCGTTTGTTTACACTCGAGCCTTGGCAGTTTACTTGATGCTACACTGCCTGCTCTCTTGGACATGCTCTGCACCGGCGCATCCTCCTTGCATCGCACTGCGCTTACACTTTGTTGTGATCAATCGCAGAGTGTGCCTGCATGTGGCACTGTCAAGGCCCGGTCGGCTGGACAAACAGGCTAAAGTGGACAAACAGGCTAAAGGGTAGGGAAACGAGTGGAATTCCCACACACCCCGCCCCCTTGGAGGTGGTTGTAAGCCGATGCAGTTACCTGCAGCACTGGGGTGTTTCGGGGTTCTCAAGGGCACAAAAGGTAGACCCGTCTCTACTGAGTCGCACTTTCCTCCGTTGCTAGGTGTTGATGGCGGGTGTTGTGGTTGACAGTGTTGCGGGTGGCTGGATCACACCCACATTGACAATACTACTGTGACGGTCATATCTGCCGCAGATGAATTAAGGCAATGGACCCGCTTCCCTTACACCCGCCTTTGCTGCTTGCACTCGTGCTATCTTCCCTGCTCCTCTTGCACTTGCTTGTGTTCAGTTTCCAGGGGCGACCCAGGTGACCAGACTCCACCTGCTCACGTGCATACTCCTCCTCTTCTTCGCTTGCTATCTCCTCCATGCTGCTTGCTGTCATCGCCTTTACTGGCACATATTGCGGAAATGGTCCCATTTGAGGTGCTGTGGCAACAACGGGATCCATCGGATCGGCTAGGATGCTCGTAGGTGCCGTGCCATTAAACACACCTGGTGAAGTACTCTGCCGCTCCCTGTCAGGCATGATGGTGCCGGGCAATGACGGGTCTTCGGTACTTGAATCTCTTCTCCAGAGGACTGGTGACACATGTCATGTCATTCTCTCCACCAGGTAGCTCGTCTTCAACGAGGCCGTCAGATGTCACACCGGGTGACCCTCTCATGTCGTCCTCTTCATGCTCAGATCTTCCTCCCGATTCGCCTAGAGGTGCTGCTCTACCTTCCCTTCTCCTCCGCCTCCTCCCTGCTAGGCATCGTCGACACCGTCATGGGGCTGAGGGATCCTGGATCAACTTTATCGTTGACGTAACCCGGCTGCTGTCGGATGTCGTCCCGGTGCACTCTCACATTCCTCCTTCCGATACGGACTGTATAGGTGGTGGGTCCCTGCTGTGCAGTAATATAGTGCAGCCCACTCCACTTCGCCGCAAGGCCCACGCAGAAGTCTTTTCAGACTGCGGGCACGTGGGTACGTTAACTTCCTGACCGATTCTCAGCACTGGTGATGGTCGCATGGTTGTTAGTAACCACTGTCTTGCCCATGTAGTTCTCGCATTTGCTGTTCTCGTCGCGCGTGGCGGTTGGTTGCACTGCTTGCTGCCTCACTGCTGCTAACTGAATGTGGGCAATTCCGTTAGCCTGGCGATCGCAAGTTTCTTCCCATTAGAACTTCGGCAGGTATATTGCCATTGGCAGCATTTACACGTCGGCGGAGAGTGTACAGCGCTGCTGCCAGGTGTTGTGCCCATGTTGCATGCTGGTCACCCACATGGAGGCGCAACTGCACTTTCAGTTCCTGCTTGCGCCACTCCATGCGGTTGGCCCTGGGTTGATACACAGCCATTGCAAGATGTGCTACTCCCCACCGACTACATAACTGACACCATTTCTTCCCTGTGTACTGGCTCCCATTATCCGTTAGTAAGTTTTTTCAAAAAATCTCATAGCGGAAAGAAGTTCTCACTCAAAACATTTGCAATTTTAGTCGTGCATGCACTGCTAAGAGTTTTGCTTCTACCAATTTCGAAAAATTGTCGGTCATGACAACGATGAATCTTTTGCCAGTTGTTGCCAAGGTGTATGGACCCATGAGGTCGAGACACACTGCCTCGAACGGTTTCTGCGGTGCACGTGGCTGTTACTGTTGTCGTCCATCAGCTCGACGAGCTTTAAACAGGTTACATTTTCTGTATGAAGCAGAGCGTGTTCTGTGCAAGACCAGACCAAAACAAATACTCCCGTACATTACGTATAGTCTGGTCAACCTTGTGGTGTCCTGTTACACTGCCAGTTTGCACCTGATCCCACATACACGGGGGGGAAAACACCGACCATGTTTCTAATCTCCCACTCACAACACGCCAGCCATTTACTGATTTCTGTGCACTGTTGAATTTTCGCTCGCGAAAATTGGCAGCCCTGTTGTTCGTTCGTGATATGCTCAATCAGTTGGTGTATTAATATATCCCCCTCTTCCACGCTGACCTGCTGCCCATATACATCTGTGACTGGCTCTTGCACATTTGGCAGAAGGATATCGTCCCATTCTCCATCATCCTGCAGTACTACTTCCGCATTCGGAACATGTGACGTATCCGCCACTTCATTCTCTTTCCCAGGCATGTGTTCAACACAAAAGTCACAAGTCTGTAACATTATCGCATATTTCATGAGTTTACTATATGCCTCGTGCATGCCGTGTAGCCAAAGCATACATCTATTGTCTGTGCGGAGCATGAATCTTTGAAATTCCAGATACGAGCTGTATGTTTATAGCCTCTACGACAGCAAAACACTTCCCCTCATTAACGTCATATCTGCGTTTTGATTGGCCTAATGTGGTTCTCGCGAAATCAATGAGTAGTTTATTTCCATTTTCGTCTACCTGATAAAGCATTGTACCAACGCCCTCTCGACTAGATTCGGTCTTCAGATAAAGATACCCGCATGCATCGTACCTGGACAGTGTTGTACATTCGCGGAATATTCGCTTCATTTCACAAAGTGAATTTTTAGCTTCAGGTATCCAGTTAAAGCGGTGTTGCGGTGAAAGCAGGTCGGTCAAAGGTGCGGTAATTATTGCAAAATTCTGTATGTGTTCCGTGAGCCAATTAATTAGTCCAAAAATTCCCTGAGCTGCTTACAGGGTCTTTGGTGTGTGATAATAATCAATTACTTTAAGCTGTTCTCGCTTCGGCCTATTTCCATCGGTGTCGATGATGTGCCCCAGAAAGGTGGTGTAAATGCTCATCCGAGGTGTCCGACTAGACGATGACTTTGTCTAGGTATGCCATGGCATACTCGCCCATTAGCCCGTCTAAGACTCGGACCATCATCGGTTGGAAAATGGCCACCACACACCTAAGCCCAAAAATTATTGCACAAAATCGGAAACGACGCCCATCTGGCACGGTAAAGGCGGTTTTCTCCCAATCTTTCGGTTTTTTGGGAATTTGCCAGTATCCGCTCTTAAGATCGAGTGATGACATGACCTAGGCTCGGCCGAGTGAACTAAGTGCAGCCTTAACACTTATGAACAGAGGTAGTGAATTTTGCATTTCTTGATTGAGTGTCCTGAAATCTACACAAAAGCCATCTTTTTTTGGCACGAGTGTAATTGCTGAATTGTAACGGCTGTTAGTATGTTCAATGATACCGTCGTTCAACATCTCCTGTACCTGAGCTTTAATTATTTTCGTTTGATATGGCAAATAACTGCGAGGGCTTGTGCACACAGGTTCTTCCGTTAATTGAATTTCATGCTCTGCTACTGTTGTACGTCGGCGCACGTTATTCATGGCAAACATACCCCTGCATTCATTTAATAGATTTTAAGATTCTGTGGGAAATTGTTATCTATACTACTAAGTGTTACTGTTGGTAAATTTTCTGTTGGCTGTTTATCTAATTTATACATTGTTCTCCGCTCCTTTGAACCAAAATGTATCCTGCGTGCTGCGAGTTTAATAATAGAATTTTGTTTTGCCAGCCATGGGACTCCTAAAATTACATCTACATGTAGTTCGGACATGACAATTGCGATAGTGACAGTTTTGATATCTCTTGCATTAACAGTAATTTTTGCTTGTCCAAATGCGGCACTACTTTGATCCTGTGTTGACAATTTAATTACGTAAATATATAGTGCGACTTCCCATGAATATACAAATTTAGGTATTACAAAATTATGCGAGGTGCTGGTATCCACTAAAGCATGACATCACTGACCGTTAACACTGACAAGTATTCTGATGAATTGTTGGTCGCTGTTACTAACCTGCTGAATGTATGCTTGTTGTGGTGTCTGACCTGGTATTTGTCGCAGGACTGGGGTGGAAGGAACTTCTGGCCCCTTCGCCCCTACACCCTGTTTCCCTGCTTCCTGTTGGCTGCCTCATGGTTGCTGTCAAGGTGCGGGTAGTTTGGGCGCCTGCTGTTCCAATGATATTGCTCCATCAGGCAGTAACGACACAGTGACAGAGGCGATTGAGATGGGTTCCAAGCACACACTTGATCTCCGGCACCACTAGTTGCACCTTGCACTTCTTGTTGTTGCGTGTTGTGAAATCTAACTGGATTACAAGGTTGAACGTTCTGCATGTTTTGTTTAGGTTGGTCCTAATGATTTAGTGGCATGTTGTTTTCCACTGGCACTGGTTTTGGTGGTTCACGTTGCTCAGGGCACTATCACATGGCACCAGCAACCCGACGTGGTTGCTCGCTGTTCCTCTCATGCAAAACTGCGGTGTGCATCACATCTTCCACTGTGCCATTTACCGAAGGTATCAACACTGCTTTATTCTACGATCGTGTGGTTTCAGCGATTACTTCCAATACTTCTTTTTCTAGTAAGTTTGGATGGAGTCGTCGGATGAGGTGTGTTTTCTGGGTTATGAACATGGCTGTTGCTCCTCTAGTGCAAGCTTGCTCTGTGTCTGCAGTGAACGGAATGCTCCCCTGATTCGGCTATGGAAAGCCCTGCGGAATTCCTCCCCCTGGAGCCCGTAGTGGTTAAGTGATTTTCCTCATGGCTCATCCCATATCTGGTAAGTCTGGTACTGCATTCCTCCAGAAAGGCGGCTGTGTCTTCCGACGATGTTCCTGAGAAGGTAAGCAATCTCTGAAATTTGGTTGACATCTTTGCATATGTGTGTTCTGGTAGGTTGTTGTTATTGTTGTTGGGCCCCGAGTGCTCCTTCCGGCATGTGGATTCCGTGACCGCTGATTGCATTTGATGAACACCTTCACTGTGACTGGTTGGGTATAGAGTGGTTGGTGATAGTGTAGGATAGGGTGCATGCAATGATGGTAAGACAGATGGATACATTGGTGCCTGGTACAAAGTGGGGAGTGGTTAAAAATATGGATTGACAAGTAAGCCCGGCATAAGTGTGTCATTTATGGGAGGTTGCCGAAGGGTCGTCAGACCTAGTGGTTGCTGTGCCTGCTCGCTCACCATGTGCAACCGGCTGATGTGTGGTTGTTCCATCTCTCTCAATTACTGTATTACTCGGTACATGGCACTTTCCTCTCCAGCATTCTTGGCTGTTTCTCCATGCTTGCTTTTGGTTGTATAATCTGCTTGTAAATTGTATCATTGTATCACATTTGGCATATTCTCCCTGTCTTCCTGTAGCACTTAACATGTCACAATGCTTTCCAATTCCTGTGTTGTCATTTTGTAGTGATTCGGGTGTGACACTCCAAAGCCAGTCCAAAAATGCTTGTTTTCTCCTCCTCGTTCATGCATTCTCTGTGATAGCTTACTTGGAAATCTTTACAATGAAGTACGATTACTCCCTGTCCATCGCACAAGTTGTAGCAATAACGCAGAAGGTTGTAGTTCGGCGTAGTTGAAGTTTCTGATTTGACTGTGGTTGTGGTTGTCAGTGGTGTAGGTGATGAGTCCATCGTCACAAGTACTCGCCCATGGTCGCAGTTGTTCATGGCTTGGTTGATCAAGGCACAGTTGGGTGTCCTGCTTTGCGAGCGGTTGCAGCAGCAGTAGTCTGTGACTTATTCACACTTTGCTAAAAGATCTTGTGGAAGCACTCTCAGACAGTGTAGACAGATGAGCGCTGACGCACTGTCATCCATCCGGCCAGCCTTGGTTGATTTTGTTCGCAAACCTCACGCGAGCATAAAAGCACAAATGCAGCAGTTGTGTGTTGTGCGAGTGCAGAAGTACGGTGATGCCATCAAATGAAGTTCTGGTAGAGTACGAGATGAAATCCTCTCAGGGTGCGATGGGCCGATCACTCGGGCACATCATTCCTACTGTTCTGAACCTGCTTGCTGTAGGGCACTTTAGTGCCAAGATGACCTGTTAAGTTTTTGCATTTAGGAAACTCCCTACGCTGAGGAATGTTAGAGCCAACCACATGCCCATAGAAGATATACTTCACACGATGCACACAAAAATTACACTTAAAACCATTAGAAATAGTGAAGGTAAAATTGGTGGGATTTTAAAGGCCCGTGACTTGCAGCAGTCGAATAAAAGGTCTACGTCAGTACCACAAACACTTTAATGTGATGCCTGGAGTGTTCGTTTAAACTCGGGCCTTGGCCGCACACTTGACGCTGCTCTGCACCGGCGCATCTACTTTGCGTCGCACTGAACTTGCACTATGCTGTGATCAATAGCAAAGTGTGCCTGCCTGTGCCACTGTCGGCTGGACAAACAGTCTTAAGGGTAGAGGAACGAGTGGACGTCAGCGTTAAACCTATCTGATTATGGTGTAATAATAGAGAGCATTTTTTTTTAAATTAACTGACGACAGCAGCTTGGCCTCAGGCCATTCCTCGTGCCATGCCATCTGGGATGTCACAAATGCAACACAGCACTATGGAGCAGCACCTGCATCTACGAACCAGTGTCACGTTTCAGTGCTAATGCAGCGTTCGTGTAGTGTATGGATTTATTGCCTTTCTAATGTGTTAGGGAGTGTGTGAATGCTTTGTTTATTTTTATGTATATGTATCATCGCCTGCAATACCACCTTGTCAGTGTTTTCTAGAATATCTTCGTATATATTGTTTAAATGTCATCTTAGTAAACTGTTCTGTATTGCACATAGGTGTGCATGTCAAAATATTAAATATTCATATAAATACAGAACTGTACCTCTGTAACCTCTAAATGTCACACACGTCAAAGCTGATGGCCACGTGCCAATGTTTGTGTTTAAAATATTACATTTTCAGGGTGTGTATTTTGCCAAGTGTTGATTTATTAATCCCACGTTACCTTGTACCGCACGTAAGTACGAGACAAATAGTTTCCCTTCTGTTATATTATAAATCAGTGCTAATTTTTATGTCATGTAATCATTTTAGACGCACAAGACGCCATCCTGTGTAGTTCTTGAAATTGCTACACACAAGGCCACTGTGGCGAGTGTTATGTTCCGTAATATTATTTATAATTAGTCATGTCAGCTTTAATGAATATTAAGGGTTCCTAAATACTTTTGTATATATTTTAATAGTGTTATCCAGTAAAGACAGTACAACCAGTATTGGAAGACTGGCCTTTCCAGTTACGTTCCGCAAACGTGCACTGAGGTGGACTGCTGTGCACAAACACTTACCAAAACGCTGCTAATAAATGCAAACTTATTTTAACATTGTTTACGGTCAACTAAAGATACACTCAGAAACTCTAACAGAGATAGAATACGTGTAGATATAATAAATTTTATTAGAAAGAGGCTCGATAAAAACAGTGTTACGTGTCTACCAGTACAGCAAGTAAGGTTAGGTTCCCACTGCAAAGCAGTCGGGTTGAATCGGAATGTTATTTTTATCTTTTGTACAATTGTACTTTCTTAATAAAACTTTTACTGTTCATCCCATTGCAGGATTCATCTTATCTCATTCCATTTAATTCATTTTGTGTAAATTATGTCACCTGATGACTTGGGCAGGAGCGTCAGCCAGTGGGCGTGCTCCACGCCGAGGAGAGTAGTAGCGTCATAGACCTTGTCATCTGATCACTACGTCACGGTGTTCCGAACACCTCAAATTTATTCTTTCAATCATTTAATTATGTGTATTTAGCGTAGCTTACCAGAACCTTTTCTCATTTTTAGCACGGAGTACTCGACCGCATACACTTTGGTCAATATTTTACACGACCGAAGCATAATGTACAACTTTTAGACCCTACTGCCATGTTTTAAAGTTTAAGAGCCCACTTGGCTTTGATGGCAGTAGTTTAAATGTACATGCATCATTGAGGAAATAAGTGTAATAAAATATGTGACAGCAAAGTCCCTGCATTTTTGTTAAGCATAACCGTCCATCGATTACTTAACCTTTATCACTTTATTTATTACTCACATATTGAATCATGGCATTGGGTAGCCAAAATAATCCATCGGGAGTGAGCTGGCATGAGGGTGGCCAACAACCCTCACTAGGCGAGGCAATATTGGATGTAATATTCAACTGGCAGTGAACGTCATCATAATTGACACCTAACCTGCAAGATGCTGAATACTGGGGGAAGGCCAACTGGTCGTCGGCCGAACGACGCTGAGATCTTCTTAACATTGTACTCTACCCACCACGGAGCACTGGTGCCCACCAGAGAAATTCCATTCGGTATTATAAACTATCCACATAATCTCTATCCCCCCTTCCCGGTCCAGCCAAGGCTGGCATCGTAACATATTTTGAATTTTGTAGTATCCCACAAGAAATTACAAACCGAAAAATTCTGAACCAGAAAGTGTTTGTGACAGTAATACTGAATTGTATAATATTTTTGAAGACTAGTATTCTATCCACTCTTTTTCTATTTCCTATATAGTGGTGTATCGCCTACAGAGTTGGTTCAATCAATTTGTCACACTCGCTTTGCCAAGCTTAACCGGTCGGCCGAGACCACGGAAGCACCAGGCAGCCACACCAGGTTAGCTCGCTTACACATGCCTTTATGAGTGAGGTTTTGGCAACTTTTTATTTAAATTAATGCTAACCACAATGATTATTTTACTCTCTCCAAAGATTTCATTTTATTCAGTGTGCCATTCAGTGTCTTGCATTCTCTCCACAGGTTAAACTATGTAAACATTTAATTGTATGCACTCGTCTTCCAGCTGATATTGTAGGATGGCACACTTTAAAAGATCAAGGCCACATTTAATCACCATCACTGGATATCCCTTGCGACATTCTTTTACACTGATGCATGATGCTTTTTGAGTTATTCATTTTTAATGACTTCAGCTCCATCCCCCTCAGGTCCCTTGCACAGCTTGAAGCTCAAATTATTGAGTTAAAAAGTTAGACTATAGTGTCTTCCTTGAAGATTTTGCTATTCACCAGGCCACTGTATTATGCTAGAACAAGCAAGTTCATTTACTCCCCACTACATCTCACTAGTAATAATATACTTTGTCTTGTTTTGCACCTCCTTCTAGCCGGCCAGTGATGTCACAGAGGCAAGTCATGTATTCACAACCCACGATCAACGAACACCACTCGCCCATTGGTACAGCCAATCAGCGATGGGCAGCGGCCCATGAGGAGTATAAAAGGTGAGAGCCCGCATCTTGATGCCAATCTTTGCTTCCAGCATGCGCTGCTCGGATCCAATCAAATTGCTACAGTATTTTCCAGCACTTGTTGCACGGAACAGATCTTCCCCATTTTAAGCTCAGCTTAATCATCTTTTCGCCTAGCACGCATTGCTCAGGCCAACTCCAACTGTCATCTATTGTATTGTTACCATCTTTCCAGCACGGATGCTCGGAACATACCCCCTTGCTGACAGTCAACATCAGCATAGCTTAAGGTAGAATAGATCAAAATCAGTTAGGAGATATTTAGCTATGTACCCCAAAATCCTACACCCCCCTTGTCATCACTTGTGATAGCAGTAGATCATATCATAGTGTTTGTCAAGACTACTATCCTGCCACCCTCACACTTAGTTTCCCAAGCAAGTGCCAGCGATTAGGTAAGTACTCACCCTAAATAAAATTTCTCTGCCCGACCACTCCTATTAACTGGCCATATGCCGGAAAACTATAAAACGGGTGTCAAGAACTGTCTTAAACGAAGTTAGTTGCTGTACCACAGCTGTCCCCCCGCATCAGCAGTACCAATGGAACAGAGGAGTGCGCTCCACAGCCTGCGGCCAATTGAGGTAATACGTCGGCAGGTTGTGCTGCACACTGTTGAAAACTTGTTCCTTTACGTAAACCTACTTGCCCTACCATTTACACTGGCACCTTACCAAAGCGAAAGTAAGTTACGCCCTACGGCATGTTCCATTCAAAACTCCCAATAAAGAAGTCGAAGGCCACCCAGACACTTGTACACACATGGTATATGAGAGTACACTCAAATTCAAAGCATTCATCAGGGTCAGTGACCCAAGTCGCCCACATCTCATGAGCCACAAGTTAACCCTTGTCTGAGTTTCCCACTCCAGCGTGGATCGAACCCCGGTTAGAACTAGCCACGGTCTTGGGAGCATGTTTATCTAAGTAACTCCGTAGATGAACCTTGGATTGGGCGTACATCCTAAGCGTATTGGCGTCCGAGGTTTGAACCCTCATCCTACTGACCCTCTGGTATGGTGTTGCACCAACAGTTCAAGTACAGGTTGGGTCCAAATCCTGCATCGGATGGTTGAGTGTTGGGGACTTCTTGAGTTCTCGTTCGAACTCCATCCCTCTATACTCAAGGGGCATGCTTAAAAGCTCGGCACGCTTCACAATAAATAACAGGCTTCATCACATCAGTGTGCATGCCTTTGCTGCTCAATTCTACGGAGTTTGATTGTTACCACGCATCACGAGACATCATGAATTGTACTATCTACCCACTGCAAAGGACAGATGCTACACGCCAGATTGTATTATTCACCGGCCAAGCCACCAAAGTTAGGCACCGAGATCATCTAAGTAGCACAGCGTGCCGCCAGATGGTCCTACAAGTATGACTACCGAGACATCAACCTAGATTCAGCACCGGCCACTGACATTACAAGCCAAGAGGATTTATGCCATGCTTGCCCCCTCCACAACTCCAGGCAGGGCGCGCCAGCAAGAGTAAAAATAGCGGGCCGTAAGCCTTAAACGAGTCTGTCCTGTTTCTACATTGCACGTTCGTGCAGAAGGAACCATCAGCTCTCTGGTTCTCACCATACTCCTTGTGCCGAGGATAATCTCCAACTACTTGTCTTCACTGCATTCTTTGCCGACAACTCCCACCTGTACCTTGCCTTGTCTCCACCATATTGTGCAGAAGATGCACCCCATGTTCACCGCACATTCAGTGGACAAGACAAATCCTACGGGATCGCCAATTCATGCTGGTGGGAAATACAGAAAGAAGCGCCAGCCTCAGCAACTGACAGTTTAGCCAGCACCTGACCACCAGCCGACCATGTTCTAACTCGTACAAGTCAGAATCACAACATGTCAGACAGCCTCCACAGGTTATGCATCGCCCAGGTATACCTGCTGGAGTAAACCCACAAAAGCATACAGTTGTACTTGCAGTACCAGACTTAATGTCCTGCCGCAAAGTTACCAGGCCTGTACTTTGTACCGGATGCAATCAGATAGCACGTAAGGACTAGAGTCTCAAACACCACCATCCCGGGTGCAACTGACCTAGCACCCTCAAAAAATGCCTCGACGTGGGGATGTTCCTATCACTAACTACAAGGCGTCACGAGTCAAGGTTAACACAACGTAATTTTTCGTGCGTAAAAATTATGTAGCCAATAAAGTTAGGTTTATCTTGCAATAAATTTTCTTATAGCACACAATTTTTGGCAGTGAATTCAAAATGACTAACAATAATGAAATTTTATCTTTCACACAATTCCCACCTACTTCACCTTTTTAACCGTACATTTTCCATTATGGTTTTTTCATTTCGATCACGCACAAATACTGCACACACAAACAGCATACAAGTTTACAAACTTCACAAAATAGGTCATGAAGAAAGAGACAATTTTCTAGGAAAAAAAGTTTTACTGACCAGTTTCTCAACACATAGGTATAACAAAAGAGACAATTCATACTAAATTTCAGAGGACCTGAACCATAATGCCAATTAAGTTTATTTTGTTCACACAAATTGACAAATACCGATAGTACAAAACCAACCATTTACTTTACATTTTTAACATCGCAAACAAATGTTACAAATGTTAAACAAAGCTTGGCATGTCTTGTCTGGTGACATTACTTCAAATATGGGGCCTGGAGGGTATAGACAAACAGAAAATAATTTGTTATACAAGCTATAGATAACACATCTGTCTGGCAGCTTAACATGCTAGATTGTACATCATGTCAACCATTCTACACACTGAACCTGTCCAGTAAAACAATTCCTATAACCTATGAAAGTAAAAATATCACACACAAAGACATCACAATTTTTTAAGTAAAAAATATTAAATGTTCTTAATACAAAACGCACAAAACATTTGTAGCTGACAGGATTAAAACCTTTACCTCCACATCTAACAACTGTCCTAAAATGCTAAAACAAACAACACAAACTAAATACAAATACAGTGGCGCATCGATAATCTGGACGTAAACAATCCGGAGCACTGAAAATCAGGATTCCCACCTAACCAAAAAATGATTTACCATGGAGCGAGAATGTGCACATATGTATTTTGTAGGTTATTGCTAGTGGATATTTTCTTTTCTGTGTTTGTAGTTTTTCAATAAAAGTCACAAACTATACGTACAACATTTTTTGTGCTGAGTTTGCTTAGTGATACATAAAGTTTGGTATGAGATTCAAAATCCGGATAGTCGATAAACTGCATGGAGTGAAACCCCAAAAGTCCACATTATTGATCCTTATTGTAGCATGATTCAAAAGGAAAAACATTCCAAACTGCGAACAAAAATACTTATGCAAAAGGAAAAAGGAGGGGGGGGGGGGGGGGGAAGCACAACCTTCCTCTATGGTTTACAGGCCCAAATGAGCAACATAAAAATCTCGAGACATTCTATGCGATGCAGGTAGATGCTTTGTTACTTTCACGAGATATTGCAAACCTTCAACAAACATTTGTTTTGAAATATCAATGCTATGAACATTCACATCTCTCTGCCACAGTTTCACAGCATCGCCACAGCAAATATGGTAGTTGTATAAAACTTTCATAGTTTTCTTTTGAATCAAAGTAATTTCAGTCTCAGCTTTATAGTTGCACTGTGAAAGCTGTTCAGAATCATTTATATGAACAAACACTTGCAAATCTTTATCCAATACCCAAAGAAGGATGTACTGTGTTTCGTTAGCAGTCAGTTTTGTTTCAAGTATGATCTTGCACAACATTCCCATCGTACCATTCACAGTTTCCCTGATGACAGTAAAGAAATCGTCCAAAGCTGTTTGTGATACACTGTTATTGCCCCAAGTTGTTGTACATTGCCAGAATTTGGCTGAAGTTCCCTTGCATGTACCAAGCCAGGAGAAACATCTTGTGCACAATAAAACTTCGTTCTTTTTCATTTTCAACCAAGCAGTATGCAGCAGAAAAAAACAAGTTCCATACAAACAATCAGATTCTTTGACATCCAAACTTGTTACCTCGCTTGCATCACTGGAATTACAATCTGTGTGGTTATGACAAAACCACTCGAACTGACTACTTGAATCAGCTGGAAGTGGCAGAACTCTCTTCACTGTGACATCGGTGACGGAGAGTTTATTACCACAGCACTTACAAACCAAAGAATGGGCAGTATTCGGTACTATACTAGGAACTACATTGGAAACATTTTGATCACAAGAAGAAGTATAATGCAATGGAATAATTTCAGCCGCAAAAGAGCCCGAGATATTAGTAAGCGGTTCACTCTGAACACGAAAACTGATAGAGTCCCCACACACTTGTAAACCAGATAAGCTTGTAGGTATCAATTTTGTATCTGGTAACACAAAAGTCTGCTCAATTTTACCCTCATTTGCCAACCACGACACACTAATGCTAAGAGATTTAACTGACACTTTAATCTGTTCCTTCTCAATCAGCCTTGCTTTCGTGAGCATAAAAACATTACACACACGGATTCGCGGTCTCAGCTCAACTATAATGCATTGAGTCATTCTTGAACCACACCTGTCTGGTCACAAGGTTCAGGTGCAGGAGTCTTCTTAACCAGTCCCATCTCTTCGTACTTGAGAAACAAGCTGCTGTTTTCTTTGAGGACATACGGAAGCACAACTTTCTGGTAATAGTCTGGCATAAGCTTCACATTGTGAATCACCTCCGATAGGAGGTGAGCCCTTCCTATGTGAATACCTGAAAAATACACAATAATACATTATAAGCAGGGAGAAAAATTACAACTAGACACAAAGGAAGGATAAAGTTTCAACCTAGCATAAATACAGTAAAACCTGATTACAATATTCCTGCATTTGCACTAAAAAAAAAAGACAAAAATGATGATCGAAATTCAGATCATTGAAACATTTTTGATCACAACCTAGATGGTGCTGAAGAAACTTGAAGACAACAAATAGTTATTGGCAATAACGTACAAAAACATCTCAAACATCAAACTGTTTTGTTTAACCCCAATGGTGTACTTAAGAAAATTATTGAAAATGTGTTGTATAAAAAGTCAACTATTTAGATGTGGTATAAACAAAACGGAACAAAGAATTACAAATTTTTTACAACATGATATTTTTTAGAGCACTTGCATTTTATATTTTATCTTACAGTAAATTTTATTTATAGGACTGTTTATGCAACATTGAATTCGTAAAGGAATATAAACTGGACACAAAGAAAAATAACTGTTTCGACTGGCCATTTATACAAAAAAAATTATTATCTGGAAGTCTGTTACGTGTGAAAATGTGCCAGTAGCTTAATACCAAATTCTGCTATAAATATGTTTAATTTTTAATAAAGTCCTCTGCAAGTAACATTTTACTGTACTGATTCCGAAATGTTACAACAGGTCTAGATACTTGAATACTAACCCCTCACATGCATACCGGTACAAAGTACTGTATGCTCAGCTGCAAGAAACAAGTATTATATCTAAGAGACAGGGGACACATTTCACGCAGGTAGCACACATACGTTGCCAATAAAAACTCTAGGAATTACCAACAGCAATTGAAGGCAACTTAGTAGATATTGTACGAATCTTCTAACAAACTCTGACTAATTGTTACACTGTATGCTATGAACTGTACAAATTTACATCACAATGAAATATACAATCTGCATTAAAGAAAAGATCAAAGAAAATACGTATTAGTCTAGTAAATATTTGTACTCACAAAGTTGGCAAAAACTGTAATGTTTATATCCCCTTCCTTGGTTTTGCTTGGTTGGTTCTCAAAAGTCTGTAGGCTTCAAAGTCAAATATTGAACAACTGCCGCCAGTCACGCAGTGCTGCTAGTATTAACCCATGCCCACGCTATTAATTACCAGGCTGCAGTTGAGTGATGTGGTACTGATTAATTTTAATATTAAAAATATTCAGTGTACTAAATTTACACACTTTTTTTTACAGAGAATATCTATGAAACTAGGAAGTATTAAGAATTAGGAGAAATTGTCACACAGCACATTTTCATTCATAATAATAAAGTATTTCATGATTAAAACTGGTATATGCTAGTTAAAAAGGTGATATAGTGTAGTTTACAGTAGTTCCTACATGCAGAGGCTAATGGCACTGGGTGCGACTAGATGACAAAATATCACATGAACATAAATATTATTTGCCACAAGAATGATTCCATTGCAAACAATGCGTAAAACTTTTATAAATAAATTAATAACATTTATTTTCGCTTCCTTGCTAAAGTAGGAGAGGAGTCAGAATAAAAACAATGGCGAGTCGGCATCAAGAAGACTTGGTGATTGCAGACCAAATTCAAATTATTAGCCAGCAGAATCACTTCACACAGAAATATATAATGTTAAAAAATTTAAAGAGCTCACCAAAACTTTAAAACCCTGAAAATTAGTTTGCATATTTGCATTTTACGCATAAAAGAAAGTAATTTCATGAGGGTGTGGTATTCGAAGTGAGCTGTGCACACTGGTCAACAGATGGCAGCACAGTTGCCTATTTTGCTGCTGTCGCAAAAGTATAGCTATCACGTACTTTTAAAATTAATTTTTATATCTCGTGCAGGCTCAAACAACTAGGGTTTGAAATATACATTATCGAACAAAAAGTAATTGGGCACCCGTGAAGATTGGTAATTCAGTACATCAGTTGACTTGTGTGGCCACCATATGCTGCAGGTTGGTGTAGAACCAGTTGACAAGGAGATGGCACGAGATACAGAGCTATTGGACATAGATAAGGGTGTGATTGTGGGCTGCCATCTCAGTGGGCTGTCTAGCCGGGCGATTGCACGGAAGGTAAATAGGGCCAAATCAACAGTTGCATTCGTTCTGTGTAAGTGGAAGGTCGATAGGCATTGTGCCAATGCTATACGTTCTAGGCAACCTGCAATCTTGACCAACAGAAATAGCAGAACCCTGAAACGTGAAATTGTCAAAAATAGGGCACAACCCATGGCTACCATCCTACAGGAGTTTCATGCAGCAACAGGAATATCGGTTTCCATTGGAACATTGCGTACAGAAGCCCACCGACTTGGATATTTCAGAAGAGAAACTGCACTTAAGCCCCATATCACAACAAGCAATAAAGCTCGGCGACTCAGGTGGTGTTTGGACCGTCGCAACTCGACATTGGAGCAATGGAAATCAGTTCTGTGGAATGATGAGTCGAGGTTTACATTATTCCGATCCGATGGACGTGTATGGGTGTGGCGTCTACCCGGGAACGG
Organism: Dryococelus australis; assembly: GCA_029891345.1. Taxonomy (NCBI): domain Eukaryota; kingdom Metazoa; phylum Arthropoda; class Insecta; order Phasmatodea; family Phasmatidae; genus Dryococelus; species Dryococelus australis. Next base: position 51,303,472 of record CM057006.1, on the reverse strand, counting down.
CTTCACCCGGAGTGTATAGCGACTACTAGGAAATTTGGTGGTGGTGGAGTGATGGTGTGGGACTATTTCACTGCCTTTGGCGTAGGACTGATGGTTTTTGTCCGTGGTAGCATGAACACACAGGCCTATTGCAACATTCTGGATAATGAAATGCTCCCGACATTGCGGCATTTTTACGGAATAGATTAGTGTTACTTCCGGGATGACAATGCCAGGTGCCATGTTTCAAGGGTTACTATGCAGCGGTACGCCGACAACAATGTTCGCCGATTGGACTGGCCCGCCCAGAACCCCAACCTAAACACTATAGAACATCTTTGGGACGAATTGGATCGTCGGGTGAGGGCTTGTCAGGTGCAGCCAAAATCCATTGCTCAACTCATGGGATGGTTGCAAGAGGAATGGCAACGAATCTTCGTGGATGTCCTGCAAACACTCGTGGAGAGCATGCCAGACAGGGTGGCTGCTGTTATAGCCACAAGAGGTGGCCCTACGAGATTCTAATGGGGTGACAACCACCCAGCAAACATTGAGAACAGGTGCCCAATTACTTTCTGGTCGATAGCGTATTAAGTGAAATTAATGTAGAAATATTTGAAATATACTCTGCAGTAGATGTGCTTCCTCTTCAATTAATATGAAGTATGCACGTGGCGACATTAGCAAAATGCACTAGCTACGGCCTTTGAAGAAGACAAAGCTGAAGTACTGCATATGGTGTTCAATTTCTTTAGAACACCTACACATTATTCTAGAATGAAGTTTAATTATTTACACTAATAACAGCTGTTTAGACATTTGTCTACGATCTCCATTCCTGCTTGCATATTTCTCCTGTGTCTGTTGTGCAATGTACGCTGTCAAAATAGCAAACGTGAAATTTTCTTGCAATTGTTCACTCTCAGCTGATACAGGATTTTGTGTACGTAATATCATTTATGATGTTGCCACACACCGGCTGTCAAAAAATTGAATTCCTAAATGACTATATTATTTGTTTACATAACCTATGTGTACAGTACGTAGGTCTAAAGTAAACATACCCTCCCCCACCCCTAATTGCTTTAACAGTGAATATTGGTTATCCATGAACCCTTAGCCAGTCCTCATCCCAGAAAATCTGAAGTTTACTGTACTCAAACAATTTTCTTGTCATAACATATTTTTAGTATTAGTTCATTTTCACATTCATTTTTATCGGTTACTTACAGATTTCCTTATCCTTAACATTCAATTTTTTAACATCTTACTATGGTGGAAAAGCAGTTAAATAACTTGCACTTTTTATGGGTTACTTAAATACTTTATCCTTAACATTCAATTTTAACACATTGCTATAGCGGTAGAGCAGCTGAATAATGTACCATTTTAGGTACGGATTATATCCCAAACACACGTCACAGAGCTGTACTAATATTGTTTTACGTAATTGTGGCATAAAGTGATTACACAAGTGTTGAAGACATTTCAAAATTATAATGTGCAGTTGCAATACACACCCACACTGTCATTAAATTAAATTTTTAAGGCATACATATTGAAGAACAAACATTAACAGAGTCAACCAACAAATATTTGAAACTTTCTGTTCATGCAATATAATATAACTAATAGGTAGTTAAGGAAAAGATTTTGTGATGATACGTTAAGCCAAATTTCATTATTAAAATATTAGATTTCAGTGTTATTTCTTGCTATAGAAGACTCATAAACCAAAATATTACTGCTATAAATTGTGGGATTTATCTTTGTCATAACAAAATGTCTGCACTACTAGAATTCGAATTTATAGTTTTCTTCTAATACTTTGAGCTGTTAAAAATACTGGATTAACTTACATGCATATGGTATTAAAAAATGTAATGTTTAAGCAACAAAAAGATTTATGCACAGGCTAGACTTCAACTTGGTGCATGCAGATTTTCAAATTTCCTTTTGCTATTGGCAGCATGTCTGTGTGAGAAGGCATTGTCCACTGGACTGGGCCAATCAGAATTAAGTTGTCCCGACACTCAACATCCATGTTTGGCTGGCAGACATATAAGATGCGCGAGAGTTGTGACGCCGGCTAACAGCGAGCCGCGTTAAGACCATGACGGCACTAACCACTCACGTGACACTTGGGCACGCACATGCGCAAAGAGGCCATAACCTGAACTTTTCCGAAATGGGATATTTATTTGAGGTGTAAACCATGTCTCTTGATTAATTTCATGTTCTAAAGTGTTTTAAGTGTTCAAAATGTGTATTCTAAAATGTTGCCCAATGTTTGGTTATGAATTCAAAATGTGTGCTGCGCGAAGACTAAAAACTTTGTTATTCCGGCATGAACGCCGTCATATAAGACATTTAACGAATACAGAAAATTCATCATTTAAATGTCTAATGTAAATCTATATTTAAATTATTTATGTGCCATTTATTTTAAAAGATAACAGTTTTACTCAACGTGCATAGCACTTCCGCTTTTACGAACCCTGTAGGCAGCCATGGTAGGTCCACGCGACCCCTGCCTCTGGGCAGTCCGTTGAGGAGAGCTGGCAAGGTAAGATGCTGTCACGTACGCACTTCAAACTTTTTGCACTGATGTAGATTATAATAGCTCACTTTTAGTATACCGGTTAACCTTTGCATTGAGTATGTTTTGCCAGACTTTTCCCCAGCATTATGCTTCCGCTTAACCTAATAATTTGAACCCTTGTGGCTTTTTAAACATAAACAAGGAGAAAGGAGGAAAGATGTCCGAGAGGCCACGTGGCCCACGCAACTTTGAATCAGGCACCATCCGCCTATGCTAAAGGCGTTTCAATGTAATTTCTGTTTAATTGCTGCATGCAATATTAAGGGCTTTATTTCTATGTATGTATTTTAGGGGTTTTGCCATGCTAAATTGGTTTATTGACATCATTTACGACCACGTGGTTAACAGCCATCAAGTCAATATCTGCGCCATCCATACACTTTGAGGGTTTATTTGTGTAATACCATGTGCGCCATAATTTTCCATGTGATTGATGCTTTGTATGTATGACCACGCAGTCTCTTTCATATTTGATTTTCCCACCATCAGGCATGCTACAAGTCTATAAATGCCTAAATCTCCAGGGGAATATTTTCCCCAACATCACTGTCATTTGTCTCACAATTGGTCGTTTTTATGGAGAAATACTGCAATTTCACCTGCACCATGTAATCTGCTACGAATCTTATCCAGCGGCATCCGCGCCATATAAGTTTGCTTTCATGCATATGCATGTTTACTGTGACCATTCATGTTGTGTCCCATACTGTCTCATCTTTATTTATGTAATTTGTACGTGAAATTATTTCCATCATAGCTGACTATGTGTAAAGGCCATCACCACACACTCACCACGTGCTGGGAGATGCGCCCCGACGAGTCCGCGTTAGCAAGGTCAAATAATCACACGTGTCCACTGCTTATTTTGTAATTCCCCGTGTCCTGTCCTCAGGAAAAATCTAGTCCATTCTAGCGGCTGTAGACCCCTTTCCTAGTGGAGACTGTATTCTCCAACACCATGGAGGAGTCATCCATCTAGGAGTGAGCTACATTAATTGCGGGCTGGGGGAGCCCCGACGGAGTTAAACACGTCCGAGTTTTCAATCATAAAGTTCATTCTAGCACGACTTTGTATGAGTGGAAAAATAAAAGCAAGTCTAACAGTGCATAAAGTATTCCCTTATAGGGACAGCAACCTCTCGCCTTTTTCAGTGTTAAAATGTTTCGTAATGCAAAGTGTTTTGTAAGTACGCTCGGGTGAGATGGACACACAAAACCCACAGCATCCCTGAGAACCCTGAGTCTCACAGTGCGGTGATTGGGAAACACCGCTGGCGCCCACCTACCGTTAAGTTGATTGTGTCACTGTTCCTCTCGTGTCTCACCCAACTGTGTCAGTTGAAATCATCCAACAGCGATATTTTTACTGAACTAACGCAATACAACTAGTCGTGTAATTTTTTTTGAAAAAAACAGATGGCCCTATTTATGCAAATACATAAACAAAAAGATGTCATACTGGCAAGAAAATTTATTAATCATTCATATGCAAAGTAATACTATTAAGGTTACAGCAAAAATTAAGAGCAATACCTTAAATTATAAAAAGTTGTGGGATCTACTTTAGTTGCTACATCTAGTAGCCATGCATGGTCATATACACTGTGAAATTACTACAGACACATGCCAATTCTGCACAAAAGTATGTAAACCAAAAGAAAACTGGCTACAAATGTCATTAATTATGAAAACTGCGCTAACATTTAATTCTTATAATCACAGTTCATAATTACCCGCCAAAATTATTTTAACACGGCAATCAGTATTTACCCTGAAGAACCCTAGTTGGTTCACTGCAAACAAGCTAAAAAAATGTAAATGTCACCTAATTAATTAGGGAAACATTGTGATATAGCATGCGATTTTCAACATTCACCAATTTCCACACGCACATTCTCCCTCCAAAAAGTTGTGCAAGAACCCTCACTTCCCCAATTACAGAAATGAAACATGTAATTTAACATTTCATGTGGCATGTACAGAAATATTGTGATCTGTAAACATACATAAATTACTGTGATCTGTAAACATCCCTATCTAAAATGTCATAACCACCTGAGGAACTGGCCTGTGAAGACTCACTGATCCCAATGGTCAACCCAAGGGAGACCCTTGCCAATCATAAGGATTTATACAGCCAATCCCCAACCAATCTACATAACCCAAGGGGGTGGACAGAGGATCGAGTAGAAAAGATTCATACAAGGTATGTAGCAGGCTAGTGATTGTTATAATGTTGGTGGTTGTACGATGGTTTGTAGTAACATTAAAATCTTCATCCAGTATATTTCCTGTTATCAGTCATATCCAATTCCTGTCTATTATGTGAAGTGATCTACAAGTTAGATTACTCGCTTATAATAATGTGGCTATAATTAGCAGCTTGTGTACAAATATTTGTGTTTTATTTAAAAACTCTGTCTTGTATGTGTTTTCTAAAAATATATATATATATATAAGAAAAAAAAATCTGGAAAAAAAAAAAAATCTAAGATGTGTTATGTTTATTTCATATCCCTATCTCACATATTCACAAAACCTATGAAAGCTTATGACAATGTTAATACCAAGGAATAAAATAACAGCCTGCACATGTAAAATACTACTGATTTGTGTTATGAACATACAGTTATGTAGAAACGACAAAATAAACACAAGATTTATAAACTAGGGATGGGTCGGTTCGGTTCTTCGATTCCAATTTATATCGGTTCTTAAGGTTTGACTCGGAACCAGTTTTAAGGTTAACAACAACTACTCCGTTCTCATTTCTACACAGCAATAAATTTAGTAATATTTTTAGACAATGATATACTTAGTACAAAACATTATGAATTAATCTAATTATGGCAAAACTGTCATTACAAAAATAACTATAACGAGAAACTTATCAAAACAAACAAATATTGCTGTTACCGCCAGAAACATTATATAGGTTAATTCACCCGTAACAAGCATTTTCTTCTTGCCCGCTAGACTTCCTTTCAGCAAATTACTAATGCAGTTGAAAGCCAATAAATATTCATTCATTTTGTACCAATGTTCGCAAAAGTAGTAATTGAGGACAGGCATTTAATCAACTACAGTATTTGGTTTAACATATTCTATCAGTTAACAAGACAAAATGTAAACTTTCTCATGGCAGCAATGTCATAGATAAATATATAACGAAAAAATAGTACACTCAGCATTGAGTGAAACAAAATGGTAGATGTTTATGTACAGATTTTTAGCTCCGAATCTTTCTAATTGTTCTATGTGTAAGGCTAATAAATACTGCATTCTAGTGTATAAGGGAGAAATTTTTTTTTTTAACAGGGAGTAGTGTATGTGCAGGTGTTTGTGAGCGCTTTTGAACCTGATACGTGAATAATGTTTAGCGTGTAGACAGATTTTAAGTCTAAAATGTCATTCGAATAGAGCCAATATTTAAATTGGAACCAATATTTTGTTATTCGACCCATCCTTATTATAAACACATCTGTCCAGTTCCAATAATTAACAAAGGTATGTAACAAGCAAAACATTTATCCTATACTATTTTTGAATCAATTATAAAGAAATAGCCAATTAAAAACGGGGTATTTTTTAGAATACCAACAATGAGAACCATGGTCGGCTCAACAAGAAGACTCGTCTGCCGCTTCTATGAAAAGATACGTTTATTCTATTGTACCACTTTTCACCAATCACATCTGATTTCCTTTATCCAGCATTAGGTAAAACAGCAAGCCCCACCAATACATTAGCTACATCTTGTTCAAAAGATACTATCTCGAGTGGAAACAATAACAGGTTTGAATGTTTTCATGGTTGCAACTACATGGGATTACTTCACTACATTTATTTAGATACATACCTGGCGCATCACTGCTCAAGTTTGTGAAGTGAACATGGAAATGGTAGTATGATGGCAGGTAGTGGACATAAACACGCTGCAGTGACCGTGGTAACTTATATTTTTCTTCAATAGCTTCCTGTTACGTGCATAGACAAAAAAAAAGAATAATGGTCACTGAATATAAATATCAGGAGAATAATAATATTACACAATAATACATTACACATAAAGCATTCACTTTGTGAAGCACTGGCTGTCCATTAAAACTGCAAAAATCAAAATTTTTGGAATTGTCCTACAAATTTTGTTTTGAAACGTTCTAAGATGCAGTAAGCTGACATTTCAGACAGCAAAAAGACCAATTTGATACAAATGGCAAAAAACATAAGCACTTTTTTTACAAATAAAATTTGTGGATCAGCACTTTTACAGCACCCATTGTCGTGAAAAATATAAGTTTTTGTCCTAAACCACTGTTCTTTTAACATAGTAAAAATAATTTCTAAACCTCAATAACTTCAAAGAAAAAATCAAAATGCTAAACATAAAAAGTTAAGGCTGCAAATTTGTGATAGTGCAACAAGTAATTCATGAAACTACTGCCAATTATTAAAAATAAGTAAAATATTTAACATTCCCATCATTTATGGAAAAAATTGCAATGAAGTTTAATTGAAGAAACTTACACAGCCTTTCTTTAATATATTTTCCAGAAGACTCAAATGATTCCCTGTTAGGTCACGCAGTGATTTTATTCCTCTTGTGTGTACAATTGCAATTAAATAAAGGTTCTTAATTTCTTTGCAATCCCACTTCAAATCTGGCAGTAAAATAAATCCAGTTTCTGGGTTGGGATCTTCAAAGACAATACGATCTTCCTCAGACTGGTGACTCAAAATATTGTACACCCACTGAAACAGACATCACATTTTATCACTACAAATCTTTCACCACTTAAAAAATACACCAGCTGCATCTGGCTATTTGGAATCTTGATTAAGGTAGTCACTAAGCACTGCTAAATATGAATTTTAAAACTACAAGTTTCTTCAGTAAAAGGTGAAACTTCACCAGGCTGGAGGAGGAGGAAATGTCCTGGAGACAAATACCAAAAAGGGTGATAACTATTCCAGTACATTCCCATGCTTAATACATTCCTGATTCCATTACATTTCCATGATTACTACATTCCTAAGAAATTTACTAATCTATGTAAGGACATTAGCAAATGACTTCTTAATGCTTGAAACATAATTATCAAATGTAATTTATAAGTGTTTCAATAAAATTTCTGGAAAGTGGTTACTTAATAAGATTTTTTTTAACTGGCCATTTTACAACGGGTAGAGGAACAGCACGTGATATTAAGATTTAAGTTACCTGTCATGCCTGGACAGAACTATATGAAATGAGACGTGGAATAAAAAATGTATGACAATTCAAAGTGAATTAATATCACATTGGCGTGGAACATATTTGTATATCCCAAATGGTACAGTGGTACTTAACTGGTTTGTAAACAGCATTCGTAGATTTAACCCCATACATGTGCAATGTGTGCACACTGCCTACAGAGCTGATTAATCTCCGACGAGTGAAAAGTTTTCCTTAAGCAAATAGGTAACTTTTGATGGAATTGTACTTTCCACACTCAAATACGAGGTCAGCCAATCATTCAATGGAACAATTTTAATTATCAGAACAGTTGATTTGTGTAGAACGTATGTCTAAACCAGCCACATGGTAGCATGGTTACCATAAATTTACATATTTTACAAGTAAATTTTTTATGTAAATAATGCTGAAATTATTTGTTACTTATGGTTGAACCCAAACATTTATAAAATAAAATAAAAACATGTTTATAGGAAAGTTTACAAATGATACACAATACCTTGATACATTCCATGCTATCCGGTGTTACTCCTGATATTTTTTAGCATTATATTTTGTTGTTATGCTCCAAGCAGAGCAAGGACACCTGAGACATAGTATATGCAAAATTAACAATGATATTTCCCAAACAATTTTTATGAATTTATTCTCATTCAAATACTGTACAAAACAAAACCACCTATCACTATCAGTACTTTAGTGGCAAGTTTTGACTAATTAAGTCACACACACAAGCAAGAATTTGGAAACAGCAAAAGGAGTGGAACATGCATACTGAATGGGAGGAAAAAACACTTGTATGTTCTAAGACAGCACATGCAAGTTTGTTTTTCTCTCCATTCAATATGCATGTGCACACTTTTCGTTGTCAGTTGCCACCTCTAGTATTCCGCAGGTCATAACATAACCTTGCAATATAGTAAAATATTAAATTAACTATTCAATTAGGTAAATTGTGCTTTGTTAAAATGTAAACATGCAAAATAAAAAATTCATGCATGAAAATCATGGCAGGGAATTTTATAATTATTTTACTGTAGAACACAAATGTATTATTTTTTGCTTTGTTCACAAACTACACACTCCTCACCTTCCGCTTCCTTAATACGTAAGTTAGATTTCTAAGGGAGGGGCATGTTCTGCCCCGCCCCTCACTTATTTTAAATTTGTGCCTGTGCTTGGATCAACGATGCTAACACGAAAAAACCTGCTATTTTCCACTACACAAGTATTATAAATAAATAATCATGTTGAAAATTAAACTAGAACTGTTAAGGCAGAGGAGATACATTGACAACGTAGTACTGAAAAATTGTGGGAGGAAAAAAATCACAATAGTATGTAGTATAGTCAATGATGGACACAACACTGCAGTAATATGTTCTCGCACCACAATATTAAATTCACAAAAATGGACAAAAAATTAAACTAAATTAGTTTAAAAAAAAATTAACTTAAGAGTTTTTATTTAATGTATAATTCAACAATTTAATTTTGAATCCTTGTAGTCCACCAAACTTGTTAATACGATCGTCCGTAATAGAATACACAGCAGACTTTTCTTCTGCAGTTTTGTTTCTCTTGTTGGTGTTGTTGTCAGCTGTGCATTTTACATGATATTGCTTGAGTTATTTAACTGCAAGGTAAGTGTGTATTATCATTAGTAACTGCAATACATAAACGGGAACAAAACATATAAGACTGCAACTTTAAGGTGGTACGGCGCACAAAGTTGACACGATAGGAAATTCTCATTCTCTGCACATTCAATGCATTATTACTTGCTTGTTGATTATGAGCAGGCTGTTAAAAAGTTTCTACACTATCAGTATTTTGCACTTTTCGCTGCTGTGTTTTCCGAAGGTTTAAACTTCATTATGCATAGTGGAATTTCACAAGAGGTGGCAACACCAACTTGGATCTGCAGTGTTGCAAGAATATGTTTATATTGGGTCACTCAAAAGAGCCTGTTCCCGGATCTTTCAAAACAACGTTGACTAAATATATTTCACAACTTCGTTTAGCACCGCAAAAATAATAAGAGGGAGGGGAGTTTGTAATTTATTCACACGAATTTGAACACTAGCTTACAAACTCACCTGAATGTCAAACTGCTCCGCCTGCAAATGAGGTAATGTTACAGTTTGGTAAAGTTCTGGTGTTTCATCAATAAACTGAACAAGTTGTACCTCATACTTCTTTATGTGTTGCTCAGTTGCTGGATGTATGATTGTTGTCTTGATAGCTAGAAAAACAATATGAAACAATATAAAATATTTACAACATAATCAGAGCAATAATTATGTTTAGATTTATCACCTTGAAGATTTGAATAGATGAATGTGTTATGTTACAATATATAAAAACCTATTTCCCCCCCCCCCCCCCCATGAATGAAGGTATTCCATGTCTATTTTTTATACTGCACCATCAGTATGTAATAACCATTTCAACATACTACGACCCATAATTTTAATAGACCTATACAGAGAAAAATTAAGTTTAAATTTGGCATAAAATTATTCAGAACTTCGATTTTGTAACATAACACATTCTTCCACTTGTTTTCAATTATATTAAAATGAATTCATATTAAGCCCACTTAAAAAATACTTAACTCACTAATTTACTTCACTAGACACACAAGTAATGAACTCCTCATACTGATGTATTACTTTACTTTTGATGCATTGTTATAGTAATGGTGTGCACTTTGACAAGAACAATTTTAAAACATGGTTCTGATGGAAGAGATCAACACATAGTATAAAAGGAAGTCCCTGGCACGCATCTGTCTGTAGGACTGTGCTAATTTTGAGCACCACTGAACGGATTTGGATGTGATTTTTACTGTTATGATCTACATTTAACGAGGAAGGTTAATGTGTATTAACATATGCCCTTGCACATACAAGAGCTCGGCAATAACTGTATTAGTGAATCAAGTTGGGGAAAAAAGTTTGCCGCCAGCACGTTTGAATACGCTGTATAATCCTTTAGATATAAGAAAATAATGTACGAAAGAATTGTGTAAAATTAAGTGATCTACAAAAAAGTCAGCGGTAACACACACACACATATTATATATATATATATATATATATATATATATATATATATATATATATATATATATATATATATATATATATATATATATATATAAACCTCTTTAACTTAATTATTTTTTTAACATTTGTTCCAAAAATTACCTATTTTTTTATCATTGAAATGAAGTGTATGTACATAGAAATATTTGTCACTTAATTATAATGATACAAATCCAGTGAAATATGAGAAATAAAATATTATAATACTGTTATATTTAAATCCTGAATTATTTGTTCATTACATTATTAAAAAATTAAAATATTAAAACCTTTTATATTATAAGACCGATGCCAGCGCTCCTAGCGGTTTGTAGTGTTCATATGATGATAAGCTGTGTACTGAATGAGTAGTTTTGAGTATTTTGGATGCGCTTTAATTTATATTTTCTCGCTTGTGTGATTATTTATAATGGCAGAAAAGATTTGTATAGTTTTTAGCTGCAATAATTACAACATTGTGAAATACAGCAAGTAATTTTTAAAATTTCTAACGGATGCAAGTTAGTAAGTACACAAACTGTAGTAGATATTTTCCATTAGTGTTATTGTTGTCAGTGTGTTTTAATTGAAAATTCCATTCACACAACACCTTAATTTACTTAAATACTATTTTATCATTTCCTAGGTGCAAGCAATGGGTGGAGAAATGTAAGAGCAGACGATGTAATAAAGAAGAAAGGGTCTGGCTGTTTATACCTACACGGGAATAGTGTGTTCCAAATTTTTCAGAAGAGGATTTTTGCAACACAAATTTGCTTCCACAAGACCAAGAACGAAATCACTTGAGTGTCGTAGCTGCTATTTCTAATCTTGTACACTGAAGGGCTCTGCGAAGTTTGATAGCCCTTAACCCGAAAGGTGCAGGTTTGTTTTTATTTGAGCGACAGTGCGATACCTTCGAAATACGAAAGTAAACAATGTTTTCAAATTCAATATTCGTCTATTAAACTGCCTGAAGTCTCTTGTTAAAGTGTGTGTTTAGTTCAGCAATTTGAGCTAGGGATATAATTGATTAAATGCTTCAAAAAAGTTGTTTACATAAGTATGTGTGTCAGTGTACAATGTTTACATAATCAGTGTTCGTGTATTAAACTGGTTGGGGCCTCTTAAATGTTTGTATAGTTCGACAAGTTGAGATAGGGATAAAATTGATTAATTGTGTCAAAATAGTGTTTTCATATTTGTGTCTGTGATTGCTCCTACAATGTTTATATATTAGTCAAGCATTATGCACCAAGCCAGAGTCCCAGCGCCAGCATGGGGAATAAATCCCCAAAACAATGATTCAAGGTGCCTGCAATTTTTTTTTAGGTGGTGACATGAAGCATCACACATAAGTGAAGCTGGGAGTTTCCCCATAGACGATTGTCATGTGTAGTCTATTTGCACTAAGAAATAATGTATGTGTATTTCGCAATTTAACATATTTCTGTACTGTTTGTAATATTACTGTAATATTGTCTCATGAAAACATATTTAATTGCAAAAAGATTGAACTGAACATTACCTAAATTGACAATACCTACACAATTTTGAAATACAATAGTGGGGAGGGCTATGAACTCAAGGGAAATTGAGAGGTAAGTTTATAATGAAATGTACATACGTTGATTCTCGATTATCCGCGATAATGGAGGCGGCAATTGTCACAGATAACCCAAAATCGTGGATAATCCACAGACTAAGAGAAAAATGCAGTTTTCCCAACACTAAGTTTCGTATGGTCGTAACTAAATACTGGGTATTTCAGTATGAAACCTAGCCTATCCTTGACATACTACTGTATTTACCCGCGTATTTTGTGGCCTCGCATAATTTCAGTACCCTATTATTTATAAACAAACCAAGAAATTTAAAAAAGGCGTAATTTATGCACCCCTGATTTCTAACTTACCAAACCGGAATATAAAGTCTGTAAAATATGCGGGTAATCACGGTAGTTCTCTCACAAACATTACAAGAAATGCACAGCTACAGTTAATACAAACAACGCAGCGGGATGCGTGTGATGTTTATCGTAGAGTGATACTGGAATCTGAAGTTGTGTAAGAGGGAAGACAGGCTGACATCACTCGGTTGCTAGGAAACAGGCCACCTCCCCCCCTCTCCAGGAGAGGGGAAGCAAAGACGTGCAACGCGAACTGCATGTCGCCGGTGTCACACACACACACCTCCCACACTGTCCAGTGCGTGTGGCATACAGACGGCTGTTTCAACGTGTGAAAAATAGTGTGTAATGTAGGAAACAAGCTTCGTCTTCCATTCCCAGTTCTTCAAAAAAATATTGGGCTTGTTTCACACACACTAAGCCTGACACTGGTGTCCCCGCACCACGTTTCTGTTTAAACCACTCCAGAATAGCCTTATCTAGTTCCGCATATGTCAATAGTTTTCTTATTCGCCAATCCACTTGAGTTCACACAGATCGCAAACTCAATAAGTTTGTATTTATTGTTTCGTATATCCCGAACCGTTGTTTCTCCCACTCCATACATAAATGAAAGCTGTTTTATAACATTTCAACCTTCAAGTTTATTAATCATTTCTAGCTTCTGCTGTAAATTTAAAACCACACATTTACGTTTTGCAGACATTTTTCGGCTGAAAATGAGCAAAAACAAAACTGAACGTAACTACAGACTGGCCACATAAAACTGACACTGACTGCAGGAATGCGATACACTGGAGGAATGTGGCGGTCGCGCCAGGTTCCGGTCCGGCTATACCTGGCAGGCAGCTGCTAGTCTAGAGTTGGGCGGTGTTGTCAGCTCGCTGTCCTGCGACGTAACTAAGCTCATTGCACCATCGGGAACACATTTTGACGTGCATTTGCATTGATAAACAAACATATTTCATTCCACAGTTATTTTCAGAGAGTACCTGTTACGAATTTCATTATTTGAAATGGGCGTTTTATTAAATAACTTCGTTCTGGCAACGTTTATATCCAAAACTTATTTTTATTTTTCTGAATATGCCACGGTTAAGCCGCAAAGCGGATAATCTGCCCGCAGATAATCGAGAGTCTACTTATTTTGTCATTTTTTTCCCCCCACAATTTCCCTGATCTTCATAGCCGTCCCCACTATAGTTTTTGGTGTTTCTACTGGTCAAATGATGATGCCCCTAGTAAATTTGTGTTTTGTATAATTAGTAGTGTGGAATCATACCACTTTGAGATTTTTTTTTTTTTTTTTAAAGAAAAAGCCCTTATTCTTAAGAATTACCCAGTTTTCCGCATATTTATTTTGTTTATGTATATATCCGTATTGATTACGTACTTTTCAGTGTATTTTCATACTTTAGAATGTTATTGTTTACATTTCGGAAACTAGGCATGTGAATATTAACTTGTATGTTATTTGGGTTGTGTTTGCACCAACTACCAAATATTTTCAATGATTTATTAAAGAAACAACTCCATGAAAACTGCAATAGTTTCCTTTCTAGGTAGTCGCTTACCCTTTACACACCCAAATATCTACATATCAGTACTCTTTTACTGTGCAAATATTTTAATTTCTCCACATACTGAGTTAGCAAGTAATTTTCATTTGAATGAGTGGAGAGTTGTCGAGTACAGCTTTTGGTGGTGAGAATAATTCTTCTCCAGCCAGTGTATCAAAGTTCATTCTGTGTTCTAAACACCATGTACTGACACCACACACCAGACACTTTGACGCCTTCGGGTGAGACACGAGACAAACGGTGAGACAATAACTTACGGTAGATGAGCATCAGCGGTGCTTCCCAATCACCGCACTATTGAGACTCAGGGTTCTCAAGGATGCTGTGGGTTCTGTGTGTCCATCTCACCTGAGTGTACTTACGAAACCCTTTGCATTACTAAACAGCATTACTAAACTTTTATAAAACAATGGCAAGCGGTGGCTGTCACTAAAAAGAAACACTTGATGCACTGTACTACTTGCGTTTATTGTACCACTCACACAAAATAAAACGTGTTAGGAGTTTTTTTATGAATTACACATGGACGTGTCTAGCTAACTCCGTTTGGGGACTTGTCGGGGCTCGTCTTGCAGCATGTGGTTAGTGAGGTGACGGCCTATACTCATAGCCGGCTAGGACGGAAATGATATCACCAAACAAATGACACAGAATTATACAAATACACTTGAAAGATGATGGGACACGACATGAGTGGTCACAATAGCAAGATTAGATGGCACGGATGCCGCTAGATAGGGGTTGCAGCGTACCACGTGATGCAGGTGCAATTTCAGTATTTCTCCACAAAAATTGCAAATTACGGTCAAACAAAATGTTTTTTCCGTAGAGAAACTTATTCTTTTGCATAGTGAATTTGTTTTGGACTTGTAGCCTGCTGGATGGCAAGAAAATCAGACATTGAAATGACAGCGTTGTTAAACATACAAAGCACCAATTACATAAAAATTACATAGAAACCTGAAACAAAGCGTGACACACATGATATTGCACAAATAAACTCTCAAAGCGCATGGATGGCGCGGACATTGACTTGGTGGCTCTGAACAACGTGATCGCAAGTGACGTAGTCGTAAAACAATTAAACATGAAAAATACCCTCCAATACATATATAGAATTAAAGCCTTTAAAATTGCACGCAGCAATAATACAGAAATTACAACGAAACGCCTTTAACATAGGCAGATGGCATCTGATTCAAGTTGCATGGGCCGTGTGGTCTCTCCTATATCATTCTTCCCTTCTCCTCAATTACATTTCAAAAAGCTGCAAGGGCACAAATTATTAAGTTAAGCGGAAGCATAATGCTGGGGAAAATATCTGGCAAAACGTACGCAAGCAAAGGTTAACCGGTATACTAAGAATGAATTATGGCAATCTAAATAAGTGCAACATGTATGAAGTGCGTACATGACGTCAGACCTACAACGACTATGCAGAGGCTAACGTCTCACGGACCTACCCTGGCTGCCTACGGGGTTCACATAAGCGGAAGTGCGCACGCAGAGTAAAACTTTTTACTTGAAAATAAATGGCACAAAAGCAATTTAAATATAGTTTTACATTTTACGTTTTTCTTATTAATTTTCTGAATAATTTTAATGTCTTTTATGACGGCGTTCACGCCGGGATAGTAATGTTCTTAATATTCATGCAGTGCACATTTTGAATTCAGAACCAAACATTGCGCAATCATTTTAAAAATACGTTTTCCAGCACTCAAAACATCTTGACCCTGGAAGAAAAACAAGACATTTTACACTGAAAATTAATATTCCGTCATGGAAAAGTTCAAACTGGAGCCTCTTTTCACACATGCATGCCCACGTGTCACGTGAGTGGTGAGCGCCGTCATGGGCTTACTGCTGCAGGCTGTTAGCCGGCGTCCAACTTAAATTGCAGCAGTGGAATTGTCATCAGGTTGTCTACAGTTGGTAAGTCAGTGTATATATTACAGAGTGTGAACTAGCTGTCAAGTGAGGGTTACCGTCAAAACCAATTTTAAAAAGTAGCAACATTCCCCCCTCCTCATTATAATCACATTTGTTTACACCACTATGTACAAAAATTTCAAACAATAATATTTCACTCCTGAGAGTCGTTACATTTCAGTAGTATTTATTATAAATTTTTTACAAATGCACAAAGGATTCTTTTTTAAAATTTCACTTCCTCTTATTTACTCTCTGAAGTACTCAGTATTTTAACTTTGTGCATACACCTGTAGTATTAACTTTAATAAAGTGTTATTCAATTAATTATTTTGCATCATTCTGCAAATGCAGGTAAGTCACTGATAGTGATATACACACATTTCTTTTGACCTGTTGGCCTAATTACACAGTTTTGCTTGTAGTGATCACAGTATTGGAGAAAGTACTTGCAAATTGCATTACAATAACAATTGCCATGCATTTGAACAGAAAGTACGTTAAAATCATGACCAATGTAAGTTATTTTCAGTTCAGATGCTTTTGAATTCTGCAACATATTTTCCAGTCTTCTCGCTATGAAGCATATGAAAATCTGTGATAAAATTTAGTGTGAAAACCATGAGGTTGGTTATTAGAAGTGACTTGTTCATGATGATCTATTTGGATTCCTCTCAATTTGGAAATAAGCTTTGTTATTGAAAGTGAATTACAAAATTTAATGTGCCTAATGCATGCAAAACTTGAGAGATGAAGTAAATTAGCTGAATGGCTTGAGTACATTTGTTAGTATGTACTATCAAATATTTTGACCAATTCCATTTTCATCCTAGCGCCAGCAGTACTGCATAAATTACATTAGTAAAGAGGAGGAAATGGTTGATTAAATAAAGATTGCCATCTAGTTATGTTCTGGAATACTCTTCTTAATACAGTAGACTATTTTTAATTTGTGTAGTATTTAAAATATTTATCTCATATATAATCTCTCAGATGTCACTTAAGCGGCATGATATCAGAGGCGATGGTTCATTTTTATATCTGATATAGGAGTATCATTGTGTTGTAGAAAGCTGTAAGCATTTTGCAGTCAATGTTGCTGCTTCCTCCATGGATTATATATACTAGCCAAGAAAGTGGATGTATTCAATAGGAAGCTGTGTTCCAATGCATGTATGTACTATATGAAATCACCATGTGTGGTGTTCAAAGTAATGCTCATAATAGTTCTACGAAATTTAATTGGGTTACTCTCCGTAGGTACTGACATAATTTTGTAAGCGAGGTAACTTGACCTTAATTAGTAGAGAAAAATAATAACATATTTGACATTTTAATATTGAACGAAACTTATTACGTATTAAAATACTAAATTACCAAATCGCAACCACTTCTGAACAAGTGATTTAATAGCATCTCAACTGAACGCTACTACATATTAAAATACTAATGTACTAAATGGCAACTTCGAACACAGCCTCACTGTGTGTGGTATGTTTGGATGTGGCTGTTTCGTTTTACATAGATATGTACAAATAAAACGTTTTAAAAGGAGTGAGGTGAGTAATCCATAATTTAACTTGCTCAATGATGAAGTGATCAATAAGTGCCTATCAAACCAGCCTTTGAAAAGGTGAAGGGGAGAGGGGGAGGATATTCTCTTGGCCCTTCTGTACTCGACTGTGCTCCTTCAGTACAATTACAAATTTGACAGTATGCCAACTTCAATTAAAATTTCCCCCAAATTAGAGTTGCTCTGTACTACAAAAATACTTTACGTTTTGTTCATGAACAGGCACTAGATACTGCCAAACTACAAAATAGTCCTTTGTATATAATTTTTGGTTACAGCCTCCAAAATTTCATAACTGGTCTACTCATATTATGAAGAAGTGACCGAGGTTTCAACTGATTGTTACTTATGGCTGCCAGTAGGTTAACCATAGTTGCCTTTGTTCACTTGAGGCAGTGTAGTTGTGGCATAACTGCATGACAAAACTGATCTATACGTGTAAAGGTGGACTCGTAACCATCTGACGCACCCATCTCGCGGTCACATGATCTTCGTCCAATGCGGTTGGGCACCGCCTTCTGACGAGATTCTGTAGACATGAATATGCACTTTGAAATAAAATGCAACACACTGGAAATATGTTTGTTTATATTGGTGGTAAATTCAGGAAATCAAAACTTAATAATTCAGTATACGTTTTTAAAGCGTAAAAATTTATTTCCCCAAAATATTTCTCTTAAAAATTTATTTCCAACCAAAATATACCTTCTACGAAAGAAGAAAGCAGAACAAAACCCTTTTCTGTTAGGAATAGAAATTTGTGAACCATTTATTGTGTTGCTAATTTAATGATAAAAGCATCAAAAAGCAGTAAGTTAAGTTAATAGTTAGGCAACTTACTTAGTTGCGAGATTAATCTTAAATATCTATCAGATTATATTTTTAAAATTTTGGTAATGTTCATTCCTATTTTTTTTTTTGCAGAAATTTAAGTTTTGTGTCAGCTCCATTCTCAAGAATTTATTGAATAAATGTAGTCAGTTTTGTATCCGACAAATGAAATAACATTTAGCATTCCATTGTCTTACTTATAATTAACATTTGTCCTTTGTAATTTGCAACATCTAAGTCTGTGCCCAGTAACATGATTCTGTTACAGCTGATTGTCCTTGTTTCAAGTAATAATATTTATGTTTTAAGTACATTTTAAAATACGGCATAGTAATATGAATAAGCAACTATTATATTACATTATGCAAAACAACACGTTTTAATACTACGAAATGACAACTGCACTTAAATTGTGCATGCTGAGCCATGTTAATTTGAGTTTTCCGGGTATTCATCAGTACAAGCCGCTAGGAGCGCTGTTGTAGCGTGCTTCGCATGTTGACAATGTTAAAACGCCTCAGTTTTCCATATTGTCCTATCATATTTGAGGAATATACATGGAATAGTGTGTGTATTAAATTACAATGTCACAAATCCAGTGAAATTTGAGATATAAAATACCATATTTAAACCACGAATATATTCATTCATAACAATAGGAGTGAAAAAATTTTTAAAATTAAAAATATTTACTTTATAACATCTAAAATGCAGTACAGTAAAATGCCAAATTTACTCTTTTGAGTGTTTATGAATTTTAAGCTGATTTTAAATGTTTGTCGCAGAGTGAAATGCCTTGAAGCATGGAACAATGCACAGTGCTACATCACAATCTTCACATATATACCGCGATTCCCTTCTGGCTGTCTTGCCCTCTTCGTGTTACGTACACGGCTGCACATACCGCAAAATCTTGTGGGATGTTTTTTTTTGCTGTGGCAGGAACCACTGATGGGAAATGCCGGCCAGACGCGCAGGCTTGGTGCTGCTGGATGGATGACCTGAAGCTTTTGGAGAAGATTCTTCTTTCTTGTGGTTTGAAATCATTTTTTTCAATGGTAGCAACACTAAAGTCAAGAGCATTATTTTGCCCACCAGTTTTCTTATACATTCCAAACTCATTCCCCATTGCAAGCTCTACTAAGTGAAAAAATAATTTTTTATAATATTTTTTTCCCTCTTTTTCCGAGGAACTGGATTTGCAGCTAAACGTTGGTCAATTTTATCGACCCCACCCATTGTTCTATTGTACTCCACTATTGCAACTGATTTCATTTTCTTTATGCCCCTCTTCTGAACAGTCACCATTTGGGCATTATGAAAGGTGGTCAGCATGCAAACATCCTTTTTGTCCTTCCACTACAGAGCTGTCACTATCCCTCTTTGAAATGCTGCAACTTCAGTTTTTTAATTTTTTTACTGTGAAATGTCTGGCGCACAGTACCATAGACATTGGTCCGGTTGGCAACTAGGTCAGCAAGAAGAGGCGAACTATAATAATTGTCAACAGTTAAGACAGTAGCCTTAATTAAGGATTGGTTTCATCAACGTCATGACAATTTGTGTGGACTGTGGAAAGTTTTCAAATTCTTTATCAAAGTGCGTACCCTTTCCCGTGTAAATGATCATGGATTACAAGTAACCACTTGGTGATTCACATATCATGAATGTATTGATCCCAAACCTTGCTCTTTCGAGAGGCATGTATTGTACCCACCCTAACCATCCGTAGTAGAGCATCAAGCTTTCATCAATGGTGACATCTCGTTCTGGGGTATAGACATTGCTAAACTTTTTATCCAAGTAGTCTAGAATTGGCCAGATTTTGTCCAGCTTCGGTTGTGGGTGATTTAGAGGATCATAGACCAAATTATAAATAAAATAATGGTATTTCTTTAGCTGTGGAAAAATGGAGTTGCAATTGAAGGTTGCTTACTACAATACAGCTGGTAGTTTGGTTTTTTTTTACAAAACTCTGAAGAAGAATTACACTAATGAATGTTCACACTTCATCTATTGTGGTGTCTTTCCACTGTGGTATATCTTTATCACATGCATATCTGTTTGTCTCAGTCACAACAATATTCAAAAGTTCATCATCAAGAAAGACGTTGAGATACTGAGTGATATCATCGTCGGGGCTGAATTCAAAGTGAATTGCTGGCTCATCTATAAAAAGATACCTCGGTGGAGCAGGTGGAAGTTCAGCAGATGTGTTTATTTGTACCCACCGTCAAGCACTTGCCAGGATGTCCTCAAAAGATTCTGAGCTCTCAGTCTAATCTTCTGATGATAACTCATTAGCAGATTCACTTTCCGATTCACTAAATACAATGTCCAGTTCATCTTTGCTTTCCATTCTTTATTTTGAAATATCAATCACAACTTTTGTACAATACTGTACGCACATCAAAACAAAGTAGTTATGTTGCAATACCATCTGCAGATAAATACTATTTTACATATAATGTACGAGTTAAGAGGTTGACGCGTGCCCAATTAGAATGACTTGGCACGTTAGTCTAGGATTACCGCTAGACCAAAAGCAGACTAACTGGGTTTAGATAGCTCTGGTGAGACAAGAGGTGTTGGCTGGAACTTACTCCTGCTCCTGGATGTTGTAGTTGAGGTAGGTATGGCTTAGGAGGGACAAATTCTGTTGATGCCGGAACGGATGTCCGACAGAGAAGCTTCTTTAGACCAGAAGATGAGATTGTCCCAGCCTAGGCGCACAACAGTTCCGGTCAGGAGTCCAGTAACAACCGGGTGACACGTGGTATGGATGCGGACACACGGTGGAAAGTCAATTACTAGAACCAGAGCAGGCGCTACTGCTTGTCGTCTCAGTTTGGCGGCGTGGTCCAGTTCCACCTGTTTATCCTGCGTAGGATGGGGTAATGATATCCTCAGCCCGAGAGTGGGGTGAGCCAGGTGTTGTTCCCTGCGTTTTCTACCACTCCTCCTCTCATGAGACATAGGATAACAGTTCTCTAGCTTACGTAGTGCACCTTCAACACAAAGAATAACAGTGTAACCCAATAGTGATTAGCCGGCTCAAGCTCGATAAGAGTCCCCACTGATCCCCCACTGTAGGCGGGTTGATCAGGGACGTGGAGCCGTGTGGACCGCCAAGCCTCTACTGGTTGTGCGTTTGCACTAAGATGCCTGGCAAAACTACACGCCACAGTCACCGCTCACTAACTAGTGCAGATGGTGAGAAGCAACGTCAGTCTGTCATGCCTCCTGGCGTGAAGGTGTTGCTAGTGGTTGCGGCATCACTGTTTCTCCCCCACGAGCACTAAAAGTGCTGATGTGTAACTGGGAAGTAACAGGTAGCCATCTAATATGTATGTCTTAATTCGGTTTAATAAAATTCCCAGTTTTCCGTCAACAGTGCACAGTATAGTCTATCTTTAACTGTGGATACAAATAAATACCCTGGAAATAAAAGCAGAAAGGTCGAGAGCAATGTGTGTTTACTGTAAGTTCAATAAACACATGACCTGTGATACCTCCTACCTAGTCGAGGATAGCTGAAGGTAACTGCATGGTTTCAGGTGTAGGTGACCTCGTCCTAAGAGGGAAAAAGCTGGTTCTAAACAAAATGAGTTAAAGTTAAACTGCTAATAAAAGGTGTCTAGAAGAGACAAAGTGAAGTTATCCAGGTGAGAAGGAATTGCTTGTAAGTTCCCTTTGCCTGTAGAGTAGGCAACGTGTTGCTCATGTCTGTAAAGATGGAAGAGGTAGTCTAGGAATGAGTAGTAATCTTATTGGAATAGATGTATAAGCAGCAAGCGTCAAGGTTAATAGATAAGTAGTAATAAGCGAATTTATAATTTAAATTGTCCCTGGCGTGCATCTGTCTGTATGACTGTGCTAATCTTGAGAACCAATGAAAGGATTTGGATGCAGTTTTTACTGTTATGATATCTGCATTTATCGAGAAAGCTTTATGTGTATTAAAAATTGCCCTAGCACTTATAGCTCAGCATTAACAGTATTAGTGAATCAAGTCAGGGAAAAAAATTTCCCGCCAGCACACTCTCATGGAATACGTTGTCTAAACCTTTAGAAATATAACTAAATTATATACGAAAGAATTGTGGAAAATTAAAGGATCTACAAAAAAAGTCAGCAACAGCATATATCTATCTTTAATAGATGAGTAGTAATAAGCATATTTACAATCTAAATTATGCAATCAAAACAAACTAAAAATGCACTCTTTTTCTAACCATAAAGAACTTAATCTTTATCAAAATTAATTAATTCATAATTAAATTTTTTTTATGTGGATAGTAAATGTCCTTTACATCATACAATTATTGCCAAAAATTTAAAAGTTATGAAAAGTTTTGTAAAAAAGTAATTTCTAAAATTGACACACACAAGCACGGACCTATATATGGGCAGGGGTGTGGCGATGCAGTGGCACGAGAAGTGCAAGGGGGGAAAGGTGTATGAGGCGAGCGCGCGGCTTCGTGTGCCACGACAGGCAGAAAAAACTAAAGTGGGCCGGATCGCTAGTTCACACTACAGATTACTTAAGTTTGTTTTCATTTTCACGTCTGAATTATTTATTTGCATAGCAAGATTTATTAATTAATTTTATTTGCAAACCTATCCTCAGTAATTAGATAGCAATGTTATTTTCAGGTCATCACCTCTATACAAAATTTGTATCTAATTTTAATTTGTTCATTTTTTTTTCCGGTAATATTATAAATTTGATGAGTGAAACTAATTAATAATATATTTATTCTTAAAACACAGAACTTGGAGTACATCTTATAACATCGAGAATAAAAAATATTAAGTTTGTTTATAAAATAAAAGAACTCATGAACAATACCACTGACAAAGATTATATATATATATATATATATATATATATGTGTGTGTGTGTGTGTGTGTGTGCATGCGTGCGTACGCACGCGCTTCAACACCTTCCTTCATAGAGTAATTGTAACAACTTTTAAATTAAGAACGTTCCAAATCTTGATACAGTTTTTGACTTAGTAAGGGCTTGGTGAAACCATCCGCCAATTGATTCTGAGTATCAACTCTTTTTATCTTAATTTCTCCCTCTTGGACCTTTTCTCTAACAAAGAAATTACGAATTGAAATGTTTTTTGTGTGTTTATGCCACATAGAATTTTATGCTAATTTTATAGCAGCATTATTATCGACAAACAATGTAGCTTCCTTAAAATCAGTCATTTCTTGAAGAAGTCTTTTCAGCCATATCATCTCTCGTGTCCCCTCACTGGCAGCAATAATTTCTGCCTCTGTAGTAGAAACAGAACACTGTCTTTAGGTAAACCACGAGATAGCACCTCCAGAGTATAAACATACAATGCCAGTAGCAAATCTTACCAGTCCTATCACCACCAAGATTGGCATAGGAGTAACATTCAAGAATTCCTTTTTTGCAGCTTTTCTCGTAGAAAATTCGTAGTTCTGAAGTCCCATTTAAATAACGAAATATTTGCTTGACTCTGATGTCACACTCGGAAGGATTCTCAAGTGTCCTGGAAGCAATATTGATTGCATAAGAAATGTCCGGTCTTGTGCAAATCACGAAGTAGATAAGGGATCTCACAGCTTCCCTGCAAAGAAAATCCCTTGTTTTAACGCTTACATTTTCCTTCACCAACTCCACATTCTCATCTTTCAAAATAGGTGTACTTACAGCCCGAAGCTCATTCATTTGAAATGTCTTGAGAAGCCATTTAATGTAGGAAGTTTGACTGACTTGAATACTTTCCTTACTCCTTTTAATTTCCAATCCGAGGTAATAATCAGCTGGTTTAGTCTTGATTTTGAATTGTTTTTTTAATTTTTCTATGAGCGCTAACGCTTCTTTTTCTTCCGATACAGCAATTAACCAGTCGTCAACATACAATGCTAACAATTTTTTCTACCATTTATATCCTTGATAAATAGACAGGGGTCTGCAGTGCAAATTTTAAATCCCAGATCAAGCTTTAAAGTCTTTATTTTATCATTCCAACAACGTGAAGCCGGTTTGAGCCCATACAGGCTTTTATGCAATCTGCACACCTTTTTGGAATTGTCATTGAAACCTTCTGGTTGGTGAACGTAGAGCTCTTCCTTTAGTTGAACATAAAAAAAAATGTGGTTGATACATCAAAAGCATAGACCCCCATATTTTCATTTGCAACAATACTAATCACTGTCCTAAATGTAGTTTGTCTAGCAGCTGGACTAAAAGTTTCGTCAAAATCTTCACCTTTTCTTCTGTGCAAAACCTTTCACAACTAACCGCGCTTTATATCAGTCAAGACTTCCAAATACCCATTTTGAAGCGATAGCTCTGTAACTAGAAGAAAAGTAGTCTCTTCTTCCATGGCTCTGCGCCATTGTTCCGCATCCTCACACACTACAGCCTCGTGAAAATCCATAGGAACAATTTCATTCCCTTCAACAAAGTTGACATAATCCGTAATAAATTTAGGTTCGTTTCTTTTATTTGGTTCCTCAGATTTATGCCGCTTTTCCATTTTGTGCCTTCATGCTCTACTTTTGAGTCTAAGCTATCTTCATCCATCATCTCTTCTCTTTCTTCAATTTCTGGAATTTCTTCTTGATATTATACACCTATTTCACCATGATCTTCTCTTTGTTCTTTCTGATCTCCTGTTAATCTTTTATAATATATACTGATTCCTTTTCCATTGATTGGTTGAGATGGTGATTTTTCAACGATTGATGCTTTAAGGGGACCATGTAGCTGCACATCCAAGGTCAAGACGCAAGGGGAGCGATATAGGCGACAGTTACATGCACGCCTAGCGCCTCATCGCTCCTACGTGCAAGGCGTGCAGTGTTTCCGTAGTAACGCTTTAATGTGCAAATGAGATCTGTAACATAGGGGTTTTATTACACGCAATGAAAGCCCACAGATTAAACTACGTCTGTATATTGGTACTTTTCTCGTGCCGCTTAAGGAAACTGCATAGGAGTTTTAAAAATGTGATATTTGATCATTTTCACAAATGTTTCTCCAAGAATACAGTTAATATGACAAAAGGAAAAATAAAATAGGGCCTTGGATAATTTTTTTTATATCTTTTCTGAAAAATAGTAATGTTTCCAGAACTGCTATTTGCCGAGATATGCGCAAACAATGATTTCACAGAAAACGCTTCAGTACATAGGACCCTTAAGTGATTCTTAAAAAATTATATCTCTTGATCTTATGAGTCTATTGCTTGAGAAGATACTGTACTCATTGTGCCCTTCACATCCAACAAGCACTCCTGGTTGAGCCTTTTAATAAAATTTTCTTCTTTTTTCTTTGGGTATATGGACCCAACATTTTGATCCGATTACTCGTAGGTTCCTTATTCCTGGTTTTCTACCTATCCAAAGTTCAAAATGAGACTTTTCCTTTACTGATGATGGACCAGTTCGATTTACTATATAGGCCGCTGAATTTATAATTTCTGCCCAAAGCTCCTTGGGAAGAGATTCTTCTCCAGAGTGCACACGGGTTCTTGCAGTTTCTACTATCATGCAGTTTTCCCTATCTCTCTGCAGAGCCATTTTGTTACAGGGTATAAGACAGTGTGTATCTGATTTCAATCCCTTTGGTTTTTAGGAAACTTTCAGTATTAAATTCCCCACCATTATCACACTGAATGCACATCATTTTATGACCTAGAACACCTGCTTCTGTCAAAAACTCCTTTAACTAGCCAAAGACTTCGTCTTCATCTTTAATAAAATATATTGTTCAAAATCTTGAGAAATCGTCCTTGAAAACCACAAAATACTTCAAACCACTTTTCAAGGCAATGAATGGACCACACACATTGGTAAGTATAACCTTACCCATTTTCTCTGCTACTTTTAGTCATACAAACTTGAGTCTGTGGGCTATTCCTTTAATGCAACCTTCACAGTTTAACTCTCCATCAAGGGACAAGTCTAAATTGAATTCTCTTTTAAGTATTTCTTTGACATGGCATTTGTTTTGATGACCCATTCTTTGGTGATAGAGTTATAATAAATTTTTATCTTTTGTAAGAACAAACAAATTATTATTTTCAAGTGTACAGTTTGTTACAGGTATTACCCTAATGGCCAACTTGTAGAGGCCACCATATACTTGACGTTTTCCCAAAACAAAGAGTTTCTTGGCCTTCTAATAATCTGCAATTAACAGCAGTAGATTCAAATTTACTGTGTGGTCTACGACCCTGTGCAGCTAATAGGGGAAAAAAGATTCTTACGAACAAGCCAGACATCCGTGAGCTCAAATTTCTTATAATTACCATTCGAGCCGGCTTCAGGCAAAATAGATATGATGTGTGTCTGGATGCAAAATCCTTTGAGGTAAGCATTAAAAGAGTCGCACCTTCACTTGAATTATTTTGAACGAATTTAGCCTTAGCTAGCTTAGGCAGGCAATCAGCAATCCAAAATATACTATTTTTAACATAATGCCCTTTTTTTATCATAGTAGACACATTTATTACATTTTTCTTAAAAGTAGGTTTGAATTTTTCTTTAGCGGTATCTGTTGACCCTTTGGCTATTAAAATTTCTTCTGAGGTTTTTTCCAATAAGTTACATTCAAAAGTACAAAGTTATGTGTGTTAGATTTTCTATGCTCTTATTTTCTTCATTTATCAACCTCCAACCAGCTGTGAAGGATTTGAATTTATCTGGTAACGACTTCAAAATTTTACAAATTAACAGGACATCTTTGTTTCCTTCAGGCTGTTTGTTAATCTCAAACTGTAATTGGTTCCAACAATTGGATAACTTTGCAATAGAAATCTCTGCATAGTCCTCTGGTAACCATCTAGCTTCAAAAAATGTCTTGCATAAATCAAAAATCCTATCTTCGGAAAAAGCATCAAAGAGTTGGCATTGTACTACCTACGTACTACGAGCAGATCCATAACTTTTCCAAACATTTCTTCAGTCATATTACTTAATAAGGCCTGATTTTCAATAACATTAAACATATTTAACTATTTTGAATCATCTTTAGAAGCTTGCTCATCCTTTTCATTAGCCGAGGGTTCTGCACAAATGTACCTCCCATCTATTATGTCGATGGCTTTAGGTATATTCTTTAATGCCATTCTCAATTTGACTTTCCAATTCTCCCAGTTGGATTTGCCTTCTAATATGCAATCTGGGGAATGGAGAAGGACTTGAATGATTCCATTTTAACTAATAAGTAGTTTGAAGGGGAAAAACATACCTTGGATGGACGAATGCAATTTTAATATAAATTTTTTTTTAAATCAATCTTCTTCCTGACGTGCAGGACCCATACCTGTTCAGGTAATATTATAAATTTGAAGATTGACACTAATTCACAAGATATTATTTATTCTTAACACAGAACTTGAAGCACATCTTAAAACATTGCGAGTAAAAACATACCAAGTTTGTTTATAAAATAAATAACTCATGTCAACAACACAATTGACAAAGAGAGATAGAAATTTTTATAATAATTGTTGAATTACAAGTTGAAAGTTAATTTGCTAACTGAGTACTACAATAAATTTGTTTTATTCAGGTGATCTGCTTTGTAACTTAATTTTCTCATAGCAGTAAGTACTGTGAGTATTCCGAAGCTTTTGCCACAGAGATTTTAATTGCATTAAAACTTATATGACAGCGACGTAATAGGAAATGACATAAGGAAATTCTGGTATTTTCCCATTTTGTGAGGTGTCATGATGAAGGCCCCAACAACTCGATACTTTCTCCTTAGACTCCAAGATGAGTGGACCGTCATAAGAATAGACTGACGTTTCTTTTGATCGTCTGCACTTCCTAAATGTTAGGAACAGTGTTGAGACGAACACAGTGATGACTTATGAGGAGCAGAACCTGTGAAGAGGCCCGAAGACACATTTTAAATACAATTTTAGTGCTTCAAGACGTTGACTGCCGACTCCACCACTGCGACGACAAACAATTTACAGGGATGGTAATGTGCAGCGTAAACCTATTGCAAAAGGAGATTGCAAGATGTTTGGGCAGAAATTATCAATCTTAACGGAACCAAATTCTGTAAAATTAATGAATTTCATATTTCGAAGAACATATTTGGCCTTAACAAAATCTATTTAATTTAGCATCTAGGGCTAAGTCTCCAGAAGTGTCCAGTAGCAGCTATATGGAGATCTTGTGTAATCTACTGGACTATTAACATAATTTCAGGTGAAGTTCAATTTTGATATATGCAAGTTAAGAGATTTAAATTTCAGTACAGAATTAGGAAATTATGTCTATTCAGACAGTCTGCCGTGCCCGAGATTTCTGCCAAGTAGACATTGGGCGAAGCATTACTTCAGTCGCATTGCGCTCATCATGTCGCCAGTGGAGTTAGATGCACAAGTTTCTTGGTACATGTAACAATTTTTAGGGTGCCGTACCATGTACCAAGATACTTTCATCCTGGTATGCAAAAATACCAGGATTTCTAAATTTTTCTCTCTTGTAACAGAAAGCACCCCAAAAGTATTTTGAGTCCAGTAAGTTACTTCGCAAAAACGTTTCTTGGGGCAAAGCACAAATGATCTGAATTTCCGAACATTAATTTGCATATCCAGTATTCAATTTTGTCTTGTGCAAGTTGTTCTGTATTGTCATCAAGCATCGCTGCCGGGTCACACTGTTTGTAACTTACTGTTACTAATGCATTACAGAGATCCAGCTTGAATCTAACGCTCACTTCTATGGTGTTTTTACATTACAAGTCTGCCTTAAAAAAAAAAAAAAAAAAAAAAAAAACCACAAATGGTGTGTTCACAAGAGACCCAAACATCGGTGATCTTGATTTTGTATTTGAAGAGGTTTGATTTGATGTTGTGATTTTATTTTAATTCATTGCAGTTAATTGAAGTATTTGCACTCTTTTGTTGTAGTAAACTGGTTTTTCTTAGTACCTGTGTATAGTAAAATGCAATACATGTGCATAAGATTTCCCCCCTTTTACTAACATACAGTTTACAATTTTTAAATTCAAATGCAGAAGAAAATAAACATTTTAAATGTACACAAGCAGAGGTTTACTAGTTCAGATTGTGATTTGCGCAATTCGTTTTCAAAAATTATGTTAAACTATTTAATAACCAGAATACACAAAGTAGTGGCTTGGTTATTTTTATCGTGTGAAATTACATAGCGTCAGCGCTACCATTTTTTTTTTGAGGTCAGGACTTTCGAATTGCAATCATCACTGCTCGGCGCGCCAATGTAAATACCAGCATATATTGTACATACATACATACATACACTCGCAACTAGGCTACTGCCCGGTGGCGAGCTCTCTCAACTCTCCTTCACCCAACCAACTCCTTTTCCACTCCCTTCCTGAATTTACCAACCCCGCTCACAGATACCAATTCCTCCCTCAACACATTCCACTCCCTCACAGACCTCACAAGCATGGACTGCTTACCCCGCTCCATTCTCCTCCACACCCTCTGAAGCTTCACACTGTAGTTTCCTCTTCCCCTAAACACCCCCTTACTTAGCTTGCAGTGTTAGCCCTCCCCATCCTCCCTCTTCATTCACCACCCTGTACATCCTGACTAACCCTTCAACTTTCCTCCTGTCCTTCAATGAGCTCCACCCCATTTCTTTCATCATCACTGATGGCCTATAGTTCCCTTCTTCCTCATCATCCTGCCCTTGCCTTCTCCATCTACCCTTCACCCATCTTGGTGCCTTTCTCTGCACCTTTTCCAGTTCTCACACCTCCACCTCCACATACGGGTCCCATACTGCTGCAGCATATTCTAACATTGGCCGTACCATTGTGCCATATGCCTTCTCCTTCACCTCACAGCTGACTCCATTCAGCACCCTTCCCAGCATACCCAGAGCCCTTCTTCCCTTTGCTACCACCCTCTCTACCTGTTTTTTCCACCTGAGGTCTCCCTGCAGTACAATCCCTAGATAATTGTATTCTGCTGCTGCTTCTATTTCTTGTCCCTCCCATCTGTACATGTCCCTGCTTATCATCTTCTTCCTTGTGAACCTCACTACCTTAGTTTTTCTTACATTTATCTTCATTTTATTTTTCCTGGTCAACAACCATAACTTATCAATGTCCACCTGCAAATTTACGCCCCCGTTTCCCACTTCAGCATACACAACGTAATTGTCTGGAAACAATTTTATTTTTACCCTAATCACCAAACCCATGTTATTTACCATTTTAGTAAATAACAAAGGACCCAGCACGCTTCCCTGTGGTACCCCTGACATAACCTCTTTCTCCGATATTGCCTCCCCCACTTTCACCCTCTGCCCCCTGAGGAAGTCCCCTATACATTCCACTACCCTCCTGTCCTGTATCAGCGCATCCACATTTCTCATCAATGTCTCATGGGGCACCTTATCAAATGCCTCCTCAAAATCTATGAAGCAGGCATCCACCTGCTTCCCCTCATCAACTACCTGCACCAGATCCTCTAATAACCCAACGAGCTGAGTCTCGCAGGAGTAACCCCTCATGAAACCATGCTGGGACTCTTCTACCCAATTCCTATTGTTCATAACCCTAACCACATACTGCACCACCAGCCTCTCCAGTACTTTTCCTGTACTTGATGTGAGACTCACCGGTCTGTAGCTGCCAGGCCTCCCCCTATCCTCTCCCTGCTTGTGTATAGGTACCACCATAGCATCCTTCCAATCTTGTGGTAACTTACTCTCTCCTAAGGACTTTTTAAACAGCACTTCTAAATATTTCACCAACTCCTTGCCACCAAACTTTAGTGCTGCGCTTCCTATCCCATTTGGTCCCCCTCCCTTACTGCTCTCCAAACCCCTAATTACCTTTTCTATCCCACACTCCCTCATCTTAAACTCACTATAACCCACCCCCCCCCCCCAACCTTGTTTGCCCACCATTCCAACCCTCCTTTGCCTCAAACACCGAAAAGTACTGTCCTTGCAGCATCTCCAATTTTTCTTGGTCATTTGTCGCATTCCTACCATCTCTTCCTGATAGCAGAGATATCCCTTCCTCTCCTCCCCTTAACCGCCTAACATACCTAAACAATTTCTCCCTTTCCTTGCCTTTTCCTTCTTCCACCATGTTCCTCAGCCTGTTTCATCTTCCTTTCAAGCTCCTTACCCAGTTGTTTCTTCATATCTTTAGATCTTATCATCCCTTCATTTCACCACATGGCATGTAATTTTCTGCACTTCTTCATTTTCGAAATCACCTGTCCATAATATGGGGGATCTCCCCCAGTCCGTAACCTTTTCATTGGCGCAAATTTCTCCAACGTAACCTCCATTAATCCTCTATACTCCCTCCACAACCTCTCTACACCCTCCCACATAGACAATTTTTAAAACCTGTCACTCAGGAATATTTCTGCCCCTTTCTTGTCTCCTCTCCCATACTGCCACACCAACCTTTCTGCCATTTGCACTTCCCTCATCCGGCCAATCCCAATTTCTACAACCGGAATATGATGGTCGCTTATACCATCCAATACTATTGCACCAACTACAGCATTCCTAGGTCTGCCCAACACCACATCCAACACTGACCCAACACCCCCTTCATTCCATCTCGTAGGTGTTTCTACTATCTGGACTAATCCTCTGTTGACTAACTGTGCTGCCATTCTCTGCATTATGCTACCCATTCCTTCTGCACCCTCCACCCATTTCACCCCTGGCATATTCAAATCTCCTGCTACAACAACCCACTGCCTGTCCTTTAGTCTATCGACTCTCTCCTTGATCATCTCAATTGCCTGCCATCCCTGTCCTGGTGGTCTATACGCTGCCAGCAAAGTAATACTCCTATTATTACCACCACTCAATTTCATTTCCATTACCTCGACATCCTCACTAACCCAATCTACCCTCCCCCCCCCCTTTAGCCCTTTCCTTACACACACCATTATTCCTCCTCCTCTCCCATCCCTGTCTCTTCTGAAAATGGTGAACTCATCCTGCCTACACTCTATGTCCAGTACTTCCTCAGTCAACCAAGTCTCCACAGCTACCACTATATCCGCCCCATATCCTTCAACCTTTCCCCAGAAGCCCTCCAGCTTGTACACACTCCTACAGTTCACCACCATTATCTTTATACTAGTACTCTGCTTTACCATCCTACATTGCTTACCTCCTATCTCCACCCCTGCGGCCTCATCAATGCTATCCTCTCCATTTCTCTCCCCTTCAGTTTCCTTGCTTTTAACTGATTCCTATTTCAACAACTGCTGCTCTGCCCTGACCCTCTCCATGCAGCCAGCTACTTCCCTACATTTCAGATCAGCTAGAATCCGCTTTACCTGCTCTGCCAGGTGAACCTGGTCCCTCCCTACACTTTCCCAGCCTACTCATTTCCTACTATCTATAAATGTAGCCCCCAAATCCCTACACACACTCTGATATACACTCGCAGCCACTGCCTTCCTATAGGATACTCCTTTCCTAACCAGCATGCCACTAACTACTGCCCTAGCTCCAGGAAACTTCTCCCGCACTTTCCTCAGCAATCCCCTGAGGTCCCGCTCTACCACCTGCCCCACCTCCCTATGAACCAGGTAATTTCCCCCTACATGAATGAGAACGACCTTTGCCACCCTGCTACCTTTAATCCCACTAACCCTTTCCTCCAAATCCCTGGTATTTGCCCCCCCCCCCCCAAAGCTGCTTTATATGTCATTTCCTTCCTGATATTCCTCAGCTCCACCCCCTTTACAATAGAGCTGCCTAGAAAAACTACCTCTGGCTCCCTTCCTACAACATTTTCCTGCTTTGTGGCTCTTCCAAACACCTGCCTATCCTTGTCTCCGGCCTCCTGCGGCACCCTTGTTTCCCTCCCTTTGGCCAGCCCTCCTCTTTCCCCTATGGCCCTGAACTGTCTACTTTGTCCTGCTTGCTGGTCTTTGCTAATCGCACACTTTCAAGCCTATCGCACACTTTCAAGCCTCAGCATACTACTTCCTACCTTCTACCAATACCTGTTCTCTGCTTTCTGATTCCTGTTCCTCTATTCCTGATTGCTTCCTGCCTACTACTATCACCTTATCCCTTGCTACTGTTTCTTGCTCCTCTAACTTTATTTGCTGTCCTATGTCTCCTACTGTCTTATCCCTTTCTACTGCCTCCAACTCATCTATCCTCCTTAATCTTACAACCTCTATCTCTGCTTCCCTCCTCCTCTGCCTTTCCTCCTGCAGTTCCTTCTGCAGCCCTACTTGCATTCTGCCTAACTCTTCCTCTCTACTCAACTTTCCCTCCTGTGGACTGGCTTTCATTTTCCTTAGCACCTCCTTTACATCTTCCAACTCCTCCTCTAACTTATCCACCCTCATTTCAACTCTACTCTTACCCATCTCATTCCTGACCTTTTCCTCCATCCTCTCAATCCTATGCATCATTTCCCTCTCTTTCCTGCTCATCAAATCTACCATCTCCCATTTCCAACTCTCCTTCTTAGTCCCTTCCATTGGCACTGGCACACCCTCTCCAAAGCTTCCCCTCAGCATATCATAATCAAGTTTCCACCTTCTCCACTTATTTGTGTTTCCTTCTCTACCCTTAATTTGTTCCCTACCACTGCCACTAAACCCTTTCTCTCAGCACATTCCTCACACTTCCACTCATGTTCCTGTAGTGATCCCAGTTCCTCCTCCCAGATCCCTATACAGCCAACATGGTACCAGCCGCCACACTGGTCGCACTGCACACCACTATCTAACCTTCTTCACACCTTTCCACAGCCCCTACACTTACACCTCCCCACCATTTGTTTTTACCCCCTCTCTTAAAAAAAAAGTTCAACAAAACTAAAACTACTCTCCCTTAAAACATATACCAAATATCTACGTATACACACACTTTCTTAACTAGCCTAACTTACACCATACACCCTTTACAATCATACAATAACAAAGGCCTCGGCCTCGTGCACACAATCAGACACTACTACCTCCTTATAACTATTTACCACATAAAACACTAATCTTAACTCTTAAAACTCTAATTTTACCTCAAACTACTACTCCACCTATATTTAAACCTATTGCTAGAACTAATCACAAGTCAAAACCACCTTAAATACGGAACAACACAACCTCTATTCCGTCTGTGGCGGCCATTGGACCATAACAAAACATAAATAACTTACTATTGTATTCCTGTTTAGGGGAACATTCATAAGTCCCATAAATGTCATTATTAAATACTTTTTTTAACGCAGTTTCATCATTTAAAAAAAATTTCAAGCTGTCTTCATTAAAAGGTTCCTTTTCCAAAACAACAATTGCACTCCCCGACTTTTGTTCAAAACTGCCTTCCACGCAAATCAATTTTCTAACACTATTAACACTTAATACACGTTTTTTAACAAATCCTGTAAAGCTATTTACGGTGTTATGAATACTGTTTTCTTTCCCTTCTGCCTCTTCCAACCCATTCCCTTTTACCGTGTCTGGTGTACAAGCATCACCCTCAATGTCCGCCATTATCACTCTACCATAGAACCGAACAAGAGATTAGAGAAGTTGCAGATGGAACATAATTATGTTGAAGAGAGGCCATGAAGACATAATTAAATCAAAAAAATACGACAGCAAATTTTTTTTTAAACTCCTGTTTCTCTGTTGACAAACGTAAATTGTGTATTGAATAGCTTTCAGCAGTTTCGATGACTTTAATATCACCACTAATATTATACTAGTACGTAATTCAATAACTTGCCCCCAAACATATCAGTAACACAAACCTTATGAAAATTACACAAAAGATTTTCACAGTACATGGGTAAGTTGTAATTTGGAAAACGGTCAGTTTCAACATTAATTTGTACTGGTGGGCACTGAATGTTCTGCATTGATACACTGTCAGTATATTTTACTGCACCGCGGTTGTCACTAACATGGTGTCCACAAGGCTGGTCTTGTGACGGCATTAGCAACCATTACTGGTTTCATGTGCTGTTTGAAGGCCTCAGGTCCAGAGGCACAAGAATTCCTGACAGTGGTACAGGGGTCAGCTGGCTGCCGGAAACAGCAAAGAGTGCTGGGCCCGGGGAGGGGTAAACTCCACTCCATCGTTTCTCCTTCTCGCCATTTCCCCCCTGCTCATCCTCCAAACTGCATGGTTTGGGTTGCGGTGTGGCATCCTTTTCCCAATTGTTGACACGTAATACACTTCTTAGCATCTGAATGGCATCCGACTAGTATCACGACGCCACCGTTGCCTTTGCTGATGCCTTCCTGCCATTGTCTCGTTGTAGGAGGGCAGGAATAGGTGGGAATAACTAGTATCATGAAAATTGAAGAAAGTTCGGAAATCTCGCAAAAAATTTTGGCAGTAAAAAGTATTAGGCGGGAAATTAGCCCCACGGATGGGCAACACTTTGACTGCATGTGGCTGTGTGGAAAAGGCGGGAGGAATCCTCCACACACTTTGATGGTTGTCGATGTATCGGAAATGGGTTAGGAAGGGTTTTGGGGGCTGTGAAGGTGAGGTCTAGTATGTGGTTTACCCGACTATGCGCCAGGCGTCGTCGAGGCGACGCCGAGATGGTGGAAGATTGTTGTAGCACGACGACTTCAGATCACCTCAGGGTCATGGGCTATATGACCGGACCAAATTTCCTTGCTGATGATGCTGTTGACCTCTGCCCCGATGACGCTATTTCCAATTAAGCAGCATTGTTGTTGTTTTCTGAATGGTAGCCGGTTGCTCGACTATGTGCCATGCTGACCAGTCTTTGGCAGGAAACTTACAAAAAGGTTAACACTCATGTACATGGGTTGTTAGGGCCAACCATGCGCCCATAAAATATGGAACAACTTGCTAATACTTATAAACTTCCGAAAACTGGATAGAATAAAGAAATGCCGATACAATAAGAGCAGGTATTTTAGGGCCCGTCACCTTAAATGCACAATGAAGTCGAAATAACTTGCATTCTGTTCAGTTAACAAAAGCATTTTTTCGACATCACTACATATCCCTCTCAAGGGAACACTTAACTTGCAATGATGTGCCTCCTGCTTAAGGTCATGCTACCTGACAAACCTTATGTTAATAAAATACATGTAAGACTGTAATGCAAAACACTGATGAATGATAATGGACATAGGTCACTTATGCATGTGTATTAACATATGGGGGAGGCCAACAGCCCCCACTTGACCAGATACCATTGGATGTAGCTCTACAGAGATCAGCACATTTTTGGGGCGTAAACATGGTAACCCCTTAGCTGCCCCTTCACGTCTCTCAGCAGCACGACTACTATGATGGCAACATGGTCTGTCTGCCATTACGAAGCCAACCTGTTCTAATGCTCTCTAGCACTAACACCCATCCCTGGAATTTTCACAGAACTCTTTAAATATTCTTCCCAAAACCTTTCGCTGGAGCTCGTTGCCCACAAATAGATGCCCAGCTGTTTGGCTTTTTCGTACCGCCAAGATGTGTTTGGCCATTGACTATCTCGGGACAGCTCGGCAACATGTGTGCTCAGTGACTCAAACTGAAACAAGCAAACTGATTTTTGAGCCTGGTATGCACACCGAGTTTATGCGCTTGCGCAGGACACTGAAGGTCATTTTCACCACCTTTTCGTTTTTGCTCGATTTTGTGGAAGGGTGCCAGCATTGAAACTTGTATCGGATTGTGAACTACCACCCTGACATGTCATAGGTGCTGGAAACTGTACCACAACAAGTATATTTCGTCAAGGGAATATACGATGCTCCATGACACATGACGCATTGAGTGTCTGTGCTGCCAACTAGCCACGCCCTTCATGAATCCATAGGTACAAACAATTCCGAAACTGGTTGCTACTGCAACGAACAACAAATACTGCCAACACCTGTTCTGGAGTTGCCACATCCACCCGTGTGCTAACCCCACTGTTACAACAGGCTCCCATTCTGGTGACCGATGACGACCGGATGCCGCCTACAACAGCTCCAAGATACCAGCCGACCGCTGTTCTGGCAATTTTCACAGTACCGGATCATTTCCAGCAACTGCCACATTATAATCGTGCTGCCAGCGATGATACTGTGGCTTGTTCTAAATACATTTGATAGTAGGCTCAGTAGGTATGGCATCGTCCCAGAAGACTGGCCATGGAGCATCGGGGAGTGCCTGGCAGGCGATGCAAAAGCATGGGGGCGAGGGCCACTATGGGATGCCATGGCCGAAGATTAGTAGCATGTTTCCATGTAGTTTTACAAATACGGTCATGTTCCTCCATGCTAGGAGAAGATCATCCTGGAGGAGCAGGGCAAGGAGTTGTTATACAACTTTGCCACAAAGAAGATAAGCCTGGTACGAAACGTACAATACAGAACATGAATTAAAGGACATTTCAGAGGTGGCTGCAAGTACCACGTTACTTGAATACCGGACTGCCCATGCCCTGGTAATTCATTCGTCAGAATGGGAATTTAAAAAACAGTGATGTTTTCGATGCCAGCATTCAAGCTCAGCCACATCGTAGATAACGGTGTCGGGAAAATGCACCAATTAAAGCTAATATACGGAGACCTAGTGTCGAGAGAGCAAAAAACTATACCTCTGTGAGTTAGGTGGGGAACGTAACCCGTATTATATAACATGCTCCAGTTCCCTCATGGTTTGCTAATGGGAACTGGTGGCCTTTATGTCCGAACGGATGGTGCGCGGGAAAACATTGGAAAAATGACTGTCCACAATGAGTGGGTCAATGACAACATGCGCCATGGAGTGATACGTACCAAAGAAATGTGCAAATGGGGTAAAGCTGTCGGCTGCTGCTTGCCCCTGTAAAAAAAATGACAACACAGACTCGACTCAGTTATAAACTTTTATTAGCCAAATTAGCGGTACACCACACAATTTCATTTGGATCGCCATAGAAATTAATGGGCAGTGGTGGCATGCTTTAATTGACACAGATGTATCACACAACTTCATTAAATCAGAATTTGCAGGAAACAGTGAAATTAAACAGGTTCAACAAGTAATTCATCTTACCACATTACACTGCTTTGTATGATGTAGTAAAGATGGATCAGCAGGGATACCAATTTGCAAATAAATTGAGAGAAGAATGTACACAGAAAACAGTAGAAAACTGTCGAGTTGTGGATGGATTTGTCGAATAGCGGCAAAATGTAAACAATGGCACATGACATGTGTTTTTACCCACTACAGCACATAATGCAGTATTACACCATGTCCATGCTAACCACTGGTCCGTACATTCCAGGGCGGCACAGACCTTGGCACAATGGGTGCAAGTATTTCTACTGGGCTGGAGTCACACAGCAAGTAAGAGCGTTTGTGAGGGAATGTGTAACCTGTAACCAGTTCAAAAGTCAATGAAGCGACAGGCTTCAACAACAGCCATTTGAGCCAAGGGAACCAATTGAAACAGTCGCACTCGATTTGATGAGGCCCTATGCCCGAACACCAAACAGGAAAAGGTTTATTCTAGTAATGACAGACCTGTTTTCTTAGTGGGTAGAGGCATACCCCATCTCAAGTTTACGTGCACGTAGAATTGGAAAAACACTTGAGAGGAATTTTTTGTCCCCCCATGGTTATCCCCGCATTGTATTAAGCGACAATGGAACACAGTTTACAGGATGTACTTGGTGAGAACTTTGCATCCGCTGGGGAGTACAACATCACACAAATGACGTGAACCATCCCAGAGCCAACCCTATGGAATGATGTAATCAGGAAGTAAAAACACAATTATGCAACCATGTGGGAAGCAACCATTCGTAGTTTGCAGAGAGCCTCCAGGGAGCTCTGTTTACATTGCGAATATGAGTCAACGAGGCAACGTGTATAACACCGGC
Source organism: Dryococelus australis (assembly GCA_029891345.1). NCBI lineage: Eukaryota > Metazoa > Arthropoda > Insecta > Phasmatodea > Phasmatidae > Dryococelus > Dryococelus australis. The sequence continues at coordinate 51,263,883 of CM057006.1, read as the reverse complement.
CCACATTCTTCAAGGCCGTGACATCCTCCTTCCAAGTGAGTTCACCAGCGGCTTGAGGGGAAGCACCATGCATTGAGAAGTATAAGAGGAGAAAGTAGTGTGAGAGAGAGAGAGAGAGAAAGAGATGCAGCAGGCGAGGTGCAAGCAAGCACTGGAGAACCCAGCTGCCCGCGCCTGTAACCAGGGAAGCTTGTGTACATCAGAACCCATCCCCAGTCAGCTGGCTAGCGGGGTATTTGTTCAGGGTTTGCCGTAAAATGTAGTGGCCCCCACCCAATGATGTCGACACAAGGCAACATCTGCTACAAAGTATGGTTAAGTCTCCCCTGCTAGCTGTCTTCCACCATGATGCGCTATGGCTTGCAAGCACTGTCACCGCATTGCCCGATCACTCTGTACATGAGATTCCTGTTACCCCACCCAACAATGAAAATTCCATGCCTGAAGAATGTAGGGGGCATATCACACATGGCTGACACATCCGACACTACTGCATCTACATGGGGACCAGCACAAATTGCCGTGGAGAAAACCCCCTGGACACCGGACCTCATGCAACTGCCTTCGAGGCTATCCACGACATCACAGAGGACGAGCTGAGTGGGCCACCTGGGGACAGCATTGATCGCCAGGTGAGGGACCCACCCATGGGCATAGTGATGCCGAGGAGACGCCGTCCGTGCACGTGTACATGGACAGAAGCGGTAAGTACGATTTTAAGAATTGGGGGCGCCCAAGTGATGAGCCTGCGCTGCCTGCATAACAACAGCAGCAGTAGCAGCGACGAGTCAGAAGAGAGGGAACTTTCCTCTATTCCCGCTGTTCGAAGAGAGCAGAGCATGTGTCAACCAGCGTGTAGGTTGTAGAGCCTGTAGGTGTGGAGGATCGCCAAGCACTACTGTCAAAACACTACCAGCAATGCGTAAACAACAATGGCCACACCCACTTTTGCTGCAGCGAGTTTACGATATGCATCCATGGGGTCAGCTATGCCTGCCACAGCTGTGTTGCAGCTAGGAAGAGTGATGATTTTGAGTGAACAGCCTCAGAAGGAGCGGGCATTTGAAGAGGACTTCATCCCCAGCCTTAAGCCCGTTCATCACGTCACCATCTGACAGCCATCCAACCATCTCTGTGCTACATGTGGACATTGTAATCAAAGCCACCATCCCACGTGTGCACACAAAAGCATCAAATGTGGTGCAGTTCAGTGTAATGTGTTCAGGTTTTAATTTTTTATTTCTGTTCAGGGTAAATTTTGTGTTATTATTATTAGAGTCAGTGAGCGCATCGCTATGTCATCGCCTGTGTGATTCAGCATTCATGTAATTGTGTGCATCTTCAGTGTTTATGTTTTCAGTGCTATGTTTATTTTGAGGATAATGTTATAAAGTCAGCGAATAAGTTGACATATTATCGCCCCTCCGATACAGAACATCTGCAATTGTTTTGGTTTTGTAGTGTTTATGACTGACCAGTGCAAATTTCATGTTATGTATTATTAATGTTTTCAAGTGCCGAGACAAATAGTAAGTGTTAATTATGTCACATGCCATAACACCCTGTGCGCTAAACACGCTCTCTATATTGAATGCCTGGAAACGAACAAAGGTGAAATATAAACAAATATAGTACACAAGTTATAATGTTATTTACAAAATTATCACATAGGGCCTTATTCATGGTAGTTTTTAGTCCGGACTAAGGAAAGATCATCCTCCTACATTTTTTTTTTTTTTTCATGTTATTCAGAGAGCATTTTTATTGCTAGTACGACGATCATCTTGCTTTAGTACGGCATAACTTTTGGTCTGGACAGAAGGTAGGATTAGTGGGATATTAAGGTCAAAGAGAAACACTGCGGAAATAAAATACTACATTTTCATTAATATTACTTGCCAGTAAAAGCTAGGTAAAGTTTACGAAACATAAAAATTACATTTAAAGCCTATGCTTTCAATCTGTATGCAAAAATATGCCAACCTTATGAATGAAATTCTCCGTAAATAATAATTTGAAGGATATATACCTTATAAGCTTAATAAAACATGAATTTTTAAGCTACAGAGATGTCTGTCTATTTTTGTGACCACCAAATGCTTTCTCTGAAAACAGATGCTAAGGAGACGTGATATTAATATACTGAAAGAGAATTTTAAAACTAATTCATCTTTTCAAATATGTACAGTAAAGTATTTATTCTCAAATAGGATGTATTGGTAGCACAATGGCAGTGGGCTACTTTTCAGTTAGTCCTAGCTTACTTTCCAAGTGATAATAAGCTTTGAAAAATTGTTTATTATCAAAAGGTTGCATTTTGTGTGTTGGTATTCAAAAGGTTCGGAGGTCGAATCTTGTATAGTTAATAGAATTGTAATAATTTTACATGTCTTTATGTAATGTATTTAACATTAAAATACCCATTTAACATCATTATAAAGACAACGTTGGCATAATAAAATGAAAACAACCCATATTACAATATATAGTCTCATAAAAACAAAGTAATAACGAAAAAAGTAACGTTAATGTAGTAAAAAATAACGAAATTGCTGCTCTTGTTAAGCAAAACGTTGTGTACGAGTGTTAAAGGAGATTGTTAATTAAACTGTATGAAATGTGATTTGTTTAGAAGAGTAGGCAGACAATACTCAGCATACTATCTAGATCATCACTTTTGAAAGGAAATAATCTAATTGTATAAAGGTAGAGACCTTTTATATAACCACTTGTTTTTAAAATTATTTTGTGGCATTTATGTACAATTATAAAATTTCTACTTTTTTTTTTTCATTTCACCTCTCAATTTAACAGATTATATTTTATTTGTTCATGGGCAGATTAGCCCTAATTGTAAATTACTATTCAATTTGAAAAGGAAAAACCTTTATTTTTAATAAGCTATATTAAGTTTACTCCTATATTGTTAGTATTTTGTCATCAGTGAAAATAAACCGTTTCATTTGAGACAATAAACTGTAATGTGCGCATGGTAAACTTGGCAACAGTGTACCACGATGACCTTTCGATTAAAGTTAGTCTCGCTCTAATCGGGGTTTATGAATATGATATAGTTAGTCCACCCTTAGTGCGTAATAACCCCAAACCAACTCCGAGGAACGAAGGAGCATCGCACAGTTCACAACTTAGACAGTTGTCCAGTAAATGGCACACCTGCAATTGATCTCAATGAAATAGATAATATATATTCTGCCAGCACATAAGGCAGCTTTTCGTCTGGTAAACAAACGTAAGGAATATTTCGTTGAGCATGACACCCTGCATCGCACAACAGTTGAATAGCATGAAATACCGCTAGATAAAGAGGGACTTGTCCGAAGACCACCTCTGACATATCATCCGCATAAGGCCTGAATAATTAGACAGCAAGTGCAGGTAATACTTAATGATGGCGTGGAGATTCTGCATAGACTCCCGACCACTCAAGGTTACGCACAGTGCATAATCCTGTACATTAATGTAAGAGATACACTCAGTCCCCCTGGACAAAACCATAGTGTTCACGTCGCTAGATCTTTAAAGTGGTTACTGGCAGGTACCCATCAAAGTTGTGGATCATGAACAAACAGCTTTCACAACACCAGATGGAAATAGATACCAGTTTTGTGCAATGCCCTTTAGGCTGAAATGTGCACTGCTACCTTTGAGGCCTTAATGGTCTGTGTCTTAGATGGCCTCATTAGGAAATTAACATTAGCATATTTGGATGACGTTATTCTATGGTCTGATAGCTGGGAGCAGAACGTAGAGCTGAGTTTTTGTGTACTGTTGTTTGTGAACTATCGATCTCTAGTTCATATTGATTTGTTAAATTTTCATAGCACACCTCTATGCACTGGTAATATGAGCTGGTTTAATTTTATTACATCTATATTGTCTTTATAATAATGTTAAATGTGTATTGTATTGCTAAATATATTACAAAAATACATTATAAATTGGTTAAAATTCTTTTAGCTGCATAAGTTCCTTTATCCTTCTGAATCTCAACCTACGAAATAACTATTGAGCCACGGAATAATTTGTACATAAGTGTATACCTTTTGGTTTATTATTTGAAAAGTAAAATATTTATTAAATTTATTTTTGAGTGTATTAATATCACGTATCGTAACGATCTATTTTCAGAGAAAGGTTTTGTTTGAAACAGAAATAGAAATATCAAAAGAAAGCAATAAATAATTAAAATGAAGGCATTGTTGTAGCTCAAAACTGTTGTATTATTAAGCTTATTAGGTATAATTAGTTTGAATTATTATTAATGGAACATTTCTTCCATTTGGTCGGCATTTTTAAAAAATTAAAATTGACAGAAACGGCCTTAAATGTAATTCTTGTGTTTCGTGAGATTTATATAGCTTTTACTGGATTGTAACAATAATGAAACTGTCGTATTTTATTTTCACCATGTTTCTTTTTGACCTTAATACAAAATATAGGTTTTGTTAATACTTCTTTAGTCCTACCCTTAACCAATTTGATCCTCGCTGTAATAATAATCTCTGAATACAAAAAATCTTGAACGGGGTTTAATCTTTCCTTAGTTCTGACTTAAAAACATTACGAATAAGGCCCTATTACTTTGCTAATTGGTTAATCGATAGCCAAGACCCGTAAATGATAGTAATAAACTAATAACCTTGAAAACATTGATTCTTAAGCACACTGCAAACTAAGTCAAATCGTCTACCTTAAGCCTTTCTAAGCGTTTTAGTTCATCTTTATTCTATGGAAACACACCGGTGAAAATCGTTTGTTTATTGTTTTTTTTTTTTGTGTTCGAAGCTGAAGCTAATAGCAGCTGAACCGAGTACGATGACAGTAGGATTAATTACGTCTTTTTAAGTGTTGCGTTTCTGTGATTTGAATATTATCTAAGTAATGTCTGCAATAATACCAAAAATATCACGGCTGTCCTCACGAGTGGTTAGGATTTTAGGCTGTAATCCTGGGCCTATGACACTGCAAGGAACCAACACGTACCTAATCGGTACAGGTAAAAGGTATGCCATTGATGAAATTTGATAGCCGTGGTGCCAGAATCAAAATGTCGTGAGTAAATAATACAATTTGAGTCAGTTGTGTGCTTTAGCTACTTCAAATAAACGCTGGAGTACCGAATTTGCGTAATCATTCCCCAAAGAGAATGCTTTTAATGTATACTCCATTCGAGGTTACATCCGACTTTAAGAAACCTTGTTTAAGTTCTACTTCCAGGATATTCCTCTGCACCCTGCAAACAAAGCTTAATAGGGTCGTAAAAAGACAACCGAACATTACTTAAATTAACAATATTACTAATACAAACTACAAATACGATAGTGAGGAGGGCTATGAAGATCACGAAAATCGCAGGGTAAAAGAAATAAAAAATATGTCCTTTTACATGATAAAATTTTACCCCACCTTTTCCCTCCAGTTCATAGCCCTCCCCACTATCGTATTTCAAAATAGTATTGGTAACATTGTCAATTTAGGTAATGTTCAGCAATCTATTTGCAATTAAACATGTTTTCACGATACAATATTACAACAATATTACAAATAGTACAAAAATATTATTTTCCAGTGCAAACGGACTATGAATGAAAATAATTTCTGCCTCTCACCAGTGCCTGTATTGGCATTTGTAGACACTAAACTTCCCTCACACTCCCTTGCTGGAAATCCCAGAAATGGCATCTCTTCAGTAAGGCTTGATGTTCTCCTTCTCTCTTCTGTTGGGCGAGTGTCATCCTCAGGATTCCTTGCTTCGTTACTTCTCCCTTGTTCATCTCATTCGTTTTGTTTGCTTGAATCTGATAATGTAACAGTTTCTCTTTTATTAACTCTTGTTGTAGTCTACCTTCCTAGTTTACCTTCATCTGTGCCTTCCCATACTTTTATAAGGTGCCTCTTGTTACTACCATGTGTGACCTTGATGCTTGTGCAACAGTCTGGAGTCTCCCACAACAGATCATGTAGGGGTAATTTTTAAGAATAGGGGCTTTTCTGAAAAGAAAAAAAAAACTTCTGAAAGTGATCTACTAATAACACAGAACACAAATTTACTAGGGGCATCAACATTTGACAAATAGAAACCCCAAAAATGATAGTGGGGAGAGCTATGAAGATCAGGGAAATTGTGGGGTAAAAAAATACAAAATAAGTACATTTTCATTATCAAACTTTTACCCCTCAATTTCCCTCCAGTTCATAGCCCTCCCCCCTATAGTATTTCTAAATTGTATTAGTAACATTATCAATTTAGGTCATATTCTGTTCAATTTTTCTTTTGCAATTAAACATGTTTTCATGAGACAATATTACAGTAATAATACAAATAGTACAAAAATGTGTTAAATTGCAAAAAACACACACATTATTTGTCAGTGACAATAGGTTACACATGACAATAATTAATGGGGAAATGCCGAGCCTCGTTGATGGGTGGCGTTTCGCGTCACCATGTAAAAAAAAATTGCAGGCACGCCTTGAATCACTGTTTTGGTGATTTACTTCCCTGCTGGCACTGGGACTCTGGCTCGGTGCATAATGTTTAGCTATGCTTGTACAGTAATTTTGCAATTTAACATATTTTCGTAAATAAATATTGCATTATATAGGTGCATATGTTTAGCTGGTTTTACCCCACAATTTCCCTGATCATAACCATCCCTACTTTCGTTTTTGGGGTTTCTATCGGTCAAATGTTGATGTACCTAGTAAATTCTTGTTCTGTGTAATTAGTGGAGGGGAATTATACCACTTTCCGAGATTTTTTTTCCTCCGAAAAATTAATTTAGTTGGAAATCACCAAATCCCTCGCCATTCATATAACACCATTCATACACACCACAGCGGCTATTCATTTGACCATGCTACACAAGCCATGTCCAAAATGACAAATTTGGGGAATTAGGTTTTAGGAATTTAGGGTGGATGGTTTTGAATGGCTTGTAACAGCGCTACACGTGACAAAGTTTGACAAAGTTGGAAACTACAGGCTTGTGGAATTTCGACATTATTTTGTTTGTCACACTATCAATAAATATCTTACTCCCAAGCATTTTTCACATCTTGTAAATAACTGATTGTATTTCTTATCAATCTTCTCATTATTTCTTCGCTCCCTGTAATTAACATTCCATTAAAAATAACCAATCACCTTTTTTTTTATACAAACTTTTATTTTAAAATGACTTCATGTAGATCCCCGATTCTCAATTATTCACATGCATGTTTTGTGCAGCATTTCAAGAACTGTAAATACCAACGTTTCTGCCACAATGCGGGAAATAAAATGTAAATAAACAGCAGCAGACAATTTTACGGATCTAGTGAGTATTACGTTTTATCCTCTCGTCAATATAGACCAGGTAAACCTTCAGTAATTCACCCAGAATTACATAATGTCCCGACACTTCTCCATACCTGTGTTATTTACCTGTATAACCTCGGCGCTGCGCTATAAAAATACCCTATAAATGACTTTTATGCATTAAATATTTGTTGCAAACGGTATTCGCACATGTAAAACAATTCAGCAACCCTATATAAATATATTTTACCTAAATTATACGTATTTTATAGCATAAATACAGCAATATTGATCACTCTCGTCCCTATCTCATTTTTTTTTACATAAAACTACTTGAAGCCCCTCCAAATTTCCTAGTAATTATGATTACTAATAATCATATCTAACATATCCAGTATTATTTTTCTGATTTTCGAAAAGGCCCCTATTCTTAAGAATTACAGTCGGAGCTGTGGCTGTATCATACGTAATGTATTTCTCAGCTTCTGCCCGAACAACAGCTCAGTTGGTGATAAACCTGACTCCATAGATGTACATCTATAGGAGAGGAGGCCAAGGTTAGGGTCTTCTGATTTGGACAAAATGTGTTTGGCAATGTCTACCGCTTTCTCAGCTTCACCATTTGACTGGAAATTGTGGGCTAGATGTCCTATGGCTGAGCCGTATTTCTTGACAAACTCCTGGAATTCCAATGATGTAAACTGGGTGCTGCCGTCTGTTCGAACCATTTGTGGAATCCCATGTTTGGCAAAAATATTCTTCTATCACTACTCTAGATGTTGTTTTGTCCAGAGTCACCACTTCCAAGAACCTGGAATAGTAATCTTGGACCACTAAGTACTGCTTCTGTTTGAGCTCCATTATATCTATTCCCAATACCTATCAAGGTCTGCCTTGTAGCGGTGATAGTTTTAGTGTTTCTGCATTCTGTGTCGTGTGTTCAATGCATTTCTGGCAGTTTTCTACCATCCGCTTCACTTCAGTAGACATGTTAGGCCACCACACTGACTCGTGCGCCCGATGACGACGACATTTCACAACTCACATATGCCCTTCGTGTATTTGTTTCAACATTTCTGGACGTAGCTGTGCCGGAATCAAAATCTGTCTCTCTTTCATGATCAGCCCTTTGTTGCATGTCAGCTGTCCTCTCACACACCAGTATAAGGAGTCCTTGTACCAGGATCCATAGCCGATATGTTCCTTCAGTTTCTGGCATTCCGTGTCTCTATCTTGAACCTCCTTGATCTCTGCTAAGCGTTTGTCTGAAAACCGCTATAATGTTGTGGATGTACAATTCTTTTTCCAGGATCTCCTTACCTTCGTCGTTTGCTTTCTCAATTGGGGCCCGAGAAAGAGTATCTGGCATGTGGAATTCTCTGCCCGGCACGTACTGAATGGTGTAAGAGAAGCACATTAACCGCATCCATAATCTCTGAAGTTTGGCTGTTAGGTCTGCAAGGTGCTTAGATACAATTAGTGTTACCAGCAGTTTGTGGTCTGTGAGAATCTGTACACAAGTACCTAATATGTATTCCCTAAACTTCTCACACGCCCAAGTGGCTGCCAAAGCTTCCTTCTCAATTTAAGCATATCTGGTTTCCGTTTCACTCAGGATCCTTTATGTGTTAATTATGGGTTGCCACTGGATTTCTTGATGCTGTTCCAGTACTGCCCCTAGGCCATATGATGTGGCAACCGTCGGAATTCTGAGTGAGGCCCCGTGTCTGGAAAAGGTTAGGGTCGGCTGCTGTGTCAGTTTCTGCTTGATTGTATCCATGGCTTTCATTTGTTTATCGTCCAGTATCCACTCATTACCATTTTCCAGCAGTTCTCTTAATGGTTGGATTATCTCAGACAACTGCGGAATGAACTTCCGTAAGTAGTTTGTCACACTCAATATTCGCCGCAACTCTGTGACATTACTCGGATCTGGCATTTCTCTAACGGCTTTTGTCTTGTCTGGGTGACCATTCCTTCATTTATAATGTGACCTAGAAATTTCACAGACTGTATTTTGAACTGGTACTTGACTGCATTCATTGTAACCCCTTCATCTGTTAACTCTCTAAGTATGGACTGCACCCGCAAATTATGTTCTTCCAATGTAGTACCATAAATGAGGACGTCGTCCGCCTGGTTGACAACACCATCTATTCCCTGCAGGATTTCTTGCATTTTGCGTTGGTAGTACTCTGGCCCTGAATTTATACCAAATGGCAACCGATTAAAAAAGAATCTTCCAAATGGTGTTCGAAATGTAGACACAATTGCACTCTCTATTGCCAAAGGTACTTGGCAAAATCCCTTGAAGCGTCCAATTCTGTGAAAATTTTTGCTTCACCTAACTGTGCCAATGATTCCTCTCCTGCTGGAAGCTGAAGGCATTCTCGCTGTACATATCTGTTCAGTTCTGTATTGTCTACTCAGATTCTGACTGACCCATCAGTCATGGGCACCACCGCCATTGGTGCACACCACTCCGTTGGTTTCTTGATGGGTGTTATTACCTCTTCCTTCACCATTTTATTAAATTCCAGTTTTACCTCATTTTGCAATGGTAGTGCGACTCGTCTCGGGGCTGCGACTGCATACGGCTTGTAGCTCTCGCTCTCCTTTAGGACCATCTCATATTCCTTATGAAGTTTACCTAAACCTGTGAAAACTTCTGGGAATTAACCCACAATCTGATATGCATTCTCATTACTCACCCTCTTTTTATTCACCTCTGTTGTCGTATACAGTGGACTCTGTTGACTTTCCACGTGTTTTACTGTTTCTGCCTGCCAGATCTTTTTTACCGCCTGCTCCATTGCCAGTCCACTGTCCTGTTTGTATCACCTCTGATAGCCGATCATCAGAAGCTCCAGTAACCAGTACTTTTGTTATGAGTCCTTCCTTCGGGTTCTGCAATTCACTAGTCTCTGCCAATTAAAAAATATTGTTAATAAACACATCTGCCGATTCACTATCTTGTTGTCGGCATTTGAAAAACCGAGCTTGTTCGCAAATAAGGTTTTTTCTTACTGGAAAAAACTACTCAAACCTACCTTTCACAGTTGCATACTTTTTAACCTGATTTTCATTAAAGGAGAACATGCCCACCACGTTGTCTGCCTCGGGCCCCATGTAGTAGAGTACTGTGTTTACTTGAGCTTCATTTGATTTTTTGCATAGTCCTGATGCAATCCGAAACATTTCAAATAGTATCCATTTGCTTCATTCCGATGGTGCTCGAAAATCAAAGTTTTCAGGTGGCACAATCTGAAATTGCGTTGCTCTTGCCATTGGGACGTGCGACATTGCTTCCTGCCGTCCGTCCCTGCTTTCCTGACAATGAACTGGAATTTACTGGCAATTCCCAAGACACAAAGGATTTCACTTTAAGGGGGAGTGTTAGATATGTGCCAATGTCTGGTTATGCGAATTTACGTTTATAATAGTACAGGTAAGGTCAAAGTATTTCATGCAAAAAATAATTAAAAAAATTATAAACAATAAAATTTTTTAATATTGAAGAAAATTATATGTTTTGAGTTTTTTATTTAAAAAAATGTAACACCACCACCACTATTTATTCTTTAACGAAAAAAATATCATAGGTTTATATGAGATATAAACTCTGCCAAGGTGTAAACTATTTTACTTGTAGGAAGTTTTAATAGTCACTGTATGTGGCAGCTTTCAATCTGCCAATGACTACATTATTCAAATGAGTTTATTCATATGTTAATTTTTGTAAAATTAGAAATTGTCCTCGTTGTGGCATTCTATCATGTTTATAGAAAGCAAAGCAGCTGACAAATGATATATTTGAGTGACCGTTAATGAACACCAAGCTGTGCAATTAAACACTATGCCGTCAACAATATAGTTGCGGCTTTCATATCGTTTGCCATAAAGATAGCTCTGTTTACTGCTACGCTTTGCACGACACAACGGAACTACAAGGACTGAGCTCATGATGTCTTTGAACAGCGTTGCCAGCTCGTTTTCGAGTGTTCATTGCCATGGGCCTCGGGCCATAGAGAAAATAAAGTACTAGAACCAGCCTAGGGCCTTAGGCGAAAGGTTTCTGGCATTAGCAGATACATTCAAATTTCCTTTCAATATGATACATGTCTGTTGTGTACCTGGTAAATTATGCTGATGTATTCTGACAGGCTCCGAGGTGAAATATTTAATTTTAATTTACAATATGCACCTCAGCCGACTCACCAAACATATTTACGTATTCACATGTGGTTTTGAAAATAAAAAAATGAGCAGTGCTCTGTCACTAAACAAAGCACAGCTCAAAACCAACCTAATTGAAAAACTGTAAGCTAACATTGGTCTCAGATTACGTTCGTGCTCTACAAAATGGCACCTTATGTGTTGGTTCTGTAACTTTGTTTACGAAGAAAATGACGAGGTATTGAACGTACAGCAGAAGCTCTTATACATACAGGACATAATTTTTATTTGCTGCTTAATATTATTTGTATTTGTTACCTAGTATTAAAATTCTCCGTTATTTAAATAAACAAATGATGTGATCTCAGAAACATTATGGTGGTGTATTGTGAAACGATATTCCCGCTCTTTTGAAACAGTAAATTGGCTGGCAGTGTTTGCACACAGAATGCTTCCCTTTTATTTTCTGTGTCTAATGGCATAGCCAGAGAGGGGGGCTATGGGTATTGTAACATCCCTCCTCCCTTTTTTTTACCGTACGGATATCAACTATTCAAATTAAAATTATTAATAAGCCTTTCATTTCGATAAAATCATAATTGCTGTAAACTATTATGCATTTTATTAGGCTATATTATGTAACATTTGTTATAATAATTCAAAGAAAACACAGAAAAGTCAGGGAATTGCATGACAGGGAAACGTCAGGTAAATGTCAGTGAATTTTCCCTTATATCAGGGAAAATGTAAATAATTGTTACTTTACAAGATTTGTTAGTATAGGCCGTTCACGATAAAGTGAGCACTTTTGAAGCCCTAGTTACTTTTTTCTTTCGACCAATTTATATCCTTTCACCACTTGTTAATGTAAACCCTGCCATGCGAGTAATAAATATTTATATAATAATATAATATTAATATATAATAAAATTCACCGTACTCAAAACCAAAAGTCAGAGGCCACAATGAAATGTATTTATTAGTTATTGTGTCTGATGAAACAGCTTCAGAAAGTGCTCACTTTACCGTGAACAGCCTATAGTTTGAATACAGGATAATGTAATTATGAGCATATCGATTTTAAAATTTCCAATTTTTAGTTAGTGAACTAGCAGTAATACAACTTTGCCAAGTATTACAGGGCCTATATGTACAAAATGAATTATTTACGTATTTGTAATGGGCGTGTATCACGAGAAACGTTAATGAGCTGAATAAAATATTGGCGCTGCTGGATTGGTCTGTTGCAGTATAATTTAATTCAACTTTACCAATAGCATTATTTTTTCTGTCAATGGTAAAAAATATGGTATTTGAAGGTTTCAGTTCTGAAAACAGGTCAGGAATAGGCGTACTGGCAAGATTCTGTCTGGAAAACAGGGAAAATGAGGGAATTCCAAAATATAATTTCAGTGGACACCCTGATCTTAACACATACGTCAGCTCCACTAATGCCAGTATAAGCTCCCTCCCTTGTTTCAGTTAGTGTAACCCCACTCTTGAGAAATTTCTGGCTACGTCACTGATTCAATACTCGAAACTGCCTTCACACAGAATGAATTACAAAACTTATTTTAGGAATATTATAATTAAAGTACACATTAGTGTTTTCAAGGCTACTTTAAAACCTGAATTATTAGCCAAGTGGATTTTGAATCACTAATGTGAGTCTTGATCGGCACCTATATTTAGATTCATACCACATTGTTAATACTCAGATTTGCAAATAACTCTTTGGATGGCTATATTATTTACAGACACCGTATTGTAACAAATCATGAAAGGAAAACTAACATCACATAATCATTCTATGTATGCATAGTATATTGCTTCAGAAATGTTTAATCGGCCCAATGTCTGTATTCACTTATTAGTAGAGATGCCAGCTTTTCGCAAAAAAATTATAGGAATTTGCTGTATTTCCTAAACACATAAACTACGATTCTCTTTCATAACTAGATGATATTAACTGGTGCTGGTTTCAAGTGTCTGCTAGAGAATTATATATAGTTACTTTTAGAGTAACCTAAAAGTGGTTGGCTTGGTCTACTAACAAATGTTTTCTTATCAAGACAAGTGTCTAATAAACAAAGGAATGCTGAAGTTGCACACATGATATTGAACTGTAGGATGTGCGGAATACTTTTCACAAAAATCAGATGATCCTGCTCATTAGAAATTGAAAGCAGTGTAAGACATCCTAAAATAGATTTTGCATTTTCAGAACATTTCTATATTGTTTGACACACTGCACATTTGTAGGAAAGATATTTTGACGAACTCTCGGCATAATCAAGTAATCGTTAAGTATATTCATGTAAATATTACGTACATTAAAACAAATATAGATGCCGTATTCGAACTAGACATCTGAAGTTGCGATATCAGTTTGCGAGAATCATTATATTACTTTGTTGTAGTTTAATAAGTTGCAAATATAAATAATGAGCATACTTTCCCCAATATGGGTGCAGTTAATTTTTAAATAATTTCTTAAAAGCTTTGATGGTAGGCAGGACTTGTTGTCTCATTGAAACAATATCATTAGAGGTGAAACCAGAAACATATGCAAAAGTAGTGAGACTATTACACATACACACGTGCCTTACCCAGGACTCGAACCCAGAAAACCTCGTACCATAAGTTAGCGTGCAATCAAACTGCAATACGAAGGTCTGATTCGAGCATCAACTTTAAATTTAATCAGTCTAATGTTTCAAATGACAGGGTTCAGTAACCTAAAATATTTACAGGGCCATCATTTTGAAAATATGTGACTGAGTCCCTTAAAACACTAAAGTTTACATGGCCTTCCATTGCACTACTTGTGTGCAGAATTTGGTAAATGTCGGTTGATTAGGGACATGACATAAAAACACTGTTTCTCATGTGACAATCTTCACAAATGGAGAACAAAAATGTTATGTATTAGCACATTCTATGATTGTATACCACCAGTATATAAAGTAAGGCTGAAATCAATTGCATAAATTCGTAGATATAGCACACTAATCTAACATTAATTTATAGCTACCATTCTAAACATGTGTCACAATGAAAAAATACTTATAGTTATATGTCCTACCACAATACTAGTTCTTCGCCACATTTTGGTACGAATGGGTTGATCGTTTCCCGAGATATGACAAAAACTTAATTTGTATTGAGAAGCTAACTTACAAAATGGCAGAGAAATGAAACTCTGTATAGACAAATTTAATGATTGTAATTGATACTGCCAGCATACAAAGTTAAGTTGGAAATTGGTTTGTTAATAAAAGATACTAAGCTGAAATATTTATAGAGCCACCATTTTGAAATGTGCCTGACATACTTAAAACATAGCAGTGTATACCATCTGCTGCAGTGCAAACTGTTACACCAATTTGGTTGAAATTGATCAATTGTTTAGCGATATATTACATAAAAAATGATTTATTCATGTGGCACTATCTTACAAAATGTCGGACAAAATATGCTCCGTGTAGACACAGTTGATTTTTGTAATATCTACAGCCTGCATACAAATAAGTTGGAATTGATTACATGATTTGGACTATATAACGTTCTAAGCCAAGCTAACTATATGGCTGCCATATAGAAAATTAGCTTCTGAGATACCTGAAACAAATAATTGACACATCATCTGAAGCAGTACTACTTGTTTGCCAAATTTCGTATGAATCGGCTTATTTTTTATTGAGATATGGCATAACATTTTATTTCTTCATGTGGCACTAACGTACAAACTGGCTGACAAATATGGCTGTGTTAGCACAATGATGCTTGTAGCAGACACTTTCAGCATACAAAATTTGGTTGAAGGGTATAGTTGTTATCAATACTGATAGTATTTTAAAGAGGTAAAGTTAGTTTGTTTATATGTAACGGCTAATCTCGGACACTACAGGGCCGATTCTTATAATTTTTTCCACGGTTAAAAAGCTACATTCCATAAGGGCATAGACTATGTTTGATAAAAAAAATTCCGTGAGAAATTTCAAAATTTGTAAACTAAGTTGGAGAAAAATTAGCTACTTGGCTGATTTCTAAGCATGCTCTACCAAAACCATAAAAGAGAAATTGAAACAATGTTACAAGAAAATGTCGCAAGTTGTCACAGGTTGTCGAGGGTAGTCGCAAGTTGTCATGGGTAATCGTGCATAGTCACAGGTAGTTGCAGGTAGTTGCAAGTTGTCGCAGGTATTCACGGGTAGTAGCAGGTAGTTGCACGTAGTCACAGGTAATCGTGCGTAGTCACAGGTAGTCACAAGTTGTAGCAGGTATTCATGGGTAGTAGCAGGTAGTTGCAAGTAGTCACGGGAAGTTGCAGGTAGTCATGGGTAGTCGCAGGTTGTTGCTGGTTGTCGCATGTTGTCGGGGGTAGTCACTGTAGTTCAGGTAGTCACATGTTGTTGCAGGTATTCATGGATAGTCGTATATATAGAAATGTATTTCAATAACTCTATAAAACCTTAACGAAGCGATGGCGGGCTCCTAGTACCAAATAAACATAAAAAAAATTTTATGGCCACCATTTTGAAATAGGTATCTAAGCAAGTTCAATTACGTACAGTTACCTGACTTGTTATAGTATGACTTACTTGTCAAATTCTGTGAGAATTGCTGTGATAGTCTTTGATATGTTATGTAAAAATTTTAATTTTTTCATTTTGTGCTATCTTTCAAAATTGCGATCTAACAGCGTCAACTTCAAAATTTAATGCTTACATGATGTTCTGCGAGCATACAAAATTTTGTTTAAATCTATCAAATGATTCCCGAGATATGACCTATCATCCTAAATAATAAAATGGCCGCTATTTGAAAAGGAAGTTCTTTACGTTGTCGAAAATCTATAAAAGTCAGGTGTCTTTTCAAGTATGTACTGCACATGTAGACACACACACAGACATATATACACACAATACAGGGAAGTCTTTGTTTCCTTCGGGAAGTAGGCTATATAGTAACACCTGCAGGTTCAATACCATAAGTTTTCAAGTGAAATAATGAAGGATCACAGACATGTCGCATGAAGTATAATTCATCATCCTTGCTTGTATCATGTGGAAACAGCAGTCTTTGTATACACTATATTCAGTTGCTAAATGTCACACAATTTTTAATGAGGCTTAACCCCATCCATATATACATTTATACACACACACATACACATTCATATGCATACATTCACACACATACAATCACCCTTACATACATACATGCCCGTGCACAGGACATGAAAATGAGAGGTGGTGGTGTGGTAGGGACAATGCTATGTTAACTTCATTATCGGTATCAGTTGCACAGTGAACATAATTTTATGGTACAGCCCATTTATAAAACCCAAAACACTCATTTTTTCCAAATGTTCTCGCTGCACAAAATGTTTTGTTTCATTAAGTTTCTACATCTCCGGCTTTATTCATTATCGCCAACCCCCCCCCCCCCCCCCCCAAAATAAATTTAACTTTCCGATAGTTTTCCAGAAATGTGAATGGTGGTCGAAATTTCCTATTGGCAAACCTATGAGCAAGTAAGCAAATATAATCTGTTAACTGAATCCCAGTTCGGATTTAAGAAACATCATCTTATAAATACTGCACTTCTGGTAGCCATAGACGGACATCAGAGACCAGCTGCATAGTATATTTGTATTCGAGTCGGAGCAAATACCTTAAAATTACTGATTTTATAAATAATACTATACCAAAACATGACAAGTGAATAAATGTTTTGCGTGCAGTAGTATTTAAATTTAGCAGTCACTTCGACATGACTATATACAGTTATTAATGTGCCCCACCCAGGTCACACTCCTTTGCACTTTTGAATTTATTCAAGCTTTGGCGATATATTAATAAGGCACGTTAATCCAATGTTGTTTGGTTTTGCAACGTGGAAAACCTTTGTGCTCACACAGAAGAAATGCTTAATTGTAGTCAGTTTGTGGTTAACAGAGCATTACTCAAAAGTAACTTTTACAAAGAAATCACTGCCTCGAAATGCATATGCGCTCACCTAAACATCCCCCAGCGTGCATACAGAAATACTGACTGTGACAAAGTAATTAAATTGTGCGAGATATTAATGTCCAAATAAATGTTCACTGTTCAAATTAGCGGCAACTCAAACCAGTTTTTTTTTCGTTTTATACACAAAAATTATGTATCACAGTTTAGTATCTCGGTATTACATAGGCTATGTCATACAAGTGTACTGTTCTGTTGTATGTGTAAGGCGGTGTTGATTTTGACATGTGATTTAAGGGCACGCAGTGGTACAAAAGAAGAAAAATGGGTTAAAAAGTTAACTGCAAACCTACCAAGTTAGTTTATATAAATTGTCAAAGGAAATAAAATTATTCTATGTCCTTTTACTGTAAGATTGAACAATCACCTTCAGAAATGTAAAAATTATTTCTACACCAGTTATATCCTACTATGCACATCTAACATTCCTACACTGTAAAAATCTGTATGACTACATACGTTAATGTAAATATAGGAGCCGTATTTGAACCAGACATTTCAAGTTGCGATATCACTTTGCGAAAATCATTACATTACTCTGTTGGAGTTCAAGAAATACTTTTGTGTGTGTGTGTGTGTGCGTGTGTGTGTACACACACACATATTTGTGCCTAGAACAGGTATGTTAAAAATGCTATTTATTTTGATTTTGGATTAGTATTTAACTACCTCTGTATATATGTTATTTCATATGAAGGTATAACAGGTTTATAGAATTATATGTGTAAACTTAAAAAAACAACATGATATTTTATTAGAATGAAACATATTTCTAACTGTGAAAAGGGTTATGTCTGTATTTTGTAAGCCCTACTGGTTTACATGGCACGAGCCGAGGAACCATCTCCAGCTGGTCGGGAGTGTGTTTATAAGAGAATTGGCAACAGCGTCCGTGCTACATATTTTTTTTTTTTTTTGTTACTCTTGCAACTTCTGTCCCATTTAAGCGATGGTAGCGTTATCTAGCGGGAAATTCGTGAACTGTGTGCGTGGAATTTCGTTTGTTTCTGCCCTTGCATCAGGTAGCTAGCTTTGCATGTAAATTGCAAGCAAATATGGCTACTGATATTCCCCCTTAATTATGAAGGTGACACGAACCAACATCTCCCGAATGATGGCATCGTTACTACCGGAAAAAACACGTGATACAATGTAGTGTTAGTCGTACACACCAATAGGCCGCCATGTTTTACCCTCCACTGCCGTAGCCCTTGCCCAGGCCTCCCAACCTCTGCATCTCCAATATCCCTACACTACAATCACTTCTGTAGGATTAAATATTTCCTTGTGGTACTCCTTTAAATTACACAGAACTGATGTAGATTGATAAAGGCCTCTTTGGACAGCTTAATTATAATTACTTGTTCTGCACATTCCTTCTACAAGTGCCATTTCTTCTAAAACTAGACTTGAATAATAATAATAATAATAATAATAATAATAATAATAATAATAATAATAATAATAATGGTCAATTCCACGAACAGTTAATTCTTAAAAATCAGTCCTTTTTAGAAGCACAAAATGGAGACTTAATCATTCCTTTTACAGAATTTTTGTGCATAACAAGTCACACCAAGTATTCAGTTCATTAAAATTACGTAATATTATTTTACCCCTAACATAACAATATATTAAAGAAATAAATCAGCAATAAACATAAAATTATAGGTGCAGTTTGCATTTCACTCTGCCTCATTATGTGAATTCAAACTAATAGGCCTGTGTTAAAAACTATTTTTTCTTTACATATACACATAATTACAAAATTAAACAGCAATGTTCTGGGGATACTTTGTAAACATGAGTAGCCTACACACAATGTTTTCCTATGGGTAGGGATTTGTAGTAGATAAAATATTAATTTTATTTTACTCCTTACAACCTGTATAACATTAGCGCTGTAAGGATTCAGAATGTTTGTATATATTATGCTTTATGTGTTTTGAAGTATATTTCCATGTTTTGAAGTGTAATGTAAATAAATATTTATGTCTTTAGTATGAAAATATTGTTTACATTTTTTTCATTTTCAATGTCGTGGTTTGACAGATGTAATGTTTATAGAAACATTGTGTAGTAAAAGTAAACCCTGCCTCATAGCTGCACAAAGATTATTTTCTCATTTGAACTTTACTATTATCAAGTATGGAAGGTGAAGCTCTAGTTTGTGGCCAGTAAATAAACCTTATACTCTGTAGAAGTGTAGTACTTGAATTTCTGAAGGCAGCCATAATCTCTCTGGTATTCATAAATATTATGTCTTGCTAATAATTTTTTAAAACTAAAGTACTTGTGTAACTTCCGAGAATTGTTTGTTGTCATGATTCAAGGTGAATCATATGTATTTGATATGTTTGGAGTGTGATGACTCTACATTGTATTAGGCATGTTTAATATGTGGCAGGCACCTTACTTGATTGTTCATTTGATGTGTGTCCTACTTTCGGATTAGCTGATGAAGCGCTGATTGCCCTCCCAATTCATCTGGAAATCATTCTACTGCGTGTTTTTGCCTATTTTAGCCCAGCTGATCCGTGAGTGTCTCCCGGCCAGGGAGTACACTCTTTCTCACTACAAAGGCTGCCAAGATGCGGGATGCCAGTAGTCCCGGGGAAGGGGGTAATGAGAGTACCATTTAATCGACGAGTGTGGATGATCTCGGTAGAGGCATGGGTGTTATACGTAAGGGTATTGTTGGTCGTCGGTTGGGAACGTAGTTCAAAAGGGAAGTAGCGACGGAGGTTCTCAGAGTAGCCTTCACGGACAGTTTAACTCTGATAATTTTTCCACCTGCTAAATGAACTGTACACGTCCTTTGAACTGTTTTCTCTTTCAGCGGGTTTGGGAGGCGCTACGATTACCGTATTTGTAGGAGTCTCCGGCTGGAGGTCGTTCACGTGTTCCTGATCTTACACGTCCAGCCAACAAGCACCTAGGTATGCGTCTAACTCGGACTTGTAGTCGAGGGGAATGAAAGATGAAATGGGCAGAGGTTTAAACTCAGGTTCCGTAGGTGGGGGTGTGCCCTCATACTCGGTACCTACCTTTGAATGTACGTTAATCAACCTCTGTCTCATCCAACATTCTTGCCGTCGAATGCGAGACTGCATTCCACCTCTCTTGCGGGCATTTAGATTACAACTCGCAACAACAGTAATGAACAAAGAACTAATGTTAAAATAATGGTAGTCAACGAACTGCAGGTTATCATTAATACTTATTATTATGAAATATGAAACTGGGGAATCCTGGTTGGATTATATATGTTAACTATAATTGAAATAAGTTACGTAATTAAAGGAGGCGTAGGTAGGCCTAGTAAAATGACTACCCAAAGTTAATCTGACTATGGCGTATTTAAAAATGACGTAAATGATGCTGTTTACAGTGTTTCCTCTTAAAAGGGGAATTTGTCCAGAAGGGTTAAAATGTCGCGACGACGTGCTACCGTAGAGTGAGAAGGAGTGACTGAGGTAAAGGGGGTGCAGGAGGTGGACGTCGTGGATTACCTCTGGAGAGAAAGCTGTCCTTGTGATCGGCTGGTATGGACGAGTCTTTGCAAGCTGCAGGGTTGACATATCCTTCACAAGCCACTGGGAGATGCTGCCTTCTCAAGCTGCTGGAGAGGTTGGAGCCATTGCAGGCTGTAGGAGAGGAAAAAGGTCTCGCAGACCAAGGAGTGCTCACTGACCTATGTGGCGGCGAGCCCGACGTCTCTGGCGAGAGGCGTGCTCGTGTCTCCATATATAGTAGAAAATATCTGGATCAGCGATCTTCCGGAGGTGCAGGGTAGCATAGCCTTTCTTCGCAGGGGTTGGCTTATCAGGGTTGCGGCGGCACCGCTCATTTCTTATCTCCCTGCGTGGAGGCGACGACAGATTTATCCGCCTCGACTCGAGGCTGGTGGGGTGTGACGTCGCAGGGCGGCAGAGGTGCTGCGATCCTGTGGTGTCGCTTCTCAGATAATTTCGGGGTAGTGGTCCGTCAAATAAAATCATGTTTATTCAAAAGGGTGGCGATCACATGCCTGGTTCTCAGCAGGCATTACTATTCATAATTAAACGCGTTAATCATCTTTTTGTCCAAGGCTGTCCAATACGTGGAGTCCCCTTTATCAGCACGTGAAAAGTACTCTGCCACTGTTTGTGACTTGTCCCAAGCTCTTGCCTGCTTGGTGATGTGGCGAAGTCGCCCGTAGAGAGTGCAAGCACGTTGCGCAGCAATGTGGCAAGTGTTACATTTTAAGTGCTTATTGTTTGATATATTTTTCATCATCTTGCCATCTGTCAGAATATAGTACCTATTATCTTTATTATTGTATCACGTGTATTCATTATAAGGTTCTGTATGTGTATCGAACAACTTGCAAAGCTGAAGGAAGCAGTCAGCCACTTCCAGCAGCGCATGTGTGTTCCAGACAGCAAGGGAGACTTGCCCCTGTTCTTGCTTACGGCCATCTGCAGCGGCGTGACGAATTTGTGTTACAAATTAGTACTAGGGAAATATGTAACCGAAGTGCCTAATTTGTATTTTATTGTCATCTGAAACATGTTTGTTGTAGACACGATTGAATGACAATAAGTGTGCTGGTATGTATTGAGTATTGGCATGCCCACACAATATTACTAGGATCACCGAACAGTTACTAAGTAACATATGGAGGGGAGCCCCGTCCTGCTCTGTTGGGGGTGAGGCATTCCTCCCACACCAAGGCAAGGGGTCAGAGGTTTTTCGTCTGCGGTATAGAGGGACACTACACAAAAGGCATGAGTCCAGTGGTCTAACCCTTTCCAAGGAATGGGAGAGGTACTGTGGTCATGGTCGGTGTTATGTGTTAAGTAAATTAAATATCTGTTGCGACAATATGGTATACAGTGGCTCAGTCATCACAGAGAAGTGAATGTTTATATCATGAACCGTGGTTGCAGGGAATCAGAAATTTTCTAGTTAAGAGTTTATAAACAAGCATACCATGTCGTGTTGGTGGGTAGTAGCACTGGAATGAAAGGGCGGGGGAAATGGGAGATCCTGGGGAAAACCCCCCGACCAGTGGAATTGCCCGGCACGATTCCCACATGTGAAAATCTGGGAGCACCCCGGGAATCAACTCTGTCTAGAAATAGTCTAACCACTACACCACTGTAGCCCCTTGTGCTAAAGAATGTTATATATGGCTATGGGTTTAAAAAGTTGGCTTAGTAGTGACAGTTCCTAGGAGGAGAGAGGTCACATTGGCTCCTGTAGTAACCAATGCATGTGGGGTGTATGCCTGCCGCTATCAAGATTTATTGTTTATTTAAATCAGTGTTGTTATGTTTTGTAATAATTTTTTAAATTGTGGTGCATAACATAATTATTAGCTCTATTTTTGTGTTGCTTGTTTTCAGGAGAGCGCTAATAGATGCTGGAGATGATAACACACCCGAATATATACAGTCACTGTCGAGTGTTTTACAGCAGGAGAATGCTGTTTTGGAGCACATTATTGTGACACATTGGCATCATGATCACGTAGGAGGAGTAAAAGATGTTTGTGATTTATCAAATAATGGTAAATAACTTATAGATCTACTTAATTAACCTGTTTAAATAGAATGTACAGAAGTAGTATCATTATTAGCTGCTACAGAAGTAGTATCATTACTAGCTGCTACAGTAGTAGTATCATTACTAGCTGCTACAGAAGTAGTATCATTACTAGCTGCTACAGAAGTAGTATCATTACTAGCTGCTACAGAAGTAGTATCATTATTAGCTGCTTCTATACTAAGTTTAAGACCTCTGCCTACCTGGAACTTTTTTTCCCATTTGAGGCAGAGAAGTGCGGGAGCGATATGGGCTACATTGCCACACATATAAAGTGCCCCATCACCGTTAAGTGCAAAGCTCTCAACGGGCGTGTAGTATTCTAGTTGCATTGCATGTAGCTATGGGGCTTCCAGCGATGACTCTTATCATTGCATTGGCAAAAAGTTTTTAGGAAGGTTCAATGTAGGGTCCTTCGAGTATTTTTGTACATATCAGCACTTTGAGAAAGCAGTTTTGAAGTATTCTGAAATGGTGTTTCTAACGTGCGTGATATTTTAAAAGTACTCAATGGCCCTCATCTGAAGTGTGTGTTCTTTTCGTAGAACAGCACGTTGGATGCATATTTAATAGTTTGTTGAAAATCATGTATTTCAAACACTCTGCAAAGCAGTTCAAGTGCCAGATATGCAGGAGCCTTAATGTGTTCAGTCAGTTTCCTTGTATCTGTCAAAAGTATATGTTGCTAAGCATATGTTACTACTGTCTTATAGATTTTTTTGCATACTCTATGTATTAATTTGTTCGCCTACTGAAAATTACTTCATTCAAATAAAGCAGCTGTGCTATAATTAAATTTTCATTTTTGGCAAGTAAATACATGAAAATTTATACCACAGCTTCAGGAAAGTTCACCTCATTCCACTGAAATTTTATGTGTAATGTGCTCTGTATTTAACTCTCAGTGTTGAGAACATTGCTGCATGTTTTCTAAAGATATTTAATTTTTGAACAGGGTGTAAAATATGGAAGTACAGGCGTGAAGACCTCGATAGCTTACCTGATGGCATTGTGCTCAATTTCTTAACAGATGGACAAGAATTTTTGCTTGAAGGAGCTACACTTAGGTATGGATAATTCTATGTTGAATCGTAAGAGTTTCTGTGGGGCGATAATCTATACAGCATATAAATATGATGGTTTAATAAAAGTCTTGGCTTTGCAGAGAGGACAGAATTGAACACATTTAGGTTACCAACACACTGTCAGAAAAAGGTAACGTCTGCTTAACATGGGCTTGAAAATGTGAAAGAAATATGAGCTCTTATTGCAAAGCATAAGCAAAAAACATGTTCAGTAAAATGCATTCTATCCACGAGCATGAAGCATGATCCTCGTCTTATCATGTTTCATGTAATTTTTAGTGCTGCAGGTTGCTTTTTTAGTAGTTGAGTTTTTTCGTGTGTTTATTTTTACTTTTTTACTTGCTGCAATTGACTGCAGACTCAGTTTGCCTGGTTAATGTATCATTAAGTTGGACCAATATGTTTTTATGTAAGGCCGTGGAAGTTATAAACTTACTTGTGTTGGAAATTTTGGCATCATCAAAATGTTTGTAGCTGTAAGTCATAGAGGGTATTTCACTAACAGGAATTTGAAGGAACCTATATCAACAGTTTCAAAAGGGTCATAATCCCACTGAGGTCATGAGTAGAAGAAAAAGAAGGGGCTGATCATTATGCTTTGTTCCTCTCCTCCTTTCTTGCCCAACGGATCTTTGAATCAGGGGTACCTACTACAGAACTGGAAAACAAACAGGTATATATTTAATTGTTTTTGTGTATATGCATGATTTTTATATTAAAAATAATTGTTTAATTTTCAGTGTCTACTTGCCATACCCAAAGTAACTGTAGGATGTCCATAAAGTCGTGTTACTAATTCAAAAATTAATTTTGTCTATATCATAAGAGCTAGAGAGGTGTAGTCTTTTGTAGAGTGTTCTGCAACTCTGAGTTTTTTTTTTAAGTTCAGTTTTAGGATAAACTGTAATATAAATGAAGAACCATAGGAAATTGTTCAAAGTGCATAAGTAGTTAAAAAGAATACATCATACAGGCTATGAAGTCAAATGACCGTTTCCTGCACTGTGCATTTGTCTGTTCCGTACCAGCTTTAACTGACAAGGAGTACCTAAACAGTGTGTTGGTTTTTGATGAAGAGCCACAGTTCAAGTGTTTGGACATGTTAACAACCATAACAGTAGAATATGGAGTACTTAGAGTTGTGTGTTTAGTGTGGCCTCAGGCATGATAGGGTGATAAGCACCTTTTATTGGCTGAGAAAAGCCATAATGGATGATTTACACTTTGTGAGCATAGAAAAAAAATGCTGATGCATGACTTCAGTTCCTGCAGTTCACATAAAGCATGACAAACTGACTTTGGAGGGCTGTAGTTAGTGGAATGGTGCTTGCATGTTCTCAACACTTGCTTGAGGCACGTTTTGAGCATTCACTGCGAGAGAGGTCTTTTAAAAATTTTTAAACCACTTAATTGCCCCTGAACTGTAGGGAGATGCTTTCCCATATAGGTGGATGGCAAAACTTCCAGTGAACTGTAAATAGACATGGACTGGGTATACCAGATGACAAATTCAGCTTTTTACTTTAGTGTTTTCATTTATATTCCAGTTTGTCCTGAAACATATTAAGGAAAAAAGAAACTTTTAAGAGTCCCAAAACACTTCCCAAAGCAGCATTATATACTTTTAGTATCAGGTATCTCAGTGGGTTGGTTTCCTCAGCAAGAATGAATATGTCTTCAAAAACTAATTAAAAATTACTTACTGCTAAAAATTAGGCGGTGTTATCAAAATGACGAAAGGTCATTGGTATGCAAGATGATTTAATTACAATCCTTGCAACAAAACTTGAAGAGAAACTTGCTGTCACACTTCTTACAGTGGAAATATTTATGGAAACTACATCCAGTTTCTACCGGTAACACCTGGTGTATCGCTACAGATGGAATTAAATGCTTGAAAACTTAGAACTTTTGCAGAGTCAGACAATACATGTCGTGGAGTTACCAACGGTGTGTTCTGATTTTAGTTAAGCGACAAATGGCCAGGTGCACCATTGTGGTTCATCTCTCGATCCGAGATCATGTCCAAACATGATCTAAGATAATATAGAAAACTGCTGCACCATTCGAGTTCAGAGCATGACTGGAGATAGAGATGAACTTAATTTTGAAGCTCCTAATATGGTGTTCGAAATCTCGAACCAAGATCAGAATAGAATTTAAAGTTTTTTACTTTTGTAAAATATAATGTGAAACAAATTAAAAAGTCTTAAAATTCAATGCATTAATTTAATTAAAGATGTATTAATGTTCTGTTAAGAGAGAATGACATTCATACTTACCCCTGTTAGTAAACACAACTGAAAACTAGAAAAGCCATTCAGAATATCCATACGAGCTATGAAAATGGAATCTTCCATCAAAATTTTTGCTTGTTAATGAGCAGCTGTCGCTAATGAATGTAGTTTGAAAATACGCCAACAGATAGTGTTAAAAATAAGTGTTTTTTGGAAATTTAAAGTAAAATTTGGAACAACAATTTTACTTAAAACAAAGAAAAAATTGCACTGTCTAGTTTCATGTGCACTACCTTCTTCAATAGTATTGGTATTAAAAATAACTAAAAAAGCATGTGCAAACAGAAATTTTGCAGTGCATTCAATCAGATTGTGTAGTAAAAAATTTTAGTGTTAAGAGATAATGTCTACAAAAATTCATTACTTGTCTCCGAACTTCAAAATAAACAGTTGCAACATGATACCAAGAAATGAGAGCCAATTACAATGAGTGTTTCATCACACTCCTAATTCCCAACCGACATCAGGAGATCTACAATTTGAACTCAAGCCATTTGTGTTGGTGCAACACTCTTACATTGGAGTTCTGATCCAACTGGAGATTGTTTGAACCAAGATCTTAGGATCCCAGTTCAGAGCTGTCAATGGTGCAACTGGTCATGATATAGGTATATAACGTCACTTTGACTTATTTTATATGGTCGAAAACAAAAATAATTGCTATTTTTCTTTTAGTTTGAGAACACTTTTTACCATTAAAATTTTTTTATAAGCATATATGTTTTCAAAGTAAAACCACTATAAATGATCCGTTTATCTGTACTAATTTATTTCAGGTGAGGTCAATTGTGTGTTAAAGTTAACATGATATATGTTTACTTATTTTAGGCATTTCATGTTATTTGGAACTACTACACAAAAATTATCTCTATTATTATTAATGGCATGTCAATTATTTAGTTAATAAAATTTGGACACCTGTTAACATTAGAGATTTAAAACATTAAGTGTGGCCCCTCTGGGATCCCAAAAATACAGTTTAATTTCTTGTTTTATGATATTTATTTATATTATAAATGCACCAAAAGCTATTAAACAATATATTAATTACAAGTTCATATCCAGGTACAGTTTTTTTTTTTTTTTTTTTTTTTTTTTCATATGTGAAGGTTATTAGGGCAATAAGCAAGGTGGAAACTTTGTTTGTAGATAAGTTTCCTCAACCACTGTAAAATGATTTTACTATGCGCAGTTGTCTGTTTTATAAATGGGCTTTTGTGGCTGAAGTTGGTGTGTTTCTCACAATGCCATCTTTGACTCATCTGTTTGCTTGTTCAGGGGCAGTGTAAAGCTGTAAAACTTCACCCCAGCAGCTTGACAAGGGGTAGAGGACTGAGGGCCATTAAGCATAGTCACATGTGCCATTCTTGACTTCTCACCCCTCTTTCACACTCTCACCTCCAACCTTGCTTGTTTACTTGGCTATCCAAACAAGCACCTTGAAGTTGATTTTTCATTTGGAGACACAGTTCCTTTATTCATAGTAGGAGCTACATGCATTTAAAAGATTTTATGTACGACACCTGTATTGGGTCGCTCCGGCATCGACCAAAATGAGGAAATTTCACCCTATCCACATGATTGTCACCATACACTTTTGTATTTGGCATGGGAGTTTACAAGAAAGGGAACTGGTGGCCCCCACACTTTCGACCAGCCACTCCCAGTTTCCCAGCTGTTGCTGCTGTTGACAAAAACAATTGATGTGGCCTTTCTCGCCGCAGCAAAAACAGAATTGTTCCACAGAAGTATGCATACTAGAGTTGCAATTCACAGTAGCATGCCCCAGGGCATGCACAATTTGGTGCAGCTCACTGATGACCTTGGTTGCCTAACACAGAAACATATTATGTCCTTCACCAGAGTGTCAATCCTAACAATATCCTCCATGAATTTCTTTGCAGCATCCTCCCCAGTGAACACTTTCATACTGGTGTTCTTGGAGGACAGTATATCTTTATCCACCTTGATGTATATGCCATATCTGTAAGGCAGCTGCTACTGGTTCCTATAGGTGAACGATGCAGTGGGGTTCTGCTCGCATGTCTGGACCAGCACCAGCATTGCTTCGAAATCAACATACATGACTATAGGTACCTTATAGACATTATGATAATTCTGGAACTTGAGCACAGGATGCTTGCCATTCTGCATTCCACATCTAAAAGGAAAGGCACTAAAATGGTGATATTGCTTTGACAAATTTATTACAGACTGTAAGCAGTTCTGTAGTCTGTTGGTGACTGCATTTACTGGCGAAGAAGTACTGGCCAGACTAACCACACAATTCCAAAGCTTGGCCCAGGTACCAGGGGACAAAGCTGAAATATTTATACACAGGAAGAGAAATACGTTTCAGTGAGTATTTCTGGAGGGGGATGAGGTAAGCTCTGTTCGATCGATTAGCAGAATGTTATTACCTGGCTTGTGGAATGTGCTATTCGTGCCCAAGCCTTCGACCATTGATGAACTGGTGGAGCATGCAAAGTAGGCAGAGCAAAATTTTGAGGTGCAGGCTGTGCTTGATAAGCAGTGGACAGTTAAAACAAATGAGTCACAAACCCCATCATCCGAGACACCAAGGAATTCACCTTCTCCTACGCCACATGCCCCGTTCGTAACGATGTGCTGGTTATGCCCTGAAAGTCATTGAAGACTGTCCGTGCAAGCCAGCAGGTCAGTGCACTATGGGTAGTAAACCAACCAACCACAAACCACCCCACCACTACCTACAAAACACCCTCAACTCGCAATGGGGGTAACACTGCAACAGGGGTGGGAAGGGGGCCGTCACCACCGGACAATCAGGGCCCAGCATCCAATGTTTAAATGAGGAACCTACTACTCCTATTGCCACCCACATTGAAGTGGAAGTAAATGGTAAAAGGGCCCTAGCCCTGTAAGATTAGGCCACAACAGGAAATTTCATATAGAGCAATCTCTTGAGCCCCCAGCAAAAGACCACTATTCGATCGCAATTGAATGTCATTCGTATGGAGCAATCCAATGCTGCTCTACAAGTCGACAGCCGAATTACCTTAACTGTCAGCTTAAACAGGCACTCCATCCCAGCCGAATTTGTGGTCTCTCCCATATTAACCAAAGCAGTAATACTTGGGTTGCCCATGGCTTCAACAAAAGCAATGTGTCATTGACCATGTGAAATGAGTTTACTTGGGAGACAAATACCAGGTTATGGTAAATTGGGAACACAGCCCTGAGTCTGCATTACCCATCCCAATAGATCACAATCAGATCAATCACGAATTATCAGAGCTTGAGTTTCAAGAATTAAAACAAATCCTGGATGAACGTGCCAGCTCCTATGGCCACAGGAGTCTGCTATGCCAAATCAATCCGGTCCATTCAACATAAAATATGGACCACCACAGAGACCCACATTTATATTCGACTGTTCCTGGTGTCAGCCTGGCAGTGCCATTTAATAATGGAACAGGTCAACGAAATGAAGGAACAAGGCATTGTCGAGCAATCCAAGTCACAATACAATTCCGATGTAGTTCTAGTGCCCAAAAAGGATTGCAAACTCTGGTTTTGCATAACCTATATGGCCTTAAACAATGTAAGACGCCCCATAGCTCCCTCATCCATCGATTTAACCCATATCCTGCGAGACATTGGGAAGGGAGAGGGGAGATCTTTAGTACCTCAGACATGGAGTCAGGGTACTGGCAAATTGCTGTTCACCCAGACAGCAGGAAGTTCACTGCCTTCACGACTCCTGAAGGAGAAACATTATAGTTCAGAGTAATGTCATTCGGGTTTAAAAAACACCCCCAATACATTTCAATACTTAGTGTCCCCAGAGGTACTAACTAGGTACATTGGCAAATTTTGCTTTGCCTGCCTACACAGTGTTATTATTTACTGCAACGCCTGGGAGGAGCACCTCCGCCATGTACAGAGAGTTCTAGAACGACTCGAACTACACGGGTTGATCTGCAAGTTATCTTAGAGTTTTTTTTTTTTTTTTTTTTTTTTTTTGGAAAATCTTCAATTGACTGCCTGGGTCACATGGTATCCCCTGAAGGGAACTTCCCACAGCATTGTTCCATACGGGCAATTGAAGAGGCCGAAGAACTAACCAACAAGAGGCAGCTGCGTTGATAACTGGGTTTATGTAATTGGTTAAGGGACTTCATGCCAAATGTCACTCACCACATGGCACCACTTCATCCACTACTCGAAAATAAACCCACTGGAAATGGGACCGGAGTAGAAATAGGCATTCCAAGCTCTGAAGGACAGATCTGTAACATCAAACAACTGGATTGATGCCAAGAGCAAACCATTAATCCTACAAATAGATGCTTGCCAAAGCTGTCTTGGGGCAATACTGTACCAACAAGATGCCAGCCACATGTGATAGCATACGCATCTACTCAGCTAAATTAGACCGAACAACGCTATCACATGTGCCACTTTGAAAGTGACACCTACTGGAGGTGTCACTTGGCATCTTAAAGTCCTTCATTATTTATTGCTAAGATTTGCGTATTTTTCTAGCCTTGAATTTAGCGGTTTCATTGCTGTTTGTGAGATTTCGCTATTTTCAGTTAAGTGTTCTATTCTTGCCCTTGCTTTTCCGAAAACTATTTTGAATATGATCCCTGGGCATTAACCTGTATTTGATCGTTTTAGTATTAGTTTTTTTAGTCCAGTTAATAACCTGTGTCACAAGTAATTTTTAATCCTTATTTTGTTTGTTGCAACACCTATCGGGACTTGTGTAATTCTGTTTCGTTAGTGTGTGTGTGTGTCAGTGGTTTTGGTGCATCCCATGTAGTTTGTTTAGTTTTGCTTAGTTATTTTGACATTCAGTTTACCCCTTTTAGAGAAATTCGTATCGTGCGATAATTTTATATACTCATAATTTTATATACTCAGTTTTATTTCCACCATATATTTTGGAGTAATTTGACTCATTTGTGTGTAAAGCAAACTATATTATTCTGTCAATCACTGTTACATTAACTCTGTTATTATTTCTGGTGTTTCATGTTTGTGTTATTTAGAAAAGATAACGCTACTTGCTTATCAATTTGTAAGTGAAAAGACTTTTGCACAAATAAATATTGAGTGCTTTTCTAAAGCATTTTTTGGAAGTAACAAGGTATAAAATAAATCTTTGGTGTGTAATATTTTATTCTTGTAAATTGAAAGATTGTTTACTATCTTAAAATATTTTATTGAACCATTTCAATCAAATATTTCTGTTGTGATCTCAGGTGTATTGGTTGTAATTTTGACATTGCTGATGGCAAGTTAGGAGTAGATGTTCTTTTCCGATATTAATTAGCAAACATTAAATTATGTATGGGGCATTTATTTCACTGAAATTTAATTTTATAAATGATTATTATTGTGTTTAATAAGGTAATTCAAACAAAAAACATTTTGAAGTTTGTATTAATTTGTTTGGAAAAATATAGTTGGAAAATATTAGTTAGATTTTGTATATCGATTGTGCGTGGCTGTTCAGTATCGACACAGTCTGCCAACATCCTTGAAAAGTCAATGTCGTTTCTTCTACCTTGAAATATGGTGTGACTTTATTGTATTCTTTCTACCCTCCCAAGTTTCTTTAAAATTTATATGTTATTCGATAATCTTGTGACCGCTGCGGGTAAGTGATTCTGTTAGAATATTTTTACCTGCATGTTTTGCATTATGTTTTATTACCTGCAACTTATGTTTTGTGAATTTTTCATTGTGTAGCAGTTCTCATGGTATTTGTCCGAGTTCGACGTCCTTTCATCACTTCATTAGTATGAGTACCTTGTCGTCCTGGCAGGGGAGCGACCAATATGGCCCTGACATAGAGTTAACTTCCAGCCTGATTCCTGATTCGAACTCCTGAGATATTTCCAGCTCGCCTCGCCTCGTCTACAGGCCAATTTTTTTTCATGTGCTTCTGCATGCGCTTGGAACTATACACTGTTGAAGTCGTCTGCTAGTTGGTTACAAGTAAGCAGCCATACTGGAGACACACAACTAATTTGTTTACATTGAACAGCCTTGCGAGTGCTATATCAACTCACTAGTTGTCTGAATTATCTCTGATTTTGTGTTATCCTTGCTTTTGTGAAGTGTGAACTTGGCATTTAAACACAACATACTAAAACTAATATGAATGTATGAAAATGTGTACGAGCCAGGCCATGCCAGTTCAGAAATGCATATTCCAGAAAGTAACTGTGTTTAGTGTATTAATATATACCGTGGATGCATATGTGAAAGATATCGCACAATTATAATTTGTGTATAGTGATATGTTATCTGCGTAAGTTTGTAAATCAACAATTGCAGTGTGTTTAATTTTTGCAATTGCGGTTGTGATTAGTAACCTGCTGTTTATTTAAGATCTATCCTATAAGTTGCAGACTTGTTAGAAGTACAGACAATTTTATAGAACTGCAGATACGTATTTTTCTAAATTCCGATTTGCTATTTCACTGAAAGAGTTTTTGGAATTCATTTATTAGTAGTTAAGGCTGTGGAAGTTTGTAGATTGAAGGTAAACAAAAATGTGAACAACTAATCCAAGCATTTTCCAAACATAACTTTTAGCTTTCCTCGTGATAAAATAGCTGTTTGCCTGGCATTAATGGCAAATCACGCTGTAAATCAATACAAGGCTACACGTTATAAAAAGTGTCACTCTTACTATTTTTTTCTCCCCAAGCCAGCAGAGTTGCAGTGACAAACCAAGAAACCAGGTGTTTATCAACACAAGAATATGCAACCAAATCAGTTCTCATATTTTAATAGCTACTGAATGTAGCCTTCCTGATTTGCAATTCCCATGGTTTCTCGAACTCACTCCATGCAATTTCTGTGGTGATTTATTAATAAAGGCAATGACCAATTCCTTCCTTGTATTACCTTCGTTGTGTTCTTGGTGTACCATTCTCTAATGAACCTGCTGTCGACTAGATGTTGAGTTAAATAAATAAAGTTTACTTGTTTGTTTAGATGGTGATGTATTTAATGGTAGCCTGTAATCATTACAGCAGGTGACTAATCCTTACATTTTATAATTTTTCAAAGGTAGTTAACATAAAGGAAACTTAGATAAAGTCAATCTTTTCCTGTAACTATGCCATCTGCAAAATTGAAACATGTCACGTGATTTTCTTTAAATGCTATTTTACCCTTCTTAAGGATTTTTGAAATTCTAATTTTGAGAGCAACTAATTGGACATAAGCTTATGTTAATATTGATGATGAATCATCGGTATTTAGAATTAAGTGTGCATCGTGAAACAGTGAGTACTCTAGCTGCTACACCACCATGGCTTCTGTCAACTTAAGAAGGGGGAGTTAAGAGAGGTTTAGGTGGTTTACAACAACCAAGGTGTTGAGAGCCAATGAGGTTAATTATGGCAGAATTGAGCAGCAATGAACTGCAAGGGTGCGGGAAAACAGGAAATCCTCGAGAAAACATGCCCGCCAAAAGCATCAATCTGCACATTTCCTATATGTGAAAATCTGTGAGTAATCTCACGGAGAAAACAACATGAATTACTTTGGCTGAAGGCAAGCATCCTACCGCTACGCCTACTGCAGTTGAATTAAAAAAAATTATTGTAACAATTAATATGATTCTCTATCAGCTTATCATTGATCTGGTTTCTGAATGGGATGGACATTATTTTGCACATCTGCATTTTATTTTTTTTAATTATACTTGTTTCATTCTTAGGTACCGATACATAGGCATGCTGGAATTTGTCAAATATAAATTGGTTGCAAGGTACCTACATACATGTATACATAACAGCATTATAAGATTGGGATTTACAGACAAAAATACAGGAAAGAAAATAAATTAAAGAAAATTATAGAGAAGTCATGCATTCTTGGAAGTGGCTTTTTTAAAACTTTCTCAGTAGACCTAGGTACTCAATTTTAAAACATTGGTAAATATTTTGAAAAGCTGATGATAATATTTACGATAGTGATATCATCACTCACAGTTTTGACCATGCACTAGGTCTGCACTAGTGACATAACAATCCAATAATAAATTGTTTTGTTTATACACTTTTTTTTTAGCAGAGACTATGTTGCAGAAAACTAGAATTACACATATAAACCCACAAAAACAAACAGGAATAGTTGTCAACAGGTACATGAAAACAGAATTCTGCAGAAGGAATTGTTTAGTTGCAAGAAGACCACTGTGTTTGTTTGTACCCATAGTTAGTTTTTTGTTTAATTAATTTTCTTCTTACTAACAATTCCTTCTACAGAATTCTCTGTGTTATTCACGTAGCCCTACCTATTGGCTACTATTCTTGGTTGGTTTTCCGTGTCTGTTTGCTCGATTCTAGTTTCCTGCGACATGAGCTCTGCTGCAAATGCACAATTTTTTCATTTAATATATGATATTCATACAGGCCTTCATGAATTATAAAGCATAAAAAATATTAGCTAACGGGAAATCTGTTTACAAGAATCAATGTTTATTTAAATAATCATAAATCATAGCAACAGTTAATGGTAAGGAAACATGTCAGAATTACGATATCTCACATGTGTAATAACCTCAACTTTAATAGCTCTTACAAGTAGGCAGTGATTGCCCTTATTTACATCTTGTAAATGACAGTTACAAACACTGAATTCATCAGCTGATTCCATAGCCATCCAATTTAAAAGAAAACAATTTCTTTATTTGTATCACAGCTTGCACTTAAAAATTAACTTTTACAACTAATTCATTAAGAGGTCCTGCAGTAGTCCGGGAAAACACATTTTACATGTCAGCTGCAAATTTTATTGGTGATGCATGTTCACGAAACTGAAAGTAAAAAAACATGGCTTGAATTACTTTCACAGGTGAAAATTAATTCTATCGAGTATTGCTTAAATATCTTGTTTGTCACATATGCAGATTTGTTTCTGGAAACGATTTCTTCAGATAAAATAAATGACTGCACAAAGCCGTAGGATAAGGTAAACACAGCAGACTAATGATTGTCTCTCTCCAACGCCATGGTTGCTAGGCAACGCAACCGCAAATTATGACGACTTCAACAGCATATTTGGTGAAAACAAAAATTTTATTGTCATTTTGTCAGACAAACCTAGTTACTGGACAATCACTTCATCTTCGTGAACTTATGTAATTTCTGTAATGTAATTTCAATAATGCTGCCTTAAATAAAGAGGCCATTTTGGCCAAGTAAAATTTTAATCTTGTCTCCTGCTGAGAATCAGGTATTAGCACTCGTCATTTTGTAGGGGATCCTCAGTTATTAAAAATACATACTAACAATGAATAATCTATAAATAGATATTTATGAAGGCATTGTGAACTAAAATAATAATATAAATAATATAAAAAGAAATATTTATAAGAAGAAAAGGAAACCAATTTGTTACTTGTTATGTATCATTAGTTTTGATTCAGAGTTTATTCCTTGTTATGGTTGTTGGTTAAGATGTTAAAATATAGTTTGAAAAGAGAAAAATAAATGCCATGCCACGATTTTCTGCTTTTTCAGCCAACTTAACCTCATGCACTAAATATTAAAAAATATATATATAAACAAAAGGTTGAAATTTATTGGTTATACTCTCAAGATACTACTTTGCAATAAGCAAGGTGGAAACTTTGTTTGTAGAGAAGTTTCCTCAACCACTGTAAAATGATTTTACTATGCGCAGTTGTCTGTTTTATAAATGGGCTTTTGTGGCTGAAGTCCTCTTTCACACACTCACCCCCAACCTTGCTTGTTTTCTTGGCTATCCAAACAAGCACCTTGAAGTTGATTTTTCATTTGGTGACACAGTTCCTTTATTCATAGTAGGAGCTACATGCACTTAAGAGAGTTTATGTACAACACCTGTATTCATTTGGCAAACGTCTACCTTTTGAAGTGGTAATTACTTAAAAAAGTGTGATGTTTGAGGCAGAGGCAAATAAAAACTCATTAGACTTGTTTCTATGCAACCTTCAATACTTAATGATTCGAAACCACATCCTTGTACTTGCAATGAGTTACACAGTACTTGGGCTCAGTACTTATGCATTATATGGTGATAGTGGGGTATCTTATGTATTCTTTGAGGATATCAGTTGATTCAGAAAATGTGTATCTATTGAAATTACTGTAATTAATATTTCAATAACCCATTTTCTGATTTTGCTGCAAGGAGTCATCACATCAATCAAATGTTAGTAAATAGTTGCTTTATAGGCAAATTTTGTTTTAAAAAATACCAGATTTCTGTGTTACCAGTTTTGTTGTGAAATAACTATAAATTGAAACTTTGTAATGTTATGAGAAGTGTCAGATGTGGCACAAGGCGAACATTAGCTCGCCTTACTCAGTCTGATTTGGATTTGAACATTGAAACTCAGGTTTATAAAGAAGCCAAAATAAAATAATCAAATTGAGCCAGAAATGTAGTTCAACTGAGTTTTATTACACACTGCACTAGTTACAGAAGGGGCTCACAAAAAATTCAATTCAGTTACTTCAGTAGCATAGAAAAAACTTCACAACACGCAAGCAGCAACGAGAAGAGAATCGCAGTATTGATTATTCTGCAGTCGAAAACACTCTGCAAGGATATTTACGAAGCTGGGAGAGAAAATATATATATACTTTCCTGGTACTCAGAATGAATGACGCCTCACAGTGGTGTGAATAATTAAGTAGTTTTTAGGTTAGTCCAAAATGTGATGAAAAAGAAAGAAAATTAACAGGCGCTGCCGGTGTGAATTTAATTCGCAACTCACACATTCTCTTCGCTTCAAGCTTCATTTTGTTACTGTAGATGCATTTTAGGCCTATCTATATGGTATCTGATATTTACTGCTGTTATTCACTCAACTTGAATGATAACTACCAAAATTAATTGTTTTCTTCCTATCATCTGAAAACTCATATTTTTATTAACACTCAGTTTATAATTTTTTGGATACAAATTGTTGGTTATGGTTTTGTAGATAAAATAGTGCATTTTAGGTAAATTATGTTTCAACTTAAATTCGGGTGTTAGGCGATGTATTAACTTGCATTTTGGTGTTATTAGGATTTTATCAATATTCACCATATAATCTTGGCCCTAGTTATCAGGTTTAGTGGTTGACAGCCAGATTACCACATATGGCCAGTCCCAGCTGCAAATCACTATCTCTGATCAGTAAAATTGTCACTGCAAATGGCCCTTGAGTGCCTTTACAAGTGTGTGTGTGAGAGAGAATGCACGCATGTGTTTTCTGAGTGCTGACATATTATGTAGTTGGCTGGCATGACCCGTCTCTCTGTTCCCTACAAGAATCTATATTCTTGTATGACAGTTTTCTCAACCATGGGGTTTTTGAAAAACTTAACACCTGGGGTATACTGAGGGGTTGCAGTAGTGTAATGGTTAGGTTACTCAACTTCCACATACGCAAACCGTGTGCAATTATTTCATGTAGGAATTATTGTGCCGGACGATTCCATTGGTCAGCTGGTTTTCTTGGGGGTTTCCTATTTACCCTGCCCTTTTATTCTGGTGCTGCTCCATACTCTCCTCATTTTACTCTCATTGGCTCTTAATATCTCAATGTTAAGAGCTTTCCCTCACTCATTAATTTTTTGTAAGCTTTTTTCAGACAAAACTATATTCAGTATTTTTACCTTCCATTGTCACATAGTTGCCGCTAAACATCTTTAATAAATAAGAAGAATCAAAAGCTAATAAATTTGCATGTTACAAGAGGAGGAAGGGAAATTGCCATTCCTGTATGAAAAATTTTTGTTTGTTATAGTGATTCATTTGTATGTATACAGATGTTTGAAATTACACAAAACATGACATAATGTTGATATTCTTGGTTTTCGTTAACTCTGTAGTGTAATTTCTTAAGAGTTTTAACATTGGTCATAATCACATTTGTAATTCTTGGAAATGTGTGAATGTTGTGAAATCCTTTTATTGCATGCTCAGTGTAAAGGCATAAATAACAATCACACCAGTTTTTGTTTCAAGCCAACACAATAAGTCATTCAGAGTGGAATCACTAAAAGTTTAGATCTTGATTAAATTACATTCATGAATGATTCGAAAGAAATATGAAACTGAATTCACATACTGTATAGTACAGCATTGCAGATTGTACTTCGCTTAAGACAACTAGACCTTTCCAAGTGATGCACTTTGAGTCAAAGACCAGAATCAGTAAGATCTATAGAAAATACTGTGACTTTCATAGGTATTAACAAAGTTTTTGTTGGTGCCGTAAAAGTATTATTGATTGAATTATATGGTAAAGGAAAGATTTTGTAATCAGTTCATTTAAGGCCTGTTTCTTTGCATGGGAATAATGAAAATTTATTGTTTTAAGAAAACTTGTACAGATAAATATGATCGAAGCCCTAATATAAGATTTAAATCTAATGCCCCAAGACATATTACATTCTGAAAAAGGAGCAGGTAAGAAAGTACATGAATGCCCACTTGCCAAATGCTCGCTATCACAAAGTTGTCATTTCACGGGGTTTTATATCTTGTGAGTCATGAGTTCATATGACTATAAACAAGCTGTTTTTGTAAAACTACCACAAAATATGAGCTTGAAAATTATCACTAGTCTGTAGAAGGTTAAGGAAACGGTCAACCTTTTGGCTTCCCTGTATTTAATAAGTGTGATATGCGTGAGGGTACAAGCAGACTTTTAAAAGGCTTTGGGACATGTTTGATTGCGGCCAGCACATTATTATTGACTGCTTCGAACAGAAACATATTTTAGGAACAGGCAGTGTTGAAAAATACTGTTACACAGTAAAATCCTGATTTTGGAACAGTAGCGATTTTGAAACATTTCTGGAAACTGTAAAAAAAAAAAAAAAAAAAATCACAAAAGCTGAGAAAAAACATTGTATGTGAAAATGCAAAGAAATTGATAGTAAAAGTTCCTTAAAAAATGTGTCTGTAACCAGGGGACGGTTGAAGCTTGACCCTCCAAGCTGGATGTTCACATGTATGTTTGTTTTGTACTTTATAGATGCAGCATGCTCACACAACTTTCAATTAATTTGAAGTGATCAATATTTCATTTTAAAAAAAAAGAAAAAAAAGTCATTTTTGAGACATTGGCAAAGAAATACAGTCATTAGGTTGTTTTGTTAATACCTTCAGTAATTTGATGCCATTTCCCAACGTGGTGATGGTGCGCTGGCTCAGTATCCCTCTTGAGACTAGGGAAACAGAGCTTCCTTAATGAAGTATTTTAGGAGCCGTATGGGCCGACGCATTTGAACTATGGGGGCGTCTGGCCCTGGCTCATCAGAGCGAGAAGCTTGGGCAATGTGGGTTACGTTACCCCTTTCCTGGCCTGCCTGGTGATGGGCATTTAGAAATAGCTGTGAGTACACAACTATGCGACTTGCAGAGACGACCCTTGAACCTCCTCTGGAGGAGTTGAGTGAGTGGCGTGACCAGCTGCTCTGTTTTCAATGTCCCCTCTGGATTCACAGCGTTCCCCACACAAGGTTCCTGTGGCTCTCGGTAAGTGGCACAACCAGCTTGTAGCGTTAGTCGTGGTGATTTAATGTGTTTGTTCTCCTCAGTCTCAGGAGCCTCAGAGAAAGGTTCTCTCTTCTCTTGCCACAGTGGCGCTAGAGGACGGTGTAACCAGCCAGCACTACACACCAAACATTGACAAGAGGCAGGAGCACCCTTCAGTGGGGACGTGGTTCAATTCTCTATCGTGATAGTTGTGCATGCACCTGGAAGTACTTAAGTGGATGTGCGCACAGAAGACTAAGTGGGTAAGGAAGGCATAAAGCGAAAGAGAATTATTGAACCACAAAGAGGTAACTGGTAGATATATATTTAATCCCATCTGCAGGATTTTACAGAACATGTCTCTCCGACCTGTGCCAGCTAAAGTCTGCTGAATGAAGGACTAAGTTTGGCAAGCTGTATACCGCAGGATGGTGACAAGGTTCGAACAGAGTCTGGAGGTGAGAGCGACCCTGGTACACACTATGTCTGGCGTGGACAAGGCACTCTGACCAGCACTCAGTAACATTAGAGAAGGTTCTGCGGCAAGAGGGTCTACTGAGGGTTAAAAAACACAAGTTGATATTCTAACAAAAGCGGAACAGACTGAGCTAAGCAATTACTGCTGAAGGCAAGCGTTCACAGGTATAGTGGCGAGATAGCGAGCACTTAGGCTGGCAACTGCTAACTGCCCCGTTAGGAGGGCATGCAAGGAAATAAATACTCTTTGAGAGCTGTGGCAAGAGAGGGGCAGCTGGAGCAGTTTGCATGGAGGGAGAAACCTCCCCTGATGCATGGCCAGCGTGCACATTTAGTGCCTGCCGGCCAAGGCAAGGGCTAGTTAGGGGGTGGGACCACCCACAAAACTGCGCTGCATTTTGTGGATTGCCAGTTTCTCAGGCGGCAAGGGCTTCTTCAACTTGTAGAATGGAGTGGTACAGAGGCATGAGCGACAGCACTTGGCACTGTGGTGTACTAGGAGGGAGCACTAGAGGCTGAGGTTTGTGTATGACACTGACAGCGTTCGTGGAACGTCAAATTAATCATTCAAAATCACGTCCTCTGATTAATTTACCCGTAACATCCTGCTTGGTGGTTGTCGTGAGTTATGTTATGCTTGGCATATATGCTTACACATTATCTGGCGACAGAGTGGTGTTGTGTATGTCAGTTTATTCAGAAGATGCATCTGTATTGAAATAAATCAATATTTCAATGATAAAGCCTACTCTTTACTCGCAAGAAGCTGCACATTTCTGGGGTATCATTTTACTTGAAATAGTTTAATTTTACTATTGAGTTAAATTACTGTATTTTATTTAAAAAAATAATTTTGGTGGTATGACAGAGATGATTAAACATGACCTTCACATGAAAACTGCATGTATAATATAATTTTCAAAGCAGTAATTTATCATCAGTTAGATCTTCAATATTGCTTTCCTGTGACTTACCTTGTCTTGGGTGGCATAAAGTTGAGACTGTTAGCATTATTTTCATTGTATAAAACCATAATATAAATAAAATATGTGTTTTCTTTTTCAAAATATGTTACTAACACTGAATCACTGTTTTATAAACAATTAATGTTTCCTTATCTAGGATTGTTCACACTCCAGGACATACAACTGATCACGTTGCTTTGTCGCTAGTGGAAGAGGATGCATTGTTCAGCGGAGACTGTATACTTGGTGAAGGGACAGCTGTGTTTGAGGACTTGCATGATTACATGTTGTCTTTGAACAAGATCTTAAAGCTGAAACCAAGTTGCATATATCCTGGACATGGTCCCGTCATTATGGTAACTTGAAGTTGTAAATTGAATGCAAGCACCTCTAAAGTGACATAGAAACTAAGCGTGTTGTTTTTTGCATATTACTTTTTGTCAGTTACAACATAAATTTTTTTCCAGGACCCTATTTCAAAGGTGCAGTATTATATAGACCACAGAAATGAACGAGAAGCTCAAATTCTTGAAGTTTTGAGGAATGAAAGTGATAAAAGTTTTACAGAGATGGACCTAGTTGAAAACCTCTACAAAGTATGTTAAGTTACATAATTGTATTTTTCATTATACATACATATATATAATATGCATTGTGTTTGAATTAGAATGTTAGTCTGTTTGTGCCTATTATTCATTCCTTCATCTAATTTGTACAAATATTGAGACAGTATAGTCTTATCTCATGTAAGTGTTCCAGTTCTTGATATCCTAGGGTAACATCTCATAAACAAAACTAATAGTGCATCGTATATAAAATCCTGTTTCAGTTGATTCACGATTGAATTAGAGTAATCTTATGTTGGCTATTCTGAAAGCCCTGCCAACACACAACAGACCATGGAGAAATATACAGATAGGGAAGATTTCATAGGCAAATTATTAATTAATATATTTGATTTACTTGGTTGCATAACAGTTGTTATTTAGTGTAACAAACTGAACAGCATGCTAAAACAGTACTTTGTATAAATGCAACTTACGGTAGAAGTAAAGTGGATCTCCTTATAGTGATGCAACCACCAACACAGTAAAAGCAGAACTCTCTAAAAATTACGGTATAAACTTCCAAAATTGTGAGAAAAATATGGCTTGAGATTCATATGAAAGATAAGTGTTTATATTTTAATCAGTATAAAATATGTATTCGCAGTAAGTTTCTTTGATGGTCTAATTAAATAATTGCGAAAATTTCCATTTCTTACCCATGAATGTGTGTATTCCTTCTTTGGATGAATTACAAAGTTAGTTTTATACTGAAATCCCACATGTATGGAAATGTTTTGATAACCCCCTAAAAACGGTAGATAGGGAATCTACTGTGCTATGTTTTGAGGCCGTTTCATAATGAAACAATACGTATGTACCATTTCCAGTTGTAAGTAAAATAGTTAGAAATGTTTCTGAGTAATGAAATAGCAATACCATAATTATGCAGTGAATGAAATTGCTACTAAGGTACCAGAAAGCTTGAAAAAAATGCAATACGTAATAGTTTGAAATTTGAGTCTACGGTAATTGTTTGTTTGCAGGAAGTCCCAAAACAGCTTCACCAAGCAGCAGCTGTGAACATATTTCACCACCTAAACAAACTTCACAAAGAGAAGAAAATACTCAGGAACCAAGATGATCGTTGGCAGTTTAACGAAGTTTCCAAGTTGTAGGTGCTGTACTGCTTTACAAGTTGATATTAATGAGACACTACAGTCAACAGCAATACCTACAATAATTTTCAGCAAAGTTGCAATAAGTCACAAGTCACTATATATTGCTCACCTGCATATTATACATTATATTGATTTAAAATACATAAAGCATGTAAAGGTTTTATTGTTAACAGAATATGTAAAAGTACAATTTATGAAATTCTTACCAAGAAAATTTCGTTTGTTTTTTCCTGCACATTTTTTCCGAGAAGATTTTTGAAAAACAAGGGTGCAACTGATGTGTACTGACTTCCTCATACGAATTCGCTTAACTTATTGCATTCGTGTCCTGGTGGTCACAAGGTGAACTATACTTTCTTATTTCCTCATTTGTGTTTTGTTTGTCTGCCATGTTTTTGTTGTCTGTTGGTTTTCTCGTGTGCGGTGCACGCAATTCCAGTCGGTTTTGCATCTTGGACCCAGCATCCAATTAAAAACTATGTATGTTTCACTATGAAACATTTAATTGTTTTCTGGGTAGGAT
This sequence comes from Dryococelus australis, assembly GCA_029891345.1. Lineage (NCBI taxonomy): Eukaryota > Metazoa > Arthropoda > Insecta > Phasmatodea > Phasmatidae > Dryococelus > Dryococelus australis. Next base: position 51,220,156 of record CM057006.1, on the reverse strand, counting down.
ATACTGGAGTATTCAAGTTGTTTGTTCTTGTGGTTAGGCATGTTTTGCTTGTGTTCACAAGTCATTTGGTGTTGTTCAACAAAACCATTTTGTATAATTAAAATTGATAATATCACCTAAGTTTGCCCTAGGCAAGAAAGGGCAGAGAACAGATTGAACAGGGATTTAAAATTAGCCCAAGAAGCTAAACCAAGCCAAATGTAGCCAAGATAGATTTGTTTTTTGCAATGTGCTGGATTTGATGAGGATCTTCTACAGTACCAACTGTTATCAGAAAGTGTCAGAATTTGACACACAAGTTCACATGCAACGTCTTAATAAATTTGATGACACGTATTTTGAAGTTATGGCGGTGCACTATGAATTGTCAAAGGCATTAGTACAGGACATCGGCGCATCAGCTGGTAGTTAACGAAATGTAAGTAGAGTGATTTTATCGCTAAGTTACCAACCTTTTCAGGCTATCCTAGAGATTGGGTGAACTTTTCAAATTTGTTTACTGTGTAATTGTAGAAAACACTTGACGAATATTGAAATGTGACGCCGTCGGGTGAGACACGAGACGAACGATGATACAAATACTTACTGGTAATTTAGGTGCCAGCGGTGCTTCCCAATCACCGCACTTTTGAGACTCGGGGTTCTCAGGGATGTTGTGGGTTCTGTGTGTCCGTCTCACCAGTGCGTACTTACAAACATGTTGGCAATACTAAACTTTTAATAAAATCACTGAAATAAACAAATGTGACTAGGACACTGTCACTACAGAATAAAAAATTGAGTTCACTGTAGGCTTGCTTTTATTGATATTGTTCATACACATCAGCGTGCCAATGAAATGATTACCTCGGTCATGACTAGCCAATTCCTCTTGGGTGCTCCCCAGCCCGCAATTAACCTAGCGCACACCTAAATGGATGATCTCACAGAGGCGCGTGAAAGCACAGCCTTCACAAGGGAAGAGGGCTGACAGCCGCTAGGGTGGACTGACGGTTTTTCCCTGAAGACATGACATGGTGAATTACAAATGAAAACCCTTATACACATTAACACGTATGATTACTCTGCATCACTAATGCAAACTCATCGGGGTTTGCCCTCCAGCATGTGGGTAGTGTGATGACGGCCTATACACAGAGCCTGCTAGGACGGGAATAATTGCACCGTACACTAATTACACAATTACATAGACCCTTGAATGATACATGAAATAAGATGGGGGACAAAATGAATATTCACAATAAACACACCTGTGTGCAAACAAGCTTAGGTGGCGCGGATGCCGCTGGATGAAGTTTGTAGCAGACTACGTGGTGCAGGTGAAAGTGCAATATTTCTGCATGGAAACGGCAAACTAAATTCAGATAAAATATTATTCGTGTTAAGCAAGTGAATCTCTTAACGATTAGCATTGTTACAGGCTTGTAACATGCCTGATGGCGGTGAAATCAAACATTACAGTGACAGTGTGGTCAAGTACAAAAAGCATAAATTTACGTGAAAAATACATTAAACCCTGAATGAAAAATACATATAAACCTGAAATAAATGATTGCACATAAAATGTTGTATAAATAAGCTCTTAAAACACAATGGTGGAGTATACAAAGACTTGGCTTCAGTCGGCCACATGGTTATACGTGATGTTGCCGTAAAATATTCAAACAGGAAAATTACCCTCAAATACATACATAAAAACAAAGCTCTTAAAATTGTGTGTAACAATTATGCAGAAGTTACACTGAAATGCCATAAACATAGGCAGATGGCATCTAATTCAAAATGTGCGGGTCGCATTTACTGTCCGACATCTTTCTCCTCCTCCTCCTCCTCGACTAAGTTAAAAATTAGTAAAGGGAAGCATAATACTGGGGAAAATGTCTGGCAAAAACGTACGCAAGTAAAGATTAACCGGTGAACTACATTGACTATGGAAACCTAAATCAGTGAACAAAAGTTGTAGTGCGCATGTGACAGTGTCTTACCTCGCCAACTCTCGTCGATAGACTGTCCAGATACAAGCGTCAAGCGTCGCACGGACCTACCATGGTCGCCTACGGGGTTCACATAAGCGGAAGTGCTATGCACGCCGAGTGAAATATTTCATATTGAAAATAAAATGGCACACATTAAATTAGATATTGTTTTACATTTCTATAACTTTGTTATGAATTTCAATATTTTAATGTCTCTTTGTGATGGCATTCATGCCAGAATAATAAGTGTTCTTAATCTCGGCGCCACGGGCACTTTGAATATTCATAACCAAACAATTAAAATTAGTACAAGCACTTTAAAACATTTTAAGACATCTTAAACACGGCAAAGACAATATTAACACATTTTACCGTGAAATTAACATTTATAGGAAAGTTCAAAATTATTGGCCTCTGCGCACGTGCGGAATACGTGAGCCATGGGCTCTAGCGCCACTGGCTGGTAGCCGGCATCAAAGTTTGATGCCAATTTAAGAAAACAATGATAAGTTCAGCTTTCTGTGAATACATTACCTACTCTCAATTACTTAACAATGATGTTTAGAGAGTTACAGATATGGTGTGTAGAATTTTGGAGACCTTCTCTAAGCTGCCAGCCTGATATAATGCAGCTGTTGGAAGACATAACTCAGACTCGCATTATAGCTTTCTCGCTATTCCAGGAGTGACAGTGTACCTCTGGAAGGTAAGGGGGGGGGGGGGACCAGTAGCGAAGCAAGAAATACTCAAATACCGTATTATGTTCCAGCAAAGGATAACATTTTTCTACCAAAGACTTTTTTCTTTTTACTGTGTGTTTGTTTGTCACAAGGGCGGAGATGATGCCCCCCCCCCCCCCTCATTTGGTGTGGGTAGAAGTGAAAATGAGAAGGGCAGAAACTAAACACAAGGAGTGCTACGGTGGCAGAAGCAAGGCTGGCCAAGTAGGTCAAGGTTACTGCGGTTGTAAAGAAATAGGGGAGAATGAGGCCCTGTCCCAAGTGGCACTTTTTAGTTAACTAAATGGTCACTTGACCCGTTTTTCCTACAAAATCTGACATATTTTTATAATTGAGTTTTGTGTTTTGTCCACTTTGAAGCAGAAAAATTACAAAATACAAATTACGAAACTGCAGCCACAATAGTTCTTCCTGTTCTAAATGTTTAAATACCCATATAGGCTATGTTATTGGAATAAACAAATATTTACTTACAATAATAATTTCACAAAGCAAGTTGCCGGAATATTCTTGAAATAGGTATTTTCTCATGAGACCATGTTTTGTTAATAGGCATGAGGTTGACAGAATCTAAGATTAATGAAAATATTTTTTTTTTTCTTTTTGGGTAATTTGAAATTCTGAGCAATATGTAATTCTACATAAAGCTTCCACAAAGTGTATGTAAAATTCTAATGAGATATAATGCAGCAGTAATTAAATTCTTGTTCAACAAAAGGAGCATTGCAAACGACCGGTCGCGTTATGTATGTGCATCAGGCTGCAAAGCATTCTGCAGTGCACAGAATTTCCTTTCAAACAAATAATTTTTGTGTAGCATTTTGGTTTTCTGTTCTATTTTACATTTAAAACAATGGGAGTGCAAGGAACATGAAGTCTAATGCACCAGCCAGCGGTGTGTTGTTGGAGCTGAGACATTATTAGACAAAGAAAGGCGGAACAGGGATATAGATGTGATGAGCAGGTAGTTTCCAAGCTGTCCTCTTCTTTTTTTTGCACGAGTGAGATGCCATTTACAATAGTTGATGGAGCAAGGGGAATTTTAAACTGACAGGAATGTGGGTCAGGCAGGGTAGGGGAAATGATCGATGACATCTGCAGAGATGGTGGGGAGAGGAGGCTGCACCAGAAACGGAGGGGTGTGAGGGAGAGAAGGGGTGTGGGAATGATTCTCTTGTTACAATCACAGCAAGGAAGTTTTATTTCAAAACTGCTACTCTTCCTTCCCCCCACCCACTTACAGGCTGTATTTATGAAAGTTTTCATGTATGAAATGAGTTTCCGTTATCTATATACTTTTCTGTATCAATATTTTGAAACTATTACACCATTATATTATAGTGTCACTGCTGATGTCTTACAGAAGAAAGTTGCCAGTGTAATTAGTGATAGGCATGCTACTACTGTCTTCATTGTTCCCACACATCTTGGTCTTGTACTGATTTGAGGCACCCTTAACCACAAATGCAGACAGTGTTTTGTGCATTCTATCCCCCCCCCCCCATTTTTCTTCATAATGCAAACCAGATGTGACGCATGCGTTTATATGTCAGCACTTACCTTGCTGCCGGCAACCACCCCAATACATTAGCTTCCATAAATTACTGAAGTTCTGTCTGACCCATATACCAACGGCACCGTTTAAGCGGCCATATTTCCGGGAAAATAAATACCATGGATTGTAATGTTCATTTTGGCTCCGAACATCTCTAATTATGAATGATTCACTGTATTTGAGTGACACAAAATTGTGTCGTCAAACTAAATAATATATTACTAATGATGTATGAAATGTACATCATTTTCACCAATATTTACACATACTGTAAATGCAGTATTTTATCACAAAATCGCCCCTTTTTAGTAAATGCACAGCCAAAAGTACCACAAAAGTCTCGTGTCTGTTTTGAGGTGCAAAAATATCAGGTGCAATATAAAAACTGATTTGAAATACATTTGTGAGTCCACAGTGAAAAAATATGTGGGCTGTAGTGTTGCTACCCATAATTGGCATACCACGGGATGCATTTACAAAATGGTAGTGCTACAATGTACAGTAGAGCTCCGAATTTACGAATACTGGATTTAACGAGGCAGCGATTTTGCGAGGCCATTTTAGGAGCCGTAAAAAAAAAAAAAAATTGTTGGGGGGGGGGGGGGAAAGCATAAATTGGTCACAACTGCAGCAGTTGTGATTTAGCAGCATGGTGTGCTAGACAGATCAATGTCATAGCATTACGAAAAACGAAACTCCAAATAAATTAGAACAACCTGAGGCAGGGCATGTTGATCTTTCAGCATCTTGTCTAGTTTCTCCTTAGTACATCACTGCAGGACACTTTCAGAATCAACTTATTTTCTGGTGGCAACTTGTTTTCCATTTTATCCTGCATAGTTAATTATGTTATCTTGAACTCAAAAGTGTAACTACTTTTTTTTTCTGTACACTATATACTTTACTTCGTGTGCAACTGTATCACGCTCATGCAAGAAAATCTTGAGCTGTGCAGAAAGTGTTGCTAGCCTCCTTATTTCATTTGTGCATTAAACCCAAGTGCACAGCGACAGGCAAAAACAAACCACTGTATCAGTCTGAGTTATACATTTCTTGCAGGACCAAAGCTGTAAACTTGTGTGTGTAATGTTCTTATGGGGTTACACTGCCATCCTGTGATGTTTACCGCTATAACTGCTGCAACAGTGTGTTGGCCTTGAGGATGACTGGGGGGCAGCCGTCATAACAGGTTGCAATATTCTTAAAAAAAAATGCAGCCAGTGATACTGTAAAATAAATAGTGGTCTCTTACACTGTTTTTCGGTTTTCAATACGAAAACTATGGCTGTTGTTAACATTTTAAATTATGGTGTGTAAATTGGCTGTGCTGTATTTGTTGAATAGTGCGATCAATATGCAATGCTTCTTTTATAGCAACAGATAAACATAAGTATTATTTGTGACAGACACATTTTGTCAGCATGAATTTTACTAAACTCTTAACATAATAATTTTTTTGGTAGCAGATTTGATTAGTGGCACAATTCAAATGTTATTTAGAGCGTGGTTTTGGCCAAAATAAAGCCTAACAGACAGGCGGATCTGACCATAGCACTGGTAAGTTAACCTGAGGTTAAAGTTGTTTAGATTAAGTTGCCAGTCACGTTATTTTGAGTTAAATTATGCATGTGCAACATTTTCTTATGATTATTCATAGTGTGGGTGTAGAGCCATCTTTTGATGGCAACAGAAAATATAGCATTGCTTTCAGTCTTATTTAATTGAGTTGTTACTGTTTTATTTTGTCACTTTCCTGAGACTGCTTTTGTATCGCCTAGTGAAGAGCCATTTTTGCATTTAGTTTGTTGTGAGGCATGATGCCATCTTACCTGGTCTTGCTTACTTTTTTTTCGTGTGGTCAGTAATGGTACTTTAAAATTAATAACATAATTATTGACCGTTGTGTTTTCTTAATGTGCTAAGAATTTTGTTTTGTAGTATTACTTGTATGATATTGTGGCAGTTATATGGTTATGAGAGATTTTAGTAGTTGAAGAGATGACAGGTGAAAGTGCTGTATAACTTCTAAGGTATAACATTTAATTTCACTCTGCAGATTCATGGAAAAGTTTCCAGAGAATGCACTGGCACAAACGAGATTAATTGAAGCATGTGATTCTTAACCAAACCAACACGACACTGTCCTGTAGTAAACATGTGATGTTCAGAAAATAATTTACTTGCAGAATAAAAAAAACACATGGTTTGTAACAAAAAAGAAAAGATAATTCTTTAATGTTGAAGTAACATGAATTACCTTACAGATTTTGTACTACGCTGTACAAAAACTCTGGCACAGAGAATACTTCAAAAAATGGTTTTCAAGAAAAATTATGCTGCTGATAAGTTAAGGCTGTTACTCCTGAAATACACCAGCAGGAGAAACCAATATGTATTTGTCTGCATTTTACATTCCATGTCAGTGTTTTATTTTCAGATCCAATACGGCTTCAGTTTGGTCATTTAGGATCCTGGAATGTTATAGTTGGAGCTGAAAATGGATGTAGTTCATCCGAGTATAATTCATCAGGCAAAGGTTCTTCCAGGTCCTCTGGATAAAATGTTGGAAAACATGGTGCTTCATTTGTTTTCCTGCAAAGAAACGCATCAGAATAAGTAACAAATATTAAATGCATATACAAAGCAGAGAGAGTTTTTTTGCCATGTCCATCAACGTAAGGGTAGAGCAGATCGGTGCGAAGGAGAGATTAAAAGTTGGTAGCAAAGTTTAGTGCATTTTAAGAAAAGGCCCATTAATATTCAGCTAAATATTTTAGTGATAATGAAGGTGCCGCTGATGTCACTGGGATTTGAAGTAATCCTACCATGACCGCAGTCGGCGAAGCTTGTAATCTCTACCAGATACAAATTATATCTGAAGCATCTCAGTTCTGTAGATATTACAAACTTTTCGTATGAGTGTTTTAGTAACTTTCCTGATAGAAATATTTCAGAAAGCAGAGTACAGTATGATTTTCAGTTGCTGTAACGATATTAACGTAAATTTGAATGCATGAACTGATACACCCAGAAGTTACAAGAATACCGTGATTACTCAGGCCACTATAGAGCGTGCTGGTGTATCTGAAAATACCAATTTTAAATGTATTAAGTTTTAATATGAAAGAAGGTGTTTACAGAAAGTACTCGTGCAATTACTGCTTAATGTAGATGTAAGAGGGGAATGTTAAGGCTTAATTGCATTTCACTATTCTTTGCAAAGCCCCACCTTACCTGCAAATGTTTTTAATTGGATCAGCTTAAATTCTATAAAGTTGCTACATTTGTATTCAAGTACGAATAAAACAAGATTTTTATTTTATTCAGATGAATTCACTAGTATAATACTTTCTCGTCTAACATTTAGCAATAAATGAAAATTTAATTTAATTGAACTTCTTCCTCATGGTAGTAGTGTAGAAGTAACTAGCATTTTTTCAGATGCTGAATTATTTTGTTATTGTGTATGTTACCACTTCTTCTACATCCACACAGTTAAGAATTGGGGGGGGGGGGATAATAATATGCAAAGTCATTTCGATTTTAAAGCGAGCTGATATTGGATCTATTTTGATGGTTGTGTACGTTCATGCAAATTACTGATATAAGTTTAATCAGGAATAACTACTTACTTTAAGGGCAAGAATGTGTCGTAGATGTAGCAGATATTGTTTGTTTCACCAGCTACTGCAGGTCCTTTGACCCAAAGCACATTATATTTTGTGTTAATCCTCAGAATCTGAAAACAAAAAAATTTTTTTTAACCAATTTATTGTACAGTAACCAATTTAACAAATACTAACAAGTACCCACAAATTACATAGTACTTATGGCTAGACACACACATTTTAGTGTGCAGATGCATATGTAATTGCATTTTCCTGGCTGGATAAGCTTTCTCAGGCACACTGGCCATATTGCTGGATGTCCAGTTAATATTTCACTGTGGCATAATTGAAAAACAAACACACACACAAAAACACACACACACACACAAAAACACACACACACACACAAAAACACACACACACACAAAAACAAACAAACACATGCACGCACATGCGCGCACACACACACACACACACAATCTTCACTACCTACATGTCAACAGATATAGGCTATTCACAGTTACTTCACACTTTCTTGAAGCCCTGATAAAGTTCTACTTGTGGTTACTAATTATATATTCTTTCGCTACATATAAACATTGCCGTGTGACTTATACGTTTTAATGGTCAAATGCTTCTGCACTGTTTTCATCTGTTCAAAGAATTCTGTCATATTTCAAAAACCATTAGGTACTAATGTTCACATTATAGGCCTATTAACATATTTAGGTCAGATTTAGGACTTTTTAATAATTTATCTATTGACAATAGGTAGTTCTTACGAAAATTATTTTACATATTGTTAACATATTTGTATTAAACACCATATTGCAAATAACACATTAATATTTTGCCATGACTGTCATGGAAAGAACTGTAGTATTTAACCTCTTGTTATTGATATGTTTTGGGTTATTTCGTTAAAAGGATGGCCTCAGTTAAAATAAATATTAAAACGAAGGAGTAAACAGTCCAACGAAATACAGTGAATTCAAGCACGCAACTCACATGGCTTATTTTTTTTGTATGTAGCAGCAACAAACTTAAAAAATTGATATAAAAATGCACACAAATAGGCCTACCGTAACTTTTATTCCGACTATACTTCTCTGCACAGGTACTTAGTTTTTGATAGGTATATTCATTTATTTAAAATTTTCTGGCTAAGCTTAATAATTTGTTGGGATTGAGACAAACATTCAAATCACAGAAATGTACACACGTTACACAACTATGTTTCAAAACACCTAGGTCATACTTACATAATTGTGATACACAAATGTGACTTTCAAATAATTAATTTTGTTATAAAAACAGTTTACAGTTAAAAAATGTACAAATTTTGCACATCCAATATTTCCAATCACATACAGACAAGCCCAGCATAATAAACACTGCACGACGCAGACACAACAAAACCCTTTCACACGCAGTGGTCACAGCACATGTTACAGTACAATTATTCCTGCCTTGAAAAATAGATTTATCACAACATAGTAACTTGCCTAGGTAGATTTATAAAACACGTGTACTAACTTCATTTTCTAATTTTAAGTATATTTTGCAGGAAGAAAAATTAACACTTCGTTCAGCCAAGAGCAACACACCATGTTATAATTATGTCACCATTTGTAACCATCCTGCCATACATCTAAATATAGTAATGGGACAATCAGTTCTTTGGTACCGCCAATTCTTGAAGGAACCAAACTGGAACCGACATAATTATATCATCAGTCAAACTTTACATTTTCTACTAGGTAGTTTCACATTTGTATTAAAAGTTATAATTTACTCTTATGTTTGACGCTAAATGAGGTCTAAATTTTCGCTAGCAGTACCATCGTAATATACTATAATGGTCCTTTAATGATAAATTACACAACATTAATAAATTGTCTGGTTTTCCTGTTTTATGCTGCCAACAATGTGAATGATGTAGCTAGGGCATTATGCCAATATGCACTACCTTGCACAGCAACTTTTAGGCTTCGTTTAGGTTCAATGCAAAAATAAAACCAACATTTTGACGCATTCCCAAATAGGAAAGGGTACTATTTGTTGGGGCTGTTTGCATCAAACTTGGACCCATGACTTGGGAGGTTAAGTGCCACATAAAACTTGATCAGGTAAGTTTTAAGGAATGAGGCTTTAGTCGAGATCAATCTTACAGTTTTAGACTGTGATACCAGAATCATGAGAGGAAGGGGTGCCCGGCCATTATACAAGACTGGTTTTGTGGCCTGTCTTGTCGGCACAAAGTCAACAGCCGCTGTCACGACCCTGTGAACGGGCTGGCCTTTTTATCACTGGTTTACCCGGACTCTTGATGGGTCTCCGAGGTGGCTGCGCCAGGCGGCTGGTCATAGGCATTCTCCTCGGGACGTGAAGTGCTGCTGCGGTGACCGTCGTCAAAGTTTGCTGGTGCTGGGTTGACTGTTGGTTAGCCCTGAACTAAGGACAAGCTATTCCCAGGGCAGATCTTCGCCCCCCCCCCCCCCGTAATACTGCCTCTACTGCAGGGTAAAGGCTTCTCAGTAAAGCAGGAGGTATTGAACTCTGCCCTGTGTGGGGAAGTGAAGGTTGCAAGCTGGATTATTTTCGGAGGTGATGCTGCCTTTCTCAACTTACTCTGCACACCTCCCGAGAGTATGGCACAAATGATGGGGACTAATACGACCTCGCAAAAGGCAAGCCGGTGACTCACTTCCCTAATTTGTACTTCTGAGTAATCGCAGCTTCACAGACAGGAACTGTACCTCTTGCTTCTTTCGCCTGGCCCTATAGAGAGCGGCAGGTTGTGTTCAAGCTGCTTGACAGGAATATCCAGGTGTGGTAACCACAGGATGTCTACCAATCAGAGTTAATTCCATCTCGTTTCGGTCCCATAAAGATTGGTGGTGGAGTATGGAACTAACCTGATGCTCAATTTACTTGGTGGAGGAAATACTATTGATATAGGCTTTACCGAATTCTACTGAGTGGCAGAACTTGGGTAGCCATCTAATGTGTATGTGTCCTGGCTTTGAATAGCTCTTGGTCTACCGGCTTCACTCTGGTGGGGGTGTTTACATAGGAATGACAGTGACACTCAAGAAATAAACAAACAGAGAATAGTTGGAAATCACATGTTATATTGACTGCGTAATATAACATGGTGACCCTGTTCTACGTCCTGAGCTAATTCAACTTGATATGGAAGTTCTAACGTAAAAAAGGGCTGGGTGAAGGCAACCTGGGTAGAAAAGCTAATGGGAATCAGGTGATAGTTACTGTTAGGTAAAGTGCTTTACAACTTTAGCCTAACTATTACCTGGTTTGCTGAAGGAACCAAAGTGGTGGTTAAAATACCAGAAGGGTAATGTTAACAAATTGGCATCACCGTCCAGTGAGGCAGGGTCTAATAGGGACTGGCTTCCGAAATTATTCTGAGGGTGATTCCAGGAGTGGTAAGGAAGGAGCAGACATCTTCTGGAGCCTTTAAAGGTCCAGTCTAAGTCTAACCAGAAGCAGAGGGGTCTACAACGCATGCAGAAGTGGCTTTTGGAGGGGTTGTCTTCAACTGGTAGTCTGATGTCCGGTCCCAAGAGGAGCAGTGGATTCTGCGGGCATACCAGTCAAGTGCGAACTGCTGGTGGCTTCCTCCGGCCCAATCATGATTGGTGGAAGAGCAGAGACTGTCTATTGCAGGATGCACCAGCCCTTTTATACTAATTTTATTTTAGGCCTCCGGAGGTAAGTGGCATGGGGGTGATTGCCTCGGTCGCAGAAGTCAGCAAAAAAGTGCTGATGCGGCAAGATCATCCCGTAGTACAGGTGGCGCGTTCTCCTGGAGTTTCTTGGAATTATCAGTGGCCTAAGTGGTTGGCTTCAGTGGCTCACTCAACAGTACAATTTTACTTTGAATGAAATTGACATGACATTTCTTGGAGAATCTGGGTGAACAGTACAAGCTGGCACATGTCTGTAATAGTTTCCGAACATTGTTCCGGCGTATCCTGTAGCCATGTGTCCATCGTCTTAACTACTGCTCGAGATAACTTTCCCAAAGAGTTGAACATTGTGTCCAAGATAGGACAAAGTCTCAACAAAGATGCGTAAATGGATCATGCATCAATTTATGCATCTTCGTGTATTAATATGTATTTTAATAAAAAATGTACTCACATCTGTGGCGGAATCATTACACTTTGTAAAGAGTAGTTTGGTGCTATGTGGGAATGCAAACAAAGTAACAATGCACTATTAGCCTCTATGTAGTCTGTACGGCCAGAGAATGCCACACGACAAATGATGCAAGACACACTGTCGTAAATTGGTATTTGAAACTTTTAAAACAGATGTTGTGGTGTGCTAATATGTTTTGTAATTTAATTTAGAAAACCTGCACCGTACAGAGAGCCATGTTTTCTCACTTGCTACACAAAAGAATATTTTTTCCTTATGACATGCTGAATTTGTGTCGGCTAATTTGACTGTATTTAAACACAAAAAATCCAATTTTTTCTTGCTGTGATGCACCCTTATTTGCAAGCGACTAATGTTAATGTGACACGGAAAAATGTTTCAACATTGCAGAGGCTTCACTACATCAACAATAACGCACAACCTAAAATAAATGGATCTTTCAACACTGCACTAGGCTTTGAGATACTGCCTAACTGTTTTAGCGCCATCACAAGCATATGTTTTCATTTTTATGTCAGCATGGAATAAAGTTAGTTGGGAGCCATGACAAATTTTAAACATGTCATAGATGTGAAATAATTTCAAGGTTGACATTAACTATGTAAAATAGGCAATTTGCAATCACTGTGGTGCACAAATATTTTGTGAAGCATGTGAAAAATCACTTCTAAACTAAAAAAATATGTTGACATGCAACACAAACACATCATTGTGGAAAAAAACTTTTATTTACCACAGTGTTAGAAAATTTTTTTAATAAAGGTAAAAGACTCAATTTTGGCAGAAATCTTGACACAAAATAAATAAGATGATCACTCTTTTATTCTCAAAGTCCTTAAACAAGTATGAGCAGTGAATGTGCAAGTTTAGTGTCAGCCAGTACAAGAACCAGAAAATTGTGGAACTGACCCATAAAAATTATATATATATAAAGAAAAGTAATAGAAAGTGAAAACTAACCTTCAATCCTTTTAGTATTCGGAACCTGTTGCCCATGTGACCCGGCATTTTTGTCCCTGGCCATACTCTGCCTTTTTCTCCTCCACCTCCGATGTTACCCGGACGACGATGTGTCTTTGTCACACCATGTGATGCAGGCATTCCCTTGAAGCCCCATCGTTTCATCACTCCTTGAAAGCCATGGTCGACACTGAAACCGTAGTTAATTTTTGTTTTATAATTTCCACTTTGAATGCTTTTACAGAGTTATGTGATCAAACAGCCCAGTCACCCTCCTTCCATTTACATCAAAGATGGACATCTGTGTAACGAGTAGAGCATGGCACATAATCAAATGATAGATCTATATTATGATGTATCATACCAAGTAGACTGTCTCCTGAATAGTGAAACACTATGTACCGTATTTGTCATATACATGTAGATATAATCACAGCTGTAAAGAAACATACTTGAGCTACACCAAAAGTTATTTTTATAAACATATAATTTCGGTAACAGTAATCCTTCACGTCCACTGCAGATCCTTTACATGAAGGAGTGGTGGTGGTTGTGGTGTAGATGGCACTTGTACACATATGTATAATATTTTTAAAATATTAAAAACTTAAAAACTACTATCCAGTTTTCAATTAAAACTTTTATAATCAAGTTTATTCAAAGTTTGGAAGCCTAAGAAAGCAGCCATCATAATTTGATTCAGTTATTTGTGTTGAGCAATCAATGTAGCCATATTCAGAAACTTCCATACATAATATGAAGACTGTAGGATACTATAGCTTGTACTACAAGAATGTCATAATTTTTTAATAATGTCAAAAGCTATGTGTGTACTGCTACTGGTTACCAGTGGCTTCACCGGAAAAGCTACAAGAATCTAACTTACAAACAGCAGGAAAGGAAGCACACTGTACTTGGTGGAGATAAGTAGAAACGACACACTAGTATCTATATTTTACTGACAGCTCTAGGCACTAAATACAGTACATTTATTCACTTAATTAACTTGCCTATATTAAATGAAGTAAATTGACAAATATTTTAAACACTGTTATCAGAAAGTTATTCACTGCAGATTATATTTTAATGTTTATAAATATTATCACTTACGTTTTGCCACGAATATCAACGTGTTGTCCAACTTTAAAATGTGTTGCATACAGAGGGGTTCCTGGCTGGACGTAAGCTTCTGGTGAGATCAAAAATCTACCCAGGATCTTCTTGGGCATCACTCCAGAGTTTGAGAACAGGCCACAGTATTCTTTCGTAAACTGAAAATAAGTAAAATGTACCATACACTTATTAAGTTATAACAACATATAAATGACAGGAATTCAAGCACTAACAGCATAGTACTTGTCGACACACACACAAAGGACACATTTCCCACGCGGTTGTGCAATTACGACATTTTGCTAGCTAGACCAGCTTCATCTAGGGGTGTACGAAGCTCCGAAAAATTGAAGTTGAATAGAATACTTATTTTCTTCGTCTTCTACTTAGGCATAATAAAAAACTTTGAAGATTGCAAACAACATTTTTTCCCTATAATCAATATAATAGATAAACTTCAATATTTTGTGACTTTATTCCAATTTACACACAGAAACTACTTAAGCTCACCTGTAATATAACTGTGAATACCATAAGTGAACTACTATTTCCAGAACAAATTCCATTAACTGATCATGTTTGTTTGCCTGTATAGAGATGGATCATAATGTAGTGCAAAAATTTTAATTTTACATACAAGAATGACACTTTTCTGAAAATCTTAATAATTTTTCACATGAAATTTGATTTCAATGTACTCATTTAACTCACAACAAAATCAGTGTGTAATGCTTTTGTTGTTAAACATGAAGAACCTACAGAACATTTATCATCCAGATTACACTAACATTATGGTTCCAGCAAGAAGACTGCAGTTGTTCAAGATGGAATACAAAGCACCCTATTTTCCGTGGCAACTATTGTAATGTACTGCAATATAATTGCACAAAATTTAAAATTTATAGAGTTTAAGGATACATACATGCTATTAACATAGCACATTGTTCTACACGGTGCGGAAAAAATTTAGTTTCATAAATGAGAGAAGTGTTAGAGGGCACAAAAACAAGTATTGTGAACATAGGAACCATAGGTCTGCAGTGATTAGTTTTGGCGCTACACAACATTTGCTGAGGTGCTGTCCGTGCGGCCATCCTTCTGTCTTCCTTGTGTCCGTCTGTCGCGAGGATGCATGTATGGGTGTTTTGAACATGGGAACGGTGAGTCTGCAGCGATTGGTTTGGGTGCTGTACATCTTACAGATGTAAGATTGGCTGCCAACCACCCTGGCACTCGAGCGTTAACATGCCACACTGTTTGCATTGTGTTTACAGTTTAGCTGCAGACAATGAAAATGGACAAATGTACAGTACCTCAGAGCAGATGTTCGAAATGTCTGTCTACAACTTGGCGGTACAATTCACATTGATGCAACATTAAGTACCGTATTCTCTGGAAAATACCTGGTGCTGTATGGACACTATGCGCAGCCTCAAAAATCGGCGCGACTAGGTCCTCCTCACTCTCAACTGGGGTTTCAAACAACAGGTCATTCATGTGACCCCACAGAAAAAAAATTAAGTGGAGTTAAGTTGGCTGAACGAGGGGGCAAAGGCACCGGAGCACCTGTACCTATCCACCTGTGGCCAAACACTGCTCTGATGTGGTTTCACGGTGCTGCAGCAAAGTGGGCTGGGGAACTATCATGTTGGAACAACATAGTGCGCCGCAGAACCAATGGCACACCAAGTACCTCCGTCCATCTAGCCTGGGCGGAAGGATGTTAAGGCCTAATCAAATTATAGCAGATTATGTCTGGCCACAAATTGACTGCATAATGTTCTTGGGCCCCATGTTCAAACGTAGCATGTGGATTATCATGTGCCTAAACATGATTATTGTGGGCACTGAACATACCCTCTCACATAAAAGATGCCTTGTCTGTAAACAATACACGTCCAGTGAAAGCAGGATGTTGCCAAAAACAAGTCACAAAATGCTACTCGCAATGGGTAATTGCCCAGGGAAAGTGCCTGCACCCTTTGTTTATGGTACAGATGAAGTTCGTTGTTTTGTAATACGTTCCAGACAAGACGGCCGTGTGCTGGTAGTTGGGGACTCTTAAAACGCATGCAAAACTTCTTCCTCAAACTGTGCAGTCTGCACTTGTCTGGGTCAACCCGTGTCATGCATGTTAGTAGACAGAGATCCCAAATTGCGCAGGCGTTGGTCAATGTTTCCAAACATTTGACGCGAAGATGAAGTTCTGTTTAAGTACTGCTCGTGGTAAATTCTCCGGGCCTCAGTTGCATTGCCCAAAGCAGCACCAAAAGCCAGGTGTATGTCTGTAAGCTTGTTCCATGTATACTCGTGTCTGTCCATGTGGGGCTGGACAGATACCACACTCAACAGAATGCAACATGTACTAATACTGTACTGAACACAATACCAAACACAACATGCCCCTAAACCACAACACTGCACTAACATTGCATGTACAGTACTTGCAAACAACATTGAAGCAACAATCTCAATGCAAAGCGAACAAGGTAGCGTACTACTTCCGTCAAACAGTTACTCAACGGCACGGGTGTCAGGGACTGAACTAACCTATGCACCCACATGACCTTGTCAGAAAGGTGGGGGTAGGAGTGGCGATGGACGAACACAAGGAGGACAGGAGGATGGTCGCGCAGACAGTGCCACAACAAATAGTGTGTATACTTAATTTTCAAATTGTTCATTTATAATCAAAACTTGCATAATAAGTTATAAACCTATTTAGGTATTTTTATAAAATTTCCACAATTTGAAACCTTGTCAATTATAGTTACGACATATTTTACAACTTCAGCACACTCCACCTACTCGAGGTGGTGTAGAAGGTTTATTAACAAGCGCATCTGCTCAAATTGTGAAACCTGCAAATAATGTATAATTTTTTTTTCACTTGGAACAAAAATGCACAGATGTGCATGTATTGTCTACACCAGGAAGTAAGTTATGTGTATTTTGATACTAGTAGTTTACTGTACTGATTTTTGGGCAGTTATGAAGAGTTGAAGCCTTTCCAGGGGGAAAAAATTATAAAAATTTTATTTTGGCTTCTAAAATTTTTTGTAACTCATTAGTCATTAATCCGCAAATTTTTGTATCTAATCGGAAACAGTGATTCATTTTATATATTATTTGTGAAATTTTCTAAGAAATAAAAGAAATTGAAGTGATCTTCGACTTTAAATTCATCATCGAAATAAAAGGAATTTAAGTGATCTTCGACTTTGAATTCATTATCGACGAAGTCTTAGGTCTCTGTGTTCGACTTTGATTTAAATGAAAAAAATAGTATTCCCACACCCTTAGCTTCATCAGGTGGCGAGTTGTAGGATACACAGAATGTCCTACAACTCGCAGCGTGATGAGGCTGGCCTACCCAGCAAAATGTCGCAATCACATATTTGTGTGGAAAATGTAACGTCCTTTGTGTGTATGCCTGTCGACAAATACTTCACTGTGATTAATTGAATTCCTGTCCTTTTATATATTTTTAGTAGCCTAGCGGCCTACTTGCAACCTTAATTAACATGTTTAAGGTATAATAACGATAAACATTTGTGTTAACATTTGCACATACAGCCGGGATTCCTACAGACATTTCATTTGTAAACTCAAGGACTTACCAATAAAAAGTATATCAAAAATAAAATTACCTAAATTTACGACAAACCAGTAAAGAATGCAACTCTGACTGTTCAATTTGAGATGGATAGTCTAAAAATTTCCCTAAAAGAATTTAAAAAAATCACTACTAAAAAAAAAAAACCTGTGTAAGTATTCCATTACCCCTAATTTAATAATTAATGTACACAATCATTCAGCATAACCTTAGCATTTGTGACTTGTAACTGGGCTCCACCAATGGTGAAATAATTCTGCAAAGCAGCCAGTCTCTTTAGTCACAAACATGAGATGACCTTTTGACTTCGAGATTTTCAGTAATACTCTACAACCTCTTGCACATACACATTTGCAGTATAGCTCATAGAAAACTGACAAAAGAATACAAGCTAGATTCTGTAGCAAATGTGTGATCACTTTCGTTCCTAGTCACACAGGTATGTTCATTTTTTGTATTCCACAATGAAAATTTTAGGACTTTCCAAGGCTCAGCACCATTTAAGGCCTTGAAACTATCTTTATTATTTTTCTCTGTACTTCTCTCACAAAATACTAATTAGGTATCCATAATTTGTTTAATAAACTGTACTGTAATACAACCTCGGTATGTATTCATATACAGGTCAATTGTGATACTATAATTTGCATCATTTCTGAAGCCCTCTAATTTACATTCAACTTCAGGGTTACAATTTCCTAATATTTAGTCATATGTATTTTGATGCTGGTACGAATATAATTTGTGTCTGAACTCCAAACCATTAATTTGTGTTGACGCATGTCAACATGCTGCACAGCGTATACGCTCTCGAGCCAATGAGAGCTCGGGGCAAGTCAGTAACAGTGGCAAAGTAATTTCATGTATTGAGCAAGGAGACTCCACATGTTGGACAGCTGCATACGTAAAAGTAATTGACGCATTTAATTATGAGATGTATGGCCTGGCCAGAATCCCGCATGGAAGCGCCACACCTGCAAATAAATAAAATATTTTTGACAAACCACTACCCTACAGTTAGCTGTGGAAGAAGTTCCCGCAAACCCATGAGATAACAGCACCCCTGCGACCGTGTGACGTGACGTCACATCCCACCAGCTTCAGAAAGGTGTTTTAATATGTTGTCACCTCCAAGCGGAGAGATAAGAAATGAGTGGCGCTACCGCAACCCTGATAAACCTACCCCTGCATTTGAAGGCTACTCTACCCCACAACACCAGAGAATCGCTGATCGAAGGATTTTTCCGTATTTAAGGAAGTCCAAGAGCCCACTCCAGCAGAGACGCCAGGCTCACCGGCCACGTAGTTCAGTGAGCACTCCCTGGTCTGTGAAGACCTCTCTCCTCTCCTTTGCCTGCGAACGGCTTCAAACTCCTGCCCAGCAACTTGTGAAGGCAGCATCCACACCAGCCCAGCAGCTTGTGGAGGTAGCACCCACACCAGTGAAGTATCGTCCACACCAGTTGACCGCAAGGGCATCTCTCTCCAGAGGTAATCTGATGTCCTATACCCCATAATCCTTTATCCCTGTCAACTTCCATGACTCCGTGGTAGCAGGTCGTTGCGACACTTTTACCCTTCTGGACGAACCCCCCTTAATATTGGACACGCTGTAAAGAGCATGGAACTGGCGTAAAATTTTTAATTTGTATTAATTATTCTGCCAGGCTCATTTTTGCCTGTTCTCAGTGCGTTAATTATTATTTTAGCTAGTTATTAATTTTATGTAAGTCAGCCAAGACTTTCCACTTTCCTTTACTAGGATAAATATTAAGTGAATTGAAATTGTTAGCCTAACGTAATTTTAGCATTAGACCACTGATCGTTTTACTTAGGTTTTAACTGTGGTAGAATTGGGAATCTGTGCAATAGAAAACCCCGTTGAGGAATAACAGTGAGGCGCACCGAACTCCACAGAAGACGGAGCTTGCAAATGTTTTGAGTCCGAAAGGGCATACCACTACTCCTGGGTTTCCGGTGTTCCCGCGTCTACCTTCAACGTAGTCATAATACCGGACCACACAACTGTATGGTAGGGACTTGGATGTGACTGCTAAAGTCACACCCCCAGGACTGTACGTCCGCAGAGGTAGATGGCTGTATCAATGCACAGTAAACGAGGTGGCGTTGAAGAGCAGCATAAGGCATCGAGAACTGTGTGTCTTACGTCAAGTAACTGTTGAAATTAATGTTGCAACTACAAACCAGGTAGCACCCTTACCGACAGAACCTGAGTTCGTACCCCGGCCAAAACACCCCTCCTACCACCCACACAAGAATCCCCTTTAAACTATTTATTAGGCGCTTGTTGGCCAGAATACGACCTGGAGGGGACACACACTACCCAATCTGAGACTTTAACCCCGGTAATAAGAGTTACCACAACCGAGGTTGTCTCAGAGAAGGACCTATCAAATTCTTGCTGAATAAAGTTGGCTTCGGGGTAAATCATTCGGGTTCGACTCCCGCCGAAGGTCGTGTCCAAACCTTGTGCCAGGCCCTCCCCTGCCAACTATATTCCCTCTCGCACGCCGACCGACGAGGCCTCTGTGGATAGTCCCTATAACCCCGGCCAGATCACCCATCTCCATCATCACCCTCGTTTAAATACCTTCTTTTTACCACTCATACACCCTGTGACAGCTGGCATCCCACCTGTTGGCAACCCTAGTAGTGCAAAAGATCAAACTCCCTGGGCAGAAAACAATCTCAGTTCGCCTCACTCTGGGGTTTGACTCCCCTCTCTTCCGACGAACCAGGGAGGATGGTCAGTGTCTTACCTTCTATTCCCCCATAACAAAGAGGAGCACGCATCAGTGTTTTATTTCTGTTTAAAAATCACAACCCCATGGTAGACAAGCAATCAAGATTATATATATATATATATATATATATTACAGTAGAAGCCTGGAATACCACGGTCCGGTATACCACGGGGCAATTTATGTCCCTCAGCCTGAATAAATAAATAAGTGGTAAGTGCGCGGTCAGGTAAGTCTGTGGTCTGTCGGCGGGTGGTCGTGAGTCAATGATGTTGATGGATGAGGCGGTGGGAGCAGTCGCACGTTCTCCCTCCTTTCAGTGCAGATATCTATTTTACTGATTCATTACAGCTAATATTGTACGTTTTTCCGTATATGCAAATTAAATGCGTCATATTACTATATTGGTAAGGCTATATGAGTGTATATGCCACGTCAGAAGTTTTTGAAGAATTCGGGATAATTTATATTTCAAGTACACTGAACAAAATTTTTATATTCCTGTAAACATTGCCAGGCATCATCATGCCAGTGCAGAGGCCAACATGCTGCCTAAATTTCATATAAATTCCATATTGACGTGAATCGCATCAATCAGCATGCTTTCCCAATACCGGGCTGCTGTTACAATTTGAACCGGCCCTGTACCAATGGCAGTGGTGGCGGCTGTCTGGCAGCAGCCCGCCAGAATAACATTGTAGTGACCGACTGACAGCTGCCCAACCCCGACGATCTAGGCATGAGCGACAACAGCAAGCCTTAATCTCCTACGGAGTATAGCTCTATGTAATCATTATAATTATGATTTAGACACTTTGATTATAATGTATATATACCAACTATACGGTATGTCTTCCTATTTATGAAAAAAATAATTTGAAATTTGGGGTGCACCTCAAAATTCATGCTTCAGTCATTTACAGGCCTATAATTAATCTCCTATGGGGTATAGCTCTACGTAATCATTATAATTATGATGTAGACACTTTGATTATAATGTATATATACCGGCTATGCAATATGTATTCCTATTTTCAGAAGAAAAAAAATTCCGAGCAGATGTCTTTCTTTGCACGCCACAAATAATTAGCTTTCTTTTTGTTTTAGTTTTCCTTTGCAAAATGCAAATCAGATGAGCCAGCTACATGTTTCACAACACGTGAGGTACTGATAGAGCCCATCTGCAGTGCAAGCGTGCATTTGACCTTTGGACGTGAGCTTCCTTTCTAATTCTCATTTCCTCCCATACCGTCTCAGCAGGAGGCGGGGGTGAACCCCCTTCCTCAACCCGCGTGACAAATAACTCACAGCAAACACCACCCTTTGTGGAATAAGTACATCCTTTGCCTGGAAAATGCAGTATTTTTTAGTCATTCTTGCTTGAATACATGTGATCCTTCATCACAGGGCGTTTCTCTCCCTTGATTGCTGTCAAGTCCAGCCATGTGGATAAAAATAAATAAAGTTCTGATAGCAAGGGACTAAACTTTTGACAAGTTACGGCGGTAAAGAACGACACTTGCTCCGTGTTTGACAGATAGGTGCCACGACACATTAGAACACACTTTTTTTTGCTACTGTACTCGGTCACTCCCAGAATAGCGCGGAAAGCTACAACGCGGGTCTGAGTTATGTCCCCCAACAACCGCGTTATATCGGGCTTTTACTGTATAAACACTACAAAAACTTTCAAAGTGCAATACAAGAATTCAGTTTTAAAGTTTAAGTTGTATAAAACAGTTTAATTTGAAACTGATATGTATATTACGTGTTACGGTTACAGTTTAGATAATTTGACTTTTTTTATGTAGGCTCACATAAACTGTGATTCTTACCAGGGCGTGGGTTAACAGTGAAACATACTCTGTTAAGATGTTTCTGAAAGGATTGAAAAAAATAATGCATATTAATCACGAAAAGGGTCAAATTACACACGTGCAGATAGACAAGGTGGACAATTATTCAACTTATTAAGCAGAAAGACTTCTTAAGTGGAAACTTTTCAACAGGGTTTCACTGTATGTAGCAATTAAATATGTAAATTTAAACTACTGTAGTTAAAATGGGATGGAATTACCAGTATACTTTCTTTCAATTACATCAGATACTTACCACCTGTGGGTCTTCACTTTCAGCACCAACGAGCAAGCAGCCTAATCTATTCTCATACTTGATCCTTTTTGTAGGTTTACGTGGAGGTTCATATTCTTCAGGAGGTATGTACCGAATTACATGGTTGTCCACTACCTAAAATGAAATAAACTACTTTGAGTACAATTTTACTTGACTAAGACAAAATAAATCACAATATTTTTAAATAATGAAAGAGACAAAAAAATTGTTATTTTAATTTTACTTGTGCCCAAATGGAGCAAAATATTACTTACGTGGGCTAGTCATGCCAAACTGTGACTCTTGACGCCTTACGTTAAGAGCTATGTAAATTCTGGTTATGTGACTTTTGAGAAAGTACATAATGTAGCCACTTTTACAGTTTATGTCAGTGATGCCAGTATCACGAGAAACATAGATGTGACCTAGTGTTTCATTGATGCTCGGCCTGTGTACAGGGCAGGTCGGGTGGCCTGTCTGACCAGTATGAAATCAGGAGTCACCGCCATGGCCCTGCAAACGGACTGGCCCCTAATAACCGGATTACCCGAGTTCTTGATAGACTCAGTGAGGCTGCTACTCGTTAACTTGTGGGCTGCTGGCTGCCATTTGACTCACCGGGACGTGAAGTGCTGCTGATGTCCGGGATGGACTGGTGATTATTAGGCCTGTGTGAATATCAATTTTTGATTTTGAATCAAATTCGAATACCAAAATATTCCCGAATACGAATATCGAATTCAAATGGGATCCACAATAGGCCCAAATATATAAATAAAAATTGCCATGGCAAAAATGTATAATTTATATTTAAAATCTCAACAAAAAGGACAAGATATAAAAGTAAACAAACTATTTAAATTTGACAAGTTATACCACTGAAAAAAATTCCATCCATTATCAATGTAGGGTATTAAAGCTAGGTTGACATTCCAACATCTTCTATTTTTGTTGCTGGGGCTCTCATTTATTTCGGTAGAAATATGGTGGGGGGGGGGGGGGGGGGGGGCTTTAGTTTACGTCTTTCGTGAGATGGCCTTTAGTTTAACGTCTGTCACGAGACGGTATTGTTTTGCGGTTCTTACGAGTGAAATTTGGAATTGCATTTTGTTTTGATGTAGCAATGGAAAATATTGCTCGTATGTCAATAACATTAATTTTATTACAACTTCAATAGTTTAAATCTCAATGTAAGAAACATGATATATACGTATGTACAGATGCAGCAATAAACACACTTTTACTAAAGTTAACCTAACACTCGTCGGATGTACAACACATGCGTAGTAAACAAATATTATTTTTACAAGACCAAAAAGTTGAAAGTGTTGCCTAAAATGACATGTGCATTTAAAACATTATACCTACTAACTATTTTGAAAAACATTATTTACGAAACATGCTAACTTAATGTTTGTAATTCTGTAATTTGCAACCTCTTGAACACGTTTTTTATATGGAATTTTTTGCATGAACACTTCACTACAATAACGTTAGTCCATCAATGATATTAAATAATTTATTTGCATAATCATTCAGTAAAATCAACACTTTGCCCATTTCCTGAAACCAACAAACTTAAACCTTCAAAACGTAAATACTTCTGTATAGCTCCGTTGATCATTCATAGCGGAGCACTGCAGTTTGAAAATGGCAGAACGATATGTTGTGGTAA
The DNA here is from genome assembly GCA_029891345.1 of Dryococelus australis. Classification (NCBI taxonomy): domain Eukaryota; kingdom Metazoa; phylum Arthropoda; class Insecta; order Phasmatodea; family Phasmatidae; genus Dryococelus; species Dryococelus australis. The sequence goes on along the minus strand of CM057006.1, from coordinate 51,195,851 downwards.
AATACATAATGATAATATTACACTTCACTCTATAAATCTACTAAAACGGTACTTACAACCAATTTTTCTTAATGAAAGCACAATTAATCATCGATAAAATCTTTTTGGACAACACCAACAAAGTACTCTAATAGACATGATAAGGACGAGCACAGTTCACCGGGAGCACAGTCTGTTTTTTTCCATAGTCATCAATATCGCAAACATAACATACATCCCACAGCAATTCATTATCCGATACAATACTTTGTAAACATACGGTGTCACACTGTCAATCAAATTTTACCCCAAATATGAAAATGAAATTAACCGTTGCCTATGTAATTCTTGTAGGCAACGAATTGACAAAGTAATTTTCAACATGGCGGGCGGCATCATATGATAGTATTCTTTATGAAAGAAGTGTTTTGTACTGCAAAATGTTATTGAATACTTAACAAAAATTGACTGCAAATGCTTAAACTACTAGGAATATGAATACCATATTTACTCAAAAGGAAGACGACCCATTCCTAAAAAAATATTTTTGAGTGAAAAATATTTAAACCTGAATTCAAGACTACACCTATGAAGTGCTGAAAAAATTATTTAGGTTGAAGTATTTTTGCATTTATGGCTAACCCTTCAAGAAGACATGCTATTATATGAATAATATGATATATTTGATTTACTTTTAAAGAAAAGCTAATCACAATGAAATAGGTGTGTCTAACCTGGCTGTATGGTAGCAGTATTTTTTGTATGGACCTACTGTAAAACTTTAGTGGGTGTTATAGACCTATTCGTGACTTGAGTCATTTTGCTTCCCAGCAAAGCGCTTCCTCTTTACGACCGACCAGATGACATCAGATAAGAGGACCCTTGTCAAAGTTGACAGGTACAGTCTCAGCACTACAAAAATACGTACAACCATAGGACACACAGTATTTAAGCATGATTTTTTATCAAAATCGCCTAGGTTTTGAATTGAAGACCAATCCAGAATTGTAGACGACCCCTCTTTTTTCTATTCCTTTTCTGTCAAAAAACTTCGTCTTCCTTTTCGGTAAATTAGAAGTATTTATATTCGACATTGAATCGAATACGAATATATAATTATTAGAAACGGTATTTGAATATTTGCACAGGTCTAGTGTTTATTGAACAGCTGGCCTGCAAACCACAGGTTGGCCAACCGGAGTGGACTTCTCTTTCCATAGTTTCCACTAGGAGGTGCAGTGTGACAGCGGTTTTAATGAGTTGAGCAAATATTGGCTGTGGTAGAGCTTAGGGATGAGGCCTCTCAGGTGGATTGCAAAGTGCCAGTGTAGGAATAGGCCAGAGTTATACCCTTTTCTCCTTTCGTCCGGCCCCGTAGAGAGCGATGGATTGGCTCAAGCTGCAAGACAGGACACTTGGGTGTAGTATCCACAGGGGGTCAGTTCGTCAAAGCTAATTCCTGACCCTCTGCAGCCCCATAAAAAGCAGTGGCAGAGTATGGATTAGTTTGATTGGCTGATTCACATGGTAAAGGAGTTACTAGTGGTCAGGGCTCTACCGTGCTGTCCGCAAGGGTGATCGTCGAATGTGTGGGTATTTAGCTTTGTATAGCATGGGCTGCCAGCTTCACTCTGACGGGCTGAATATTACATAAGGTTAACACTCAGTGATACTCAGAAATTAGTACCTTGGAAGTAAGTTTAGATTATATGTTTTATTTAGTGAGAATAAAACACGGTGGTCCATACTACTACTAGAATAACTTGGAATGACACGGAAGTTTTAAACTACACTCAGCCAGGTGAAGGCGACCTGGTTCTAAACCTGAACGGAAGGCGATAATGCTGCTAGGTAAGTACACTACAACTTGGTGCTAACTATCTACCTTTGTTGTCCTGAAGGGACAGGAGTGGTAGGTACTGCAGTTACTGTCCGGTAAGGCAGGAGGTGTCCTTGAAGAGGACAGTCGACCGTTACCAAGAGGTGGTAAGGAAGAAGCTGTTCGGCGTCTTCAGGATCTGTTGGGCCAGTCTACCAGAAGCTCTAGGGGGTGTTGCCGCAGGCGCAGAAGAGTCTCCTGGAGGGGTTGTCATCAATGGTATGCTTCTTCCGGTCCTGGAGAGAGTGGTGGAATTAGCGATGTACCAAACAGCACGAACCACAAGTGGCTTCCTCCAGAGCAGTGGAGGAAACATAGACTGAAGTATTTAGGTCTCGCATGGCTATTTATACTGGTTGCCTCTGGGCCGGAGGAGGCAAGGGATGAAGGTGAGGAGATAAGAATCTACCCCCTCAAGCCTTGGCAGACGTAGTCTGCTGCGTAGAGGAATCGCTGATGCAGCGGGCTTCATCCCTTATTTCGCCGCAGGGTGCATGCTGCCCTCCCTCAGCATACCGTAGAACTACGTTGCCTTGGGTGGCGGGCTCAGTGGCTCATTCAGTAATACAATCTCACTTTAGGGGTGTTGGCGTGACGTTTGCTTGGAGAGCAGGATGAACAGTACAAGCTGGACTGTCGTGTCTGTAAGATCAGCCATCATTGCGAAGGAGTATCTTGTAGCCACGTGTCCAGCCTCTTGATGTACTGTGGTATGATTTGCCTGAGGCAAAATGATACAGTGTTCCAGATGGGGCAAAGTTGAGTGTATGTCAAAGATGCACAGAGCATCATGCGTAAAATCATAATGCTGAATGATGATAAGTAATCAGTATAGTTACCATAAAGACTTAAATCTATGTGACAGATGGTTTAAGAATACAATAACTGACATAACCTATGTAAAATTCTGCACTTGAGATCAATCAGAATGATGTTAGAATGTAAAGTACAGATAGATATTAACACAAAAACAACATGTTACAAACAACATCCATGGCACAACTCAATACATGCTAATTTATGGAGAGGCAATTATTATGTAAGTTGAACAACATACTTTTTTTTTATTTGCATGCAATTTTTCTAATTTATGGCTGAAATTCTCATCAACAGCAAAGTTGTTAAAATATAAAAATGGAACCAACTGTTCAAATGATCAGGAGTAGGGGAAGTATCAGCCATCACCTGTAATGATGAACCATTCAGACACTTGCCTGGACTGACTTCAGAACATTAATTTAAGCCAAAATAAAAATGGCTGGCATGGAAAATGAACATAGGTGCTCCTGAATAGAAGTTTAGTGTAATACTACTGCACCATATTTTGTGGTTCTAAAGACATCAAAAGAGGGGTGCCAACAAGCACTAACATATTGTATTTACCAAAACATAGGACCCCCTCAAAAATAAGACCTCTGTCTGCAGGAAACATTTATTTCTTTATAAATTATTTGGTAATGCAATGAAGTAGGGTTAATAAATCTTGACAGTTAAATAAGGGTTTAACATGGCCAGATTCTCTACAGTTAATAATATAGAATCCAATATTATGATGAATCACAAATACATACAAAATTAAGCAAGATACATTTTCTTTGACCATCTGTATGATTATAACGTTTTTATGAATTTGTTAAGTGGCTATTATCATAAAGAAGAATAGAGGTCAACATTTCTGCTTGAGTAGTAACAAGTAATTGTCAATTTTTTGTCTAGACATGTTTTATTACATTACAAGCCACTTCACAAAGGCTTCAAAACGTTAACAGACTCACTTTATAATTATAAAATTATAGGGATGGGCAAAATGTGACATCCTTGGGTTTGAATTAATGAGGTGCAGTATGTAACATATATTCAGTATAATTAACTGCAAAGAATTGTATCATTTTAAACCCCTTTATTATAGTGCCAAAATTAAATAATAGTGAAAAATTATGTACAGAAATAATTTTTCTCTGTATACCAAAATAAAAATAAGGCAGTTGTGTTATTTGTGAGGTATTCATATATATTTGGAACTTATAGTAACAGTATTATAAACAACAAACAATGAAAAGTAGTGACATGTCTCTAAAGTGTAATTTTTTTAATTAGAGCAACTTGAACAGGTTGATTTAAGTTTTATAGACATCCAAGTACAAATTGGCATTTAACATTTAACTTAATTACTTATGACTAAAGTTGTTCCAATACCATGTTACTCGATACTGATACCATTGCAGATACCCCTACACCAATGCCCTCCCTTTTGTTTCTTGTTCCAGTCCACCATTATTGTGCAGAAATATGAGAAATAATGAATATTAAAAGAGATTTTCTCAATATTATTGCCACCAATAGCACAGCGAGATGAAAATTCTCCACTTGCGTCCATAATACACGAATTTTGGCATGTATATGCAGCACCAGAGGTTTATGATGAAAAATTAGGGATAATAAATATATTCCATGTATACGCCACACTAAATTATTGTATACCTGTAAATATTGTTAAATCACAATTCTATACAAACATAATAAATTCCGATTTAATTTCTCCTCTACAAAACATTTGTGATAGAAAATTCGTATTATGCTGCAATGTTTAAAAATATACGTTGCAGGATCACTATTCTACAGATGGTAACATGACTTGAGAAAGCAGAACCATGGCAACATGTTACACAAAATGGCATCTATCATTGTATACTTATGGTGCTGCGGCGGGTGTGCGAACTACGCAAGAAATCACTCTCTTGCATAACAACAAAATTAAAAAAATGGAGTCTATTATCAATGTGCACTTGTGGTGCTGCAGCGGGCACGCAAACTACATAAGAAATATTTCTCTTGTACAGCAGCTAAATTATTTTTACATGTACAGTTTCTATGGCGAGCTCCAACTTGTTTAAATTTTATGCATGCGGGATAAAGGTTATTTTGTTTATGAATGTGAGGGAACAAATTATTGCACAAGTAATCAATTCTGTAAAACGTGCGGCCACACCATATAATTTTTGTGTCTAAAGGAAGTAATAACCCAATTTAATTGTCTATAACCGATAGTAATATACCATACCCGATACAGATACATTGGAAAAAAGTTAAGTATCAGCCCGTACCGATACTTGGTATCAGTATTGGAACAACTCTAATTATGACCTTTGACCAATACATGGAAACTACCGGTAGTTATTATATCATTAGTAATATTTATTATTTTTTCAAACAGATGGGATTGGACACAAAGGTTCGATCAAAATTGAACAAAAAGGTGTGGATATTGTCAGCACCTGCAGCAAAGTGGATAAAACCTTGGTGCCATCGTTCATCCACATGGGGTAGATGCCGATTTTCCTCGCAATGACCCCCGTTCTCCTGAGCCCAGGCGCCCATGTTCCCCTCTCTAAGGGTGGGTTTTTCAGCGGGCTTTGTTGGTACGTGCTCACCCCACCAATTATCGCAGCAGGTCCAAACCTTTCTTCCACTATCTCCTTCACAAATAATTTATTTTCTGGTGTCAAATTTTCATTGTATTTCTGGAGGAAAAAAAAAAGTCAACATGATAACAAACACAGCACTTTCCTGAAGTTTAATAACAAAATAATGACAACACAGACTACTTTTCTCCATGCTGCAAGGATGATGGCACTATACTATTCGGAAAACATTACACTTAATTCAAACCAGCACAAGTCTGAAACATACGTGATTACACTTTATAGAAAGTAGAGATACATACAACTGTAATATGTAGGCTCATTTAAGTTATATACACAATGTCAGGTAATTCGTGGATACGGAACTACACCACACAAATCTGTGATCAAAACTCCGCTGGAAACACTCTTTGGTAAAAATGCATAAGACCGTTCATTTACAAGAAAAACAATATGAAAGGTCCAGAAACCTTTATAGCAAACATGTGATATTCCAATTAGATAAAGGTGAGGTAATTTGGCAGTGCTGCAACTAATGTGTCGGTTGTAAGGCATATGACAACGGAACGAGCTGAGCTCAGTAGTCTCAAAGAGGCCACAGATTTCACATACAGCGAATACTGGGACATGGCAATGGCCATGGCTGCATTTGGTGTACAAGCTCTGTGCATGCTGCATGCATACAATGTGCAGAAAAGTGCATTGCTATGGGCAGAGCAAACTTCGAACACCTGTTATGACGTTTCATATGCTGTTGCTGTATGCTGTGCTTAACGTGTAATAAGTCATTTCATCTATTTTAATGTTGTTTTTCTCGTAAACTAAGGGTCTTACACTTTTTTACAAAGAATTTTCTACTTAGTTTTGATCACAAATTTGTGTTGGGAAGTCCGTATCCGCGAATTACCCGACATTCTGTATACAAAGTTATATATACTTGAGAGTTTCATGATACAAAACATAATGAAACAGTATAAAATATCAGCCTTTCCTTAGTGGATGAATATTCTTCCACACAATTTATAACTAATAATGTTATAATTACTAATGTCAGTACTAACTGCATCTTACATCAGAAACATGGGTATTGTACAATTGAAACTGATATAAATACTATATTTGGAGCTCAAAATAATTATGAAGTTCTGTCATCTTTAGCATTCCCGTGCTTCAATATCATTTCACTCATCACCCACAACTATTTAAAGCTTTTGGCAGAGTCAGCTTCACAACATACTTTCATCTTCCTCTGTCTTCCTACCAATGCCGTGCCAACACTCGTTCCCAATCATCCCCTTTAATTCAGCTCTTACTCAAGAACAGTGGTGGCTCGTGATACAGAAAGTAGGTGAAGCGCCATGAGCAAAGGGTGGGAATACAATTTGGAGTTCAATAGGTTAAAAAGGTGTTGCGGAGTCTATCACTAGAAACTTCTAACAATTGTGATGATAAAACTTAAAATCATGTCATATTAGAACTTACATATACACAAACACACAATATGGCACTAGACTACCTAATTTACCTGACCTCACAAGGTCAATACCATTCATTAAAAACATCTGCTCACTCAGGATAACATGTTTGAGTATCCAGATTGTTGTGGATGTAAAAGGTCTCCTAATTCACGACTCAGCAAATTGCCATATTCTACTCTTAATCAAATTGTATTTTGCGTAATATCTAAAAATGTGGATATTAAAAAAAAAGTACGAGATGAAAATGTCTACAACTAAATTATAAACAATAAAGGTCTCTACAAATTTTTCTGTATCTCACACTTTGTTAATATATCTGCAAAGAATTTTGTGCCAAATTTTTGTTAAGTCAGACTGTCTTTAAACTTTAAAATTTTATAGCCTCATATTTGGAATATTTTATGTACCATTGCATACAGAGAACACTGACAGTGAATTTTTTATGATTTTTCACACTGCTGAAATATTCATGTCCCAAGTCACATGGGCAGTTTGACACTTGTGTACAAGTTACGCGCAACAAATGTCACTGTTAAGTAATTCCTGATAACTCCCAGCATGCACCACAACAAAAAGACAATGGCCGGTTATTAAACTACTCTGAATTTATTTTCCTTCCCGAGGGAAAGTTGAAACCCGAGTGCTCCTTGTACCTGGTTTAATGCTGAACAAACATGGGAAGCAAAATACATGCTTCAGATAACAGCTTCCACACAACCACTGACATTCATCATACCACAAAGTTTTAAATTTTGTAACAAACTGTTTATCAGTGTAACACCGGCACACATGCTGCCATGCTGATCTGGACTCTTGTCAGATTACTGGCCAGACATTGCTTCTTCAACCGGAATCAGAAAAAATTTAGTAGCATTCGGGTATTGACACAAAACAATAAGGGGCTGCCAGAGCGCATCAGCAGATAGGAAAACATGTGCAATTTCCAAACACAGTCCTTGTCAAAAATCGTCCAAACCACATTCTCGATTTCTTGACCTGCATTTCTGAGGTGAAAATGCTAGCACGTCAAAGGTGCTGCAGCTGCATATTCTATTGGTGTTCAGTACCTCAGTGAAAGAACGGCGTAAAATCAATTTTTTGTCTTGAAACTTATGGAGAAATTGTATAAAATCATGGATTAGATAGATCTACTCTTCCCATCTGTTTCTTAGTCTGCCAATATATTTTAAATGCAACAAAACTGTGCAGCATAAAAACCAAACCCACCCTGCCCAATGCTGCCCTACAGCACGTGTTTAATTAGAATGTATGCAAAGTTCAGAACAGGATACCTGGCACATAGCTGCAAACCGCAGAAAAGATAAGCCCACAAAGCTGCATGCTGACTGTTCTGCTGTGAGTGTGATTAAGCCTAAACACATAGTATTTCAAAATAGCTATTTGTGTTTGTGATCTTTGACTGATTCTTTTGAACATGGTAACTAAATTAACAAACTAAAATTAAATGGCATAATAATTTAGAAATTAAATATACTATGAACACTTAATACTAATAATATGGCTTATTGTTACATCAACAGCAAAGTCAATAGGGAGTGGGGAAAGTATCGTTATAGTTGAATGTCAATTTTGATTGTGTATGTTGGCAGTATTGTTTTTATACCAGACCACGGTGAAGCAAAGGAAGGGTTATGATTTTAACACAATGTAGGTATGCTACATTTAGGATGTTCCACTGTAGCATCGCACGTATGGCAAAGATTTTGATAAATTAGATGTCTATCGATTCCTTTTGATAACTCGAGTGTCATAGGCTACAACACAATTAATAAAATTTAATATGGCGGCCGTGAAAAACTAGATGGCACCACAGGTAAAGTTAGCTCGCGCAAGCATTTCATTCACGGCTTAAGGTAGAGTACGTACGTACAAATTAACTTCCCTTCAACTAAACTAGATGGTGCCACAGATAAAGTTAGCTCAATTAAGCATTTCATTCCCGGCTTATTTTTTGGAAGTACGGTATGTGTCAATGTTTTTCGATAATTATACTTGATTAATAATATGTAGGTTAAGCGTAATAATTTTCAACCAATATTTGTGTAGGTAGAAAAAAAATTGGCAAATAAAAAATAAAGTTATAAAAAATGAAAACCTGACTACCAAAAGGTCAAAAAACAAGTCTTCAGTGTAAGTAGATATTGGTAAATAAAATAAAGTTACAAAAAACTAAAACCTGACTACTCAAAAGTTAAAAACAAGTCTTCAGTTATGTTTACAAGTATAATCATAAAGTCGTAGTCACATGTCGTGCTGTTTAAGCCACTTTACATATAGGGGAGGGAGGTACAGGGAAAAAAAAAAATTAATTTGCAATTTTATGTCACTTTAAATTCTAACTAAGTTTGGCTCAAGACCGTGACAAATGGAAGGCATATGTAGAGGCCTTTGCTCAGCAATAGGACACAATAAGCTAATAATAAAATGATAAGTCCATCTGATTGTCTATCCTGGGGTCTCACAGCAATGTAGTTACTACAGCACTGAACTGAAATGTATGAAATTTAGTACATAGATACCTACTCTAGTTAGATTTATTTTCCGCTGTAGTGTCTTAAACGGCACGACGTGTGACTACCGCTTAATGATTATAGCCGTACACTTAACTAAAGACTTGTTTTTAACTTCTGAACAGTCACGTTTCAGTTTTTATAACTTTATTTTGTAACTCGCATAGATGAGTAAAATAAAGTAGTAGAATGGTGGGCACAATGTTGGATGTTGGTGATTTGTTTCTTCAGTTTCTACTCATTCGCAACATAAGTATTCAGAAGTATCAGTCATGGCCTGTATTAAGAAGTCATCCTGACAGTAATTTGGACACATTAAAAATAACTACGCAAAACTTATATCAAAATGATTAAAATTGACACAGTTTATACATCAGCAAACATACAAATTAAATCACACAATATGCATGCTTTACATTTAAATATTTTAGACAGATACAATATACTCACAACACGCTCTTTCTTCACAAACCAAGATGGATTACGAAGCCTTGGTGTACCAGGTTTCCTTCTCCTAATCTGGATTATGTTACCAGTTATACTGAAAACAAAATACAGAAGGCTAAAACAGTGTATTAGGAACACATTACATTTTTTGGGACCTTAATGTCGAACATTGAAACTAGAGTTGTTCTGATACTTCGCCTTTTCCCTATGTATCTGTAGGCCTATCGGGTATGGTATCTGGCAGATACTTTAGTATCGTTTGTAGATAATGAAGTTAGGTAATTACCGTATTTTTTTGTGTATAGCACACCCTTTTTTTTTTACCAAAATAAAGGAAAAAAATTCTGGGGTGCACGCATAACACAGAAAAAAAAAAAAAGGGGGGGGGGGAGTAGTAGCCCTAAATTGTCCAGAGGATGTTGAGGGAAGTGGCGGAACTGTCTGTTGTCTCATCTCTCGCTCTTACATCACTCCTCTTCCTTCTCTCTCAGCAACCCTTCAGTTATCTGTAGGTTGCAACCCCGCTCTCCCCCTCTAATGGCATCCTGTCACACCAAAAACCAAAGCTGCCATGTGTTTATGTCTCCCCCCCCCCCCCTGGTTCGAAATACCAAGATGTTGCTGGTCGATAATTCCGCCAAAAGCCCTCTTTGTTTCCCTGGCAGAGCCTAGCGAACTATTACAGGGGATCGAGAAGGGACAGGAGGCGGAGAAGGGACAAGGCCACACTTTTTTTTTTAAGAGATGGGTAGTGTAACATTCTAGCATGGCAGAAAAAAAGAGAGCCTGTCACTGCTAAAAGGAGAAAGAAGAAAAAAGACAAACAAAGCCAGAAGTGTTAAGTAGTAGGTGTGTGAGGTTTTTGGAATCTATTTATTTTGGCTTTGTGCACCCAAGTTATTTAATTAAAGTATTTTCCAAACATATTACAAACACCATATGATGTAAAAAAGAATAATTAGTTCCATACTTACTAACAGGGCACCACAAATTTTTTGGTGCAATTTTATAAAAGAAAAATTTCCCCTGGAACATGTTGCAAAAATCATGGTGCACTCTAAACACGAGTAAATACGGCACTTTCTTTAGACACAAAAATACCATGTTTCGGTGTGTATGCACTGCACATTAAAGAAAAAAAAAAAAAGAAAAAGAAAATAAGAACAAATAAATTGCATCCACCAACAATTTTTTGTTGTCCCAGTGAAATTCATATTTAAATAATGTTAACATACCTAACTTTTATCGTTTATCGCATGTCGTGCTGATCTAAGTATATTTCGGGTCCGGTCATTTAAGATTTCCCGCAACTATAGTTTTTAAGCTGGTTGTTTATGCAAACAGCTAGTAACTGGATGTGAAATACATCACGCGCACCATTTATAACTGCTATGTGGCGCACTGTCAAAGACAGTGAAGAAATCAATTATAATTGCATCATTTGTGTCTCAAAATTACAAGTTTTCTTTGCAGTAAAATATTATTAATTACTTTAAAAGACAGACATTTGCCACGCGTGCAATGTGTCGCCAACAAGTAGCGGCGTGGAGAGGTTATTCTCCTGCTGCTCCCCTCCTCCCGCAGATGTGACACTGCCCAATTGATAACTTCTCTGTGCGCTCATAACTGAGAGTGCGGGCAGGACACTTAAAATTTTGACTAGCATTTAGTGTCATATTATTTGCATTTTCAAAGGGTTTGAAAGATTTATGTCAGTTTGCATTTTGTGACAAATTACAATAAATTATATACAGTATTTTAAGGTGTTATTTTCTTTGTCTAAACGAGTTTACGAGAAATTATTTTTAATGTATTATTAACAGTAATATTTTTGTAAAATTTAGTGCGAAGGGTATTGGTATCGGTTTTTGGTGTCGGGGTATTGGTATAGGAAAACATGGTATTGGAACAACTCTAATTAAAACTGACTAGCACATATGCATACACTGAACATGATTCATACACATACATTAAACATGATTCTTGTGCTGACATATTACAATATAGTGCCATTAATTTTTTAAAATGCAATTTTTAACATTTTGCAGCTGTCACAGGTCAAAGAATTATAAACTAGAAATTCTGGGAAAACCTTAAGTAAATTTTTTCCAGGTACTTTTTCACATATTTCAATGAAATAGGTGATAGTAAAGATGTGGGCCTAGCTGACTTCATATGTAAAGCTTCACTTGTATCATTTTCAGAAATCATAATTTTATTGCATTCTTAATCTTGTTTCATGAAAACCTTCCACAAGTGATGCAATTCAATGCTTTTTGACTTAATTAACCACAATATGGTTACACACTAAATTTCTATAGCATTAGAAAGAAACACAAAGGAGATGGGGGGAGGGAACCCAACAGTTTTATGCAAATCAGAAAGATAAAACCAAATGCATATTAAAAAACAAACAATCTTCTTTATTTTTAATTGAAGAGAATAAAGCATGGTAGTCCCAAGGCTTACGGGCCGCAGTGGTGTAGTGGTAAGACTATTCGTCTCCCACTGAGGAAAACCATGTTTGATTCTCGGTGGGGTCGCTCCCGAATTTTCTCATGTGGGAACTGTGCCGGATGATACTGCTGGTTGGCAGATTTTCTCTGGGATCTCCCATTTCCCCCACCTTTGCACTTCCGACGCTGCTCCATACTCACCTCGTTTCATCATCATTGGCTCTCAAGACCTCAATGTAAGGAGCCATCCAAATCTCTTTACTCACTCACTCATCCAAGGCTTAGTTCTTAGAACATTTACTTGTGGTGCTTCTTGCTTTTACACTCTTGAGCAGTTAAATTAGAGATACATTCCTAAAATAGTAGCGTGTAGCACCCCTTTTTACCCTGATGCAGTATGGCAAGGACTCCACAAGGCACTGGAAGTGGTCTGGAGCCATTCTGATCCATGACCGCTGCACAACCTTTAATAATGCATACAGATTTGTTGGAGGAGGATCGAAGGTGCGTATATTTCCCTCGACAGCATCCCAGATGTGTTCGACAGCACTCTGAGTGTTACATGTGCATGATGCACCTGTGCACCAGTGCAATGATTAGAGAGCACAAACACTCATGTACTCCAGTGCAGGGTAGTGCAGCGCAAGGGCAGGATGAAAATAGGGCGGATGAAGATGGCTTAACTGTGACTACTGATGAATCCCTAAAATAAAGGGAAACATTCATGAACGCCCCTAAAATGCCCTTTACCCAGTGTTATGTCTTAAAAGGGTTTGTATTGAATGTTATTGTTTACCATCAACCATTCACTATGCAAGTGTTTTATTAATGTTACAGTGATATATTTAATAATTTACTATAATAATTTCAGCTTAAGGTAAGCAGTTTGTAACTACCTAACATTGTGTTTATAGCCAGTGTCACAGAAAGTAGATCCTGCTTGGTGCGCTAACCCCCAAGCGGCAGGTTCAGGTGCCAAGCTGGAGCAGGGAGTAGCTTCTAAGACTCGTAAGGGCACGGTTGCGTTTCGTCCGCGCTCCGGCGACCAGCAACTTTTCGCGCCAATCATCTTAGCCTGCCCTCCTCCCCTGTGGTTTTGCATTACCCAAGGGAGCATAATTTGACTGCTGTCAGGGTGTCAAAATGTGGTAAGAACCTGCCACATGTTGAGGCAAACCATTTTGATGGCTGTCACGGTACAGGATGGAGGTGCAGTGGTGGGTAGAGGAATACATTTTATATGGTGATAATAGGTTCCAGGAAAATCTGGGGAATTTTGGATGTAGTTACCCGGGCACCAGGCATCACTAGCATGATGCCATACTCTAGTAGAGCACTCGCTTGTAGTCTCAGGGTCAGACCGACGACCAAGGCGGTATCCTTCCTGACGTGTTGGTACTCCTCGTTGAACAATACTTACTGATGATAATAATTAAGTGGTTTACATGCTACACCATGGCCTATTCAGACTAGCCACATGCCCGCAGTTACACTTGAGAACAGTACAATGAATTATTATATACACAACAGCAAACACACTTGGTACAATTTGAAACAGGTTACACCTTTGCAGGAAGTAGGGCCAGCGTCCTTAAGAGTCCGTAGACTGACCTGAAATAATAGACATTGTTACTTAGACGTAAGATTTATTCAGATTACGCTTTACAGGTCCCCTTAGGAGACAACTTATAACACACAACAGGCGGTAAGGCGACACTGAAAAATGGCACGTCGCCAACAATAATTAAAGGTGAAGTTTAAGCTTCCCTAGGCAATGCAAGGACTGGGGAAGTGGAGGAGAGGTATCCCAAGTGGCTAAAACGAAACAATTCCAGTAATTAAAGTCTATTGCAGATTAATGATCAGTTCACAAAGATGAAGTGCCGCTCGGGCGCGAAAACACAAAACACATACGCAATCTGCACCTCCGGGCATTGGTATCTTACTAACTACGTAGACATGACGCGCTGGCCGGGTTACCACACCGGCGAGTCACGTGGAACTACTTTCTAGTACAAGTAGCAATACGCTAGACTTACCATGCTTATTACACGCTAAAAGAAACACAATAATATCTCCTTCATAAAACGCTTAAATGAACACAGTGAGTGAGATGTGGATGGTAAACATGTGGAATGAACAAAACAGAAAATAACGAGAAACAAATTATATTATGATTAATAAAGAATGGGTGGCTCTATTGAACGTCTGTCCAAGCCTCATACCTGCATATTGATTGACGTCTGCCTTAAAGACTTACTTTGCTCTTAATAATTAAAATAGATCAAGAAGGTTCATATCCCTCCGCACCATGCAGCTCGTGGTCTCTGTAGCCAGACGCTGCACTGAATGGCACTCACACTTACTCCATGCTGCACTACTGGCCTGATGTCTCACACACCCGTGCACACTGGCTGCGCAAGTAGAGTGCGGACCAACGCTATGCTGCTGGAGTGTTGAGCAGTGGGCAAACGGTATTACGAGGGAGTGCGGCATACGTCAAATTATTTCATCTTAAACACTTTATTGGCTTTGTGCTGTTTTTGTTCTGTATAGCCTTACCGGTGTGCTGTGCCTGGTAATAAGTGTAAGTGGCTTCCAGCAAGGAAATATTTAGTTTAATGCACTAAATATACATGTGGAAAGAACTCCGAGCATTTTATTTACATGCAAAACTTTCACGGCACGGGACCTTACACTCCTGCCTCAGTGTTGTGTAATATTTCAGGGTTTATGTAATTGTTCTAACTGCATCTACGTTTGTTTCACTGTGTAATCTTCATTCTTAAGGGTGTGTGGTCAGACTCAATAGGCCACCAGTTCAAAACCCATATGATATGCTCATAATTAATTTTCAAGTAATTAGAGTGTGTGACCCGCCATAAGAGGTTCCAGTGTAATACACAACCTAAATATTTTTACTACGTCTTCATGAGGGGATTTCCCCTAAGGTCTCACCGCCCCTCAAATTCACCCACCCTTCTATGGCCAAACCACACGGCATCAAATTGGCTTGATCGTATGTGTGGCAGAATTCTTACCGCTTTTTATACAACTCACCCTTTCCGACACTCTGACTGCCGTCAAGCTGCAAGGCAGACTATTGATCACTTGGCATAGGGAACGTCTGGGTTACCCACCTTTACTGACCCTGATGCCCGAGGGTCACCCTGCGGTACCACGAGATGCGGATCCTCATGGGTCAGTGCAAGGTGCCCAATTGGCATGCAGTCGTTTCTTCAACAACTCACCTGAACATGACAAAGTGGTGACCCTAGTTTTTATGGCACATTAATGAACATAAAGTAATAATAATAATAATACTAATACATACACTTGCAATTAGGCCACTGCCTGGTGGCGAGCTCTCCCACCTCTCCTTCATCCAACCAACTCCTCTTCCACTACCCTCCTGAACTTACCAACCTCCTTCACAGATACCAATTCCTCCCTTAATACATTCCACTCCCTCACTGACCTCACAAGCATGGACTGCCTACCCCGCTCCGTTCTCCTCCACACCCTCTGAAGTTTCTCACTGTTGATTCCTCTTCCTCTAAACACCCCCTTACTTAGCTTGCAGTGTAGCCCTCCCCAACCTCCCTCTTCATTTACCACCCTGTACATCCTGACTAACCGTCCAACTTTCCTCCTGTCCTTCAATGAGCTCCACCCCATTTCTTTCATCATCACTGATGGCCTATAGTTCCCTTCTTCCTCATCATCCTGACCTTGCCTTCTCCACCTACCCTTCACCCATCTTGTTGCCTTTCTCTTAACCTTTTCCAGTTCTCGCACCTCCACCTCCACATACGGGTGCCATACTGCTGCAGCATATTCTAACATTGGCTGTACCACTGTGCCATATGCCTTCTCCTTCACCTCACAGCTGACTCCCTTCAGCACCCTTCCCAACATACCAAGAGCCCTTCTTCTCTTTGCAACCACCCTCTCTACCTGTTTTTTCCATCTGAGGTCTCCCTGCAGTTCAATCCCTAGATACTTATATTCTGCTGCTTCTTCTATCTCTTGTCCCTTCTATCTGTACATATAGCTGCTTATCACTTTCTTCCTTGTAAACCTTAGTAAGTTACCTTAGTTTTTCTTACATTTATCTTCATTTTAATTTCCATGGTCCACAACCATATCTGGTCAATCTCCACCTGCAAATCCCCTCCCCCCCTCCTTTTCCCACTTCTGCATACACAACACAATTGTCTACAAACAATCTTATTTTCCCCCTAATCTCCAAACCCATGTCATTTACCATTATGGTAAATAAGAAAGGACCCAACACACTTCCCTGTGGTACCCCTGATGTAACCTCCCCTTCCTCCGATATTGCCTCCCCCACTTTCACCCTCTACAGTCGTCCCCTAAGGAAGTCCTCTATCCATTCCACTACCCTCCTGTCCGGTATCAGCTCCTTCACTTTCCTCATCAATGTCCCATGGGGCACCTTATCAAAATCTATGAAGCAGGCATCCACCTGCTTCCCCTCTACAACTACCTGCACCAGATCCTCTAATAAACCAGACAGCTGAGTCTCACAGCCATATCCCTTCCTGAAACCATGCTGTGACTCCTCCAATCAATTCCTCTTGATCATAACCCTCGCCACATACTGGACCGCCAGACCTAAAGACAATTCTTATATTTCTGTAACCTACAGAAAATTAAGCAGCTAAAACAGCTTTAGCCAATTTTAATCCGTAAAAGAATAGGTAGGTAATCCTTGAAGCTGAAATGAGAACTTGAACCTTGTCCTTGGGCACAAAATGTTTCTTAAATGCTTTACATTTTTAATCACTGCTACAAAATATCTAACCATTTTTTTATTCATGTGTTTTATACCAATATTCTGCAATGCACTCCATGCATCTGCCAGGCAGAGCTCTCACAAAAATTGAATTCAATTGATACAGAAATTTTAAAGAGAGAGTGCACTGTAATATTTTACTTTACATGCTTTTCTGGAATTGGTGATAAACTTTTCTTAACATATAATTGGATGTTTTTGGCATTTTTGTGACATTTTCATATTCATTTCCACAACCACAGAAAACAAATTAAATGAAAATCTGTGGCACTCTGTTTCCCAAAGTGTGATTGAAGTGAGCATGGAAGGGCTTTGGTAATGCTGGGAAGGGATTAGTGATGAGGTGAAGGAGAAGACTGCAGTATGATTAGGCCAATAATAGAATATCCAGCTGCAGTCTGGGACCCATATGTGGAAGAGGAGGTATCGGAGCTGGTGAAGGTGCAAAGAAGGGAAGAGAGGTGGGTTAAGTATAAATGGGGAAGGTAGAGGCGAGAAGGTGAAAGGAATTTTACGCCATCCTTAATGATGAACAGGCAAAAAGTGGAGAAGCTGGTCAGGAAGTACAGGATGGTGAATGGAGTGAGAGGATGGGGAAAGTTATGTTTACATTTAGCCAAGGAGCTGTACAGGGGGGAGAGGTAGGCCTATACACACAATAGAAAGTTTGGTAAAGTTTCGGAGGATATGGAGGTGGATGGAAAGGGGAAGGCAGTCCATGCTGGTGAGAACTGTGAGGGAATGGAATGTGTTGTGGGAGAGGCTGATGATGGTGAAAAGGGGTTGGGCAATTTAGGGAGGGACCGGAGAACGGAGAATGAAAGGAGAGGAGAGAAGGAAGCACTTGCCAAAGGGGAATAGCCCAATTGCAAGTTTAAATTATTATTATACAAGCTTATACCCACGGCTTCGCTTGTGACTTTATAACGATAAATAATGAAGTTTTGTGACGCTAAGACTCGTCGTGTTAAATAATTACGGTGCATCTAAATTTCACATGAGCATGACCGGAATGCCTAATTTTAATTGGAGCTTATATGAGGGCACACCTGACAACTCTAGAGAATTCATGAACTCTGTTTCCATGACTGTGTCCAGTGACAAATACTCCGTTATTTCTCCTTGTACCTCTTTCAAAATGTCAGAATTAATTTTGTTAACGATGTAATGTAACCCACAAACTAATTCTGTGCAAAAAAATACGACGATTTGTTGATCTGTTGTGACGTAATGTAATTCCATCTGAGTACTTTTTCAAATTGCAATAATAATTTTCCTGAAGGAATGAGATATTTTCCTGGGATAAAAAGTAGCCTATGTTACTCTCTGGCCCTCCAACTATCTCTGTGCAAAAAATCATGTCAATCCATTGCTCCGTTTTGACGTGAAAGAAAAACTAATACACTTTCGCATTTATAATATTAGTAAGGATAATAATAGGCCCTCACACAAATAAAAAAACTATCAAATAAATTTTTTACTATTGAGAATGAAAATCACAAGTGTTGCAAGTGTCTCCCAATTGGTTGAAAATATTGCTAGCTGAATATGAGAGGGACTGATTGGTTGCAGGATATTCAGTTACATACATACATACACTTGCAATTAGGCTACCGCCTGGTGGCGAGCTCTCTCAACTCTCCTTCACCCAACCAACTCCTTTTCCACTCCCTTCCTGAACTTACCAACCCCTCTCACAGATACCAATTCCTCCCTCAACACATTCCACTCCCTCACTGACCTCACAAGCATGGACTGCCTACCTCGCTCCCTTCTCCAACACACCCTCTGAAGCTTCTCACTGTTGTTTCCTCTTCCTCTAAACACCCCCTTACTTAGCTTGCAGTGTAGCCCTCCCCATCCTCCCTCTTCATTCACCATCCTGTTCATCCTGACTAACCGTTCAACTTTCCTCCTGTCCTTCAATGAGCTCCACCCCATTTCTTTCATCATCACTGATGGCCTATAGTTCCCTTCTTCCTCATCATCCTGACCTTGCCTTCTCCACCTACCCTTCACCCATCTTGCTGCCTTTCTCTGCACCTTTTCCAGTTCTCACACCTCCACCTCCACATACGGGTCTCATACTACTGCAGCATATTCTAACATTGGCCATACCATTGTGCCATACGCCTTCTCCTTCACCTCACAGCTGACTCCATTCAGTACACTTCCCAGCATACCCAGAGCCCTTCTTCTCTTTGCAACCACCTTCTCTACCTGTTTTTTCCACCTGAGGTCTCCCTGCAGTTCAATACCTAGATACTTATATTCTACTGCTTCTTCTATCTCTTGTCCCTCCCATCTGTACATGTCCCTGCTTATCATCTTCTTCCTTGTGAACATCACTACCTTAGTTTTTCTTACATTTATCTTTATTTTATTTTCCTTGGTCAACAACCATAACTTATCAATGTCCGCCTGCAAATTTAAGCTCCCCTTTCCCACTACAGCACACACAATGCAATTGTCTGCAAACAATCTCATTTTTCCCCTAATCACCAAACCCATGTTATTTTCCATTATAGTAAATAACAAAGGACCCAGCACGCTTCCCTGTGGTACCCCTGACTCAACCACCTCATCCTCCGATATTGCCTCCCCCAACTTTCACCCTCTGCCTTTGTCCCCTGAGGAAGTCCCCTATACATTCCACTTCCCTCCTGTCTGGTATCAGCGCCTCCACTTTACTCATCATTGTCTCATGGGACACCTTATCAAATGCCTTCTCAAAATCTATGAAGCAGGCATCCACCTGCTTCCCCTCATCAACTACCTGCACCAGATCCTCTAATAACCCAGCCAGCTGAGTCTCACATAATTAACCCCTCCTGAAACCATGCTGGGACTCCTCCAACCAATTCTTATTGTTCATTACCCTCACCACATACTGCACCACCAGTCTCTCCATTACTTTTCCTGTATTTGATGTGAGACTCACCGGTCTGTAGCTGCCAGGCCTCCCCCTATCCTCTCCCTGCTTGTGTATAGGTACCACCATAGCATCCTTCCAATCTTGTGGTAACTTACCCTCTCCTAAGGACTTTTTAAACTGCACTTCTAAATATTTCGCCAACTCCTTGCCACCAAACTTTAGTGCTGCGTTTCCTATCCCATCTGGTCCCCATTCCTTGCCTTTTCCTTCTTCCACCATGTTCCCCAGCAATACATTCTTTGCCTGTTTGATCTTCCTTTCAAGCTCCCTACCCATTTGTTTCATCAATTCTTTAGATTGTATCATCCCTTCATTTCTCCACTTGGCATGTAATTTTCTGCACTTCTTCTTCATTTTCAAAATCGCCTGTCCATAATATGGGGGATCTCCCCAAGTCCGTAACCTTTTCATTGGCACAAATTTCTCCAACATAATCTCCAATAATCTTCTACACTCCCTCCACAACCCCTCTACACCCTCCCACATAGACAATTTTTTAAACCTGTCTCACAGGAAGATTTCTGCCCCCTTCTTGTCTCCTCTCCCATATTGCCACACCAACCTTTCTGCCATTTGCACTTCCCTCATCCGGCCAATCCCAATTTCTACAACCGGAATATGATGGTCGCTTATACCATCCAATACTATTGCACCAACTACAGCATTCCTAGGTCTGACCAACACCACATCCAGCACTGACCCAACACCCTCCTCATTCCATCACATAGGTGTTTCTGCTATCTGGACTAATCCTCTGTTGACTAACTGTGCTGCCATTCTCTGCATTATGCTAGCCATTCCTTCTGCACCCTCTACACATTTCACCCCTGGCATATTCAAATCCCCTGCTACAACAACCCACTGCCTGTCCTTTAGTCTATCAACCCTCTCCGTGATCATCTCAATTGCCTGCCATCCCTGTCCTGGTGGTCTATATGCTGTCAGCAAATTAATACTCCTATTACTACTACCACTCAATTTAATTTCCATTACCTAGACATCCTCACTAACCCATTCTACCCCTCCTTTTAGCCCTTTCCTTACACACACCATTATTCCTCCTCCTCTCCAATCCCTGCCTCTTCTGAAGATGGTGAACTCATCCTGCCTACACTCTATGTCCATTACTTCCTCAGTCAACCAAGTCTCCACAGCTACCACTATATCCGCCCCATATCCTTCAATCTTTCCTCAGAAGCCCTCCAGCTTGTTGTACACACGCCTACAGTTCACCACCATTATCTTTATACTAGTACTCTGCTTTCCATCCTACATTGCTTTACTCCTATCTACACCCCTGCGGCCTCATAAATGATATCCTCTCCATTTCTCTCCCCTTCCGTTTCCTTGCAGAGTTATGCTTAGAAGCTGCATGTGTACAAACAATTTTTTACTCGTATTATGCTTAAGGAATGGCTCATTTTTCTAAAATAAGTTTCAAATTATTTGTGGTGTTGCAGTGGTGTTAGTGGCCAGACTACTCTACTACCACCAAGACGAACTGGGTTCAATTCCCGGGCGGGTTGTTCTCCAGATTTTCGCACTCCAATACTCTATTCACAAATGATTTGTAGAAACGAACATAAGTATTAATTGAACTTATTTACAAACTAGAAGCAATATTAAGAAGAGGGGTCTACAGGATTCAAACTCATTTCTCCAAAATTTTTCCAGCTTGAACCATGGTCGACATAGTGTCTTCGCTTCAAGCACATGAGGTCTTCGTGATCACAACCGCCGATAAACCGATACAACTGTAAGCCCAGATTTATATAAACAACAGCTAATGTCTTGTTTTTACTAGTTGAGGTTAGAATTATATCTACTAGCAACTGGTACCGGGATATACACTCGACCCAAACCGTTATACAACCGATCACGTATTTGAACAGTTAAAACAAAAAAATAAGTTTCTAGGTTACCTTTGCTTGAAATGTCCGTACTGATGTGGAAAGGCTTGGAACATGCGGCACAAACAACCCACCGCCGCCATGTTGAATCTCTGACTGATTGTTTTTGTTTTGTTTCCCTGCAAAAAAAATTCAGAAGATCAGCTGAGTTGGTGGAAGTAGGCGTTTGTGTTTTAAAAAATGCAGTTTTTCGTGTTCTCGTGATAAATATATACACTATGAGTGCTGTTGATAATTTGGTTGACTCACCGGAATTTGGTAAATAATTAACTCCGTTTATTTTATTAGTTATTTTGTTTCTATGGTGAGTTTTATGCAGATAATTTTTCGTAGTGCGTAGTAAGGGGCCTCCATACCTGTTTACACGCACTGTGCATTATTTGTGTTGGGATCTGTCATGTGAGGTTGGAAGTCTTGTTTCGTGAATAGTAAAGTGTAAAATAATTTTGCCGGTTGTTGAGGTGCACGTCAGTGATTCCACCAAAGTAAGGGCGCGTTTATATGGCGATAGTTACTATCGGAGATGCTGCTAGGACAGTATTTGTGGCAAAGGATGGTTCGGGGGGTGTTCTGTAGGAAGATAGGGAGTGGGAGATAGGAAAATAATTAGGGGTTTGAAGAGCAGTAAGGCAGGGGGACCAGATGGGATAGGAAATGCGGCACTAAAGTTTGGTGGCAGGGAGTTGGTGAAATATTTAGAAGTGCTGTTTAAAAAGTCCTTAGGAGAGGGTAAGTTACCACAAGATTGGAAGGATGCTATGGTGGTACCTATACACAAGCAGGGAGAGGATAGGGGGAGGCCTGGCAGCTACAGACCGGTGAGTTTCACGTCAAGTACAGGAAAAGTAATGGAGAGGCTGGTGGTGCAGTATGTGGTTAGGGTTATGAACAATAGGAATTGTGTAGAAGAGTCCCAGCATGGTTTCAGGAGGGGTTACTCATGTGAGACTCAGCTGGCTGGGTTATTAGAGGATCTGGTGCAGGTAGTTGATGAGGGGAAGCAGGTGGATGCCTGCTTCATAGATTTTGAGAAGGCATTTGATAAGGTGCCCCATGAGACATTGATGAGGAATGTGGATGCGCTGATACAGTACAGGAGGGTAGTGGAATGGATAGGGGACTTCCTCAGGGGACAAAGGCAGAGGGTGAAAGTTGGGGGAGGCAATATCGGAGGAAGAGGTGGTTGAGTCAGGGGTACCACAGGGAAGCGTGCTGGGTCCTTTGTTATTTACTATAATGGAAAATAACATGGGTTTGGTGATTAGGGGAAAAATGAGATTGTTTGCAGACAATTGCATTGTGTGTGCTGTAGTGGGAAAGGGGAGCTTAAATTTGCAGGCGGACTTTGATAAGATATGGTTGTTGACCAGGGCAAATAAAATGAAGATAAATGTAAGAAAAACTAAGGTAGTGAGGTTCACAAGGAAGAAGATGATAAGCAGGGACATGTACAGATGGGAGGGACAAGAGATAGAAGAAGCAGTAGACTATAAGTATCTAGGTATTGAACTGCAGGGAGACCTCAGGTGGAAAAAACAGGTAGAGAAGGTGGTTGCAAAGGGAAGAAGGGCTCTGGGTATATTGGGAAGGGTGCTGAAGGGAGTCAGCTGTGAGGTGAAGGAGAAGGCATATGGCACAGTGGGACGGGCAATGTTCGAATATGCTGCAGTAGTATGAGAACCGTATGTGGAGGTGGAGGTGCGAGAACTGGAAAAGGTGCAGAGAAAGGCAGCAAGATGGGTGAAGGGTAGGTGGAGAAGGCAAGGTCAGGATGATGAGGAAGAAGGGAACTATAGGCCATCAGTGATGAAAGAAATGGAGTGGAGCTCATTGAAGGATGAACGGTTAGTCAGGATGTACAGGTTGGTAAATGAAGAGGGAGGATGGGGAGGGCTACACTGCAAGCTAAGTAAGGGGGTGTTTAGAGGAAGAGGAAACAACAGTGAGAAGCTTCAGAGGGTGTGGAGGAGAACGGAGCGGGGTAGGCAGTCCATGCTTGTGAGGTCAGTGAGGGAGTGGAATGTGTTGAGGGAGGAATTGGTATCTGTGAGAGGGGTTGGTAAATTCAGGAAGGGAGTGGAAAAGGAGTTGGTTGGGTGAAGGAGTTGTGAGAGAGCTCGCCACTGGGCAGTAGCCTAATTGCGAGTGTATGTATATATGATTTTTTTTTTTGCGATAGCTACTCTCACATTATTATCGCCGTCTAAACTGCACGATAGTAACTGTCATGACAACTTGTAACTATCATAGTGTAAACTGTGTAGCATGACTATCGGGATAGTGCAGGTCACAAGTTTGTACATATGTTCACTTTGACAGTAACTGCATTATTATTAGAATTATTTTAATATCTATCATTGTTCTTACACTGTGGTGGTATGACAGAGTGTATATCACCATATAGGTATGACATGACAGTATTGACAGAATATTTATTGTAATTAATATCCTATCACAATATTTAACTTCCACTATATGTGTGTGTCTATAGTCTGAAGTGTGCACACTAACACTTATAATTTAGCTGAGGGGAATTTGGCAGGTTGTGTTGACAGGAAATATTTTTGTGTAACTCAGCTGAGATTGGCATTCGAGACTTGGGGATCTGTTGTTACACCTATATGTATAGCCTGACAACTGTGAACCATCAAAATACAGAATAATAAAATATTGCTGTTGATATTCACTTCAAGTACACTGCTAATTTCACATTTACTATTCCACACTTACCAATGCCAGGAAGAACAATCTGGAACTCCTTCTGAGGGTAAGTAACCTTAAACAACTCTTCTGTTTACCAAACAGACTTGGAATAACCAAAATATACTGAATAACATCCCTATCTACACAGGAAAGAATAAGTTCAATTTCTTAGAATCATGAATTTTACTGATGTCAAAATATGGTTTGGGAATGAAAACAAAAAAACAAAGACGACAACTGTTACCTTGAGAATAACTAAAACTAACAAACATATTCCTATCACTGACAAACATATTCCTATCACTGACAAACACATTCCTATCACTGACAAACATATTCCTATCACTGACAAACATATTCCTATCACTGACAAATATATTCCTATCACTGACAAACATATTCCTATCACTGACAAACATATTCCTATCACTGACAAACATATTCCTATCACTGGCAAACATATTCCTATCACTGGCAAACATATTCCTATCACTGACAAACATATTCCTATCACTGACAAACACATTCCTATCACTGACAAACATATTCCTATCACTGACAAACATATTCCTATCACTGACAAATATATTCCTATCACTGACAAACATATTCCTATCACTGACAAAAATTATTAACGTTTTACTTTCTCAAGAGCAAAGATATAGTATTTAAATTGAATTCCATCTCTGCCCCATTCATGAAACTGAATTCTAATTCATATGACTCATTTCAGACAATGAACATTGGTTAATTGCAACTGGGTATCAGATTAATACGTCCGTCTGCTTCAGTTGCCATTCTTTGCAAGTTAGTTTCGGCTAGCAGGACAAGTGAGAACCCATTAAGCTTGTAGGGCTGCTGGGCTTATACTTAAGTATCATAATTTAAGTTTGATTAGAACTGAAACTATTCTTTTTAGCCCAGTTATTTTACAATTACTAGAAAATGGCATATTACCATATGTTCAGGAGGTTGAAGTAAAGTTCCATAGTTTTTTCTGGTAGCCTACTATTTTCAGGTTGCTCAGTTGCTAGAAGCACTAAAATTTCTACAAAAAATAGCTTTTAGGCCTCTTCCTTTTGCCTTCTCAAATTTAAATACATCAGATATCTCTCCTGCATCTTCCAGTTCTTAGGTTGAAGGTCTGGGTATACTTAAAATTGAAATTTTTACCCACAGCAAATTACAATCATTAGACCTGGAAGAGTTAAAAAATGGTGAGCCCTTGATTTCAGTTCTGTATGCCCTCCTTTGTTAAAACTTGACGCCGGCTAACAGCGAGCCCATGACGGTGCTCACCACGTACGTGTCACGTGTACATGCACGTGTGCAAAGAGGCCAATATTTTTGAACTTTCACGTAAAGTATATTATTTTGCAGTCTAGAATGTGTCTTGTATATTTATTTTTCGGGGTTTGAATTGTCTTAAAATATTTTTAAGTGTTTGTTGTGAACGCTGTCATAAAGAGACACTGAGATAATAAACAAATCCACAAGAAAATTATAAAATGTGAAACAATATTTAATTTATTTATGCCACTTAAATTTTCAAAGATAAAAGTTTACTCAGCGTGCATATCACTTCCGCTTATGTGAACCCCGGAGGGAGTCATGGTAGGTCCGTGCTACGCTTGCCTCTGGGGGCAGCCTGTCTAGGAGAGCTGTCAAGGTAAGACACTGTCACGTACGCACTACAACTTTTTGTTCACTGATGTAGAGTTCAATAGCACTTTTAGTATACCGTTCAACCTTTGCTTGCGTACGTTTTGCCAGACATTTCCCCAGCATTATGCTTCCGCTTGACTAATTTATTTCGCCTTGTGGCATTTTCAACTTAATCGAGGAGAAGGAGGAGAAATATGTCGGAGAGGATGTGCGACCTGCGAAATTTGAATCAGGCACCATCTGCTTTTGCTAAAGGCGTTTCATTGTAATTTCTGTATTATTGCTGCGTGCAATTTTAAGGGCTTTAATTCTATGTATGTATTTGAGGGTAATTTGACATGTTTGAATATTTTACGGCAACATCATGTACAACCACATGGCTAACTGTCGCCAAGTGTATGTCTGCGCCATCATTGTGTTTTAAGAGCTTATTTGTGTAATATTATGTGTGCAATATTTTTATTAAGGGTTCTATGTTAATTTGTCAGGGTTCCGTGTAATTTTCACATAAATGGATGCTTTTGTGTTTGACCACGCTGTCACTTTAATGTTTGCTTTTTCCGCCATCAGGCATGCTACAAGCCTGTAATCACTTCAATCGTAAAGAGAATAATTTTCTCTGCCAAAATAATATTTTGTTGGAGTTTAATTTGCAGTTTCCACAAAGAAATATTGCAATTTCACCTGCACCACGTGGTCCACTACAAACTTTATCCAGCAGCATACACGTCATATAAACTTGTTTTCACACGTGTGTGTTTATTGTGACTACTCGTCTCATGGCCCATCATCTTTTAAGGGCCTTTGTGCAATTTATGTAATTTTATAATTTGCGTACAGTGATATTACTTCTGTCCTAGCTGACTCTGTGTATAGGCCGTCACCACACTACCCATGTGCTGGCGGCGAGCCCAGACGAGTTTGCATTAGTGATGCCAAGTAATCACACGTGTTACTCTATCATCAATTGTTTCATTTTGTAATTTACCGTGTCCTATCTTCAGGGAAAATCATCAGTCCACCCTAGCGGCTGTCGACTCTCTTCCCTTGTGAAGATTGTGTTTTTGTACACCACGTTGAGATCGTCCATCTAGTCGTGCGCTAGAGTAATTGCAGGCTGGGGAGCACCCGAGCGGAGCTAGTTAGACACAATCGAGTTTATCGTCAATTTCACGACATGTTGATCTGTACGAACGGTATAAATAAAACATGTATCACAGTGAACCATCTTTTTTCATTTGTAGTGACAGTGTCCTAGCCACATGTGTTTATTTTTCAAGTGTTAAAATGTTT
Organism: Dryococelus australis; assembly: GCA_029891345.1. Classification (NCBI taxonomy): domain Eukaryota; kingdom Metazoa; phylum Arthropoda; class Insecta; order Phasmatodea; family Phasmatidae; genus Dryococelus; species Dryococelus australis. The sequence goes on along the minus strand of CM057006.1, from coordinate 51,168,334 downwards.
AGTATAAGTGTTTGTAAGTACGCTCGGGTGAGACGGACACACAGACCCTACAGCATCCCTGAGAACCCTGAGTCTCAACCGTGCGGTGATTGGGAAGCACCGCTGGTGCCTATACCATCAGTAAGTAATTGTGTCATCGTTCGTCTCATGTCTCACCCAACGGTGTCAAACTCATAGATTCTAGTGATAAATAATATTCTGCAAAGTGAAATTACATTACAATACTTTTCTCCTATTCAAGTAACAATGGTGGTGTAAGTAAACAAAATAACTAGGTTAAAGGTGCTTCTAGAATAATAGTCTACCACAATTCTTTGAATCCAAATAGTATCTTAAACTTTTAAAACAGGCTTAAAATTTTAGAAATAAAACTATAGTCCATTCGCAACTGGAACAGACTTATGAAAATCAACCTTCGAAAAAATATCCTAGCCATTAGCTGCATGCATAGCTAGTAAAAATAGTGGTGGGAGCGTGTACAGTATATGCACTTGCCACTATTTTCACTAACTATGCATGCAGCTAATGGCTAGGGTGTTTTTTCAAAGGTTGATTTTCATAAGTCAGTTCCAGTCGTGAATTGACGATATAATTATAGGTACACAAATAAAAATCTAGACCAAAAAATAAATAAACTTATTTGGAGGGCTGTCTTACAAACAAATAAACAAACACAATATTTCCACTAGGGCAATACCTGTAATTGCAACAACATTAAATTTTATTTTTACCCTTACAAACTACCTCAAAAAATATCAATCTCTGGACAAAAGGATATTAATGTAGGGCCAATTAATGTATTTACACAAGTGTTCTCGGACGTGTCCCTTTTGAGGTTAACTATTACAGCATGTCTCGATAGCATATGTAAACAGAACTTACTGCGGCAGTTACTTCCACACACTTTCATGATAGCTACTATCATGGTAGTTACTATCACCATGCAAAGTGCCCTTACTCGCAATGTTATCAAATATTGTAGTTTTTGAAGTGTGCTGTACTTTCATGTATTTTTACCATGCCCTTTCAACTTTCTAACCAATCACATTTCTTTTTTTTTTTTTTTGCAGTTGTCACATCTGATATAACCCAAGAAAACTGTTTACATGCCAGTAATGAAGATGTTCACATATGTGGGAATTGCAAGGAGTCTTTTTCAGACATTGAGCTGTTTGTTCAGCATAAAATATCACAGTGTTCCAGTTCATACAAAGAGGTGACAGCACGTTCTAACTCTCTGACACATCTGCCTGTTCGCTATGTAGTGAACACCTCTGCTGCAGTTGCTCAGCTGTCTTCCATTAGTTCACCTGTGTATGGAGTGATTATCAACAGGTCATCTGCTAGCACTGAACATATTTGTGACAGTGTACAGTTTGAAGGAAGCAGTGTGAAAAGTATTTTAAGGACCCGGCTACTTGGCAGTAATTCAGTGTCGCAGGTAGCCATAGGCCCGTCGGAAGAAATTATTCTTGAACCCCACAGTGTTTATAGTCAGGAGGAGCATTCGAGAAGAGAGTTTCAAGCAGATGAAGAAGACGTTGCAACTTTGTTAGCTAACCATTTGTCAAATGAAGATGATAACTCAACACATCAATCTCACATTTCACAATCTAGAGGTTTGAATATATTTTTATTCAGTTAACTGTACTATTGTACAAGTTCCTTATGTTGTTTGTTATGTGTGTGTGTAGGGCAGGTATTTTAGGTATTTTAAGGTTTCAAGCAGAGAATTTAGTAGGCCCTTAAATTTAAATTGTATACCCAATGATATAGGCTGTGGTTTGGTGCTTCGTTCGGGTGCTATTTAAAAATGGTTTTTGTGGGTCATCCTTAAAAGATAAACACACGCCTTCGCTGACTTTTTTGGAGACGTTTTTGTAATGTACAATTTTGTAGCACATTAATTTGATGTATCTCTTATGGTTTAGTCGGCGTAAACTATGTAGGTGCCTAAAAAAGCTGCTTTTTCCGACTAGATTAGAAAAATCTCTACTATCCTTACATTAAATATTAATGTACTATATACCTAAACCTTCCTCAAGAAATTTTATAAATGATGGGGAAAACAGCATCAAAATCCATCAAGTAGTTTAGAAGCCTCATCCGAATACACAGAGGCAGCCGGGCAACTTTGTTTTATACTGTATGGATGTTTAGGAAATATAATTTACTCTTTAAGCAATATGGTTGGGCTGAATCATGAACAGACCCACAAAAGGGCATAGCAGATCCTGAAGTTAGTGACTTCTGTGGAAGAAAAATTTACGATAAGTTTAGTTGTATTTTAAGGTAATTGTCTAGAATAGTGGCTGTTTTGAAGGAGACTTAGTAGTCCAACGAAATAAATTTATATGGGTTGTGCATGACTTACCTTTTCGATATTTACGAGGGCATGATGATAAATTAATTAGCACATCAAAAATAAAATAAGAAAACTTCCCACAAAATTAAGGAGCCCACAAATAATGCTAAAGAATGCACTGTATTTGACACAAAGTGAGTGAATAACCACATAATTATCAGAATAAAACCTTTACCTATTCTGGCAATGGATACAATTCCTTGGCAGCAGAGCAAAAAAGTGGTACAAATGCTTATGATCATTGAGAAACTGGCAGTAAAGCATTAATTTGTGTGGTATTTCTGCTATCTGAAAGCAAGTGATATTTTTCACAGGCAGCAAAGTAGCAGAAACAGCAGTTTTTTTCTGTGTAAGACATGAACAAAAAACAGCATAAAACTAGGATGTCTGAAATAAATAAATAAATTTTATTAGAAAATCTGCGTTAATCATTATTGCCCCGGTGTACTTTACGCATGTCAAATATTCAAGCTTTCAGGATAACTTGCTTCAAGTATAAATGTGACCACATTATTTTAATTACTAAATGCATATCACCATGCTCTTCTTACAAAGCAAATTACTTTTTACAATCACCACTCTAAAGTCTCTTCTATGATTCTAATTTTTATTTTTATTTTGTATTGCTCGTTCTGCTATTTTTTCTGTACCTTGGTGAGCAAGATCAGAAATAAGTGCTTTTTGTAGCTGAAATTGCAACTGCTACTGCCATCCGAACAACATACAAAAAAAGTTCCAATTAGCAGAAAAACATCAGTAGTAGTGGTAAACTAGCAGGATAGCAAACCACGTGAACACACGTGCGAACTTTACAACATAATGACGCCGTCTGGTGAGACATGGAGACTATTACAATACTCTTTACCTGTGGTTGATGGGCGCCAGTGGTAATTTCCTACAGTCCGCACTTTGAGACTCAGGGATGGTGTGGGTTCTCTGTGTTCATCTCACTCGTGCGTACTTACAAAACAACTTTTACACCTAACACTGCAATGCAAAAATACTTTTGCTGGGCTGGGTAACTGTGCTACAAGAAGACACTCACGTTTTACACTGAGAAGGCATGTTTGTTTGCCAAAGTTACATTCGTGCCAGAATATGTATTATGTCTCAAGCGTGTCTAGCCAGTTCTGTTGGGGTGATTCCCCAAGCATATAATTACACTTGCGCACTTTGACTGGATGATGCGCCGCTGTGTTTGAAGACACAGCCTCTACAGAGCAAGGGACTGCTAGGATGGACTGCAGATTTGGCCAGAGATGGGACACGGAGTATGAGATGAGCTTGCACGTATTTTCGAGCAGCTAATGCCTACTCGTCCCTGAACCATGTGTTGTGTGGCGACGGTCATACACATAGAGGTCTAGTGCAGAATAATAACATCGCATAAAATACGTAAATAACACTTGATGAACATGAGGCACGGCATGAACAAGGAAAATAAACACACAAATATGTGTGAATTCATTCTTAGATGGCGTGGATGCCGTTGGGTATGGCTCGTAGTGGACTACGTGTGCGGATGTAAAAAAACATCATTTATTTGAAAATTTGGTCAATAATTATCTGCATTAGCAAAATTATCTCTGCCAGAAACTAGCGTACAAAAGCCCTGGAACGCCGGTTGGCGGGAAAACATCAGTATTTGAAATGGCCATGTGGTCAAGAACAAAAAGCATTAAACACGTAAAATACAAGATCCCTTAGTAAAATATTACATCAAATCCTGAGACAAATTATTGTGCACAAGATGAAACAACAATTAGCCCTCATATTGCGGTGATCGCGTGGATACAGACTTGGTGGTATCTGACCACGTGGCAGTGGGCGCTGTGGCCGTAAAATATGGTAACAATACAAAAACCCTCAAAGAATGATACAAGCATTTTACCCTTAATATTGCGAGTCGCAAATAAGCAGAATTTACATTGAAAAGCCCTAAACATAGGCGGATGGCATCTGTTATACAAGTAGCACTGGCCTCGTGACCTCTCCGACACAACTCTCCCTCATCTCGTTTACATCTCAAAAAGTCTGAAAGGCTGTAAATTATTAGGTTATGTGGATAGCATTATGCTGGGGATGTCTGGAAAAAAGTATGCAAGGCAAAGGTTTACCGGTAAACTAAAGTGAACTATTGAAACCTACATCAGTGCAAAAAGAAGTGCGTACGTGACAGCGTCTTACCTCGCCCGCTCTCCTAGAATGACTGTCCAGAGGTAGGGGTCACGCGGACCTATCATAGCTGCCTACGGGGTTCACACAAGCAGAAGTGCTATGCACGCTGAGTGAAAATATTAATACTGCAAATTGAAATGGCACCAAAAGAATTGTAAACAATTTACCTACAGAAATTTAATTCAGAATTCTTGTTGACTATTGATTGTCTTTTGAAGGCGTTCTCGCCTGAATATTATTGTCTCTCTCTTCAGTGCCGTATGCACTTTGGATTTCAAATAGCAATTTTACACAAAACGCTCAAAAAGACATATAACAGTTCACACATAAGTTTACCCTTCAAAACAAATACATATTGCACTGAAACAACTTATATCCCATTTCGGGAAAGTCCGTAGCCTGTAACGATTCTGGAACACGTGTTTACCACCACGCTTACCACCACGCGTACCTTCAGTGGTGAGTGCCATCATGGAGTGTCTGAGTCTGGTCCTTGGCCGGCATCAATACATACCTAATTAAATGCTATGTATAGTGTCTGTACAATGAGATACTGTGCTACACAGCCCTCCAAACTAAAACGTGCAGTATTACTTTTTTTAATCACATTTTACATTGCAAAAATTGATGGAAATTACATTGCACCTTCTTTTGTATGTACTTTTTAATTTCAACATGTGTTCTGGGAAAAATATGATTGACCAAATATATTTGCCGTCTGTAGTCAATTCGACTACTCTCTTGCATGAGTCACACTTCACTTCACATGAGAAAACACAAAGATATTTCAAATATTCAGAAATACGAGGGATAGGGTTTGCACATTTATTCCAAATCCATACGTAGTCTCTAGAGAACATCCTCTGCATAGCTGATAGATAACCCTCCAAACGCTCAAACTTGCATTATCCATTCATAATTATTCACAAATATTTTACACTGTTGAATATAGAAGGCACCAATTTCAAATATGTACACTAGACCAATGCAGTATAGATTGTGCATTTCTGCTGGAAATCTTGGTCGTGGTGTCACCTCCAACCAATAGATAGCAGCATTTCCATTCAGTAATGCACTTAATAGATCTTTAAAGTTCCTAAACCAACATAACCAATTCTGAGACTTAGCTTTCTTTTTTTCGATTACATGCTTCTCGGAACGATGACACAAGTGTAATAATGAAATCAAAAGCTCAAAAAGTCTAATGTGTGCAAAGAATAAAGAAAAAAATTAATCAGTCAAGTCAAACTCATACATTAAAAAATGCATTAGATTTATTGTAGTGTCACCTCTTGCAGCTTGGTTATTTTTTGCACTTTGGCCTGTACTGTTCATATAGAGCTGTCAAGTATTATTACGTAGTGAATTTGCCACTCCATGCACTGCCAATCGTGCTACCATATTTATTTTCTGCATTTGCTAGGGAGCTGCGGTGGTGCAATAGACTACCCACATCCCATCAAGGTGAACCAGGTTTAGTTCCTGCCAGTGTTACTAGAATTTTGGCATTTGGGAAATGTGCAATTGGCCAGCAGGTTTCCTCGGGGTATTCCTGTTTCCCCTGCTCTTGCATTCAACTGCTGCTCCATATTCACCTCGTTTCACCCTTGTTGATGTTCAAGAACCTCAAACAAAATCCTTCTACTGCTGTTAGTTAAATGTTTCTGCTGCAAGATGCCAGAAGGGTATATCCGAGTTTGTGAGGGTTGGAGGTCTTAATAACAGTAAGGGAATTACAGTAAATTTGATTTTTAATTTATTCACACTGTTATTATTTACAACATTAAGCAATCTGTCTTCACGTCTTTTGCCATCATTCCAAATGTCTTACGCTCACGCATCATATACCATAGTTCCGCCGGTCAGTCTCTCTCTCTCTCCGCTATACCAGTGCTCGCAGTCCGCAGACTTCACTTGTGCTGTTCATTCTTGCTGCCACTTGACGCTCTGCTGGCTCATCAATTTGCTGTCTTTGTACACCTTTCGTTTAAGGTCGCACAACCCTCCAAACTCTCAAAACGGTCTGCTCGAGGGCCTGTTGCGGTTTAAGTATCCCCCTGCTGGCATGATCTAGAAGGTTCTCTGCACCTCGAGTCTCACGGAGAGAGGCTAGAGCAATGACCAGAACATTCTTTCAAAGATAACAGCAGAAATTCTATCTGCTGGAGGTCAGAAGTGTACGATTCGATATAGGCTTATTGCGGCGGCATGAGGCAGTTTGCCTTTGTAAATTTCCACAAGCTTGTAGGATTACTGCTTGCATGACTTTCACACATTCCTTCGTTTGCTCGAGGAGGATGGGGCAAGGGAAGCGATGCAGATTGGCAAACTGCACTTTACCCATACAAATAATTTCGTGCAATTGTAAAATATTTATTAAAAGAATTAATTTTATCAAATACTACCATACTCCCACGCAGAAATCAATCTGAAACTTCTGTGCTGTAATGCCTAAAAGCACCTTTTTTTTTTTGTTTGAAAATCACTAAACTAAACAGTTGCCATGTGTATGTTTTGTGGACCCTGGCACGTAAAAATTTAAAATGCTTTTTCCAGGTTTGAAATTTTATAGTCTTTTCATAGTCTTCTTTTTAGTGAGTACTTCTGAGTATCGATAAGTTGGATTGGGGGAGTTTTTTTGGGGGGGGGGCTGAACTCTTTCAGTTTGACTTTTTACTTTTCTCAGAAACTGTCAGTATTGCCTAATCTTGTTAGCTTTCACAAGTGCAGCTGATAAGTTTTCTTAAACTGCAGTACATTATATTTTATGTTTTGTAAGCTTTGTTTTAAGAATCATACCCGAGGTTTCAGTAGTTGCGAATACAGTCTCATAAATGTCTGATTCATGTTGTGTAGCAGCGTTTCCAGAATAGCTGAAAAATGTTTGAATTGTTGGCGAGACAGTTACATTTGTCACCATTATGTGGTTAAAATTTATAGTTTTTCACACTGCAATGAAAGGGAGTGAAGTGAGATTGAGATAAAGCGGCATTGGAATGCAAGGGTGCCACAAACAGGGAGTACCCTGAGAAATTGCACCAGACAACTATGTACAAAGTCTACCACGTTCTCTTTTGCGGAAGTCAGGAGTGGCGTAGTTAGAAGCAAGCTCATCTGATGAACAGGTAGGTGGTGCATGGGGCCAGCTACTTCATTCCTCATCCGTCGTAATTAGAGAGCTATCATAAACACAGTTGTAGTCTTTTGCAGATTTGTCGAGTGGTTTGTGAAACATTCAGTGCGACTTTTTTTTAAATGTAAAGTGTGCAACTCTTTTTAGGCAAAGTAACCATGCTTACATCTTTCGTAAAAAAAATTTCGTGACTATTACTGTAATGAAATTTTTGCATTCTTAGATATAAGATTGTGAGAAGTATGATTAGTTGACCCAAGTTAGTGAAGAAGCATGAGTGTAAGTCATCTGAAATGTTTATTTCTGAAACTTAAACTGTAGGATGCATAATTTTGACTGTCTGAAACTGGTCTGAGACTGTCAGTTGGGCGGTACAGTTGCATCACATGCGTGTTTCATGGATTTTAATTTGTACTATGTGTTGCATTTAATGTGATAATACATGCCAAAAACTTGTACATTTGTTGTGTATAGAGAATCTGCTGTTGACTGCAATGAATAGTTTGTTTGTATGGTTTTCTTCTGTAGCATTACTGGGGTTGAATCACATGTCTGAGGACATGGGTGCCGAAGAGCAACAGGATATAATGAAAGTCGACCAGCTGCAGGTGCCTGGTGGAGTGAACGTGAGTACGAAAGACGATATTCCGGTAACTGTGGACCTTGGTGCTGAGAAAGAGGCCCACAGCAGTCAAGCGGCTGCGTCCACCGTAGTGATGCTGCCACCTGCAGATGACGAGTGGCCGGAGCAGGAGCAGCGCGTGGCAAAGGCAGACGAGGAGAGTGAGTTGTCGGCTGACGTGGGACTTGTCTTCCTCCCTAAATCAGGACAACCCAAGAGACTTCTCCCAAAGTCGGGACGACCCAAGCGACAGCATACGTGTTCTATAGACAACTGTGACTTCACCAGTTTTTACTACAAAGATGTGATACGTCACATGAGGAAACACACAGGTACAAACATTTAGTTAGTAAAAGTAAATTTAATAATTGCAGTATATATTTTAAAAATTAAATTTCAAATTAATTTTAATAATATTGTAACTATTTAATTAGTTCTTAAATAGGCCTACATGTTTAGTGGATGTGAAACACATGTACTTTCACATGACCAAGGATTTTTGTTTTGGGTTTACACACAAATGAAACTTTCAATTTGTACAGGAAGTAATTATTTTATACAAAATATAATTAATAAATGTGTATAAAGTGTTATTCTCACAGTTTATATGTAAAGGCTAAAAAGATTGTTGAAAAAAAAATAGCCCCAGCTAAACAGCTGCTTTTGTAGGGAACTTCCTTTTGAAAATTTAATATAAATTTTGTATTAATTTGTGCAAACATTTAATTTTAGTGAAGAGCTAAAGTATAAGATTTTTGAGAAGCTCTTTGACAGCATATACCTAGCTCTGAATCAGGTTGTGCCTTGGTAGTTGTGGGCCGTGTAACCAACTTTTTTATTTTTATTTTGGTATGTACTTAATGTGTTTAAGAATACAGGTCTAAATGGCAGATAATGAATATGCCATGCACAAAGGTTGTGTAGTTAGGCAATGCACAGTTTTCCAACACCTACTTGAGGTGTTACTGCATGGTTCTTAAGTTTTGCGGTACAGATTTACTGAATTGGAATCCTGTTTATCACAATAGGCCTACTTATGTTTTGTTAATCACAAGTAAATATTGATTTCTCAAGAGCTCATTTGTTCTTCATATCTGTTTGCATGTGTACGGTGGATCAATCAAACTTACAAACTGAAAGTTGAGGTTTGTTATTTAGAGCCATAAAGGAAATGTTGGAGATTAAGATTGGCAAGAAGTTACAGATATACGATAACTAATGAACCTATGTACTGTACTTTCCTCTACATGGATGCAAATAATTTTGATGAAGATCTTTAAAGCTTAAATGGTTTGTAGGTCATGACGTCTTGATGACAGAGATATCATTAGAAATGGAACATGGAACCAGAAAACACATGCAATGATAATGAGATGCTCCATATCCTATCTGTATAAAGCAGTTTGAGTTGGTTGTATGGCAGCTTACACTACGAGGGCTTTTGGATTTGAGTCCATAAGCTAGTGTGCAATTAACTGTATCATGAAGGTCGGATTTGAGCATCAACTTTGAATTTCATTAATTTGAATTATAACATCTACTAACCAAAAATATTTATAGTGTCATTATTTTGAAAATAAGTGACTGAGCCACTTGAAATACATAAGTTTTCATGGCCTACCATAGCACTATTTATGTGTAGAATTCTGGGGAAATTGGTTAATTGGTCTCCAAGATATGGCATGAAACATCCATATTTTTCATGTGACGATCATCTTAAATGGAGAACAAGAAAGTTATGTAATAGCACATTCAATGACTGTATACTGCCAGTATACAAAGTAAAGCTAAAATCTATTACATAGTTTCGTAAATGCGTATAGCACAGTAAAAGAGTCTGTCACATTAGTTATATGGCCTATCACAATACAACTCCTTCTTCAAATTTGGTATGAATATTAATTGTTTCCAGAGATATGACATAAAAACTTAATTGTTATCGTGGGGCTAAGTTAACACAATGGCAGTGAAATAAGGCTCTATATAGACAAATTTGATAGTTGTAATTGATACTGCCAGCATACAAACTTACTGAGTTAAAATATTTATATGGGCACAATTTTGAAAATAAGTGCTTAACCTTCTTGTGCAAATTGTTTGCCAAATTTGGTAGGAATTGGTTAATTGTTTACGGAGATGTGACCTAAAAACTTTATTTATTCATGTGGTGCTATCTTACAAAATGGCTGACTACAGTGGCTATGTGTTGACATATATGATGCTTGTAATAGATACTTTCAGCATACAAAATTGGTTAAATAGTATAGTAGGTATTCCAAATTAAAATATTTGTACGTCCGCCATTTTGAAAATAAGTACCTAGTCAAGTTTAATTACTTATATTTACCTGACCTGTCATAGTATTACTTATGTGCTAAATTGGGTGTGAATTGCTTTGATAGTTTTTGAGATATAATGTAACATCTTTATTTTTTTCATTTGGTGGTATCTTCCAAAATGGAGATTAACAACAATATCCATTTCAAAATTTAATGCTTACACGATGCTTTGCCAGCATACCAAATTTGGTTGAAATTGGTTTAATGGTTTCCGAGATAACGTATCACCCTAAATATAAAAAATGGCCACCATTTTGAAAGTAAGTTGGTGTAGTCAAAAACTGTAAAAGTCAGTTGTCCTTACTGAGTTGGTGAAATTCAGTTGAGGCATTCAAAAATGGAAAGGTGTACACGCATGCATGCACACGTGCACATGCATGTATGTACACGTGCACATGTGCACACACATTGACCTATACACACTAGGATAGAGGGAGGGGTGAGGGAGGGAGAAGAGGGGGAGAGAAAAAGTGATCTCAGCTTTGGAAAGTAAGCTAATAAAACTGTGATAAAAGGGAGTAAGAGATATTGGCATAGGCCTTGTGTATAACAAGTCTGCACTAAATGTTCTCCTGATTTTTCAAAATAGTGGAGAAGTTTGATTGGTTCTTAATGAGGTCTTCACAGCCATTGAGGTGAGGTGGATATAGAGCAGTGCCAGAATTGCAGGGGCGTGGTTTGGGGGGGAGGTTCCTAAGAAAACCACCAACCTGTGGCATTGTCTGGTATGAATGAGATGCCCTCTCTCCGTCAGGGTGCAGGCTCCTCAAAAATACCTCACTCATCTAGTTGCAACAACTAACCCTACACCAAACCGCGGGGTGAAAAGTGATCTCAACTTCAATACTTTTGTGCACTAATCTCATTACTAATTATAAATATAAACATTGTATTCATTATCTAGAAAATTTAAAGCAGCAGAGTCTTTCATTTCCATACCAAAAAGATTGCAAGGGGGCAACACCATGATAATTGAGTCTATTGAAAGTTCCTTTTTGGTTACCATTTATTTATCAAAAGATATTTGAATTAATTTACATCCATTCTTCGTCATTGGAACAAATTTAGTTTAATACCATATATTAGAAAAATATCTGCCCCCATTACCAAAATTCTATTTCATTTCAGTTCATTTTTACGGCAATGCAAAAATTTATCGCACAACACAATAATTTTCACAGTACTGAATAACAGTTTAAAAAACTTAAAATTATTTGCCATATTCAACTCACAAATGGTAACCACAAATATTTTAATTACAGGGCCTCTTACTTTATTTTTAACGTCTACGTTAATGAATGTTACTGCACAAAAGCTAACTTCATGGCTCCGGTTTCACACTAAGCAAAGTACGTTTGAAGCCGCCCCCTGAATGGGCCTTGCACGGGCTGTGATAATCTTTTCACACACAGAGAAAATTGCTGACACAGACATCCACGAAAATTAACAGGCGTAGAAATTTCCATTGTCTTTTACCTGCTGAAATTTGGCCAAACCAAAATGCATAGTCTCGATGACGAACCTCTAGCTGGTCACTGCAGGTGACAGTGATGTATGGTACCCAGATGTACCTCCCAGTATGTGGCGATTGAATCGGACCTCGTCGGGCGTGGACAGCAACACTTGGCGACCCAGGTGACATCAATTTAAAGCGTTGCCTTTTCTTCAGCATGACATATAAAAGTCGTCACTTAAGCGAGCATGCAAAATATACTTAACTAATTTTGCACGCTCGTCCTGAACAATTTATGGAGTTCACTGTGCCGGTGACCAAGTCAAACGCGTTTGGGTATTGGTGCAAGTTAAAATTAACTAAGCTTTCACTCTGCAATATACCTTGCCCGCAACACCCGGTAGTTTTAGTACCACAAAGTTTGTGTGCAATCGCAAGGACCGTTCCATTTCTACACTGGCAATCTTTCCACGTGCAGCTTGCAAAAAGTTACTTTTATTAACACATTCATACTTTGATCCACAACAGTAAACAGCTTTCGAACATCTTTAAAATTCTATCAGCCAGCCGCGTGCCCGTTACGCCATCTTGTAAAAATTGTTCTTCATACTGGCAATTAGTTAGCACCAGCGCTGCGCACACACACACCCAAGGTTGGGGCTAGTCACCTTCTGCCCGCCTGAGCCGAACAGCTGACTCCCTTCCTGTCCTACCTCGCATCCCCACCCACACCACGTGGTCGCGGCATCACACAGTCTGTAGGGCACATTCTCACAGTGACTTTTACTACAAAATACATACTACACAACCTGCATATAGAATATTCATATCCATTTATATATATAAGAGTAGCACCATATAAAGTATGAAAATATTTCCATTAAATAAAAACATAATAAGACTAGGAATAGGCTGGCCTAATATGTAATATTAGGCCTAATATCACACTGTAAAATATGCATCTTAAAATTACTATACAATTCTTTGACCATTATACTCAAGTTACCAACCATGGCAAAATTCACTAAAAAAAAACCCAAAAAATATTCCGAAATGATCACAATTGTCTCATGAAGACTTTACTTTAAGCTCGACAGGAGAGCATTGGTCAGTGAAGATTGTCTCAAATTGGAGAAGCGAAGTAGTCAACTGTGGAACCAGCAGGTGAAGTGCAGCTCGTAAAACTACAAAAGTATTGAACTGCTGCTGAAGGAGCGTTGTGCTATAACTATGAGTGTTGAACTATACTAACGTATCGGGGTTTAATCTACTCTTAAATGTGAAAGAGAATTATGCCCCCCTGTGCTTATTTTGCTTGGCAGCTCTGCACAGCAGTGGATCTCATTACAGTTGGGTCTGCATTTCAGTTCCCTTAAAATGTGAGTCCCAAGCACTGTGCTTTACTGCTCAGCTGCCAAACAGAAGCAGCTACGCCCTTACCATCAATAACATTTGATTCTCAAAAATCTCACACTGCAACAAAAATAAAACTTACACTCAAAATGTCTGGCAGTTTCGTGGCTGTGACAGTAGCGTAAATCCAAACAACGGAACGTACCTAACTCATGCACTAAAACATCTACTAAACATGAAACAAGCTTATTAAAAATAGTTCGTAACAAAATACTAATTAAGTTGCACCAAATGTGTGTGTACATTTTTTAATTAATTTTTTTAATGTATGGTGATTAAGGCTTTGATTTAACCATATAGCTTTTTGAAGTGATTTTAACACAAGAACAATCAAGCTACATATGTATTGAGTAACTTCTATTTATATGATTTTGATAGAATTTCAGCTATGAATAGAATGCATCAGTGTTAAAACTGTATAACGTATTGAATCTGTGTTTTGAATCCTTACCATTTCACTTTATAATATATGTAAACGTAAATATTTGTAAGGGAACCTTAAGTTTTAACTATTGTGTAAATTAAATTTCCATGTGTGTAATTAAAATATAATTGGTTGTTTAAGGTGAACGCCCATTCCAGTGCTCCATATGTAAACGCACATACAGTCGAGCAGACAAATTACAAGTTCACATGCGTATTCATTCAGGGGAGAAGCCTCATCGCTGCAAACTCTGTGAATATGCAACCAACGACAGTGGAAGTTTGTATAAGCACATGCGGATACACAGTGATGAGAGGCCTTACAAGTGAGTAGAAAAGTATTTTATATAGTGTTTCATGTCCATGTATATTAGTTGGTGGAAAAACATTAGAAACTTTACACCAAAATTTTCATTCAAACGTAATTATTGCACTATAGTACACATATATAATGAACATTTTTAATGCTGAATAACTGGCTAGGTAGTATGGTATGTAATATGCCAGACATAAAATTAACAGTATTTAATTTCTAAGCATATTTTACAAGAGAAACACGCAAAAATTTAACTTGTGTTTTAATTCTTTTAATTGTTTATTGTGTAGAAAGTGATGACTGATATCTGCATGCTTTTGTATGCTCCCACCAGTTCTTTTTTTTTTTTTTTTTGTGGTTTTCTATTAAAAGACTTAATTTGATTAAGGTCATTAATATCTCTGCTTTTATGCCATTATGCTAATCATGGTTCATGAGAATATGAGTAGCACAACTGCCACATACTTTTGAAAGTCTCATCATCATTATTTAGTTGAATTTTGCTGTTTTGCAACTAGAGACACCAGACACGTTTGCTCCATGTGGAGTTGGAGAAATTCAGCCCGTGCTTTTGACAAGCCAGTGATACAGTATCATAATGCTGACTTTCATATTTGTTTTATGTCTAGCATTTTAATGTTAATGTGGGCTAAGTATACGTGAAAATTAAATATTTTTAAAATTACTTTTTTGGAAACACATGTTGTATGAACACATTATAGTTGTTTTAATAGGTGATGTAGAACGAGACTTCAGGAGTGGGGAAAAAGGGTTCATTGTTTCTACAGGACAGATAGGAGTTGGGGTACAGTATGGTTTTTAAAAAGTGCTGGTAGCCACAGAACATGAGATGCAGATAGGTGAGGGTCGTTGGCTCTTTGGGCATCCCCTGAGCATCTTCTGGTTGCAGTTTGTGGTGTTGGTGATGGTTAATCCAATATCATGCCTACCTACCAAGAGTGTTGGTCTCTTTCAAACACCAGTAAACACTGAGTTATGTTGTTATAGACCTCTTCACACATCTGGAAGTACAGTGAATCACGTGCACGTCACAGTAAAATTACGTAAGCAGCACTTACACATTACGGACTAGGAAGGTTGTAAGAGGGTACAGCACCCAACACCGGCTGTGATGCAGCTGAGCACGTGAAAGATAACACATTGGATTCACTGCACATGCATGTACAAAAGTCCAGCAGCTATGGTATGGTGGCAATCATTAAGGCAAGAAAGCATTTGGGTTTGTTACAATTAAAAGTTTAGTCTCTGGGTCACGTAAGCCTACAGCAGGTGATGGGTGCACTACATTGTGTAGAAAAGAATGACGTGAAACTTTATTCCAGATAATTAATGTTTACTATTGAGCACTTCATGGTTGGTACACAAATATTATTGGCCTGGGAGTGGTTTATGCATGTATGCCCTCCCTTCATATCTCATCCAGACAAATGAACATGGTGGTAGTCCAGGCTGAGAAAGCCGATGTTTGCGCTAAAGTTTAAAAGACGGCTACAGATTATCAAACAGAAACAGTTGCACAAAATATTCACCCCTGACGAAACAATTAAAGGGTCTCCTTGATGCCCAGGTGTCCTGCTTGAGGGTGATCATGACAATGGTGGCAGAGGTCCGCCCTCACATTTTTCCGTATCTAGATCCGCCATCCTTCCCCAGGTTGTCACCCTTGAAACCAAACAATGTCGTCCCGGAGTTAAAATCGCTGAGGGTGTTGCTGGAGGAATATCTGGGTGTCGGGGTCTTGTTGCTGATGATGAGTGATCTGATGCTTAGCTGTAGCTGCAGCTATTCTTCGGGGCTTTGCTTAGGGGCTGGAGGGGGAGTCATTCTCTCCCACTCCTTCTCTTCCTTGTCACCCCCGTCGAGGTTCGCCTGGTGTGACAGGGCATCAGGCAAATATTTTGTTTTCCCCGGGCAATGCTGGACATGAAGTCAAACTCAGTGAGAAACATCTTCCACCTCCCGATCGTGGCCTTGGAATTCTGGGACTCACGTAACCAGTGGAGAGCCTTGCTATAAGTGCGCAGAATGAAGCACTCGCCTTCGAGGTGGTACCTATACTTCTTCACTGCCCAGACTATGACGCACTCTTGTTCATTGATATGGTACCGCTGTTCTGTGGCATTCAGTCTGGTGCTGGCGTAAGCAATTACTTGGGGGCAACCAAATGTGTCCTCCTAGTAAAGGACGTCCCTTAGACCGTTCTGGCAGGCGTTCCTTTGCAATGTAAAAGGGCTGTTTTCTTGTGGTTGTTGTAACAGCGTGATGTTTTGAAAACTCCTCTTGAGGATCTGGAAGACATCATGGTGTTTGGGTCCCCAACGCCTATGTGTTTCTTTTTACAGCAGGAGGTGTAGAGGGGCCATCTGGCTGGCAATGTTAGGCATGAAGTCGCGCAGCCAGTTGCATAAGCCTGAGAAGCAGTGCAACTGCCTTTTCGTTGTAGGTACTTAAACCTCTGCAATAGTGTGTTTTGACAAAGCTGGAGGGTAGTTCCCTTTCGGTGACACCACGTGTCCTGGATAGTCTATAGACGTCTTGCGGAAGTGGCTCTTTGATAGCTTGCAGGAATGGCTATGGAGTTCTAGTCGTTCCAGGACTCTATGAAGGTGCTCACAATGTTCCTCCCAGGTCTTTTAATAGAGGATGACGTCATCTAGGTAGGCGAAGCAATACTGCCCGATGTAACCGGAAAGCACTTCGGCTGACATGAGCGTCTGGAAGGTGGCTGGAGCGTTCTTCAGCCAGAACGGCATGACTCGAAACTGAAGTGTCTCGCCCTCTGGTTCACAGGCTACTTTTAGACATTACCCCACTTTGCGAAGCCACAACTGGCCCACGTTTACTTGATGCAATATTCAGGCAGTTTAAATAAGAATAAAGCGACTTTCTCGTCATCACAAGTCATTCAGTCACAAGTAATTACACAGTGTTACAGTCACAGAAGTAATTCACAAATAGTTGTCACAGTGCATTTATCATTTAGTTCAGCGATGTAGTGTTTGTGCAAGGCAGCGAGTGACCATGCTGCCATTTCACATTTTGCTGTGTTTTTTTTTTTCTTTCTCTGAGTGTCAATTGTTTTTCAAGAAATGGTAATAAACTCCTGTGAACATTTAAAAATATCTTTTCCTTATTTTCTGTTGGCACTCCTGGTATTAAACTCCTGTGAACATTTAAAATTGTCTTTTCCTTATTTTCTGTTGGCACTCTTGGTATCAACAAACTTTCAACTGTTTATTTATTCCGAGCCTCAAAACTTTCACTGAGCTAGTTCGAGCTAGTGTTGGCTACAGACTCTCAGGAGCACGCACAGAAAACATTACAATTGTCAACCAATGTGGTAGCAACATTACACCTTCTGCATCATTGTCAGTCAGTCCAAATATGATCTGAAAAGTTAATTTTGTACTGAACTTGGATTGCCTTTCACGAGGTCATTGTAGAAGCATTTATTGTAAATTAAAGTGATAGCATGACCTCAGCATTTTGAGTCTTTTATCCTTTCTGGCTAGCCCTTCATTACAAAGCATTACCTTAACTTTGATGCATTCAAGGTCTCCTATACTTTTTCTTTCTCCTTCTTTTAAGAAGGTGATATGAAAGAATGATAAATTCTTCCCCGAACAAAATTAGTTTGGAATACTGATTCCACTCCCAGTGTTTAAATCAACTGATTCTCACCTGAGGTGTTGAAAGGGGGTGTAATTTGGTTACCTGGCTGGGGCGGGATATTCCCATACTGGAAGGTTTTGGGATTACACACTTCCGACCGAGAGACTTTGGCAGGAGGGAAGAAATCAAACGCCATGGTAAGTTTGATCAAATAGGTCTCCCTCCCAAGGAGTTTGATCCTGCTTACCGTGAAAGTTGTCAAAAAGCGTGATGACAGCTATCACGATACAGGAACGTAATACAGTGGAGAGTCAAAAATTTGGACCGTCAATAATCCGTATTTGATTGTACTGTACATAAAATAAGACAGTCTGTACATGCAATACTGTAAATACAGTACAATAGTATTTTTATAATTAAAACACGTGAAAAATTTAGTACATTAATAGTTTTATTCATCCACTCAACTTTTGTAACCAACAGAATGAATTATGAATGATTTTAGCAAGTTTTGTAACGTTGAAGACGTCTACCGGACCTTTTATTGGTTCATTTTGAAAATCCGAACCATTCGATAATCCGGAAGGGGTCTGGTGCCTAACTCTAAGTAGGATTTTTGGATTCTGGTTTTCGGCGTCCACTATAGGGAGTCAGTCAAGTTGGTTTGCGAGTTGGAACAAATTCAGGATTCACAGCTACCACTTTGCAGCGGTTAGATAATGATTTTTCTGGCTGCCGTGTGCACTTGGCATGTAGGGCCAGTGGATCGTGCTGTCTGAGCGGTAGAAAAAGAGGTACTTGGTTCAGATACAGGAGGAGCAGGGTTTGAATAACCAAAATAGACAATCTCATGATAGGGCCAATTTATTCCGAGAGTTGTATCTCCATCCTGTATAATTGCCTTGAACTCTGGGTGTTCTGGGATATATATTTTTATCCATGGTCCGAATAACGGCTCAGTACTAGAATTAGTTGTGAGGGTTTCGTTATTTGTCATCGGAATTACACTACCACTTAAAGCATCTAATTCCCTTTGTAAAGCTTGTCCAGCTAACCTAGCTAACCTTCATAAGTTACTGTATTGTCCCTTCGTTACATAAGGCATGTCTACAAAAATAGTACATATAACTTTAGTGCACACTCAAGAATCACTAGGCAATATCCTATGCCTCCCGTGTCCGGCCCTGCTCAGACTGGAACTGAAGCAGATACATGTCTGTATTCCTGGGGATTAATTCCACCGGAAGGCCAGGTGACTCCGAGTGTTCTAAGAATAATCCGGCTTTGTTCAGGCTCGGAGTAATTCAGGGATCTCCGCTCCGCACGTTCCTCTCAGTGTGAGTGCCCAACTGCAAAGTGAGGTTTGGTCTCAGGTGTCGTCCTTTGATCAAATGTGTAAAGAGAAACTCTCAGAACACAAGATAGCAGCTGGTATTTCCTAAATCTGGCCTTGTTCAGGCTGGGATTGAGATGGAAGTGGGAATATCAGTCTTATAGTTTTGAGAGTTCTTCGTGCTGGAGGTTGGATGGCCTGTAATGAACCTTGGATATCTCGGCCGTACTCAGGCTGGTAATAATTCAGTATTATTAATTCCCTTCTTACCTTTCAGTGAGAGAGACAGTTATTCATTTAGTACACAGTAAAAAATATTTAAGTTTGAATGTAACAAATTTATTGTATATGTGCATAAATAATAAATGATCTAAGCAAAAGCTCGTTAGAATTTGGGTGACACTAAGAGGGGGAGATTTAGTCCAGAAGGGATGTTGGCATGACCTGCTACCATGGGAGAGAAAGGAAGTTATTTTCCGTTTAGGGAAACAGGTGGAGACATCGTAATACCTCTGGATGCTGGTGTAGTAGTGTCTTCCGTGTGCTGCTGAAGTAGTTTCTGGAGGCGTCTTCAGATACAGTAATCCGTCGTGAGGGGTCTAGCAGGGATGCTCTGTCACACAATCTCCAGTCTTTGCAGATGGGAGTGGTACGAGTAACACAGCTTACCCTGGAGACTTTTACTACGATATTATTGGTGCAAGTGCCATAGTGGTCAGAACCCTGGAGCAGACGTACTCAAGTCTTGTGCAGACTGTGAGGTCAGGGTCATTACCACTTGCTCTGGTGTGCTCTCGGCCTTGTACAGCTTGGTAGGCCAGCAAACTCTCATCTGCCAGGAATTGGCACTTCCTTATATAGCAAAATCTTCAACTTGTGGCTCTCAGAGCGGTACTGAGGTGGTTGGCCTTTCTCCGCTGGGGTCGTTTAAAGAGGCTTGGAGGCGCACCACCCTTTTCTTATCTTCTCTGTTGGATACTGTTGACATAGCTATCACCTCGTCACAAGGCTCTGGTGACTGTGGCGACCTTGTAGGCGGGGTGCTGCCATCCTCCAGCAAACCTTGGAATTAGTTTCTTCGTTATCTGGGCGTTGATGACTCTTCAATCAGTGCAATCTCTTGGGAGAGAAATAGGCGACCGATGGTGGCTTCGGGTGGGCAGTACAATTTTTATTTAACCACGTGTCTGTAATTTCTTTTTATTGGACCTTGTAGGCACGTGATTAATTGAACTGCCCCAGGGTGACTTGCCCACATGAGTGTAGCAACTCGAAGATGGGGCGGAATCAAAATGTAGTGTGCCCATGCCAATGTGCCATGCACCAACTTGTACTGTCTTAGGTTGCATGAACTAAGATGGTAACAGTGTGTTTATTTATATTATCTCATTTTTATTGCATTTGGATTCGTCATCCATATATTGCGTTCTGCTGTTTTTTGGTTACTCTTTTCGTAGTCATTGTAGACAAAGGAAGTTCAATCAGAATCTGAATTCAATCTGTACTATTTGTTTTTGCTTGTCGGTGATGTCTTGAATAGAGATTCGCAGGCAGTAAACATTCAACTCAAAGACTGAAATGTTGGCCAAGCACCTTCTGCTTGACATTAAGCATCGTGCAATGTTTAACGTTGATTTTACCTAGAGCCATTACTCTTTACCGATTCAAGCTTTATTGTAACACGTTATTGTAGTATCAACGCAATTGTAAACAAGCCACGAACAATTGTGGTTAGGAAATTATGCACCATTTATTATTCTGCAGTTACAATGTCTTTGTCACCTGTGAATAAATGTGGACTATAAACTTACAAATATGTACTAAGATATATTACCAAATCAAGGCCATATACCAGTATATAGTTTCTGGACATTTGGATGCAACTGTACCTGATTTATGTTTATTTAGTGTACAAAATTGAAATTAATTGGTCATTGTCGGTTAGAAAAAAAGTGTGGTTTTTTTAAGCTTTGAAATTCATTGCAGAACTGGAGTGTATTTATTTTGTCGTGCTTAGTTCTTAACTGAGTCTCGTGTGAACTGGTTTATTTCAGGTGCCAGATTTGTCCATATCGTTCTAGAGACTCATCACAACTAACAGTTCACTTGAGGACACACACAGGTAATGCACAGAAGTTGTAGCTCTCTGTACATATTCATTACATTTTCTGAAGAAACATTAGGAAATTCCAGTTTCTTACTTTTTTGCTCACACAGTATTCAATGTTTGTATGAACTACATCTGACAAGAATTTTACCCTATTATTTTTATGTGAAAGTAAAAATAGGAGAAAAGTTGCATTTCTTTAAGTAGTATTTAAATAGTTTCTTGTTTAATTTGTTGCAACATAATGTAGTGTTTGGTTCCATGTTATTTAATGGTGCCAGAAGCCTAGGTTTTTACAAACTATGTAGTATCTTAAAATTCAGTTTAGACTCATTCTTGCCTAGCATTGTTTTAAGGCATCTTGAGCATGTTAAAAGAAATAGACTCACAACTCCTCGAACAGTCCACACTCTTAAAATTGTAAATGTTAAATTATTGAATTAACTGAACTATTCGGGCAAATGATAATTTAACTGAGGCAGACTGGAAATACCATCAGCTGCGTGAGATCCGTAGGTGTGCGCTACCTCTCGTCAAAATGCTGTGACAATGTCTCGTTTGTTGGCAAAGCATTTACCATACAATGGCCTCTTCACTGTGTTAATAAGATCGTAGTCACATGGACTAAGATCAGGTGAATAGAGAGAGTGTGGCAACACCTCCCATCACCAATGTTGTAAACAATGTGTAACGCTACCTGCTGTATGAGGTCTAGCATTGCCCAACAGTTCAGGAAGTTTCTCGTGTACCGCACAGTGAAGATGGTACCGCATAAATGACAGGGAGTACTGTGCATTTACAGTACAGCCCTCATGAACTGGTTGATACACTAAAACACCTTGACAGTCATATGTCAAAATGGTCACTAGCTTTGTGGGTGACTGGGTTTGTTGTACCTTGTGTCTCCGTGATGATCCAGGATAGTGCCATTCATTGGACTGTTGCTCCAATTCAGGTTTGTATGCTTGTGCTAATGTTTCATCAATTGCAATGATGCGGTTTCGAATTCCATTACCTTGACGCATGATGGCCTAAGTAAAGGGACGTTGCAAAAAGAGTGGGAAGTTTTGAAATTTTGCGTCATGTCAGTTGCGTACGTAGGGGGCAGACTTTTCTGCAGAGGTGTCTGTAAAATGACTCGTTAACCTCGCACTGGTCCCTTATATAAGGTAGAGTGCGTCGGGCACCTACTGGGTACAACAGACAACAAACCTCTAGCTAAAATATACTCCAGAAGTACCTGGGTCAAGTCTCGTCAGGCCTGGCACCCCATTTGGCGAGTTTATTTGCTTTAGAGGAAATGGATTTGCTGACTTAGCTGTCCAGATGCTTCATCATGTTTTTTTTATAGTGGTTGGGGCTGTACCGTACTTGTGCACCAGGTACCTTTATGTACCGGGTCCAAAGTATGGGTGGCCATCAAACTTGTTCTTGTGTGTGACGGACATGCAGTCCAGGTTAGCCGCTGCCCGCAGTCCTACTCTACGTGGGAAACTTGTAGCCAATTCGCAGTCTTCTGCCACTCCCTTCAACTGTGATGCTTACCAGTTTTGGGGAAAAATCATACATTCATTACAGTTACAGTGCAAGGAAATACAGAAGTTAGGTAGACTACGGGTTTCATTCCTGTGATAATAGATACATAGTGACCCATACTACCTCCTACCTCTACACATACTGTGTGTTCAACGGACTTTGTACAAGAGCAAGACAGGTGAAGATGCCTGTCGGCTTAAGGAGCCTGGCTTGAAGAGTGGGTGAGAGCTGATAATTAAGTAGTTGTGATAACATCTGGACCCTAATTGTGGCTTGTAGTGCGAAGGACCTAGAGCACCACTTGTTATGTACGTGTGGGGTGTTGTGATGCTTGATGGCAAGTGTGAGGGGGTAACAACAACTCTTTGGATGCTGTGGTAGGGAAGACGTTGACGCATGACATCTTTCACAACATTACTAAACGACTGCTACTCATCAGTACAACTACATCCGTGGCAGTTTGTCTACAGAGTTGAGTTACCGTCGCCTGCAAAATTGTTGTATCTACCGGGCCAGGACAGGCGTCCCAATAATAATATTGATTTTCGCCCGATGAGCCACCGGGACCATGCAAGAGGCCCGTAGTGAGCACAGCAGTTTGCCACGGGATGCCGCCACAAGTAAGATGCCTAGATCCCATTGCTCTCCACTACGCCGCTCGCACCAAGGTTCTAGGTGCTAGGCTTGCACGTGCTAACCCCCTCTCCAGGCACCCTATGCCAGTGAAGGAAAGGATGGCCGAGGAGTATAAGAGGAGATGCATCCTGGCCTCTGGATCGTCAGTTCTGCTTCAGTTCTCGATATAGTTGCTCCAGATATTCGTGCCGAGGCTCACACCTCTCCGAATACTTCACCACTCACCTCGTGGGGCCGAATATCCTCTCCTACGCTACGTAAGGAAGAACCAGCGGTGTCACCAGCCCCACACTGAGACATGTTCGGTCCCTTATGGACACACAGAGACTATAGCTCTCCCCGAGGAATTATCGTACACAACAGGCCCTAGCTACTGCCTCCTCCTATAGATTTTCACAGGGTGCATTCCCCTTTTTTACAATAGGGTGTTCACCTTCTGCCTAGCCTGTGTGGATATATGAGATAGTTCTTCTACCATCTGTGTTTGTTTCCTTAGGGGTAAATAAACACTGATCTTACCATATCTCTTGACTTTCACTCCGAGTTCCTTCCTTAAGTCATTATCAGAGCTAAAGGAATCAGCAGGAGACTGGGTTTGAACGTACCAAACTGATACATACAACACAACAGAACATCCTTGGAAGGCCACACATTCTCTTCCCTGCACAGTGAACGGTAATGTTATGACATTAGGATACCGTCCCTTGGATGTTGGTTTGCCGGCTTGAGGTCGTCCCCCATTTTACCGTGCAATTTGTGGTGCAGAGGAGGGGAACTTCTTGGAGTCCAGGGAGACCAGTGACCACTGGACACTCACCTCACCATTCCTTGCACCAGGTGGGAGGAAGGGTAGAGCCACAACACTAGGTACGCTCCTGGTGGGATCGGCTTGCCGGCTAGAGTGCTCAACACTCACTACTCACTTTGTGGTGCTGAGAGGGTTGCGCTCTAGTGCAGGGAAACCAAACCCAGTGGGACAACACATGCAGTTCCTGCAACCAACGCTTTACAGTTCAAACCTTCTTCACCCCGGTGGAGGAGTCAAGAGTGAGGCGCTGTGTTGGCAGCAGTAATTGGCACTCATACTTGGACATGCACAGGTCAACTGCCTACCTCCTGCAGCCCTGACTTTTGTGCCTAATGCCTTACACCCATATGGGTGGAGTTGAGAGATGGGCCAAGAAGGCGAAGGCTATCTCAAAGAATCCACAGGGGCTACATGCACTTCCTAGCGGATTCGGACTGCTGAATCTACATGAACAGGCTGCATTGCTGAGATAACTCACCGTACCTGTACCAATCGTCACATCAGTGGATTTGTTTGAGCCACCCACCAAAGTTTTGGAAGGGTATCACCCCATAGTGCAGGAGACACTGTTTGGCGAGAGATTCACCAGCATACCAGAACCACAACCTAGCACCTCACATGCACACACCACCCCTCAGTCGAGGATGACCCAGGTAGTGGGAACAGGGGCAGTACAGCCACCTACCGCTCCACTGCCCCACTGCACCACCACCACCTAAACCTGCTCCATTCAGGGTGAAACTTGCTGAACCAAGCTTTGTACCAAGTTGATGGCCAACCAGGCCAGTGCTGTACTCCGGGCAGGCCCCAATACCCTGAGACGTGACTCGCCTAGTGTCAAGTAAGTTACCTAAGACAGGGACAGTTAACCAGCCGGGACTGTCATGCATCACCGTCATCAGCTAAAGAACTGGTAGAAGACTGGAAGGTCTATGAGAGTCCTGAGGAGGATTGTGACTGTCAAGTAGAGATCCTTAGCATGACTTGTGCTGAGGCGAGCTACGTGGACAACTGGCGTTGGCACCTTGACGAGGAGTGGGGTTGGCAGAGAGTCCTAGCACTAGATGGTGCTAGGGCGAGCTGCCTTGCCTGACTGGCATTTCTGCAGAGTGCATGGCATTGTATGGAGGGTTCCCACGTGCTTCGTTCGTTCTCTGCAGCCTTTGGCCGCCTCCCCTTCAGGTTTGGGCCGGGCGGCGCTGCTGCTGCCATCTCTTGGAGCGGTGGTGGTGAGGAGGTTTGAGTGTGATTGCGGGCTGCATCCGCTGCTCGCTTAAAGGCAAATTCTTGCATGCCCTTTGCTACTTCTCAGCGGATTTACAAGTTGCAGGGGGCGACAACGTGACTTCCTATCATTACGTTGGTCCTGGCCTTGGAGGCGGCCAGTCGGGGTTCAATTCCCTCAGGGGCACTTGACGGGCACGTAATGATGAGTCAAATAATAATGAGTAGGAAGCATCACATATAAACCTTCAAGATGAAAGCATTCCAGATTGATATGACATGTCTCATGTCGAGTCAACTTCTCTACTTCAGTTAAATGATGTGGCACACACTTGACACAAATCTTCCGTACATTTTAGTCTCGCTGTAGAATTTGGCACGCTGACGATGCAGGAATACCTGTATGCTGAACTAATTCCATAACAGTCCAGCGGGTGTTTGTCCACGAGGCACTGACCGACCACAGCCACTTGTACATCGTGTTCAGCTCACACAGCATGTCCACTGCAAGGTAGGTCTGCTGTTGACTCTCTTCCCTGTTTGAAGGCCTTTACCCACCTTGCCACTGTACAGTAGGGTATAGTGGGGTTATCCAATGCTTCCCATAGCTCTGCATGACATTCGCGTACATTGCGGCTGCGGCGTATGATTATCTTGTTGTATGCATGCCGTTTGACTTTGGTAATGTCTATTTCACACTACTGTCATCCGACAACTGACATAAGGAACCAGCTCATGGCCAGACATGCCCACATATCCCATCTAACCACAACAGCAGTTCGACATGGGGTAGCACATATTGACGAACCGTGGATAACCTCAGAGACTACATTGAAGGATGTTAAACAACTTTTACACGTTCAATGCATACCTGTTCAAATAAGTGTATACATGATGTACGAGAATAAATGAACTAAACTGTTATTTCAAGCAGCTATTATTTTTTGTCTAGTTCCTTGCTAGACATTCCTGTATCCATACCCCATGTAGCGTCACCTTTAAAACATACTTGTCATACACTTCCAACTGTACATAGTACATTTCCTGTTTTGGATCATTTTCGGAAGATAGTTGCCATGACTTCTGAATCGGCCGTCGGAAAATAAAATACATAGTTAAAAGCTAGGTATGCATTAATGTGGGATTGTAAATAAAAATGTCTGGTATAATTGTTATTCTTATTTGGTGCAAAGTTACCCAAATTATGGGAAATGGAACCAAACAAAGTAAGTATAAAGTGCAAGAGAGAGTATAATCTTTAGTTTTAAAAACAAGGTTCTACTTCATACAGTACTGTACTTTTGTTTGTTAACAGTAAATGTTTGCAGTGTGATTAGTTATAAGCTGAAATGTTGCAGGTGACAACCCTTTTGTGTGTAGTTATGAAAACTGTCCATCAGCATTCAAAACCAGTTCCGACCTTAAAAGGCACATTCGTATGCACACTGGAGAGAAACCATTTGCCTGTGAACTCTGCAGTTATCGTTGTGCCATCAGATGTAAGTAGGAATTTGTTGTGAACAGTGACTTGGAAAAGGGAGGGGTTTTGCTCTTATAAATGGTAACTAGTTTCATTAATTCTTCTTTTTTGAAGTAGAAGTAATTTTAGTAGAGATGTAGTCGTTTAGCAATACTTTGCTTTCTGTTCTGAAAATCAACAAACTGCTTGCTGCCAAATTATATATACAGTACTTGGTTATTACAGTGTCAGCTATCACAATTTGCATTAATAGTGTGAATTATCTGGTATACATTGTATTTGTTTCCTTTTATATTGTAATACCTTGTAGTTTTTTCTAATATCTGTTATTCCGATATGTGGTATGCACGAGAAAAGGACCCATGTACCATTGAGCATCAGGAGAAGTCAAAACTTACAGTTGATTATGTTGGCTTTGTTTGTATTCTTTAGAGACTCACTCCATATATATATATATATATATATATATATATATATATATATATATCTGTGTGTGTGTGTACACACACATGTGCACGCGTGCACACACACACAAAAATTATTCTTCTGTGCGTGTGTATGTCACTGAACTCCTCCTAAACGGCTGGACCGATTTTGATGAAATTTTTTGTGTGTGTTCAAGTGGATTCGAGAATGGTTTAGATTCACAATTCGGTAAAGAGAGGGGGAGAGAGAGGGGGAGAGATTTAAGACATATGTACAGAACAACGTCTGTCGGGTCCGCTAGTTTCATTGTAAAATAGTATTTTATTACATTGTAATAAATCAAGTAACATTATAGCTGGCCAGATGTGGAGTGGTTGAAATTGTAGGCATTTGAATGTGGAAATATTTGCAATGTAGAGTTGATTCTCTATCCATCATTTCTCAGCGGACTGGCTGAAAATTTTTATACATGTGGACCTTCAATGAATGAGGTTTTGACATGCAGATAAATAAAAAAATGGGACCATAGAATATTTACCATGTATGCGGGATTTCAATCCATCCTAATTCAATACCTAGAGGTTCCACTGTAATTTAAAATATTTCTTTGTATGAGTGCTGAATTACTAATGTATGAAGTCATACTAAATTACTAATGTGGCAGCAACAGTTGACGATACATACATAGCTCTCGTAACCTTTGCGTGCCTCTTTAAAATAAAAAGCATTTTTTTCCCGTTATATTATTTTGTTCATGTTGTTCTGAATGATACATGCATTTATGTCACCCTTTCATTTTCACAACTCTTTCTGTTCTCACGATAAGAGTTTTTAACATTTTGTGTTCAGTAAGAATGATATATTTTTTCTTTTGGTAGTACAAGCTATTACTCACCCATTTACATGTTGGCTATAAAACTTTTGATGCGCCATGGGCAACGTCATAACAACTCTAGCCTCTGCCACAGCCGCAGCCCCTTCCGAGAAGAGGTGTAGCCACCACACGCCACAGAGCGTATCGCCTGAGGTTACAGAAGATCAGTGTCTGCCTCCTATCAGCCCACAATCCACTCAACGCAGAGGGTCTGCTCACGCCTTTGGCCATCTTCGTCGGCTCACTGCTGCCCTCTCTCTCTCTCTCTGCGATCTCTCTCTACCACTACCTCCACACCCTTCGCGCTGGCTCTGTGCGCCGCATATAAATAGAGCATGCAGTCATCAGTTCAAGGCTGACTCATGCAGCTCTCTTGCAGAACGTCACTCTGCCTGGATGTGCTCTAACACTGACAACCTGATGCTAGATGAATTGCCGCCCGACAGTGTATTCACGCCACAAGCCTTGCTTGTTACCAGCTGGTTTCTACGTCTACAGACCTAGGTCATCAGCTGCCTCACAGCTCACGAAATCTGCTGCACTTAACAGCTACCACGCTAGCTTCGCCATTCGCAGTAATGATTCCGAGTTACCTCACACTTGGGGTTACCCTCGCCCCCCCGCGTTACCACATCTACCAAGAGTAAGGACCACTTCTTGGTTGGCATCCTAGGTCAGCCCTTCAGGCCCCAGTCAGGGTACAGGCTGGGTTATGTGTGTTTGTTGTTTCAACATTAAACAGGCATAAACCAAGCTGGTCGAGTCAATTACTCTCGGCCACTTTGTTTCAACACCTTGCCTCCTGCTATTTCCTAGTTTCGTCCAATAATCTGCCTACATTCTTACAGGGACAGGCACGTGGCAACACCCCAATCCTATCCACTTCCATTTGGAACTCCCCCATCTCTTTGGCTTAGTGGTTCTCTCGACTGCTGCACCTTCCTGCGAGTGCCTAGGTCACCCAGCTAATCCACTCGCAGGGGGGCCAACAGCCGACCCGACAGAAGCCTCGACTTTATGTGTTGCATGGATCTATGTTGACTTCCTGCCTTCATGCGTAACACGGGAATGGATGCCCCTAATCTTCTGTTGTTACCTACAGACAAGTTCTTAGGTCTGCTAGCTACTTCCTGCCCGCTAAGTCACTTGCTGGAGGCCAGCGGCAAGGCCTACCCAACTATCCCACCTGTATACCCCAGTTTCCTTCAGGACATGACCTCCCCTAAGGTACAGCCATTGTTTCCCCACTTACTATACCACGTTCTTTGCCTCGCCACAGGGCTGGGCAAAATAAGGCAGCCAAGCAGGGGCTAGTCCTGGTTGCTGGTCTGATAGGGGAGGATCAGGGTGCAACCAAGGTGTACACCTCAAAATAAGAGGAAGCTGCCCATCAGTGAAGGACTCTAAACAGTGTATCAAGTTGGAACCGCAGCCTCCAGTTTGACGACCTATGGCACACCCTACAAGTGATCTCTCCACTGCCACCTACACCACCTAAGAAAGTACTCACACTCATATGTTCTTCAGCCACAGAACAAGTAGTTCGTCATGTAGACACAACACCAAGTTATACACCAGCGTAAACACAAACCAGGTCAGCATGTCCAACCGCACCACCACATCACAACGGACCATCTAGAGATGTTCAAACGGGCCCATCCTCCCTCCAGATCAAAGTCCGTCAAGACGATGGTGCAAGCTTCACTGCCATGTGGAGGGGAAGGTCTCAGACACCAGAAAACACCCAGTAAAGCACGTAGGTTAGGCTTCAACTTCTCGGTAACCTAATGCCTGTATTCCACCACCATTTGACGTATTAAATTTATAAAAGTGGTACGGTGACCATGCATAAAGTAAAACATTTAAAAATAGGTAAGGCAAACCACATTTAAGTAAATTTTTCTTCACGAAAATGTTATAAAACTATTAAAATGTTTTATGTAAGAATGTGAAAAACCATGCCTGTACATAATTAATTAGATATACTTATTGTTTGTATCTACCAGGCCCACAATTTTCCTGCCACCCCCATAAAATTGCAGTTCTGGTGGTGTAACATTATGTCATTTGTTATGTACATCTCTGTAAGAATATCACAGATTTAATTGAATTCTTTGAACAAAACAAAGCTTTTTTGTAACTGTACATATTTTACCTAGAGGTCTGCGAGCCCAGGATTTTTGTTTGGAGATGAGCCGAAGTGAACCTACTGAAAAGTTCCCAAACTTCAAATCGAGGTTATTTCATACAAAAATAAATAACTTTTACATTAAAGATAATACCTCTGTTATGATGGTAATCTGTACTCATATCTGCAGTTTCAAGGAATACTTTTAACCAGAACATGTATGTCTTCTAATATATTGTTTCATGAATGAATAGCATCTTATTTTCTATCAAATGTTAAACAAACTTGTCTCGTCGGGCACTAGCAGAATCACCTGTTGTTTATGTTGAAGCTCAAATTTTACAAACCTGAAAAGTATTTTTAGCCAAACTCAAGCTGCCAACAGGTATTTGGCTTGAGTTTGATTTTCGAGTACTCTTTGGTTTGGTTACATTCATAAAGACGAGTCTTCTGCATATGCCCCCAACTTTGTCTCGCCAACACCACCAAAACTGTTAAAATCGTAATGTGTTCATTTGTTTTACGTCATAAAAATGTAAAAAAAATTTTAAATATGTAATTTAAAAAAAAAATGTATTTTAGACTTTTATTTCTGTCTTCTTTTCCAGCAAACCTTCGGGTTCACGTACGGTTAAATCATTCGGAAAATAAAACAATAACATGTTCTTCATGTGATTATGTTACTTCTTCAAAAAGAGATGCCAAAGAACATGAAAAAATTCATGCAGGTATGTGTAAAACTCTTTGAGTCTTGTGTTTATATGCTGTGATTCAAACTTTATGTTATATTATCCAAAAATGTTACTACCTATTTTTCCTGTTACATGAAGAATTTTTTTTTAATAAACTTATTATTTAAATAGATTTTTGATTGGTAGATGATCATTAAGTGTATGTGAAGTCCATTATCTTCTATTTGCCGATGTTCAAAATTGTGATGTCAGGAGTGGTAGTCTAGTCTGCTAGTATACTCTTCAATTAACTTTTTTTTTTTTCTTTGTGACATACATTTATTTTTCGCGTCTTTATCTTACGTAGCCTGTGGGATAATGCCGTATTAATTTATTTCTGTAGCATTTCTCCCTGCAGTCATTTCATGGGCTGATGTAACCCTACAGTCAACTCTCATTTATAAGACCCCTGGAATAGCAACCCCCTCTGAATGAAAACCAGTTTTTGGGGAACCATGAAATAAATTTAATTGAAAAGTTTGTAGGTTTTTCCTTTATCAACCTGTTTGGAATAACAAACCTTTTCCTGGGAACCGTGAAAGATCTTAGAATCGAGAGTTTACTGTACATGGTTTTACTTCAGGGTGAGAAGATGAAGCTAACTTAATATTTGATTTACTACTGAAAGTAAATTAAGAAGTAATATCACATTTTCGTAGGAAGCGTTAGTTACATTTTTTTGTGACGTCTTTTTTTGCATTTATGTGTCAACGTGGAACTCAGTGACGAATGCTTGCAGGCAGACACCTCTGAATTCAGTTTTTGCTTTCAAATTTGAATGTTTTGTAAATTTCCATGATATATTTAATTTTTCTGGTAATGTTATTTGCATTGTAAAAATTATTTTTAATTTTAATCCACTACAATAAATATTTTTCTTAAGTGATTTTTGTATGCATGGTTTCACTTTCTTGTAAATAGATGAGCTTTAAAGAGTGGCTTTTGTCAAATTATAGTCCGTTGAGGTAATTTTTGTAAGCATGTGTGTTGTAAAATAAGTTGTAATTAAATTAATTTAATCATAAATTAATTTTTTAATACTACACCCAAAATAATTCTAAACTGTTTACAAATGTACCTAGATAAAGGATTTAGCAGTGTTGATTTGTTCCTTCATATCAGCCGACAACTTGAGAAATTACTGTTTGCTGTGAGCAGTGTAGCAGAGCAATGAACAACTATTTATTAAGCACTAACAACATTACAATTATTTCATTTGATTCTAATTATCTGTGCTACTTGAACATCCCCTGGTGGATAGATATTATTGGTAGATTACCTATTTTACTGTGCAATTATGCAGAGAGAGGCGATAAATTATAGGATCTTAGAACTGTTCAATTTTTTAAACTCTGCTAAGTGCAAAAATTCTTAATCTCCTACTGTAAATGGGTTGAGATAAACAGAGTAACCAAGTACACAGAATCAGAACCCTGACTTCTGTACCCGTTTCCGGCTGCACGTCAGAAAATGGTGTAACTTGGCAACGTTGGCATGAGCTTATTTGAAAATCACTGTTTAGATATGAACTTCCCAATGCTAGTTAAACCAGTAAAGAAGTTTTCTAATGGAGTAGCCACTCAGAAATACATAGTGGCATTAAATTCCATTTATTATAGAAATACATTTTACAGGCCCCAAAGTTTTAATATAAACAAATATATACAGTTTTTGGTGTATTTTACTAGCTTGTCTGCTACCCTGACTATGTGGTGATTATAGGAGAAATTCAGTTAAAGGAAACATTATGTCATTTAGAGTAATTTATGTACCACAAATTTTTTAAGTTTTCCATTTTTTAACAGTAAAGCCACTTAATACAATGCAAATATAGAGTTTTTTGGTAGCAATTTGGAAATGTGTAGCAAAACTTATTTGTTATTTCTTTTCAAATTTTGAAATTGTACTAAATGCCTGTATACAAGTTATGTGACTCTTTAAAGCATCTGCAACATTTACAAATCAATCAAAATTATAATTGTTGGAAATATAATTTACACTGAAAGTGAAAGTGTTGAAAAATCATTGATTGAAAGTTTTACAACGCCTGGATAAAAATAACGTATTTAGAAAATTCTGATTTTAATATAGCGCATTTATACAAATTATTATTTTGAAAGGAAGTACTGTAATAAAAATGTACAAAATATTTTGAGATGAAGTAACATGCCCTAACATTTAAAATATATTAACATTATTAGGTTATAATTTAAATTTTTTTCCAGATGAAATCTTGAAGTGTGGCATTTGTTCCTATACATGTGTAAACTCCGGAAGTATGAAAAATCATATATTGAAAGTCCATCCTCAAGAAAAACCGCTTGTGTGTAAATATTGCTCTTACACATGCAGAAAACAAAGTGAGTTATGTAAAAACCTCTGGTACCATTAATTTTTTGTTAATCATATTTTACATCTCTCTTGGAAATTTGACAAGTACAGTAAAATGTTGGAAAATTTCTTGTTAAGATACTGCCCTGCAGTATTTTTTGCTTGGCATGGAGACATATTAGTAATGAACCCTATTAAATAATTTGTTTGAAGTGTAATTTTTATTTTTTCAATTAATAGATTCTAGCATGCATTAAGTAATGGGTGTTCGGTATGGTTTGACTCAATATTTTTTTTGTCACTGCACTATATTGAGATCCACACAACACATCTGCTGAAGTCAATAATGGTGGGGGGTAATTTTTTTAATGAAAATTTCAGCAGTTAATTTTATATGTGTTATTGAAACATTAACAGAGCAAGGGTGTGTACACAGTCAGTTTTAGGTACTTTAGGTTCACTGCACTTTGTTGCATTGTGTAGCTAATTGATTTTTTGAAGCATTAATAATATTAGAATAATTTTTTTAAACATATCTTTTAATGAAACGGAAAATTTTGCTATTGTAAGCCATTAATTATTTAAACAGTGCGAGTTAACATTCATGTTGCTATTTCTCTCTCTCTTTTTATTGTGTCCTATCGTAAAACTGTTTTGTAATAACTGAAAAGGTATTTTGGTTTGGATAACTTCCAATTCTTGATTCTTAGTACAGTTTTACAGAATTAATTTTAGAGTATACTTCATTTGATTGTATTAAAGTAAAAAGCTAGAAATAAAATTTTACTTCATTTGATTGTATTGGAGTAAAAAGTTAGAACTACTGCTAAATGAAGGCTTGTTTTCAGGTTACATGAAAGTTCACGTAAGAAAGAAACATACAGATGTGAAGGTCAGCAGGAAGAGCAAAGCTAGTTCCAAAGACTCAACATCTGTGCCAGTGTCATTGCCTTCACCATCATATTCTCGTAATTGTGCCGCAGTGATAAAGTCTGCACCGTACTCCAAGCCATTTCTTGTCAAGTCTCACTGCTGCACAATTTGTGATGCATCATTCGTTCGGGAAGACTCGTTGCGAAGTCACATTCGCCAGCATAAATCTAAATATTCCGATTCTGTCACGTGCAGTGAAGCTATCGACATTTTAAGTCAAGCTGCAGCAGAGTCAAACGTGGACTGCAATGGTGAGGAAGTGATTGACATTTCCTCAGACTCTTTCATTGTGACTGTTGGTGACAGCGTGCTGGGGTCGGATGAGAGAACTGAGCAGCAAAACCAGGATGCTAACACAAGCGATGACAGACACGCCAGTGATAATGAGCAGAACCACAGCAGCTTGGCACTGGCGACATTTTCAGGTGTCAAAGAAAAATCTCCTGAAACGGAGGAATTAGTTTTGGGGCTCCCGTCAAACATGTCCCAGTTCCAACCAGTGTTGTTGTACGTGCAGAATTCTAGCATCCCAGGCCACTCTGCAGATGAAAACCTACGTAACAATGCAGAAATTCTTGCATCTTTACACCAGACTGGATCACTTCTGCTTGCCGGTCATTGCGGGCAATATCTGTCTGTGACGACCCAAAACTCTGTCCTTGAGCAACTGCAGTCTAGCACGCAGTATGTTGTGTCTGGAATGTTGGAGAATGTGGTAGGCAGCGGTTCTGCATTTGTCTCGACAACAACTACAACAACGAGCTCGGAACTTACCATTCCTATACAATCCATAATTTCTGTGCAAGTGGTCAAGGAAGAACTTCTAGAGGAGAAGAGCGGATGAAGCTCGAAAGCTTGTTAAAAATTTATTAATTTCATTAAACCCAGTGGTGAGTCTTAAACATGAAGTGATCATTAACGAGAAATTAAAATGTTATTCACACCAAGATTATGTCTTAGTTGACTATTCATTTTCCAATAATTCTCACACGTTAAATTTATATGATAATCTTTTATCTTTCTCAATCAATGATTTATTTATTCTCAGCTTGTTGTCGATGTATGTTGGATATAAGTTATATTTAGAATTTACATAGAAAACATCTGAATGTTTTGTATTGCTCAAATTTCTGCAAAGTGTTTTGAGTACAGTTAGATTTAAAATAGAATGTGAAATCAATTACCTTTTGCTACTATGGTTAAACTTATCCTTTGTTTTCAGTAGAACGCGGTTAAAAAAATTTCTTGTTGATGAGTTAATGTATTTGGAATTTTTCAATCTGGATATAAATCCATTCCCTGCATCTCCTTAAATGGTACTTTGTGGGAACCTGTGCTTCTTTAGAAGCATCTTTTCAACCAATTAGTTATGATACCAGCAACATTTTACCTATTGTGATACAAACCAGCTGTGTAGCTCATTCAGAGTGCATTTTTTCCAGCATATACATCCTTCTTATAATAAAGTATCATGTGTGTTTTATTTTGTGTTTGGAGAAAGAATAGATCATATCAGTGGTTGTAAAAGTAAACCATTGATTCTATTCACCAGAGCCAATGGTTAAAGTGTGCTTACTGCGAGGCTGAATCATAAACAAAGATGAGGCAGACTGATTATTTGTCTTCTGCACATGTACCCAACATTGACCTATCTCACACCAATATAACACTGTTAAAGTTGCTTTGTCAACAGTGACAAATGTGTTTGTCTATACAGTATCTTACTTTTTAAATAATAAACACTGTTATATTAACAAAATACTTTTACCAATTTGAATTTAAACAAACTGCATTACAAATTGGTTAGCAGAAGTATACAAACAGCTCAAAGCACCTTGTTATGAATTCCATTTCCGTGGCCTCCTTCCCGGGTTGTTGTTTGAGCAGGTGGTGCACAACGAGGCCATGTATAACAACCTGTTTTCAGAAACAGTGTTATAACCTGAAATTATGTCCAATTTATTTATGATAGTCATGTTGGCAGTAAAGCTATACAGTGCTGGCTGTTTACATTTTCATAAACACTTTTAAAGCCATCCTTTGGAAATGGTTTGTACTGTATATTAAACTTTTCTAAATGGTTTTTAACACTTTAATGCAGTCCATAATGTTTTGTGAGATGCCTTTTTTTATACAGGACATGAGTTGATATGAAGAACAGTTTTTGCCTGACAAAACTTAAACCTAGATATTCCAAGGAAATATTGAGTTAAAGTTTATTAAATTAATTTTTTTTAATGGAATACTTGTTATTCACTAGGGTATAATAGTGTCAGGGTTCTAATGACATTTGATCCAACTTTTGATTTTCTGAATTGTTTTAGCTATAAGAAAATTTGTACTACTTGGACAACAATGTATTTTTTTTTTGGAAGAACAAAATGGTACATAAAATGCTTGAAAACTATGCATTGTCAGGTTCCAAATTTGTTTTTGTTTATTGTTGTGGCTTTAGTTAATTTATTGCCAAACATTATCTGTTTTTTTGTCCAGAATGGTGCATTGTATTAAAACGTTTTAGAAGTGACTGTAATTGCTTTAGATTCATAATTACAAGTCGTGTAACTTACTTCTATGAGTTGGGAGTGTAAAAAATGTTATAACTTTGACGCATTCTGCCTTTTTTTTTTGTTTAGGCTTTGTGGCAGGAGGAGGTACCTGGCTCCTACCTTGGTACTTCCGACCGGCACCAAGTCTCTCATATAGTGACAGGGGCGCCTCACGGAAGGTGCACCTATCATTGGAGTGAATTGCTAGGAGTGCTGATTACCCTCCAGGACGTTATATGGGGCCCTTCAGCGGAATATTTGTTTCTAGCGGGGGTTCGTTTTTGCTTAGCAAGTCGGGTTGGCCCACGTTGGGGTCCTTTCTGGGATACTGCCTATTGGAAGGGTTATAGTGGTTTGGAGGGGAATCAAACCCCAGGGTGAGCTTGATTCAAAATATCTCCCTCCCAGAGATTGCGACTTTACTCACCTTAATAGTTGGCAAGATACAGGATGCCAGCTGTCCCAATAAATAAATTATATACTAAGTACCGTGAACCGCATTGTATACGATAATGGAATGGAAATGGGTTGTCTTACTTCAGATAGTTCCTACTTGGGGTCCTGTTCGTTACCTGCACGTCTGAAGGGAGCTGGCCTCGTAGGTTTAAGTTTACTGTACCTGAATAATGTTCTATTGGAAATATTACATTCTTTCTAAATGAGGTTCTTCTCATACATTGACTAGTTATTTTCACTCCCCTAACCACTGTTGAACAGTCCTCGTAGGAGTATGTTCGGCAGTCACTCCCGAGGCACCGTCAGTGTAAAGTGGTGGGCTAGTGTCGGGCTGTTCCTGCGGGCAAGCACAGGTGTTTCGGACACTCCTAATAATTCCAGTATGTCTTTGCAGACTATAACCTTTGCAAGCACTGTGATCCTGAGGGGTTCGGCCCATTTACACTTATTCCACAGTGAGGAATTAGTTTCGTTATTGAGCGCAAATGAAAACACTTTCAGTCTGTACATGAAATGATTAAAGGTGAGTAAAGAATGACTTCAACCAGTTTAAAATTTGACATAGCTTTTTATTGCCACTAGTCTAGTGAAAACACTGGGGATCCGATTCTTATATAATCTAAATAATTTACGATAAATTATTAAGTGAATTTACACCAGGTGAAGCCAAACCTGGACTGAATCTCTCCAAAACAGCAAACTCCTAGAAAACATCACAACTGACAGCGAGTTACCTTTCTGAGGGGTGGTTGTCCAGAGGGGATGTCACGGTGGCCTGCTACCGCAGAGTCAAGGAAAGAATTGGGTAAAGGGTGCAGGGTGCATATGATGAGGTTACTTCCGGAGAGCCTTCTCAAGCTACCAGAGCTGGAGCTACTGGAGATGAATGAGCCTTTGCAAGCTGCTAGAGCTGGATGGCTGGCCTTCTTCAGGCTGGGAGAAGTGGATGTCTTATCCAGACCCAGGAGAGCCCCCCAACCTCTGCGGTCGGCGGGCCGATGAACTCTGACGAGAGCGTTTTCAGGATTCCTTATATAGTCGAAATCTTAGCTTCGTGCCTCTCACAGAGGTATATGGGTTGCAAGCCTCTCACTACAGGGGTAGATTAACTCAGGTTAACGGGCAGCGCCGTGTATTTCTTATCGCCCTGGGTGGAGACTGACGACAGGATTACCGCATCTGCTCGAGGCTCTGCGGCTGTGACGCCACTGGGGGCAGGGGTGCTGTGATCCTGTGGTGACCCTTTTAACTTCCTTATCTGTGTCGGCTCGTCCGTGGCTTGTCGGGTAGAACAATTTCTGATCAAGAGGGTGGCAATAGCATGCAGAATTCTGGGCGATCAGTACAATGTAAAATTAATCACTTTAATTATTTTCAGTGTCTGTAGTTGTCCAAGCATAAAATCAACCCTGTGGCCACTTAGAATCATGTATGCCATTTCGGACTCACCCCAAGGCTTTCAGTGCTTGCTGCAGATTGGCATGCGTCAACTTTGAAATTATCAATGTTTTGACATAGAGACATTTTAAGTACTTTCTTTTATGTTGCGAATTTTTAGCAATAATTTTAAAATTACGTACTTGACTTAAAAATCCTCTCCTCCTCATCCTCCCCCCCCCCCCCCCCCATACCATTAAATGATAACAGATAAATTATAATCGCAATTCTATATTTAGCAAATGCAGAAATCACTTTTACATTTCCTAATTGCAATCTGTTTTTTATTTAATAAAAGTTTTATTACATTAATGTTTATACAGCTGCATTTACATTAGTAGGTACTGGGAGTTGGTAGTTGTGCTTCTAGTAGCCAGTTCCAGAAATTTAGTAGTAACTTAATAAACGTAAGCCCCCCCAAGTCCCTGCTAAGTGCTAAGCTTTTCAAAAATATGTGTAATAAGTATTCTTGATGTGATTACAAGATATTCAAGAGAAGACATTGAGAAGCAGAAAAGTTAAATAAACTATGCATCCATAACATTCAGAACTTAATGATGTCATTATTTGAAGAAAGAACTAGTAATACCTTTAGTTGTAGCGTTTTGAGGTACAGTACACCCTCATTATAATGGACTTATTAGGGCCGAAGGTTGTCTGGTTTAATGAACATCTAGTTTATAACAAATAAGTCCGGTAAGGTTGTATATACATTAATAAATAATGGAAATAGACATAACACATTTTATTTTACATAGTAAAAGCTTTTAAAGTAATTCAAAAGCAACCTTATACAGTTTATAAATTAAATATACTACACAGTACTAAAAACCTACACTACATGTTGCAATGACTAACTGAACAATACTGATCGAAGTATAACTAGACGTACTGTGCCAAATGTCAGTCATAAT
This sequence comes from Dryococelus australis, assembly GCA_029891345.1. Taxonomy (NCBI): domain Eukaryota; kingdom Metazoa; phylum Arthropoda; class Insecta; order Phasmatodea; family Phasmatidae; genus Dryococelus; species Dryococelus australis. The sequence goes on along the minus strand of CM057006.1, from coordinate 51,128,556 downwards.
TTGTAGAATTCCATAGAGAGTTGTTAAGCTGGTGGGTGCCGTGAATCATATGATGCAACGACCTTGACAAAACCATGTAGCATCGCTTTCATAGGGACTGTTATGATGAGGGTTTACTGTATTGTGGTGTATATTATACGAGCTCAAGTGACAATATCAGTGAATTAGAAGCAATATTAAGCACTCTCCAGCATGTGTTAGAACAGTTTTTCATGTTCAAATGGTAATCGCTTCAAGTAATACACAACTTTACTTGTCTATCTGTGCCATTCACCACAGTTCCGTGCCTCAAGCTATATACTTTTATAACCAGCAGTACACATTTTTCAAGATTGGAAATAAGATGGTGCGACTGATTTTCCCTTCCTCATAAAAAAAAACGCCTCCTTTCCTAACAAGCACTTAATAACTGCTGTAACTGCCAGGCTAATATTATTACTGTTATAGGTGTAGAATCATGAAGATTAATCAGCATGTAAGACTGAAGTTTTCATGATCATTTAAATTATACCAGTAAATAGGGTGCACGTAAATCAAAATATGTACTAGTAATTAAGCGTTCCTTACAGGCATGAGAACATTAGTAAACATTTTTCTTGCCGATCCATTGTCACCTACAGGTTTTAGCACCTGTATAGTTATATTAGGAACCTAAATCCAACTACAAAAATAAATAAATTTGTACACACATAGGATGAGTATGAAAAATGTTGACAAGCTCTGTCTGTATATTCCTTATAAAAATCAAATAAAAAAAAAAAATGATACATGGTTGATGATGCTTCGTAAGGGTGGTATGCACCCTTGAAAGCGGATTTGAAACACAGATTTATTGCAGATATTACTAAAATTATTTTTAATGGCACAGTTACATCCAGGATAAAATGTAGTTGAATGAGCATCTGCAACCGCTGCAAAACCAGTCACTGGCATGAAATTATGACATACAGAAAATAAGGGTTGCAACCCTGTTGCCGCAAAAATGTCTGCATTGTCATATCTTAATTAGTTTCCCAATAACTGGTGATGAATGAGCTAGTTAAAATTGATGAAAAAGGTAGTCTTGCATTATCGCTCGAAACCCTACTGTTTGTGCGAATTCATGCATAAAGGCTGAAATAATTCTGTTACTGCACATGGCAGGAAAGTAACATACATCACACGTAACTTATTACAGTATTCCTTAAAGGAGTTGATCGAATTACCCACCATCAGCTGACGCAAGTTCCTCTTCTCAAAAATCTAATAAATTTATTTTCCGAAGTTGGGATGCTGATTCCCCTCCAGGGATTAGTAATTCAGGGATCACCTTTATAATCAGTTGGGCGTGGAGCAGGTTTGCCTGGCTGGGTCGTGGAACTTCCCACATTGGAAGGTGTAGGGTTACAGCTTTTCAATCGGGTGACCTTGGTTGTGGGAGGAAAATTAAACTCCAGGGTGAGTTTAATCAAAAGGTCTCCCGCCCCCAGCAGTTTCATCAGGCTCATTGTGGTGGCTGCCAAAAAATTGTTATGCCAGTAGTCATGGTAGGCAATAATAAAAAATGAAAATAAAGTTCTGATTTCTTCAGAGTCCTGAGTCTCGGATTGTCTGCGTCCCATATAGGGAGCCGGTCTGGTAGGCTTCCGAACGGTTACAAAATCTGTGGTTACTGGGATTATTTGTCTATGGTTTGTTGTCTGTGGAGGAGGGCAAAAAGTAATTACCTTGCTGGCTGCTGTGAATATCTGGCACGTGGAGATTGTACTGGCGATTGATTTATCCGGACAACTTGTGGTGGTCACTTCCGGCTCCAGAGAGATAGGAGCAAAGTAATCGTAATCAACCAAATGATGTGGCCAATATATTCAGAGTATGCTATCTCTGCCCTGAGCTATCGCGTCTATATCTGGGTGATTTGAGGTACCAGTCTTTATGCACTGCCCAAATAGTAGTTCAGTGTTTAGCTCAGTAACTGATAGGGTGTTTTCAACTGTAGGAGGTAAACTAACAATTAACACATCTATAGGCTGTTAATGGTAATGTGAGCACTTTTGACAGCCCTGCTCAAGATTTACTTGTATACATGTTGTGCATTATACCTCGTTATGTAAAATTAACATTGCTATGGGCCTCATCACTGTATCCATACATTGGTAAAGTGAAACTGTGAAATTATTAGAAAAGTAAATATTTTACAAATCTGTTCATTTTTACACTTCGATGCATAAAAAAACAGAAAGCGAGAGAAATAATTTAAGTTATCACAAATTATTACCTAACACTTTTTGTTTGATATTTATATATGGAACTACTTTCCTCTCCACCATTACCAACCTTACTGGCCACATGTTACTCATTGCGCCCATTAAAATATATGCAGTTAGGGGCAGTGACTTTTTTCTTAGGTAAATTTAAAAAGTGCTCACTTTAGCGTAAACAGCCTTTAATTCCCTTTGTAGGGTTCGGCGAGCTGATCTTAACTTACTCTGTTGTCCCTTGGTTGTATATGGCATTTTAAAAATAAAACGCAGGGTACCCTCTCGGGTCACAAGGCAGTAGTCAGTGCTTCCCGTGTGTTTGCCCGACTCAGACTGGGACTGAAGCAAAGAATAAAAAATAGGCCTGTGGTATAGTGTTCGTATCCTGCTGAAGGTCCAGACGGCTCGGGGTATTTCTGTCCTGGTCCTGGCCTTGCTCAGGCTGGGAGGTTCCGGCTTTATTCAGGCTGGGAATGGTCCAGAAATCTCTGCTCCGTATGTGTCTGTCAGAGGGGGGAACAAATAAATATTCTAAAGCGAATTATGATAGAACACAATATGTGGTCCTTTCTCAACAGGGATCTCACAAACACCAGACGGCTGTTGGTATTTCCTAAATTCAGCCTTATTCAGGCCAAGATCGAGATGGTAGTGAAATGTATTGATCAGGTGGTTCTGAGTTGTCTTCCCACTGCGGGTCTGGGCAATCAATAATGAACCTTAGACACCTCAGCCTTGTTAAGGCTGGAGATAATCATAAGATCATTAGCTCCGTCCAAATTGTGCAATGAGAGACGAGTGTCTAATTCCGAACCGCATTTAAGGATTTTTCTGTTGTACAAAAAAAAATAAAGTTAGAACCAAGGGTAAATAAGGTACGCACAAATATTAGATCAAAGTGACATATTTATTAATACGTTTAAGAAAGTAAATGGATGCGTAGCTCTTACATTTAATACAGCTATGTAATTAAGAATTAATTGGCAGGTGAAGGTGTCCTGCATAAAAATATAATTTCAAACAGAATTTTTGAGATTGACTCTTAAGAGGGGGATTGATGAATTTACGTTTAACTGTCCAGAAGGAATGTCGGTACGACCTACTTCCGCAGGTTATAAAGGAATTGCTTTCTTAGTAGGGAATCAGGTAAGGACGACAAGATACCTTTGGCTGTAGAAGCTGAGACGTCTTCCAGGTGTGGCGACGTCGACTTGGGAGGCGTCTTCAGAGACTGTTTTTTTTCCCATGAATTTATCCATTCACTGCAGCGCGAGTGGCCTAATGGTCAGAATCCTGGAGCAGATTGGTTCGAGTCGGTTGCAGACCATGAAACCAAGGTCTGGACCACTTACTTCCTGAGCTACTCTTAGCTTTACTCAAGCTGGAGACATTACTGTCTGATCCCTACTTAGTCTTATTCAGACTAGTGGTGCCTTCTGCCTGATTCAGGCTGGAGGGCCAGCGAACTCTGCTGTGCTTTGAACTTGCACCTCCATATATACTAAAATCTGCAGCTTGTGGACTGTCGAAGGGGTGCGGGGGTGGCTAGCCTTTCTTCGCAGGGGTGGTTTTATTCCGACTTCGGGGCAGCGTCTCCCTTTTCTTATCTCCTCCGTTGGAGGCGGCTGACATGTATATTGCCTCGGCACGAGGCTCAGGAGGCTGCGGCGACCTTGTAAGCGGGGTGCTGCCATCCTGCATCATCCCTTGGAACTTACTTCTCTGGTCAGCCAGGCGTCGATGATCCGTCGAACAGAACAATATCTTGTGAGGGAAATAGGCGACCGCATGGCGGTTTCAGGTAGACAGTATAATTTTTATTTAATATTGTGTCATTAATCTCATGATATCAGACCCTTTAGGCACGTAATTAATTGAAACTGCTGAGGTGCAACTTGTCCAATGAGTGTAATAACTCGTAGATGGGGCGAAGTCGAAAATTAGAGTGCGCATGTCCAACAGGACACGCCATGCGTTCAAGCTTCACCACACAGGTTACAGCGTCATCGTTCTGGATCACATTGTTACATTTCAAATACTTTATGCAATGGATTTACCATAAAACTGTTTTTCAGCTCTACCTTTAAGGGTGTGTACCTGTCTTATGATGCATCATCAACGATATATTGCACATACGTTATAGACTTATTTTTCATAAGAAATATGCAGGAGAAGTTTGTCATCGTTTTTCAGACTCACCCTCACAGATGCACACACATACATATATATATATATATATATATTTTTTATTATTGCAGTATAGCGTTATGTTTTGCTAAGCAGTACTCATAAGCCTCCACATATAGATGCCCAATGAAAACAAAATTTTTGTTTAATAATTTTATTTTGTTCAGAAAACTTTGTTTGGCTTTGTAACACAAAAATTTAAGTGTGCGTAAAAAATGTACGGCTGTGATACTCAAGGGCATGTAGCTACAATTTAAGCATATGTCTATATTTAGAAAATTAAAATACTGTTGCTTTAAAAATTACACCAATGAGTGTGTAATGGTGAGGTAATAAAATTATATTGTTATAGGATGTTCACGGTAATGTGAGCACTTTTTAAAGCCCTCTCATTCTGAATAACAGTCAATAAATATACTTCATTTTATCCGTAGACGTTAACTTCAGAGTGCAGTGGAATACACACACTGTGTTTATTACATACATGGCAATATTTATTTACAAAGATGGTTCAATGATAAAAAAATGGCTGAAATGAAAAAGCAACTAGGACCTCAAAAGTGCTCACTTTATTGTGAACAACCTATACTAGGCATTACAGTGCAATCACTGTATTGATGGCTGTTTTTAATCTTGCCTTTTCATATCTTAGTAGGATTTTTTAATACCTTTGAAATTAATATCCAGAGAAGTCAATGCCTGCCATATGTGCATCCTACAGTTCATGAGTGTGTGTACAGAAAAAGTTTTCATGATGGAGCGAAATAGGTATAAGTGAAACTTAACTGGTTCATATGTACAGTTTATGGTAATCATCATCAGATTTTGTAGTTTCAGTCATTGTGATAACTACTACTCTATGGCGTTAAAATCAGTCATATCATACTTATGAATATAGTGATGTAAAAGTAATAGCTACTGATGTTTTTATTGATATCTATTTTGCTATTAATCATCATGACATGTTTTAGTAGTGTTAGTAATTTATTTTTTTAAATACAAATTAAACTTTCTCGCACTTTTTATTATTCATTTTTGCATTCAAAGATGTGATGGAAATACTTCAAATAAAGCATTTTGAAACCTGATATAATATGTTGAGTGTGGAACTAGATATGACGATGAGTATAGATTGAACTTTGAAGCTGACAGTATTAGCCCTACATTTCTCAATGTAATTACTCTGTTATGTAATGCATAGGGTGATTTTTATGTGATAATTAAAACACACAATTATTGTATTACTTTGCTGTGAATAGATATTTTTCACCATCAGCAGTTACTTGTATAGATTTTATAATCTTGTAAAAACTTTTAAATAAAATCTTGTATTTTTTGTATTTCTAGTGTACTTTGCCTCATAAATGAATTTTTGTGGATTGGCTGTTATTTGTCAAAATGTAAATGTGTTGAAGGGTATCAAAGTTAATTCTTCACAATTCAGTGTGTTTTTTTTTTGTGTTTCTTATATTTATTTTACCCTTTTTTAACACTGTATGAATCAATAGGCTATGTGAAATTACTTGTGAGATACTATTGATCAGTTAAAATTAGAAATTCATATATTAGTGGTGTGTACCTTATTTGAGATTTTATATGTTTTTGTTGGTGCCAATTTATTATAATAAACACTGAATAAAATTTAATATTTTTACTTTACTGTGCATTAAGAGGTTGTGTGGTGTAAATCGAGTTCAGATGTCAAACATGCCAAAAGTTAGGACTCATCTTTACTATTGTAACTGTGTCTGTTTTGCATAACTTGTGATGAGTTATTGAGCTGTCATCACATCCATAAAGCGCCTGTAAAATTTTCCATTTTGTACAGTTTTGAGGCATGTAGCTTTCCTGCACGTTAGACATACGCACACTACTTGTCGACTTCGCCCCATCATCGAGCCAATAAATTCATAGGGGCAAGTCACACGCCGGCAGACAATAAATCATGTGCCTACAGAATTGCTCCCAGCGTTGTGAGCAATTACAGACACGTGATGATTATATTGAAATTGTACTGCCCTTTCGAAACCCACCATGTGGTCTTCTTTGCCAAATTGCAGCTCAGGACAGTCGTCGGCCGTCCAGTTTGTATAAGACTGAGGGCGCCAGCAGGCGAAGTGGCTGTCACCCTGACCTGACTGTCTGTACAAGACTGAGAAGATCTAATCCAGTGTAGTTCATGACCACTAGGCCCCACGTGCCTAAGTCACACTCCGCACTAGTCGCTCGCGACTGTCTCCAGCCGAGGACACCATCATCGCATCAGCCTGAGGTATCTCGACATCCCACCTGTTTCCTAACTGCCTAATCAATCCTTGTAATGGTAGCAGGTCATGCCGGCGTCTCTTCTGGACTGCTTTCCCCCCTATCCCCAACCCATCAGGAGAATCACACAAATCATTGCACTATCTTTTGTCAAAGCAGGTTCTGTCTTCATCTGCTGTAACAATGAACTTCATTGTTATAAATGTAGAAAGCTACACAATCGCCATTGAATTTCAAACATATGAAATTAAATGTCTTCTATTGTGATTTGAATCATTTTTATTTCAAACCCCCTAGAACTCACTTGTAATAGTATAATTTTCTAGTTGGCTCATTTTTATTTAAGCAACCGCCTACTGACAGGAGTAAATGACTCAAACATATTTGGTTATCCTCGGCTTGAACAAAGCCACGATAGTCTTCCTTAGTTTGCATGAGACTTTGGGAACACCCCAAATATTGTCAGAAGCATCCACCACTCCAGTGGAATTTACCCTAAGTTATCCACTCTTACCCATACTCATTACCTCAGTCCCAGTCTGTATTAAAGACCGGACTTAGGAGGACTTGAGTGTACACCTGGCATTCAGGGGAGTACGCTTCTGTGTATATTTTTCTATAGTGAGATGCTATTAAATTCAAAAGGAAAAGCTAGTTGGTTACACCGATTAGCCTGTTGTGCATTACAAAGGGAACTAGACGCAATAAATATTTCTGTAAACCCTCCAGACAACAGTGACGTGGTACAAATTATCGGAACACCAAATAAATCGGTGGTAACACCAGAATTCGAATTAAGCCACTAGTATGAGAGGTCAGAATGTAATTCCTTGCTTGGCATCTATTGACCCTAGCATAATCTCAATTACATCGACACGTTAGTATCACCAGTATCTCATTCTGAACCAACCCCCACCACCTCACCCTTGTACACCCCAGTACATGAACCTGCTTGCATAATTCATACAGCTGCAGGAAAGACACTAAAAATACGTATCCCTACCAAACCTACCACTGCACGTCGGGTAGTGTCAGTCTTACCGGACTTCGTCCCCTTGCGGAAGCCAACCCGACCCAAACCCTATTGGCGCAAACTGAATTCAGAAATGAGTAAATAAATCTTAACCAGGCCTTGCATAGACATATTTTCCTTTATTTACCCCAGTGACAGCTGCCGTCACAACTTTTGACAGCCTTCACGGTGATCCGAACCAAACTCCCAGGGAGGGAGATATTCGTAGTCAAGCTCACCCTGGGGTTTGATTCCCCTCCTCCCATTAAGGTCCCTCCACCCAAACAGTGCCAACCCAGATCTTCCGACGTGGGAAGATCCACGACCCAGCCAGGCAACCCACTCAATAAAATATACACACTTAAGGGGGGAACCAGAGTTATAAACTATCAGGAGGGAATCAGCGCTTACCCATCTTAATAACTCCGCCTCGCAGAGGCAGGAACCCATACTAGTATAGCAAGGAACTGTTAAGTAGGATAGAAGCTAAGAAGCAGCAATGAGCGCGTCAATTTTGTGTGTGTGTTGCAGCTATTGGTATATGTCTGTTTTATGATGGGTAAACCGAGCATAGGTATTAATGCATAGTTGAAACTGTAACTCTGAACCATAATTGCAAATTAAACCACTTTAGTTTTTGTGGGACTTAATAAGGTGCCTGAAGGAAAATTACACAACAGTAGCCTTCACATCAACTTCGCAGCTCCAATAAGCATTGCAATTTCAGTAAATCTTATCGTCAATATTTCACTAGGTTCCCAAGCAAAGGTACTCTGCCTTACTCAATACTCAGTAACATTAAGACAAGTATTAAAGAGCACAAAAGTACATGTGCGTCCAGTTTTTGCAAACTTCTTTTTTTTTTTTTTGCAAAATTGTAATTTTGTCTTCATTTTGTTGTGCTAATACAGTTTGTATTGTTTATTGTATTTAGCACGTTGACTGGAATTTTTGTTCTTTAAAGTTGAAATCTTGCAATGCTTTAATGTGCACAGCAGGTTTGCGTTCTGTTTTTGGACTACTGTATCTGCACATGCGCACTACAAAGTGACGTTGCCTCTAATGGTGGTTTTAACATTGGAAAACAGCCGTATATTCAATGTGTGCTAGGCGTGTGGCGCACGTTCTGTTGAAACTAAGTTTTTGGGGAAAAAAATTTCTTGTAATCATAGTAATTATATGCCAGAAAGCATTAGAGACACTGGGTGGAAATAGTAATGTTTAGAGCTAGTGATTTTTCATGAAAAAATATGAGTACACAATAGACTTTAATACTATAAGCACCCAACAGCAGTTTGTCTATTGCCATTGGTTGCTGTCTGCTTTAGAAGGTGTTTTCATATTTAACCGGGCCACTCAGAATTTGGCAACATCGGCATAGCTTCTACGTGATTCGTATGCAGACAGTTAATGTGTGTCAAAAAGTAATTCAGCCAATTAAGATTGGTAAACGACCCTACAGTGTTTTGAAATATAACTTGTCTTGAAATCTTTTCATGAAATTTCACAACCCCATGTAATGCATTCTGCTGTGTTACCGGACGCCTGTGCAGTAAGAAGAGAGAAACAGAGCTTGCCTTACAGCAGCCCGCAGTAATGTACACTCAGGGGTTTGAGGGAGAATAGTGGAAGGATGTGCGCGCAGTTTGCAAGATGCGCTGAGGAAGCAGTAAGAAGAGAGAGAGAGAGTGTGGGACAGAGCTAAAACATTCTGCCGGACAGCAGACCGCTGTTAGTATCGGAATATGGGCGCATGGGAATAGAGGAATGTTGCATGCACAGTTGAAAAGATGAAATGGGTAAGCCTAGTAGCCAATGTTATTGCGGCTGTAAGAGACTAATTGTGTGCTGCCGCCCGGCAGAGTGCTCCTGCGTGAAAACGTTCATTGGAGAGTGATGAATTTTTGTGACTGACATTCTCCTTGGTCGACGCACTGTGTTTAGTTATTGACTATGGAATATTTTTTATTGATGTAAACTGTATCAAAATGTTTTATTCTTAAAAAAAACTTAGTTTTTTTTGTCGCAATAAAAAATTCACAATGGAAGAAAATGTGACTGTCAAACACTTGTTAGAAAAACTGTTTTCAGTGCAATCACTTCAAGAAAAATTAGAAGTAGTTAGAAAAGGTAGGCCAGAGCATAAGAGCACACAAGACATTTTTCTGTTTGGCAGTATGAAAGTGTTGATTGTTTGATGGGTCGTCCTGATTTAAATAAGCTTTTCTGTTGGCCCGGTTTGCTATTTTCGAAAGAAGAATCAGCATGGAATAACACGTGTTTTCAGATTAAAAATATCCTGCCAGTTGCTCAACAAAGACATTATTCACAAAATCACATTCAATGATTTTTGTAGCTAAAAATGTTTGGGAAAGACAGTATTTACATCTTAACTAAATGAGCAGCACCAACATAATATTAGTCAGCTCATTGAACAAGTAAACAGAAACAGGGAAATTATGAAAAAACTCATTGATGCAGTTTGTTATTTGGCAAAACAAGAGCTCCCATTAAGAGGTCACAGTGAGTCGGATGCTTCTGCTAACAAAGGAAATTATTTGGAATTCCGTAATGTGATGAAAAGCCATGACCCTTTCTTATAGGTACATTTAAATACATCTACAGTATTTAGAGGAACTTCCCCAACTATTCAAAATGAAATTATTGAAGCAATTTCTGAAGTTGTCAAGGAATCGTTTCAGCAGACTTTGTAGCCGTTATGCAAGAAAAACTTCCGACATATTGTGTAAATCGCAACTTTCAATAGTTCTGCGTTACGTTCATGAAGGTAACGTTAACAAAGATAGTTTGTTTTACCAATGTCAGTTTAGGCAGAACTGCTAATGGCTTGTTTACTCAGGTTGAACACATTGTTAATGAATTTGCCATTGCAGAGAAGTTTTGTTGGCCATACTTATGATGGAGCCTCGGTAATGAGTTGTCATATAGATGGCTTGCAAAGTAAGGTTTTGTCAACATATCTTAAAGCACTCTTCACTCACTGCTGTGCCCATGTGCTCAATTTGGTTTTGCAACAAAGCATCTCTAACATAAAAGAATGTAAAATATTTTTCGAAAATCTGAAAATCTCATCCGGATTAGTCCACACAGTTAAAGAATACAAGGCGAACTGTTAGACTTCTTCGAACGTATTCTTGATAGTACAGATAATTGGGACAGTGATGCAGTGGTCAATTCTCAGGGGTTTTTGTACTTTTCTTAACAATTTTAAGTCAATTTTATTGTTGGAAATTTTTTCAAAACTGTTCAGTCACACACATGTCTTGTACAACATACTGCAAACAAAAAATTATGTTATGTATTGCAGCAAGAAGATTAAGGAGATTTCAGAACAGCTGCAATTCCTTGGAAATCAGCCAAGGCTCAAAATTGTGACAACAGTACTAACACAGAGCAAAGAAACTTCGTTCTGATGAAACGGAAATCAAAATGTATCGTCGTTTGAATTTTGAAATAGTTGATCACATTCTCTGTGAGATAGAACACAGGTTCTCTTCTTTCAATAAGCGGGAATTTTTTCACCTACTCTACTCTCAGGAATACGAGAATTACAAAGTAAAATTTCCTGATCATCTTTTACCTCAACTGTCGTCAATTTGTGGAATACTCTTCGACTATATTGCTTTGAAAAATGAACTCGTAGTACTGTACAGTTCATCTAAGTTCTCTTTCAAGAATGTGTACGAGTTAGTTTCATTAATGAATGAGCATGGCCTTAGTTCAGGGTTTACTCAAGTGTATAAATTAAGTTAAATATTGACAATTCCTAATACTACATCTTCTGTGGAACGTTCTTTCTAAGCTCTTAGAAGAATAAACATATACCTAAGAAACACACAGTCACAGGAAAGACTGAGTGGGTTAAGTCTATTTTCCATTGAGAAACAAGCCTTTAACACACTGAAAAGTACCCTCGTGCCCTCCTTTTACAACAGTGTCATAGAGAACTTCTTTTCCCAGGAAAGGAGAATTGAACTGATGTACAAGTGAAATTTATTTGTTAGTAAACCTTAAAATTCTCAAATGTTTTTCTGAAAGTAAATTATGTAGTAATTTGCCACATCGGGTCAGAATAATCTGAGCTAATTATATATTAGTGATTTTTGTGTAGAGTACATGTTGTGAACTATGCCGGATTGCTTCGCGTTTCCTCAGTACTGGTGTACCCATCATGTGTGTAATTAGTATTTTCAAGGTCAAGTGATGCTTGTCTGGTGATATTTTGTGGTAAGACTGCTGTTGTTTTTATTATCGTAATGTGAGATTGAAAACTTTTTTGTAACATGCATGCCTCCACATATCGGTAGTGAATCTGATATTAACACAGCATAAAAATGAGTGGGCCGCCTGATAAGCAGTGCGAAGTAAGACATGAAACAGCAAGTTTTGTTTGTTGTCAAAGTGAACTTGCATCTCTGAATGTCCGTGACGTTTTGAAAAGGGTACATGTTGCTCAGGAAAATTCCTCTGATGGCGCACAACGCCCCCAACATTGTGCGGAAAGATTTTCGGAACACTGGAGTGTTGTAAACAGGGAAATTCAGGTTCGCCCGCCAGGGAATTGCGGAAAATGGAGGACGTACGTGGCAAAGGAAACACATGAACTATTTTTGAAATATGGGCATGACAGTTCGGAACACGGACATCCTGGTTTGAAGCAGACGCAGAGAAATGTGCAGAAACTTTTTTTATTGGCCAGACATGCAGAGACACGTGCGTCAATATGTCCAGGATTGCATCACATGTAATACTAGGAAGTCGCGGAGAACAGACAGCGACGCTCCACAAGAACCCCACCAATCAACCGTGCCGTTCAAAACAGTAGTTCTCGACATCATGAGCCCATGCCCCTGCACCAAAAATAGGAAATGGTTTCTGGTAGTTGTAACCAATTTGCTTACGAGGTGGACCAAAGTTTTTCCTGTAAGTAATGTCAGAGCGCATACCGTGGCCTACGTCATGCAAAGTTATTTTTTCCCAAGGTGGGGATATCCGGAATACTTACTAATGGATAATGGCACCCAGTTTGTATTAAAGAAGTGGAGAGAGTATTGTACCAAATTAGAAACAGAACACCACATCACCCTGGCCTACCACCCAAGGACAAACCCGACCGAATGTCCTAACCAAGATGTGAAAATACAGTTGCGAGTCCGGTTAGGAGCAGATCACACGAGATGGGCAGAACTCATTCCAGAAGTCATGTTTTGCATACGCAACAGGATCAATGCAGCAACAGGTAAAAAAAAAACCAACGGAAATGGTACAAGGCCGTGAGTTATGTGCGCCAAGAGAACCCTGTGAAAACTTGCCTGTCCCGTCAGATGAAATTGCAACACACCAAAAGCAAATACGCGAACAGGCCCAGATAAATCAAGAAAGGTATTGTGCCACGTGGGTACTGGAATGTAGAAAACAACCGCCGGATATAACCCCAGGGATGTATGTTCATGTAAGGGAGAACCCGCTGTCTGCAGGAATAAGTAATCATTGTGCAGGACTGGCACCCCGATGGGTCGGGTAAGTGAGGGTAATCGAGAAACTAGGAAACTCCACTTTTCTAGTAAAACTGGGACAGAGACGTGTGACAAAAAGACACCGCAATGATCTGCATATCGCCTGCACACCGATAGGGAAGAGAGGCAAGGAGACGCCGATAAGCCAAGTATCACTGGGATCGCTGCGCAGCATACTAGAAGATACGCGCAGTGACGAAAACTACACAAGTCTGAATGTAAACACCACCACCAGTTCCGTAGCTCTGTGCCAACCTGTTGTAAACAATAGCCCGCTTAATGATACACCATTCAGGGGTTTCGCACCACCAGAACACCCCACACCAAACAGGGAGGGTAATTATAGTGAGAATTTAAGTAACAGTGAAATAAATGAAAGTTGTGCACCATTTAGAGGTTTTCCTGTGCTGGTAGGGCAAAGTATTATGGAGCAGGCTAGCTTTAGGGGGTTCGTTAATACCAGTAGGGAAGCATGTGCGACGAGTAAAAAGTGTGATGTAAAAACAATGCGCCAGGTCAGGCGGAAAAAGAGAAGTGAACCACCACCTAGCCCCAGTCAACGTCATTCCAGCCAACACCTCCCCCCCCCCCCCCTGTAAACGCCAAAGAAGACTAGTACTTCTGAGACCATGCCTCGTCTGCCCCCAACCGATGGTCCTGAGTCAGACCCGGGCAGAGCAAAGTGGCGCAGGGTGGAGCTGCTCTCACCATCATGGTCTTCGAGGGAGGGGCCGTTTGACGCTGGCTAAGAGCCAACCGCAATCAGCCCATGATGGCACTTCCCGCTAACCTAACACATGGTGGTAAACAATGGTGCCGCTACACGGATTTGCCCAAAATGGGATGATTGATTTTAGTGTGTTACGTATTTCCTTTTCAGGGTTAAAATGTTTGTAAACTGTAAAATGTCTTATTTCAGAGTCTTGTGTAATGTTGATATTTCAAATTCAAAGTGCGCACGGCACCAAAGAGAAAGACAATAATATTCAGGTTGAAGACACCATCAAAAGACTATTTAATATTTACCAGAAAAATTATCTTGAATTCTGTATGTAAAATTATTTTATAATTCTTTTGGTGCCATTTCAATTTACAATATAATTTTTTCTCTGCTTGCATAGCACTTCCACTTGTGTGAACTCCGTAGGCAGCCATGGTAAGTCTGCGCAACCCCTGCCTCTGGGCAGTTGTCCTAGGAGAGCTGGCGAGGTAAGATGCTATCACATACGTACTTCATACTTTTGCACTGATGTAGGTTTCAATAGCACTTTTAGTTTACCGGTTAACCTTTGCCTTGCGTATGTTTTGCCAGACATCCCCAGCGTAATGCTATCCGCTTAAGTTAATTATTTGCAGCCCCTGCGGCTTTTTGGAACTTAAACGAGATTAGAAAAGGAGATGTCTGAAAGGCTATGTGGCCCGAGCAACTTGTGCATCAAGTGTCATCCGCCCATGTCTATGGCTTTTCATTGTAATTTTCCTTAATTGCAATGAGCAATATTAAGGGTAATGTGTGTGTGTGTAATTATTTGAGGGTTTTTGTAATGTTAAATGTATTTGCGGCCACGTTGCCACGGGCCCGTGGTTAGCTACCACTAAGTCCGTATCAGCGCCATCACCGCGTTAAGAGGGCTGATTCTTGTTCTAGCTTGTGCGCCTGAATGTATCACGTGGTTATATGTATTATTTCCAATCATGGTTCGTGTATTTTTCTTGTTTGATGCTTTTTGTGTATGACCATGTGGTCAACCTATGTGCTTGTATTTTCCCGCCATCCGCCGTGCTAAGAGTTTTTGTATGCTCGTTCATTGAAGGGAACATTTTGCTAAATGCATATATCCTTTTGGCTCGTAATTGTTAGTGACCGAATTTATCTTGAAATCCTCCGTTTTTATGCCCGCACATGTGGTCCGGTATGAACTTCATCCAGCGGTATCTGTGCCATTTAAGACTATTTTCACACAATTGTGTGTTTATTTTGCCTGTCCATATCATGCCCCATGTTCATCAAGTGTTATTTGTGTAATTTTGTACGGCGTTATTATTTTCTTCCCTAATCCGCTGTGTGTGTTGACCGTCGCCACACACCATGTGGTTCGGGGACGAGTCCCGACGAGTTGGCGTTAGCAGCATAGATGATCGCACGTGTTCACCTCATACTCATTGTCCTGTCTCGAGGCAAAACCTACGGTCTATCATAGTGGCTGTAGGCCCCTTGCTTTGTAGAGGCTGTCTCTTCAAAACCTTGGAGTATCATTAATGCAGAGTGCGCAAATTGAGTAATGTGCAGGGGGAATCACCCATTGGAACTGGCTAGTCACGTCCGAGCAGTAAACCACTAATTCATTTTCTGGCACGGTGTAACTTTGGATTAATAAACATACAGCGCAGTGTAAAAGTTGTAAGTCTTTGTAGTGTCAGTACCTAGCTCCATCAAGTGTTTTGTTTGCAGTGTTTTGGTATAAAAGTTGTTTTTTAAGTACGCACGGGTGAGGCGAACACACAGAGCCCACAACATCCCAGAGATCCCCGAGTCTCAAAGTGCGGTGTGTAGGAACCACCGTTGGCACCCATCAAAACAGGTAAATTGTATCGTAATCGTCTCCGTGTCTCACCCGACGGCGTCAAGTTTTCTGATGCTTAAGATAACAACACACCCGCCAGATTTATTCAGGAGATGCCACTGGAAAATATTACATGTCGGGCTGTGCTTCCTCCTTTATAGTTCATGCAGACAAGTTTCCACCATTCGATTCTTGGCACTGGCACTGGTTTGACTGGGCAGGTTTGAGCACCCGCAACAACTCGTTAGATATTGGCTGACATATGCATACCTATTTGAAGGAATGCTGTGGCTGACAAAATATTACCAATGAATTTGCCGTAATATGTTAAGGAAATCAGTGTTTACTGTGCTGAAATTTCAAGGAGCATTAAATTCAACATATTTTTGGCTTTTTATGATAAGAATTATTTAGAAATATGGAATTTGTATGTGCATTATTTTTACATTACACTGGACTATACCTGAAGACTGATTTTTTACAGAGGTATATTAAATCATTATTTTAAAATCTCTGGATGAGTTTGCATTGCCTGTGTATTGACGCAAATTGTGGATGACAATTGCTTTTTCAAGGCACAGAAAAGAATTTTGTTTGATGAATTTTAGAAAATAAAAATTTATCTTTCTAGGAGAAGTTAAAAATTTAAAGTTCAGGCTCTGATCACTCACATTTATAAATTATTACAGTAACAAAAAAACATAAACAATTACGTATTCAGACATTTGTTCAGCAGTGACATTTATACTAGACAAAATTTGTTGTGTGCGCATCAAACAAATTCTTTGTTCGTTTCCAGTTCTGATTTTTATTTCAGGGATTAGTGCATTGTGGGGGCATAGTCAGGAATGTACTTCTGTTGGGGGGGGGGGGGGGGGGGGGAGGATTACAAATTTCTATTTTGGAAAAAATTTAAAAACAATTATATTAAAAATTATTTACAACCAATGGGTTAATATAAATAGATGAAACCACAAAATGCTTTTAACATCCTTAATGTTAAAGGCAGATGACCCTCTTTTATATTTAAAACAATAAAAGATGTAATTAATTTTTAAATATTATTTTTCTTTTTAGTGCAGGGGTATGTCCTGATATGCCACCCTCTCCCTTGGCTATGCCCCTGGAGCCTGGATAAAGTCAGGTTTGAAGGACCTCTCATACCTAGGCAAGAAAATAAAAAATAAAAAAACATTAAAATTTTCATGGTCATAGAAATACCGTGATTGAGCTATCATTGCTAGGCATTGTGAACATAAGCACACAAGTGCTTATGACAAGTGTATAGGAACAGATATATTCTTTCTAGACTTATCGATTGTGTCAAATTTTGTGGGGCATTTGAACTGGTTTTATTACGTATGATGAAAGTGAAGCTTTTGAAAGTCCTGGTATATTTAATGGCCTTGTTAATTTTGTAAGTTCTACTGACGTTTCCATGAAAGATCACTTGGAAATTTCTAGTTTGTTTAAAGGTACTTCAAAGACAGTATAAAAAGAATAGTTAAAACTTGTAATTTGTTTGTAAGGAACAAATATCAGATGAAATAAAACAGGTAAAGTTATTAGCTTAAAGTAATAAGCTGTTAGAAACTACCAATGTGTCCACTACACAACACATAGTTGTACAGATGTTAGGACAGTGGTACTATGTATTTTTAAAATTTTTTTGGGAATTTTTAAAATCTGGATGGGCAGGATGCTGAATTCTTATATAAACTTATTTGTTCAGAATTAGACTTGAAACTGGGAGAGAACAAGGCAAAATTAATAGCAATGTGCTATGGTAGTGGTAGTGGTGGGGGTTGCTGTCATGAGCGATGATGTTAACAGAGTTCAGGCAAAAATTAGGGAACAATATAATCTTGCTTATTACATTTTGCTCAAAATATTGCAATAAACCAACATGATTCTGGGAAAATTAGAATACGTGTTGAAGAGTTTATATACAAATTGCTAGAGTTAAAATCAAACTGTTTTCGCTGTAAAATTATTCACTTTAAAAGATTATCTTGACAAATTTACTAAACACCTTTTGGCAAAACTTTGTAAGAGGTTATGACTTTAAAAATTGAGGAATAGAGCTGACCAGATTAATACAAATTAAAGTCTGACATATTATCATTTTTAAACTTTGCATAATGAGCTGAATAATTTGATATCTCCCTTGTTGGAAATCATATTAAAATTTATTTAAAACTTAACATTCGTTCAGACACCTATTATCCATCAATTACCATTTTTTAGACATGTTATGTAAAAAAAATAATGATTTTTTTTAAATACTGCTAACATTTTGCAAAATTATGTAAAAGTTTTGAAATATTCCGTAGGTGGAAACAAGAGGCAAATTGGAACAAAAATGACGAATTCAGCATGGTATACTAAAGATCAAGGTCAACAGAACTCAATATGATGATGGCTCAAGGCTTCTGGGCTGTCTCTGTGGTCTTGTCTCGTAATACAATGTTACATTGACATTTCTAAAATATCATTTATAACTATCATATTAATTCTTATGGCATTAAGTACCTACACATATTTCTTTTGGCTACTCACCGTAGGTGTGGGGTGTTTGGGATAATGTAAGGGTATCTCTGGAATATCCTTCTGTGTGCGAGTATTATTATTTAAGTATATCACCTTATCATTTTGATGTTAAATGTATACCATATTTGTTGTTATTATTTTTAACTTTTTTAAATATCATGTCAGATACTCATACTTTTAATTACATAGTGCTTTAGAAAAATTGCTTTGTAACACAGTATATCATTGTTTGTCTGTATGTGTTATTTACATGGAAGGGTTTAACATTTCATTCTACTGTAAATAATACTACCTCACAAAGTTACACGTAGCCCTACAAATATTGATATGTAAACAAAAATAATTGTTACATTAATCATTCAAGCTCTACAGCCTTCCATTAAAAAAGTCATAACATGGTTAAGTCTTTCTCAATGTCTTGAAGCACTACAGATGAAAGTGTTCTGAGAAAGTTAGCAATTAGTTTAGTTGTAACACAGATAATATTTTGTTATAATTTTAGATGGTAGACATCAATGACGCAGCATTAGCATATTTGTATATTGTGTATAGGCTATTTGCGGTAAAATTGAGTACGTTTGAAAGTCCTGCCTATGATCTAATTGTATGCGAATTTTGTATTCCTCCACCATACTGTATTTATAATTATCATTGCAGTGGGCCTGTTCACTTTTTTCATGCATCGGTCAAGTGAATCTGTGAAATTTCTAATTATGTATACCTATATGCAATGAAAACAGAAAGCAAACAAAATCTCTTCAGTATCGACACTTTAAGTAGAAAAATGCAGAAATTCTTTGTATTCGCATCAGAATTTCGGATTCATATTCATTACCGACAATGTAGGATTATTGAAAATTTATATTTCTCCGGGCTGTTTAACATTTTTGAGCGAAATTTTATTTGTGTGCTATCTGTGTCTTGTAAAAATTGAGAACTTATTAATAAAATAGTAATATGTTCTTAAATTTTTACAACAAGCAGATAACACGCAATTGAAATTTCACACAAAAATGCTAAACAACTCGTAAAATTTAAATTTTCTATGATCTTACATTCTCAGTAGTTACTACGTATCCGAAATTATGACGCAAAAATGAAGAATTTCTGCGAGGTGTAGTCGACCCTTAAGACATGGAACTACATTTCTTCCATCTTTGCCAACTTGACTAAAGCAGGTTTCACACTATGCAAGATGCATTTTGTGCAAGACTGTGTACAAAATATTTTGTACATGAATGCCAACTAAATTGTGTCCGAAATGAGATAAATATGATGAATACAGACTCTCATCAAAATTAGTTGATAGACCTGGTGAGTATCAAACAGCCAAGGTATTATAATACAAAATATGAAGTTTCTTACTTCAAGGTATTTGTTTCAAAACTATCCCTCCAAAATGTAATGCTTTTATTTTACTCTCAGCAAACTGTCTAAACTTAAATCCACGCTTAAAGATTATTTTCCAGCAATGTTTTATTTCCCTGTATTCCTTTTCGCACACCTCAGATTATGATTTTCTTTTACTCCAGGTTGAGTTTACAACAGGTCACATGACCAGCATACAAGGACCAATAGGATCGCAGCTTGCATATCCTAGCGCGAGAAAAATAGGACCTGATCTATCTCATTTTGTGCAAGATGCGCCTTGCACACAAACTGGTACAAGAAATTCTCCTGCAAGGTTGGCATCTCGCACAAGTTTGACATTCATCTTGCATCGTGTGAACTCCGCTCAAGCGCACGTCGTTCATTGTGCCGGTTAAAACATACGCAGGTATGGGCAGTAACACTTTTATAAGGTCGATTTCAAAAGCGTTCAATTAAAGGTGAACAGTCTATACCTAACTTGATTACGATTTCGGAATTTCACATCCTGGGGTACGCACTTAAATATATAATATAGATTCTGTTTAATGTTATATAAAATACTAGCGACCCGCCCCGGCCTCGCTCAGGTGCGATTTACAAATATGGTTTTTAGGTTGACAGCAAATATATGCACTGAATGCTTAAGGTAACTAGCATAGAATAAATAATGTGTTATTCAAAAAGTCTTCGTAAGTGAATCCCTATTTTTAAAAAGACAAAAGTGGTTACTGTGGATCATCCTCAAAAGATACGTATAGGTCTGTGCTGTCGTGGGTTTTTTTTGTAGACCTTTTGTGATTTATATAATTCTGTAGCACACCAATTTAGTGTACCTCTTATGATTTAGTATACCTCTTATGATTTAGTCAGCATAAGTTATGTAAGTGCCCGAAAAGCAGCTTTTTACGATTTGATTAGAAAACATCGACATTTTTCCACTAGCCTTACATTAAATATTAATGTGTTATATACCTAAACCTTCCTCAAGAAATTCTCTTAATGATGGCGAAAACCGCATCAAAATCCATCTAGTAGTTTAGAAGCCTTGCCCGAATACACGGACGCACGCGGCTGGGCGACTTTGCTTTATACCACGTATAGATGGATTAACGTCACAGCACTGTCTTTAGGGTGCTTTCCATAGAGACATTTTCCAAGGAACGAGCCTGCATTATCCACACTATCGGCAGTGAGGAAGCACGCAGTTACGCGCGTCACAGCCCCCCCCCCCCCCCCCCCCCCCTCCGCCGTCAGACACACCAAGACCCGGACGACAGCCCACCCGGATCTGTCGCTCCGGCGAATGGACTTCGTTAAAGGAAATGATCCAGCTTGGCGCGAGACGGCACGCACAATGGCCGAAGAAACAACGAGCGTGGGGGGGGGGGGGGGGGTTCGCCGACTGGTCATCCTCATCACAGGATGAATTTCCCCTGGGGATTCGGGAAGAGAAGAGAAGAGCAGCGCGCGCCCCGCCACGGCTGGGTGATGGCTCGCGATGATAATGGCGGGCCGTCGGAATCCAGCGGCGCTACAACTTTTAATAGCAGGGTCCAGCATCGCCCGTTCATTGGGCGGTAAATCGTAGAGCGAGGGTCAGGCAAGGACAAAGAAACGGCCGGCAAACGAGGAAGGAAGGAAGGAAGGGAAACGGCAGGGGAAAAAAATGAACCGCGTTAAAAAAAAAAAAGAGAGAGACGCGCGGATGTCCGTATAGGCCTTGCGTCCGAGCATCTCCTCCCGATTTCAATCAGGCTGAGAGTCCCGGAGCAAAACGTTGGGAGGTCATCAACCAAGATGGACCTTTTCTTATTGGGGACAGTCGCAAAATGACCGTATCTAAAGGCAAGGCTGTGGAATAACTCCCGCTGAGAACTGCGATGGCCAAGATAACGCCGCATAAAAACAAGAGGATAAAGACAGTGGACGGGATACATTTGTCCCCTTTTTGAGTAAGTGAATTTTGCACTTAAAGAAGATGAACTCGTCTTTCTTCTTTTTCCTGCATGGGCACGGAGAATGGCTACGCCTTGAAGTATTTGATCTTATAGTCATGCATGTGCACATAATCCGGTACAAAGTATTGTTAAGAAAAAGCTGGTCCATTAAAGTAAAAACAGTTGTGGAAATTATAGGCCTATAATTTTAGGCGTTTCACTCATTTGGCCATTCTAATCCTCGCAATCGAGGTAAAGCACATTTCAAGGACTGTTTTGGAGGAAAAAAAATCCGAAGCTTAGTATCTCAGGAGAAGCAAAAAATAATCGCTTGTGGATTCGATTGATACTTCAGGTAGAAAATTTTGGTTGTGCATTGTTGAACCTACTAAACCAGCATGATATTATAATGTATAATCAGCTATAATATTTACGAGTCTAATGCCATCGGTTAGTGGAAAATGAAAGAAAAGAGACCCGAACATAAAAGAAGTACAACTACGATGGAAAGCAAAGTATGTTAATTAGTTTTTTTTTTTTTCATTAGTTCAGTAGTAGTTTTGTCTTTTGAAAGGTATATGTAGAGGTCAGTGATTTATTTAATTCTTATTCATTGATTGGATTCCTTTATATATGCTTTTTTTTTTTTTTTTTTTTTAAGAATTTAATAGTGTTCTTACTCTCAGAATATATATTTATACCAAGGGCTTGCTATAGCTGTGATTTACTTTAAAATGCGATTTCACCATAAAATTACAGTATTTTGACTATTGGTAGTTTTTATCGAAATTTGAAATAAACTGAATCCTTTTACTACCGGAATATGGATCATTAATGTGTTACACAATAGTTTAATACACGGACGCCAGATGACTCTCTCCACTGCCGAAAAATCTCAATTTGTCTTTTTATGGACTAAAATGGGTTTCATATAAGAGAAGATGTAAGAATTGCATACTACAGTAGGATTTAATCAGTTATAAGATTAACTAATTGAAGAACACATCAGGATGTTACATAATCAATTACACTGTACGAAATACACTGGTGGACACGGAAATCGCCACGCCCATAAAAGTGTCATATATCTGCAATAAGTCATAACCACGTACACTCTAAATTCGAATCAGTCGGAAACCACTGATTCGCAGTGAAATCCAACTACTGGAATCAATGAAAATGGCTCCACTCAGAATCACTGGGAAACCACTGATTCGCAGTGAAATTCAACTACACGAATCAGTGAAAATGGCTCCACTTAGAATCAGTGGGAAACCACTGTTTGAATTAGTGACGTGAAATTATTTCACTGATCAAATAAGTGACGGCCGATTACAGTGACGAATTAAATATAGTTTTTATCGAATGTAGCTAAATAATTACGTGAAATAAATATATTTACGGTAGTTTGCTATTTATATTGTGCAATTTACAGTAATTAAAAAAAGTGAAGAAATTTTCAAACGTGACCCGGATTGAACTCACTAACCTTTCTACTCTAGGCTGTTACCGTACCATGTGCGCTACCACTCCAAATTAGCGCAAATATTGAGAGGAGAATATCTGACTGGTACTTTCGCCGGGAAAAGGTGAATTTTTAAATTGTCTGCTTTTACTTTTTGTTTTTGATAGAATTGGTACCGTTAGGATTGTTAAAACGAATAGTTAGACGTCGTTTGACGACCAGTTTTTACACGTTTCACTAATCCATCTGTCAAAAATAAATCACTGAGTAAACAGTGAAAAAAAAATTACTGATGAATCAGTGGAAAATGTGTCTGAATCATTAAGTAAAGGAAATCTGGCGTTCCTGTCGCGTCTCGTGCTTGTTGACGACTAATAAGGTAGACAGATCCCGCTCGCTGCGCACAACCAATCTCTCCGAGTCCCAACATTCAACTGTTCTTCTGTCAACACGTCTTGCGAAAACGGCATGGTTTGGATGTTAGGTTAGGGAACTGATTTGCAACAAATATTGCGAGATGTCCTTATACTTCGTATGACGAAATTTGTAACGCAGTTTGATTAAATTCGAACTGGTAAAAGTGTTATATTCATATAATAATGCTTGTCATTTTAAAATTAAGATGTAAACAAAAACTTTCGTCACTGTTGACCATGTGACCTTGACAGTTATGTGTGATTAGGGTATAGTCCGTTTCATATAAGTGGTCTCAAACTTGACAGTTCTAGGAACGTAGTGCCAATTGCATCTGGGTGGCTATGTATCCTTCCGCCACAGCTGAACTGTCATTAAAGGTGACTGTTTGCAAACAAACGCCATGTAACTGCCAGTATTTGTAAATAAACAACATATGACTGCCTGATTTGGTAAACAAACTGCATGTACCTCCTCCCAAATGACCTAGAAGCTGTGAAGGGCTGTTCAAACAGTTGCAGATTGGCAACAATCCCATTTTGTTTAGTTTATAAATATTTTGTGTAAATGACTAACAGTCCGTGTAATAAGTATATAAATTGATAATTTTCTTACCTTTGCAAGAAATTTGTAACCAGGATGCACGAAAATGAATAAGTTACTGTACTGTTTTTTAATGTACGGTACTCGAAATATATTAATGACAACCAATCTTGAAGTAAGTTCTTGTAAACACAAACATTTAGCATGGTTTTAAAAAACACCAAATATCAAGATCCCCCCCCCCCCCCCAAGAATGCACACATACAGAAATACCGCCCCGCCCTCTCTTTCCCAAACCTTTTTTTCAAAGACAGTATACATTCTTACATACAGACTACGGCTACTATTGCATTAAAAGTACATGATTCAGCTTCATGGTATGATATGACAACAAACTCTGTACAGCCTGATACTTTTATGGTGGTTATAATTCTCAGTATGTTAAAGTATTTAGGTAGACAAAATAATATTTAAGCAACCGTTACTTACTTTCAGTAATTTTAATAACTCTCATTTAGTAACTCAAATGTTAAGTATTGCAGGTCTACGTACAAAATACTTTAATAACTTTTCTCAAATGCCTACATGTTCAGATTGTCATGCTGGGAATAAAAACTTATTTATGACTAACTCAGTGTTGATATTTACACTGAAGTTCAGTTGCACAACCTCCCTCCTCAAAATTGTGAATACAGCCCTAGGCTTGTTCTCGGGTACCTAATGAAAAACTTTATTTCAGTTCAGAGATGTTACAAAATGCTCTAGAGAAGCAGATGTGACATACAGCAACAATATATCAAACAAACATGTTACTTACACACTAAAAAGATGCTTCACCTACACAAGATTGAAGACATCATAAAGTTCATTTTCCTTAGTGATAAATTTTGGAATGTCGCAGTTCCTGCTGATGCATGAGACACTTCTATATGATGGAGCACCTTCGTTGGCTGCTTAAATTGAAAGAATTTTGTTTGATAAGCATGTTGTAATTTACTTGATATCAAAAAGTTGTCTTTCCAATGTAAATCCTGTATATGTGAATTATTCTTCTGTCATTTCTACAATATTCTTAGCAATGTATGTTAAAAACATATGAGCGCTTTTAATTTGCAAAACAAAAATGCTCAAAACGTTTATGAAAGACTCCAATGTTGAAGCCTACATGCCATTGTGTTACTTTCAAATACAGCCTTTAAAAACCGGAAAAACCTTTAAATTTATTTACTGCGTAACAAGCTTGACAAATTTTATATACGTTCTAAAAAAAATGCAAGTGATACAACTTACAAGTTTGTATTATGACCAGTAAGCTTTACATTTTGAAACCCTCCAGAACAGGAGTGCTAGAGTTTCAATCAATAATAACACAGAGAAATGTTCATATCAATGAAATGTAGGTCCAATTAGGGTATCACCTTTATTTTATTTCGAGGGAAAAAGGAAAAAGTGGCCAGAAGGGGGGGGGGGAGGGGCTTTAGTTTATCGTCTTTCTTTTTCGTGAGACGGGATTATTTTGATGCTCTTACTACATAGATCGTCGTAAGTCCGACCGATTCTGTCGTCCAACCAGCAATTGTGGATAAGAAATTATCTCTCTTCTTCGTTGTGTCGTGCAGCACGAGACAGAATGTACTACATTGCAAAATGAAATTGTATTGCAAGCTTTCCCTACAATGGTAAATACGCAGCTTATAGGAAAATTAAATTGAAAACTACTGTACCTAACTCTTAAAAATAATAATTTTACTTTTGTATGCATTAGCGATACCAATTTGTCACCATTGTGTATTACGAATTTCCCTCTTGTTCACCACCTTTGAGACTAACGCAGCCTATCAGCGCCTTCTAAATATTTAGGTTAAATGCCGAGAGCGTGGTGTAGGTCGTGCTGTGAATTCAAGTAGTCACATTGAAATGTGTCGTGGTTGCGTTTTTGGTCGTTTCGTGCTGTGTTGGTCGGGTCTATGTGATTCCCGCATGAGCGTGTGGCATTCTGAGTTGCATATTGTTTTGATGGAGCAGTGGAAAATTTTGCTCGTATGAAAATAACATTTAAATTATTTAACTTCGAAAATTATAACTTTAATTACAATACAAAACGCGATACATACGTCACTGTTCGTATTCGTACAGATGCAGCAATATATACACGCACACACTTTGACCGAAGTTAACCTTACACTCGAATTTACGATGTAGACAAACAAATATTTTTCATTCACTACAAAAGTGTGGAAAGTGCGGCATTTTTCAGGCCACGTGCATTGCAGGAATTATATTAACGGTTTGCAAATACATTTACAAAACACGCAAACTTACTGTTGTAACCTTTTGAATACGTGTTTTTCTATGGCAATCCTTGCGACTTTACATCACTAAAATCACGTTTGTTCGTCACTAGCACTAAATAATTTATTTGTAAAATCATCCAGTAAAATCAACACTGCGCACGTTTACTGATACAGACAAACTTAAACTTATATACGGAAGTTATATTTGTGTCACTTCATTGTAGAAGGCGGTTAGGAAAATGGCGGAACGAGTAGTTTAACGACGTGCTGATTAATATTTCATTCCACTCAATAAAACGTACTACAACGGTACCTTACCTACAACCGACTATGTTTAGAAAAAGCAAATAAAAAAATCATTAACTACCGATTAAATATTCCGACAACATCAATAAGATATTCGTATAATAAACACGATGAGAAAAAACGCGCTCGCACAACTTGCTTCACCGGGCTGGAAGCATAAACATGGCTAGCCATTGGCTGGAAACGTTTACTGTTCGTATGTGTCGACATACTCTGTCGTGAATGCTGAACATGTTTTTAAAGTCCCGTTACTAATAGCCAAGAAAATTTAACATTGCTTTAGAAACATAATTTAAACCATAAATGCTGTAAGTATAATTAAAATTTTTATTACAACTTTTAGTTCCGAGTACTATTTTCTTCCAAAGACATCATCAAAATAGCCAACCTAACAACACGGATCCTGCAGCAGTTCATCAGCTGATACAATACTGTAGGAGCGAGAGCATTTACTGTTTACGTAGTGTGTATGTTGGTCACATTGTCTGTCGCATTTGAGACCACTTATATGAAACTGACTATAGGTCAATGCTGGGTACATGTGCAGAAGATGAATAAGCAGCCTACCTCATCTTTAGTTTATGGTTGAAGGCACGGAGATAGCACATAGATATCAGTATGGCTCTACGGCCCCATTTTCTGCCATTTTTGCGCAGCATACCCGGTGCTATAGGCTGTTCACGGTAAAACGGGCACTTTTGAAAGCTCTGCTTAAGATCTACTTGTATGCACATTGCGAATTCTTCCGCATCACGCAAAATTAACATTGCCATGGGACTTGTCACTTTATTCATGCGTCGGTCAAGTGTAACTGTGTAATTATTACAAAAGAAAATGTTTTGCAAATCTGCTCGTTTTTACACTTCGATGCACAAAAAAAAAAAAAAAAAAACAGAAAGTGAAACAAATAATTCAAGTTATCACAAATGGTTACCTGACACTTTTTACTCTACGTTAAGATATGGAACTACTTTCCATTCATCGTTACCAACTTGATTGGCCGCGTGCCACTCAGTTCGCCCGTTAAAATGTACACGGGTAGGGGCAGTGATTGTTTCTTTTCTATTTTTGACTTCAAAAGTGCTCACTTGATCGTGAACAGCCTTTATCAAGCATCAAGGCCATGCTCGTTCCCATACAGCTCGTATCATCCAACACGCCCTACAAGAAGTGGCAACAATTCCTTGGCCCCGCCAGGTCTCTAGATTTGCCTCTCTGCTAAGCACGTACGGGATATGATGGGGCCGACGTTTGCCTCACCGACGTCTCGTCACTTCCTGCATAGCTACGGGAGGATACACCTCGTATAGGGCGTATGCAAAACAACGCGCCCTCCATTGCGCGAAAGACCAATCACTGCTCATTTGTCCCATCGTCTGGCAGCCTGTGATCGTCTAATAAAGTTTTAACTAAGGGGATAAGGTGCAGTTATTTCCATGTCCTGCAGTGCAAAGATAAGTATGACCTGAGGCATATCCTACTGACGGATGAGGGCACAGCAAACGCGCAGTGGCGTACGGCACAAGATTTAATATGGAGTGCGCCTTCTTAAAAGGCACTGCAGGTGGTCACCCGACGTGGCATTGTAATCAACAAAAAGAAAGCGATCGCTGTCCTGCGAAGTACACTGTTAAAATTTTCCGTATATTTACGGATTTTTTTCTCTCGAAAATACACAGTATACGGACTTCAATCCGCAATGACGAAAAACGGAGTTAAGTGGGCAAATACAAAATACGGAAAATCTCCGTATTTCTTACAACTTCGCAACAATGCCGTTCCGTGGAGCCCACTTTGTAGCCAAGCTACAGGGCTATATAGAACAAGTCAAGATAACAAATACATACAACAACAAATACATACAATAAAAATCACATAACACTTGAACACAGCATTTTGTGCGGTTACGTAATATAAAAATGGAAACACAATATTAATTAATTATATTAATTAAAAATTAATAACACATTTTAAAATAACATAACATCTGTGGGTAAACATACAATTACATATACAAAAAATTGACATTTCTTATAATGCATACTAGCTAAAGTTTTGTAGAAATTCATTAATGTCTTGGGTATTATAAAAACAATGGGATTCAATACGTTTTCTTACAATATTAGTACATTAAAAAATTTGTTTTTTCATCTTTGAAATTTTTAGGTAATTTATTGTAATATCGTAGTCCAGTGTAGTATATACTATCATGAAACGTATTACTTCTATGTGGGGCAACTGTGAGTTTGTGAGCATTCCTAGTATGATGACTATGAATGTTATCATTTGTTTGGTATTGTCTAGTATTCAATTTTACAAGTTTCATTATATTCAATATGTATTCTTTATAAAGTGGAACAATTTTATATTTATTGAAAGGGTTCATTACAGGAAGTTGAGTACTTTATATTAGCTAAAATTCGCAATGTTTTTTTTTGCAATATAAACATTTTTCTACTACCTTTCTTACTGCCCCAAAATTCAATACCATACCTAATGATCGAATGGAAAAAGCATAATATATCATTCTTAATGTTTTATAATCTACTGTTTCTTACAATGTTCTCAACATAAAGCAAATCGATGATATTTTCGTTTCGAGTAATGATATATGTGCTTCCCAATTTAAGTTTTTATCCATATGGAGCCCTCGAAACTTAACAATCTTATATTCATTTATAATATTATGATTATAATTCTTTAATATGCTCAAACTTACAATTTTATTTATGTTAAATAAAATAAATTCTGTTTTAGAAACGTTTAGTACTAGGCTATGTTTATGGAACCAATTTTCAATGGTCTGCAGAGTAAGTTCACATTTATTTTGTAAAGATTCAATATTTTTTGCTCGCAGTATAATACTTGTATCATCAGCGAATAAGCTTAATTTTCCATTTTTAATTGCTTTAGGTAGGTCGTTAATGTATAAAAGAAACAACAATGGACCAAGGATACTTCCTTGAGGGACGCCAGCTATAACAATTTCTCAATCAGATATATCAGTGCCATTATTCCCATTAATTTCAACCCTTTGTTTTCTTGATGTGATGTATGACTCAAGTAAGTTATGTTCTGTGTCCTTAATACCATAGTAAGCCAGTTTACCTAACAATAATTTATGACTTACTAAATCAAAAGCTTTATACAGATCACAAAAGATTCCTTATGTTAGATCTCCTTCATCTAGAGCATCTGTGATAAATTTTATGACTTGAAAAAGAGAGGTCATAGTGGACTTATCCTTCTGAAATCCATTTGGTTCTTTACTTAATAAATTATTGTTTTCCAAATACCTAACAAGTCTATTATATAATATCCTCTCAAATTTTTTTTGGAAAAATTGGTAAGATACTTATTGGTCTATAATTTTCTGCTAAAAGTTTATCTCCCTTCTTATGGATAGGCAAGACCTTAGCTAATTTGAGCCTATCTGGGAAGCAACCTCGTATAAATGATTGATTACTTAAATTAATTAAAGGCCGAACTATATTATTTATTCTACAACATTTAATGATATTGTTAGATAATCCACACACGCGCGCGCGCGCGCGCACACACACACACACACATACATATATATATGTAAACGATATAATTAATAACATGGAAAACAAACACTATATATATATATATATATATATATATATATATATATATATATAGAGTATTTGTTTTCCATGATATTAATTATATCGTTTACTTCTTTTTCATTTGTTAAATTCAGTTTAAACAATATTTCACTATTAGAGATATTCACCTGTAGTCTCTTTAGTGCTTCACCAGGTTGAAAGTTAGATGGGGCCAATGTTGAACTTACATTTTTAAAATATGAATTAAAAGCATTTGCTATGTCACTATCATTTGACAATAATTTATCTTTAATTTTCAGTTTGTGATCCATATTTTGTTCATTCTTATCTTTGCCCCTTTTTTTGTTTATTATTTTCCACACTTCTCTAGGTCTATTTCTTCATTATCTAATGTTCTTACTAATATAAGATTTTTTAGCTTGCTTAACTACTTTACGATATATTTTAAATACTGTTTAATATATTCTCGCAACTCCTTATTGTTAGTATTTTTGTTTAGTTTATACAGTTCTTTCAATTTATTACTTGAAACTATAATGCCTGTACTAAGCCAGTCAGGCGTTTTAGTAAAGTTGATTTGATTGGCTTCAGAATAATTTGTTTCTACTGGGAACGATTCTTCAAAGTATCTTAAAAATATATTTAAAAATAAGTTAAAAGTTGTTCACATCAGCTGTCTCATTAAGTTCAGACCAATTCTCATATGATAATATTAAATTTAACATTTTAATATTTTCTTCAGTTATATACCACTTACGTGTTATTATGGGTTTATTGGACAGTATGTTATTTTCAGTGTTAACTGTGATAAGTTGTGCACAATGATCAGACAGACCTGGTTCAATATTTACAGTTTCACGATACACATATATATTTTTTATTGCATAATCAATAGTTGTAGCTGATCTTGCTGTGCATCGCATGTTTCCAGATACTTTGTTTTCCAGGTTGTACATTTTGAGGAAGTTAGTTAAATAGGCCTTATCTCTTGAGTCAGAATTAAAATCTATGTTTAGATAACCACATATTAAAAGCATTTTATTAATATTCTGTTTATGAATGGTTTCCAATAAACAATCTAATTTGTCATTAAAATATTTTTTAATTGCCATTTGGTGGCCTATACAAAGAAATCATCTTAACACTGAGATTTTTTTACAGTAACTCCAACTGCAGCACACTAAAAAACCTCCTGCGCACTTAGTGCATTTAATTTTTCTTCACTTTTAACTATCTTTGCTATACTCTTATGAACCAAAGTTCAGCTACCACCAAAGCCCAATCCCTTTCTGCAAAAACAGCTAACAATTTGATAGTCAGTAATCCATTCAATTTTATTCTCTGCATTGGTTAACCACTGTTCTGTAAAACATAATATTTGTGTCCGTGTATTATGAACTATTGTTTTTAGAAAGACTTCAATTAATGTTGCTTTATTCCTCAATGACTGTACATTGTAATGTAATATGTTTATGTTACTGTTGGGGGGTAAAAAATCATTTGTTGCAGAATGACAAGTGTTGGACTTTGGTTGAATTATATGCTTATAATATATGTTTTTTACCTAGCGTGTTTTTACCCAGTGTGTTTGAGAACCGAACTTTACACTTTACTTTGGAGAGTTCGGTTCTAATACCTAGTTTTTCTGTTCCATCCCAAGTGTAATCGCCGTTTCATCATGTTCTTTCGACTGTATAGCCAGACCTATATCATTACAAATAATATCAGCTAGTGTATGTTATCCTTGTAAATTAACATGCTGTCCATGTTTTGTAAAAATAGTTCTTTCAAGCGTGGTCACATCAATTACTTTTACACTATTGTAGAGGCTACATACTCTTTTAATTGTTCTATTAGTGTCTTTTGTAGCCACATTTACACAAGACCATGAAGGTAGGTCATGCCTTAGAGGTACTGCCACTACTACAACATTTGTTTCCCTAAATGTATCAAGTTCATACATCGAGGAACTTAGTGCTTTGTTTCCTTCATTCTTGGCTCCATAATTACTACCACCTATAATAACCACCGCATCCTTACAACCCGAATTTTCACACATTTTCTTTCACTACCCTCCAATATGCTGGTCATTCTAGCACCAGGTTTTACTAACCTTATGACACTCTTTTTTGGCATCCTGTTAGTTAGTTTGCAAGCTAGGCTATCTGAGTAAATAACTACACTACCTGTTTTTATCCAAATGTTATTAACCGCATTCTGGACACAAGTATTAATTTTTTTTAAATTCTTTGCTTCCTTTGGTGTCAAAATTTCATACCAATTTTTAATGGGTACTGTAGAGCTATATGGCGAATCTTTCTGAACTTTATCCCCCTTACGTTTATTTATTACCTCAGTCCACAAAACAATTTTTAATGGGTACTGTAGAGCTATTTGGCGAATCTTTCTGAACTTTATCCCCCTTACGTTTATTTATTACCTCAGTCCACAAAACAATTTTTAATGGGCACTGTAGAGCTATATGGCGAATCTTTCTGAACTTTATCCCCCTTACTTTTTTTTTTATTACCTCGGTCCACAAAACAATTTTTAATGGGCACTGTAGAGCTATTTGGCGAATCTTTATGAACTTTATCCCCCTTACGTTTATTTATTACCTCAGTCCACAAAACAATTTTTAATGGGTACTGTAGAGCTATTTGGCGAATCTTTCTGAACTTTATCCCCCTTACGTTTATTTATTACCTCGGTCCACAAAACAATTTTTAATGGGCACTGTAGAGCTATTTGGCAAATCTTTCTGAACTTTATCCCCCTTACGTTTATTTATTACCTCGGTCCACAAAACAATTTTTAATGGGTACTGTAGAGCTATATGGCGAATCTTTCTGAACTTTATCCCCCTTACGTTTATTTATTACCTCGGTCCACAAAACAATTTTTCTTGTAATATATTTATAATTACTCGCAGTGAACTCAACTCTTCGTGTAACATTGACACTAATTCTTCATAGTTTGAGTGGCTTTCTTCAGTCGCGATTACTTCGCCATTTTCTAAACACGAAGGACAGCACCACGCTACATCCTCACTTTTCAGTTTTTCTTCATCTTCTACGTCAAAGGTACCGCATCGATAATGAAACCAGCGGCCGCACGATTCACATAACACACCATTTCTGACGATTTTTCTACATTTTGCACACTTCGCATCATATTCAGTTGATTTTCCTTGCCCTCGATCTCAACGAGCGACTGACTACTAGGCGCCATATTCTTCGCCGCTGTAACCAGAAAATTATAGTTTCTGCGGCAGTTAAGGTTATCCATGTCACCAAGACCTGTTCTTTCAAACATTAGAAAGTAGTAGCAGGCGTATGTAACACTTAGCAACACCTAAAATACACTAACTTTAAAATAAACTAAAAAAGTTGCGCGTGTAACTAATGTAGAAATTCAAAAGTTATATCAGATTCACCACGTGAGCATTGTAGGCTAGGCCTTGCCCTCATAGCTCAGGGGTAAGATGGCCGACCTGCAGTCGGAGGGTCGCGGGTTCGCGCCTCGGTGCCTCCTACACGGCAGATCTTCAGTTCGCTTGTCGCACTGGGAATCTGTAAGCAGGACGGCCTCACTAGAGCTTCGTTAATATCAAATGTCACGACAATGTCAAATAAAGGGGGAAAAAAATAGTGGTTAGGGTCGTGAACTTGCAACTTTTTGCTTTTTGACTCGGGTTCGAATCTTGCATAAGTATAAAAATTTTTAACTTAATGAAATTTTAAAATATATCCTAGAAATTATTTAAACTACAAGTACAGAAATCTAACTAGGGAATTAACGCAGAGATTACGGAAAGTCCGTTTTTGACAATCAATGTGTCCGTGATTTTACGGAGAGTTTACGGACACCTCTGGATAAATTTTTACCAGCACTTTTCCGTAAAATGAAGGGATTTTTTTTTTTTTTTTTAAACAGTGTATTCCACCATTTTCTCACACCAAGAGCCGACTCAGTTCTTCAGGCGTTGGGGCGGTTTGAGAGTGCTGTAGGAGACGTGGTCACCATAAAGCCCGGGTCCACACATGAGCGCTAGCATGAACGAACACCACGAGCATGTGTGTGCGAGCGTGTGTGTGCGCGCGCGCGGCGGATGGTTTGGAAGTTGGCCTCACAAACCGCTTGCTTGTGCTGAGATGGTAAGCAGTAGTGAGTCGACCCGTCAAGTGACAATGACCAGCGTCGTTCCTGCCGCAGCATTTGCAATAATTCACAGGCTTTAAAAAGAAAAAGAAAAAGAAAACAAAACACCGGCGAAGAAGTGCGTGGATAACAAATCTATACGGAAGACGAAGTGATTTGCGGTTGTACGATATTATCGAAAGACTGGCTTTGGGATGAAACTACACGACGATTCGAAATTTTCACCTGCATGTTATTGGCGGACTTTTTAATTTCTATGTCATATGGGTGGGCCGAAAATCCAGAAGAAAAAACACCAAATGGAGACCAGCAATTGGCGTGAGAGAGAGCGAGAGAGAGCGAGAGAGAGCGAGAGAGAGAGACTTACAGCAACCCTTCGTTTACTTGTTACTGGTGATTCATTTACAAGTTTACAGTACTTGTTCAGAATTTCAAAGCAGATTATTTCCATAATGATTCCAGAAGTTTGCTACGCTTCGTGGGAATCAATGAAGGACTATGTTAGGGTAATACGATAAAAAAGTTAAATGAATATTATAATGAGTTACATAATATTCTCGTATTACTTAAAGCAGTCTAGTTGGCCGCGGTGGCTGAGCGGTTAGCCTGCTCGCCTCCCACCAAGGCGAACCGGGTTCAACCCCCGGCCGGGCTACTGCCGGATCTCCGCAGTGGTAATCGTACCGGACGATGGCGGTTTTTGTGTTGCGTGCTCTCGACGTATCGGTATACTGCAAGGTATAGTATATTTTACTGACAGCTGTGTCCTCTTACCTCCACTGGCGCGTTAAGTATTGCCGTCTGTCTCGTGTTTCGGTGGCGTAATGCATACTTCATTGTATATGCTGTTCACGGTAAAATGAACACTTTTGAAAGCCCTGCTTAAGAGCTACTTGTATACGCGATGTTTGTTATTCCGCTGTTAATGGTGACACCTGCATGCTTAAATTCAACGTGAAAGGACGACCAAGCGCGCATTGCGGGTAGTTAGTGTGTGAGTGGGTAGTTTTAGTGTAGTATTTGTTGTAAACTTTCGGACAGCACGGTGGTTTCAAAATCGAAAAATTCCCGGTGGACCCTGAAGATCAAAGAGCCGATTTAGCTTTTGCTTCTGCGAGGGTTAAATTTTAACGGCTAGAAAGTAGCTTTCTAAGTATGGCCTTCTAATAGGTATCGGCCACCTAGAGGGGAGGTTTGGTGAGGCCAGCGCTGGTTCCACCGGAGACTTTGTGTGCTATTCCGCCTCATGTAAAAGTATCACTGTCACGTGACTCATCGCGTTATTCATGCGTCGGCCAAGTGAAACTGTGAAATTATTATAAAAGTAAATATTGTACAAATATGCTCAGTTTCACACTTCGGTGCATTAAAAAAAAAAACAGGAAGCGAGTGGTTACCTAAGACTTTTTGTTCGACATTAATAAATGGAACTACTTTACCCTCCATCACTACCAACTTTACTGGATACATGTCGTCCACTACGTCCGCTAAAATATATGCAGGTAGGGACGGTAACTTTGTCTAAGGTTGATTTCAAAAGTGCTCACTTTATCGTGTACAGTCTTTATTCATCTGCGAACCTCCTTAGATACTACACGTGGACAACAGATCGCTAAACTCGACGATTATTTTCGTGGTGTCTGGTTTTCTCTGCCCGGCTGTGTGGAGAGCATACAGACGAGCTAGATAAACTAAGTATGCAATATGGCGGGGTAAGGTTTCACCAAAGAAACGAGTGGCATTTCGCCTTGCGCGTCCAATTTCATGCAGAAATAAGTTACCAGACGAACCGACACTTTTCATAGTCGGCGCTGTTCGCTGTGTTTCTCTTTCACATATGAGAACAGCTCGCGAATTTTTCCGTTCTCTTACAGCGCGAAAAGCAGTTGCTCCTTTAAAAATAAACAGCCGGGAGCTGGGAGAAAGGGTACGCGGAAATTGCGCTTGAATTAAATATAAGTCGTCACGTGCCGCGCCTCAAATGGTCAAATACATCAGAGAGAGAGAGAGAGAGAGAGAGAGAGAGAGAGAGAGAGAGAGGAGAGAGAGAGAGAGAGAGAGAGAGAGAGCCGGGGGGGGGGGAGTGTGACGTTAGAGGAAAAACAAAAAGAGAGACAATGGGTGTTAGCGGTATATATTGTCAATGTGACTTTGTGATCGCAAAATACCTACCAACTTTCTGTAATCAAATTTTCCAATAGTAAAGAAGAATTTTCTTTTACATAGTTTTATTATTGTGACAGTTACAAATTTTACATACAAATTACACAGATTATAATTTTTTTATAATTACAAAACCTCTAGGCGTTGTTAACCAAAAATAAAGATTTTTGAAGTACATTAGCTTTAATTTGTATCACAAATTAATTCTAACATTTAGAAAAAAGCATTTCCTTGAATAATTACGAAGAAAAAATTTATACTCTTTCACAGGACGTCTATGCTCAGAAAGGTGAATTAGTTAGTTGCAATGGGCTACGAACCAGTATAGCAAGGCTAACATCATTACATATAAGTATATATATAAATGTGTATAATCACAAGTCATTGTTAAAGAAATTCTTATTTAGTATTTCGTGTGAGCGAATGAAAAGTAATAAAAGGGTTATAAACGTCGAACGATGTCGAGTTAACAAAATCTGTACACACGTATGTAAAGGCTGTTCACGATAATGTGAGCACTTTTGAAATGAACCTTAGGGAAAAAGTCACTGCCTCTACCAGCATATATTTTAATGAGTGCACTCAGTGACATTCGCCCAGTAAAGTTGGTAACGATGGAGGAAAACATAATTCCATATCTTAACGTCGAATAAAAATATTAGGTAACCATTTGCGATAACTGGAATTATTTCTTCCGCTTTCTGTTTTTTTTTTTTTTTTAATTCACCAAAGTGTAAAAATGGGCAGATGTGTAAAATATTTAGTTTCCTAATAATTTCACAGTTTCACTTGACCGACGCATTAATAACGTGATGAGACCCACGGTAATGTTAATATTACATAAGGCGGAAGAATACACAAAGTGCGTAAAAGTAGATCTTAAGCGCGTCTTTCAAAAAGGCTCATTTTACCGTGAACAGCCTATAACAACTGTAATTCCACGGCAAAGGTCCTAGGCAATCTGGCTGAACGACTGACCATCGTGCATATGAATCTACTAGGTTATGATGACATGCGAAGTACCATAATGTGATACGGGTTGAAGGTGTAACGTAAGCACAAATATCGTTTACAGTGTTGAACGGTACACTTATTCCTACCTTTCTCTTCACAGCCCCTACATAGATCCCAGCATCGCAAAAGTTTGAGGATCCCTTCCCTGCATAAAGGAGGACTGTGATGTTTCAAACAATCTCGGACGGCATCCTTCCTATACACTCGCATCGTGCCTAAATCGCCTTCCATAAAAACGTAGCAGCATGTATATTAATAATATAATACACAGGGGTAGTTACAGCATTTAACTCCACGAATTATAGCCTAACTACACAGGGGTTAATTAAAACGTGTAATCCTACAAATTGTAAATTAACTTAACATAACTCGCGACTCGTACCCAGGGGGTGCAGTTCATTCGCCGCTTCTTCAAACTTTTCTAATCAAACCTTTGAAAAATCACCCCATGTGGGACGAGTTTGGTGGTTTCCTAAATATGCCATGTAGACCTATTACAAGCTTTTTTTTATACTTTTGTTAACATACAGGCAAAGGCTGTTCACCGCAAAATGAGCACTTTTGAAAGCACTGCTTGAGATCTACATGTTAATTGTGTATTCTTCCGCCTTATGTAAAATTAACATTACCATGTGCCTCTTGTTCAAGTGTCGGTCAAGCGAAACTGTGAAATTATGACAAAAATTAAATATTTTAAAAATCGTTTTAGTTTTATACTTTCGATGCATTAAAAAACAGTAAACGAAAGAAATAATTTAAGCTATCACAAATGGCTAGCTAACACTTTTAATTCGACGTTAAATATGGGACTACTTTCCATACATCGTTACCCACTTTACTGGGCGCATGTCATCCACACTCTATGAAATTATTCGGAAATTTACCATGCCAGTGTATTCGCTTGGTGAGAAAGTGGGAATGATAATGTTTTACCCTATAAATTCATTGTAACGTTCCTACGTTTGCTGAGGAAACAGTCAAATGCATAGGGAAGTCCCCAACTTTGTATGGTAGCAACACTAAACATTCCTATATACGCAGCTTGAAATCTGCTATTATTTCCACACAGTGTATAGGTTAAATAAAAACTCCCATTAGAGTTTAGGAAGTTTACCAGAAATTTTTTTTACGGTGCAGTTTGCCCGTTGAAATATACGCAGTCAGGAGCAGTGAAATTTTTCTAAGGTTGATTTCAAAAGTGCTCGCTTTACCGTGACAGTCTTGATCTTATTTTTGATTAAATTGAACTGTTGCTTATATTTTATTTTTAAAAATATATCATTTCATTTATAATTAATATGAGTAAATACAGACAGAAAATAGATGTGTTGGTAATGCCTAGTAAGAAATATCATTTACGCAAAAAAATAGTATTACCATGAGTGCGCACATTGTCCTTTCGGTGTGATTTTATAGACTCGGGTATAGGCTACTCACGGTAAAGTGAGCACTTTTTAAGGCCCTTCAAAAATTTTTCTTTCACCCAATTACTATATTCCTGATGTTTTTCAATATTAACTTTGCAATGTGACCAATAAACTCAGGGTATACATTTCAGCACTCTCAGAAGTTAACGCCTGAGGCTACAATAAGATATATTTATAAGTGGTTAGTGCCTGTTGGGAGGACCTTAAAAAGTGCTCACTTTACCGTGAATAGCCTATAAGCTTGGTTTGCATGAGGCGGAGGAATGTCCTGGAAGTAGGACTTCAGCAGGGCTTCGAAACTAAGTTAATCTAATTTCACGATGGGCTATTCACAAGGGCTGAGCGCGAGCAGTCAATGTGCTGAATAAAGGCACTTGTGATGATATCCGTAAGTCATAATCTTGAGACGTGTATGACATGACCTAGCTGCGAATAAATAAAAACAAACGAAGCAAACTTAATCATAATTTTTGTATGATTTTTTTTTTAACGACATTGGCGGTTGAGTTTTCTAATTGCGTGGGTTTTGTCATTATGCACAGATTCTCAAACAAGGTTTTAAAAGGAGAATCAGAGGGAAATTAAGTCGTAATTGAATAGTAAAGAGCACGGGTTGATAAGCAAGAGAAAGAAAATGTGCTGCAAGAAGTTACAGAACCGCGTGTGACAGTATATTGACACAATTAAGGATACGGAAATACAAGAATAAACGCACTTTGCGTACAGTGAATTTGTATCGCTTGTCAGAAGTACAGCAAATCTATCCGTACTATCTTGCTGACAAAATGTAGTAAAACAGGCATCTTCCGTGTACGAAGTTACTAACACGTTACCTCGTGGCCATGGGATTCCTGATATCCGGGATAATGTACGTGTGTATCTTTTTTGTAAGCAGTCCTTTGTATTATGGACGGATAAGACTATTATTAGACGTTGGAAACACGGAGCAGTTAAAAAAGACGGATAAGATAATATTTTATGTATTGCATGGAAAATAGCACAAGTGCATTTAGAAATTGGTGATATCTAGAGACCTGAGAAATTCGCGAGTTCAATTACCTTTAGGCTAGACTTCACAGTCTTAAATACCCCTCATGCAGATATCAACTGTTTATTGGTTGATTGTTGTGGTAGTAAAATGCGGTGGTTAGAAGCATAATTTATCGCATGCTTGTTATTGGCTCATTTATCTCTAGGATGTGTCTAACTACAAGTCGACAAATTACAAAAGTAACATGAATGTACAGGTGTGTGAATTCCAACTTGTCTAGAAATTATCTCGCAAAATTTTCGGGTCTCTAGTGAGGTCATGAGATTCCTTGTGAATTGTGCTACGTGCTACAGTTACTAATGCATTCCTATTAGTCAGCATGAAAACCAACGGAATGCGTGCAAGGATAACGAGACAACAATGTTAGGGGTTTTGGCGAATCATGTGTACACAGGAGAAATACATGCACTTTTTCCTCATGCTGAAAGCTTCATCTGACCTACGCTTAACAAAACTATCTAAACTGCAGAGAAACAGTTTTGTGTCCTTGTCTTGTGATCTGAAATTTCTCTTTCATAAATACGATATAGCTGACCCAAAACGAGAAAGACAGGAAGAACGACAGCGTACAAATAAGTATGTTATCGCATGGTGGAGAGAGAACTGTGAAGAATTCACGAAGGACAATGAAGACGAAGCTGGTATGATTAAAAATTAAAATTAGAGGAAGAAAATCTCAATAATTGACTCTTCTTGAGCTTCTGACATGCGGTAAAAATCGCAGTACCTAACACAACTTTTGAAATTCTGCATATTTATTATTTATAATCGTACTTAAAAGTGTTAAACGTGCATTGTTCCAAATTCAGAAGATTTGTTTTATATACTAAGTAAATATTTAAGAGAAAACTATACAAAGTACACATAAAAAAAACTTCTGTGTTTTATATTTGTTAGCAAGAGAGTAATTCCGAGTTGTATTTTATTTCCATCAACTAATTAAATATTTGTGACAGTTACTTCTCTCTTAAGACAAATTATTATACTTTTATTTTAGCTCAACCAAAGAATGGCATACCTGTCTAAATCGTCCTTTTTGTACCGTACCTAATATTGAAAATAAGCAAAATTTACTTGGACATACATTTACAAGTTTGTGTAAACTCATTTTGTACACAATCGTGGAGTCTTTATTCATTATTCACGTTGCGAAATAGTTCTGAATACTCCCCTCATTTTCTAAGCGGACAGTTACAAATGAACACTATCTATCACTCGCAAGAAAATTCTTCAAAATATCGAGGGCGGCTTTTGAAAACTTTGCCAACAAATTCAGTGCACTCGCTACACAGAACACGACCGTCACTGGCGGAACGATACATTTACCGTCACTGGCGGAACGATACATTTACCACGGGAACACGTGCGTGTTAAAGTATTGTTGAGCACGGCGAGCAGTTTTCATGAAGTCGTAGATGCACGGGGTAACTAAACGCCATGAGAAGTGTCTCTCGGACGAGCGTACAGATATACGACTCGGATACGATACAGACACAAGAAAACCCGCTCTTGAATTTTGTTTGTGATTTTTTTTTGTATACGGTACGTCCAAAGATGTTAAACAAGACGAACTCTTCTTGAAGGGCGATACGGAGATAAATACTATCCTACTATCATAACATTTCAAATTTCCTGGTGATAATGTATGTGTCGCGCAAAATAATGTTTCGAATACATTTTTCCCCTTATTGATGGGCCTTGATGACAAGTTACGATGTGCTCAGTACTTGTCGTACAAAGAGATAAAGATAGCTTTTGAGTTTTTTTTTTCTTTTTCATTTATATACGTTGTAAATAGAACACTTCACAGACTCACACTTATGGGGTTCCACTGCCTGCATGAACTAGTGCTCCTTGCTGGAAGGCAACCATGTCGTTTACAGAGTTGTGCGTGTTGTCTGCCAGCACTGCAATAATTATTTTTAAACGTATGCTCACCATTATGGAAAACCGCGATATTAAGTGCAAGGGTAACTGTTTTCTTTACTTTTGACGTGCTGATTAATGATCTTTAATTAAAAACTCGATTATGCTTATGACACGAAGTTTTGAGGAAAATAATGACAAACATAATCGTTTCCAGGAAATAATGCGCCTATGGTAACAGATTCTGCAGTGGTCGCAGTTATCCTTTCGGTTACATATAATAAATACGCGCAGTACTCCATCTTAAATACTTTAATAAGATCAATAATGATAAGATATTCCTGCCCTTCAAGAGATCTTTGTACACTTTGGAATCACTATATATATATATATATATATATATATATATATATATATATATATATATATATATATATATA
This sequence comes from Dryococelus australis, assembly GCA_029891345.1. Lineage (NCBI taxonomy): Eukaryota > Metazoa > Arthropoda > Insecta > Phasmatodea > Phasmatidae > Dryococelus > Dryococelus australis. The sequence goes on along the minus strand of CM057006.1, from coordinate 51,086,156 downwards.
TATATATATATATATATATATATATATTTTTTTTTTTTTTCAAATTATTCTCTCGTGAAGAACCCGCGACTTTTGTTTGTCAGGTCGAATTAGTATCTAACCTGAATAATGGCTTGGGTTCACACAGAATATAATTATTTTTAATAATATGGTTTACAAACGTGTAAAAGGAAGGTAATTGCACAAGGGCATTACTGCCCTATATGCACACATTTACAGAATCATTATAAATTCTGAAACATTGATTCAGAATATATATATATTTTTTTCAATAGCTTAGTTCTTATGTACGTTTAGATGTATCGTAGGGTTAACTAGTATGGTTAGGATGAAATGGAAGTTCTATAAAATACTGAAGAAAAACGAGAAATATTAAATATATCTAATTATGATCTCAGGGAAATAATCATTACTGTTATATTGATCTAACTATTCAGCTCCTCAGATGAAATTACCATCTTTTTTAAGAATGCATGTGATATATATATATATATATATATATATATATATATATATTGGAAACTTATACCAGAGTATAAATAAAATTTCTGGTTAGAATTTTATAACATTCCTGTTCTTCGTATATCTTAAATATCTACGTGTTTATTTCTTGTGACTTTATCTGGTAGTGAGCAGTGGACGCAAAGCGAGGAAACAAAAAGGAAATGTTTTCTAACTTACAACAACAAAATGCACCAATTATTTCTATTTTATTAACTTGCAAAACCAGTGATATACGCCAATAAGTTAAAAGCAGGAATGAACTATGACGTCTATTATCATTTGCAACAGAACAATACAGTGGGTAGTGCACATGCGTGCTTATAGGTTTAGGTTGGGAAGAATGGCTTTCACATTATTATGTGTATGAGAGACAAAGTGTGTGAATTGCGACAAGAAGAAAAAACATACCAGAATCTGTTATTTTATCTTTATTTACTCAATTGTGTGACAGTAATACTGGAAAAAGACTAATTTCAATTAACTTAAACGTAAAACTAATGCTTATTCCGTTACAGAAATCTGGAGTCTACACAATTAAGGATGCTGTATGGAGTGGGGCACAGCTAGTTGTTACATATTTTTTTGTTGAGATACAGACCGATAAATTCTTAAGAACAGCAGTGATTTTTAATGTTGGCAAAGAAAAGTATTTTCAATTTATAAACGTATGTTTACAAAAATAGACAAATTTTTTTATATTTATTTAATTATTTATTATTTTTTTTTTAAGTTTTCGCGTTTAATTTCGCGTAAATTACTTATTTTGATTCACTTACGTTTTTGAAAAACTGAAATTTATTGTTCCAGTTTTGACATTCGACTATGCAATAGCAATGAATCTATAACTATGCAGAAATGGCATTACAAGTAAGAGGTCTACAATAAAAAAAACTGTTTGTGTGTGTGTCTTTATATATATATAGACACACACACAAACAGTTTTTTTTGTAGACCTCTTACTTGTAATGCCATTTCTGCATATTCTATATATATATATATATATATATATATAGGGAGAGAGAGAGAGAGAGAGAGAGAGAGAGAGAGAGAGAGAGAGAGAGAGAGAGAGAGAGAGAGAGAGTCGCCCGCGCCTATTTCACCGCACGTATGCAACCCGCACACAGTACTACCCACCTAACAAAACATCGATCGTAGCAGAACACCACGTGCGCGTTGATTTGTTGTCGTCATTGCAGTAAGCGGTGAAGGGATGGTGTTATGTCAGCAATGCGTTTGAGAAGCAGTCACTTTTCAAATAAAAACACATCCGTCTATTGTGTCGAAACAGATTATTTCGATGTTTGCCGAATACGTTGGTACGTGACGTTTGCGTCCTTAGTAAAACACATCAGCTTCGCTACGAGCTATTGCGTGTCTTCACGTGACGTTGAAATACAGTCACCGCTTACTCTATCGACGAAAAGAAATCAACGTTCTCGTATCGCTTTGCGGTGATTCTCCATGTACGCGCAGCTTATTGTTGCAGGCTGACAACGGCGTCGAATGTTGAGATAGCAGAAGGAGCACCGTAACGAGTATGTACGCCCAGCTTACTGTTGCAGGCTGACAACGGCGTCGAATGTTGAGATAGCAGACGGAGCACCGTAACGAGTATGTACGCGCAGCTTACTGTTGCAGGCTGACAACGGCGTCGAATGTTGAGATAGCAGACGGAGCACCGTAACGAGTATGTACGCGCAGCTTACTGTTGCAGGCTGACAACGGCGTCGAATGTTGAGATAGCAGACGGAGCACCGTAACGAGTATGTACGCGCAGCTTATTGTTGCAGGCTGACAACGGCGTCGAATGTTGAGATAGCAGACGGAGCACAGCACAGGACTCGGGCTGCACAAGAGACAATTATATTACAGTGGGGGAGATGTTGTTTCAGACGGGTAGTATCGCGTGCGGGTTGCATAGGTACGGTATATTTGTGCAACAGGTTGATGTTACTTCTAGGGTTATTTTTCAAATGTTCGTTTCATAACATCCGAAGAAACTGTGAATGGACTACAGTTATTATAAATGAAATATTATAATGTATAGACAGAATATTAGTGAAGGTTTGGTTTATCCGAAAGTTAAGTACGTTTATGCTAACAGGAGTATAAGACGTTTATATAACATTAATTTCTACAGTCGACTCATATTTTATGATGGAAATCAGTTACGTACACTAGTTAGCGTGCACGTCCGATGAATAAGCACACCTGTGGTAACAGCTGGCCGTCATTACTGCGCATGTACTGGTAAAGAAGAATTTTAAAAAATCAGCTTGGTAGGTTAAACTCACTTTAAATAGGAAATAACACTATCGATATGCTATCCTATATTATTTATATTAGTTCAAACTTAAAAAAAAAACTATTTTATATTGACTCAGGTTTGGATAAAAAGGAATATCACTGTTAACATCCTCCCATTACTTTGTTTTGGTTGGCATACGACATTGAATGATAGTGAAAACATCTAGTGCCGTGGTACGTATGGATTATTTATAAAAATGATTAAGATAAAGTTGAGAATCAGATGGTTTTTAAAAGTTCAGACACGTCAAGATACATTTCATTTCGGTCCTTAAAATGTAAAAAACTATGAAAAGGCACATCCAGTAATGATGGTTACAGTAGACGACCCACTCGCTGTTAGGTTCTTTCGGGCGTATTCGGGCTTGCAAGAAAAATTGTGCGCGACATTTATTTCCTAATCTCAACTGGAATATCTTTGTGGGTAATCGTTCAATCCCAGGGTGTGGAAGAATTAATGTAGTGAGCTAACTTCCGTGAGCGAATTCTCGTGCCTTGATCTGTAACATATGGGGCCGCTAACATCTTCAAATCTATCACCGTATATAGAATTCTAATCAAAGTGTTTTATCTTTCTGTGCGTAGTAATGTGTGATATTGAATAGTTAAGTACTAAATATGTCGCCGCTAACTATTAAAAACTACTGAAATAGAATTTAAATACTTAAATGTTAAATATAACATGCCCACTTTTGGAGAAAAAAAAAAAAAAAAACTGAAGCTGCCCAATTTTCCATATCTATAGGGAGCGATGGTGTTTGCAAACACACTTTCCGTAAAACTGTCGTTAACACTGAAATATAGAGCATGACACATGACACTATGATGTTGACCAACCCGCTGCTCTGGAGCCACAAGACAACCGACGAAGGCAAACGACTTAGCAAACGATGGACTAGGATAAAGGTACATCTTCATGCGATGTCCTGCAGGCCACTATCATGTGTGTCTTATGACGGCGAATGTAAAATTAGCCACTGGCGTGGAATTTTATTTGGGCCTGTCGCTAGCTAAACTACGCAGTGCAGATTCCTGGCCGGCACGTTTCAACTGATTTCTTGGGAATTTTAAAATTTGCAAAATAACACAACGTCGAAATGTATCGTTACTAACATATGCCTAAGTTATTTAATACTCTTACTAAGAAACTGTTCTTATAAAGCATAGTATACTGTACAGGTGTAGCTAAAATGACTCTTAGTAAAAATAGGATATTATGAAAAGTTACCGATGTGTAGGCCTATGTGTGTGATGTGCGTACCGAAAAGAGATAATTTACATTGAATATAGATTCGGTGAGTTATTTCAAGAAATTTTCAAAATCACGATGTGAAATGTTTTCACAATTTTCAAAATTGCAATAAATTAACGAAATGTTTGCATAGTTTTAATTTGTAGCAATCTATTTTTTTTGTGTAAAATCAATTTTGCTAAGGACACCTTCAAATGACTTTCTGCGACCCCTGTTAAATTTACAATTTTCTCTTATTGTTTTCTTTTATCTCGCTTGTAGGTTCCAGGAAAACGAACTAAAATGGTGAGTTTAGTATGCCACAATGCAAAAAACATGCGATCAGATTTTTTATATGAGGAAAGAGTATTTATGTGTCTAGGCCGTTGACGGTAAAATGAGCACTTTTGAATGCCCTGCATAGGATCTACTTGTTTGCACATTGTGTATTCTTCCGCCTTATGTGAAATTTCCACGGGCGTCATCATTTTGTTCACGCGTCGATCAAGTGAAACTGTGAGATTATTAGAAAAGTAGCAATTTTACAAATCTGCTCGTTTTTACGCTTCGATGCATTAGAAAAACAGAAAATGAAAGAAATAATTTAAGTTATCGCAAATGGTTACCTAACACATTTTTTTTCTTTCGAAGTTAAGGTGTAGAACTGCTTTCCCTCCATCGTTACCAACTTTACTGGACGCATGTCACTCAGTGCACCCGTTACAATATGTGCAGGTAAGGGCTGTGACTTTTTTCTGAAGTGTTTTTCAAAAGTTTTCGTGAACAGCCTCTAATGTCTACAAGTTTAACGGCGATAAAATCATTGTTATCTTTTTACTAGCGCCCTTAAAATCTATTTCCTTGCAACGAGAAGCTCAAGACTCAAATGTATTTTGAATGTGATTTAGCTGTGTGCTCCCCGGCCGGCTGGCTGAATCGTCCCCCCCCCCCCCAACCCGAGCCGACCGAACGACACAAACACAGATTAACGAGACGGTCGGCGCGCGGGGATTAATAATTGAACCATCGGTTTGGCCTCTCGGGCTGATGACCGCAAGGGGTCGCGCCGCCGCTGCGGCTGACGCGGATTGGTCAAATGAGGGACGACGGCCAGCGCAGGGGCAGCGGAGACCCTGAGAAACGCTCTGCCATAAGTCAGTGTCACTTCCACGAGCTGGAAGCGTTCGCTCAGCTGCGTGGCTGGCTCCAGACTTCCAGGCCCGTACGCTCCCCCCCACCTACCCCGCCCTTCCTACACTCATCGACCCCTCCATAGTTTCTGAGACACGCTCCAGTCCTGCTGTCCTCTGTTCACGGAGATTCGGTAGACACGTCTGCTGGTAGTTTCGAAAATAGTTAAAACAAAAATCACCGGTGCCGGGACGGACAGCCGCTTTCCTGAACTCACAACATCAGAGTCCAGGAGCCATTAGAAGTCCATACAAATGATAGTATCCAATTTATATGTTAAACCATCAAGTATCATCCCACTACCCTGTGTAGAAATATTCTCTTGACAATGGGTTCTCAACCATTTTAATTATATCAAAAATGTATTTTCTTTCATAACTTAAAAAAAAAAAATTGTTTTAAATAACTTCCTTCAAAATTAAGTCCCCTCCTAAAAAAAAAAAAAACAAGATTTCAATTTCATTTAACATATTATGCAACAGAGATCACGACTTTTAATTGGGATCAATGTTGGGGAGGGGGATTAAAAATATGTCCAACGATCCCCTTTTCGGCTACTACCCGTTTAGAGAAATTATTAACATTAAATAGGAAGTACAATTATTAACTTAATTTTTAAAAAAATTTATAGAGTTCAGTTATGGACAATGGCCGAGCACTGGTCAAATTTGTAATTTATTTGTTGTTGTTGTTGCTGTAGTTAAGGTAAGTTTTATTCAGGTTAGGAACCAAACGTGTTTTCTTATATAGAATGTTCACGGTAAAAGAAACACTTTTGAAAACCCTGTTTGAGCTCTACTTGTATTCTCTTTGTGTATTTTTTCGCCTTGTGTAAAATCAACGTTGTCATGGGCCTCACCAACACATTATTCATGAGTCTGTCAGGTGAAATTATGCAGCAACTGGAAAGGGAAATATGTTACGAATCTGGTTAATTTTACACTCCGATGCATTAAAAAATATAACAGAAAGCGAAAGAAATAATATAAGTTATTACTAGAGACGTACAAAATTCGCGTTATCTTTCGGTGAGAGGATAGACTCCACTGTCGTATAAACAAGTGAACGCAGTCCGTGGTTTTATTGGCCTCTGCGCTTCAGTCAACGTCATCTACTTGCTTGATCTACTTAAAAGAGACTGGCCACTCAATAGCTGAACTAATGTTATTGGCTGAACAGTTCTCCGAGGCGTGCTAAACATATTTCCGGCCAGCGAATGAAGTCGGGTCAAACGCACAGTAACTTGCAGTTCAGCCTGTCCTTAAATAATAACGCGATTTTCGCAGGTCTACAGTTATCCCAAATTGTTACCTCACACTTTTTATTCGACTTTAAGATATATAACTACTTCCCATCCATCATTACCAACTTTTCTGGGCGTATTTCACTCAGTGCGCCAGTTAAAATATATGCAGGCCGGGGCGGTGACTTTTTTTCTAAGGTTGGTTCCAAGAGTGCTCACTTTATCGTGGACAGTTTTTAGGAGAGTTTGGTATAGCGAAAATTTCCTCCACTAAGTGCGTAGTGTTCCAAAAAGGCAAATTTTAATTAATATTTAAGCTACATTTGATTCATGATTATTGCAATAATTATCTTGTTTTTTTTTTTTTTAATAGAAAATAGATATTATCTGGTACATTGCTGATACTAGCGCTTACCTAGTAACGAAAATTTGTGATTGCTAAACTTTTAACATTGATCTTACTAAACTGTGGTAGAAGTAACCTTATTACATTATATCCGCGGATCACCCACTCAATTTTTGAATAAGGCATTTATTTACTTAGCTAAAACTTTATTTTTTATCATAAGTAACATTTTGCAACACTGCATACCTAGCGGCAGAAATTTTCCCAGTCCCAAACCCTCCCATAGGGCCTAAGTGATCACGTTTTGTACCTGACCTGAGTAAAGAAACCTTATTAAAGGCTGTTCACGATATAAAGTGAGCATTTTTGAAATCAACCTAAGAACAAAGTCACTGCTACTAACGTCATATGTTTTAACGGGTGCACTGAACGACATGCACTCAGTAAAGTTGGTAACGATGGACGGAAAGTAGTTCTATATCTTAACGTCGAATAAAAAGTGTTAGTTAACCCATTTGTGATAACTTAAATTATTTCTTTCGTTTTCTGTTTTTTTATGCATCGAAGTATAAAAATGGCCAGATTTATAAAACATTCTATTTTACAGTAATTTCACAGATTCACGTGACCGACGCATGCATAAAGTTATGAGACCCATGGAAATGTTAATGTTACATAAGTCGGAAAAAGTACACAACGGACTTACAAGTAGAACTTAAGCAGGGCTTTCAAAAGTGCTCATTTTACTGTGATGTATGCGGGGCAGTTTGGCGAATGTCAGTCACATGGTTGCAGCACCTTCGCAGACATATTTGCGGAATATTTAACACCAGATTTTTTCGAAAAGAGTTCCTGTCTATACATATTTCGAGACACTTTCGCTTGACGATTGAAAGTTTCTAAGGAGGCTCTCTAGTGAAAATATTGGGTTTGGCTGTGTTGGAGACAGCGCCGTTTGTTTTGCGTGAATACGTAGACGCGGCATCTTGGTATTTATTTCACGTTCCCGGCACAGCTTCACTCGACCGTATGAGGTTTTATGGGTATCACTGGATTGATTTGGATATGCTCTTTCCAACCGTTTACGATTTTTGTATGTCGACTTGGCTTTATTTACAAGTACGGGCTGAAATTGTGTTAAGTTTTCTTAATTTTTTACATTAAACGAATACAATTTCACCATAACCACGCCACATAAGTATTTTTATACACGCAGTCGATTGATCTTGACGATCTTGACGAGAGCTGTCGATTGAAACAGAAACGAGCGTCGTAGCTTCTTCTAGTCAAAAGTTATACTACGCGGAAGTTATGAGACGCGGCGAAACGAACTCAAAATTGTGCCCCCCCCCTTTTACCACATGCGATGCTTTGCAGTCCTCACTCAACGTAACATACTCTTTGATCCTTTGGCAATCTAGTGGTATAATTGAATTTCGAACGTAGACGATAGATTCGGAGCTGCAATGCCAAACTGTTTCCCCCGATTTTGTTATAATCGGATTTTCTGGATTGCCTCCCACTGTGGCTGCAAATTACAGACGTATTCATGTCAACATTTTAAAGGCCTCAAGGCCACTTCCAGCTGTAAGGGAGCATTTCGACGGCTGTGGAAAAGAGCGCGGATGACCTTCGAGCTTGTTCCGTTTCCTCAAATTTTAAAGTGTGGCTACAAAAAGTTTTAATACAGCAAAATGTTCAGGAAAGATACAGCATTGTCGCTAAAGTTTTAAAACTCTGTTTCACGGGAGAACAAATATCGCAAACAGAGGGATGTTCACAGCGATTTTTGTTGACCTTGAAATTTCTAAACCACAACATTAAGTTTCAATGACCAATTTTATAAAATGGTAACACATTATCGACTGCCATTTCTGTCCTGAAAAAAAATTGTAATAAACAAAACCACTTACGATGAGAACCATATGACAACTAGGTAGGGTCCTTAAGAGTGGGATGTAGCAGCGTGTCCAAGGTCAAGAAGCGAGGGAGCGATAAGGGCGACACTAACACGCACTTCTAGCGCCTCGTCACTCCTACGCGCAAGGCGTGCAGTGTTTCCGTCGTGACGCTGTACTGTGCAAATTACATCTGTAATAGGAGGGGGGGGGGATTTGCTACACGTGACGAAAGACCACAAATTAAACTACGCCCGTACGTTTGTACTTTTGTCTTGCCGCTTAAGAAAACTGCATAGGCAAGCTTTAAAAATGCGATATTTGACCATTTTCAGGAATATTTTCTCCAAGAATACACTTAATATGACGTAAGTAAAAAGAATAGGGGCATATATAATTGTTTTTTTTTCTTTTCTAACAAAAAGCCGTATTTGCAGCACATTTATTTACCGTGATACGCGTATTCGCGCAAACAACTATTTCCACAGAAAATGTTTCATTCCATCCTACTCGTAACTATTATACGTGTCTTAGGCACCTGGTAGCGAATCACATACGTTCGATGTATTAAAGACTGTTCACGGTGAAATGAGCACTTTTTAAAATAAACCTACGAAAAATGTCGCTGCCTCTATCTACATATATTTCAATGGGTAAACGGACTGCTAAGCACTCAGTAAAGTTTTAGGTAAAATTTATGTATACTGGAATTATTTATTTTGCTTTAAAGTTTTTTAATGCATACAAGTGTAAGCATTAAAACGTTTGTATTTTTTTTGTTTATTTTCTATATAGATTCAGTTTCACTTTACTGACGCATGAGTATAGAGCAAAGTGATCAGGTCCACGGCTATGTTGTTTTTAGACATGGTGGAAGAATACTCGATGTGCATACAAGTAGATACTCAGCAGGGCTTTCAAAAGTGCTCAGTTTATCGTGAATCAGATCGGTCCAATCAAACACGATCCTTTCTTCTCACAAATACACGCGGTCAGTAACCAAAGGAAGACTGAAGGCGTGTATGTAAGATATTGAAGCCCAGCCCACGTGGAATTCTTTTCGCTAATATCAAGTGTATTCTGGAGCGGTGCTAATAGTGATTAAAGCGCCTGCAACATATACAACCAACAGGTCTCGTAAGTATCAGCAGTTTGCCGATCGGCAGGAGCCGTGATTAGCATTTTCGACGCGCACTGTATATTTATGCGTTTCCGGACATGGTCTTATGAATTAAATATTCTTAATTTCTGCCCATCTATCCTCTTCATGTGCGTGGCCAATTAATTTTGACAGCCTTGGAATGAGTGGCTTGCCAAGACATATGTACCGACATAGGTTACGAAATGTACATGTATACTGGTTCTTTGTAAATTATACAAATTTCGTATCACTATTCATACAAATGCTATCATTGCGATTTTATAGATATTGAAGAGACATCAAGTGGAATATTGTTAATTTACATAAGTACGTAATCCTGTATTAATACGTTAGTTGCATGTACAACTTACATCGCGCGTCATCGATGACAGCAGTACATGTATCACGGAATGAATACCACTATACAATATGAACATTATGTACCACTGACACGTAGTGAAAGACCCGGGAAGTAAGGAAACCCATAGAGAAAGCCACGCTCTACCGTAAAGGAAATCCTGGCAGAATATCCTTGGATGAGACAGGGCTACACAAACTGATAGGCTGCCGAGTCCAAAAGGAGGTAAGAGTACTCATTCCTTGAGACCTGAAGAACTCGCGAGTTCAATGACCTGCAGGCTGGACTCTAAAGTCTTGTGTACAAACATGTCGATATCAGCTATCAGCTGCACATTGGATTGGTTGTCTGCTGTCACAGTGGAAGGCGACTATTGGGCAAGCGATCTCCAGGAGGTGTCAAAGACCATGTGGACCAACGGCTAAATTTTGAATCCTAGTTTGTCCTGAAGCGAATACACGAATTCTTCAGGGCCTCTACTCATAACTTGTGACGAATAACTCACCTCACGAACACACACTTCATCCTCTACCAGGGGTTTCGTGGCAGCCAACTGCGGCCAGCTGAAAGAACGCTCTAGTGCGCTCTCGGATCCACTCGTTCTCGAGCCAGTGTCTTCGTTTACCACCGCCGTGGTGTAGGTCGCTACTGCGTCACCTTTCTTACCTGGACGTTTGAAATTCAAATCTCAGGCGATTCAAGAAACATGACGTTGGTTTACTTTCTCAGCCACTCTCGTTAGTGTTCGAAAAGCCAAACAAAGTAAGCAACAAATAAGCGTTTACGTTATTTTATCACGTGCGACTACTCAGACCCTTGGGAAGTTAACATCGAGATACAGAACATCGTAGCTCACCAAGCCGCTGCAATATTTGCGATGTGAAGCTACAGGTTCCAGGGACCGTCCCGCAGCATACAAGTTTCCAAAGTTGAAAGCATGTCGTAGCTCCGTGCTGCCAGTACAATTCGTGATGTGCCTAACAGCAACCTCTTTACAGCACTCTCCTGTTTTTTTCTTCTATCACGTTCAGAGAGGGTTGTCTGCTATTAAAAACTGGAAAAAAAAAAAAGTCGGCAAAGAGGAGTGTTTGCAAACAGCTTCAGTGATAATTACTTTAAACATTTCTCCTTATTTCTTGTGAATCTGTGGGCCTTAACACATTTGCAAAGTTGGCACTATGGAGAGTGTTTTAAATTGATTATTTTCTCGCAAGCCAATTATTAAGTTTAAGCAGAGGCGAAAACTATCTTTCTGCTTAACTAAATATTGGTATGTATGTATGTATGTATGTATGTATGTATGTATGATGTATGCATGAATGTATGTAGGAGCATTTTCACTAACGCAACAGCTTATTTTTTATATTGAAAATTCATTTATGGATGTCTTAATTCTCCTTAGATAAATCTGATCATTAGAATTTTAACCAACTTTCTGCGCGATTCAAAAGCTACTAGTTGTATGCATACAGGCTGATGTAATTTTTTTATTTATATAGCTTCCCGTTTCAGTAAAATTGTTACTTTTCATATATGACAACGCTTTATTTACGGCTTACATTTGTCATAAAGAAATAATATATATTTTCATGACTAAAATAATGTTTGACTTCATTTAAAAGATAGGATAACATGTCGACGAAAAATTGACACTCGCGATGAAAGCTATGAGTATTTGGTTCAAATGTGACCGAAAAATGATGTGTTCTTCCCGTTAAAGCGAAAAGTTAACCAGAGTTTAAAATAGAATCACTATTTCGCAATGAAGCTTATTTTTGTTGTGAAAGAAAATAACATGTATTCTGGTTTAAGAAATATTTACTAGATAAAACTTAAAAATTAATCTAACAGACTGTAAAAAAATGGCCGTGTTCCTGAAATAATAGTTCTGCTAAACAGCTCCACTGAATTCACATGAATTCTATGTCTTTGCAGGAGCTTCGTATTTCCTTGCTCGTGACTATTATTATTGTCAAATTTAACGTTTTAAAAATAAATTATATCGCTTCCACGAATAACATTTAAACATTTTTAGTTACTCCATATTGTCACTGTAAAGGAACTGCAGTGTTATTAGCTCAGAAATAATATTTATTAAATTCTCCCTTATAACGAAATGGTTTAGTTTTTGATGTCTTTTGTCTTCAGTTGACGAAAAAGTACTTTGGTCTGGGCCGTGCCGAAGGGAATGGCGTGTTGATGCAACTGCCCATTACGGTCTTCTGCGCTTATGTTTCTTCTGTTGCCTTTTCCTCCTCGCCCAGCGTCCTGGGCGTGGCGAGAGGGAAGAAGAGAGAGAAAGAGATAGGGAGGGAAAGTAAATGATAAGTAGCGGCCGGTCAGCCTGCCGGGGCATTGCAGCGTTTCTGCGGTCCGCGGTCCAGTCGCTTCACTCGGCTGCCGCCCGGAGCGCTGGCGGCGCATACATCCGTCACAAGATGGCGGCGGTCGCGGTGAGCAACGAGCGTCATTTTCACCCTGTTAAGGGCAGCCGCCTCTGCGGTCGCGGGCCAAAGTAATCACTGAATTATTAATTTCTCATCCAGCGTCCTCCCATTATTCCCTGTTTTCCCGCCTTACTAGCCCGACCAATCCCGGCAGAGAGAAGGGTCCTTGCCGCTGCGAAGAGAGGAGGCGAAAGAGCTCTCACACGAGCAGGCAAGGAATATTAATGGCGGGGAATGAAGGAGATTGTGGTCCAGATCAAATGGACGGTCAAGAGTGAATTATAGACGAGATTACGCATCGCAGCGGGCTACCAGAAGAGAATGCCAACATGCCGTAAAACAAATAGCGGGCTATCTCTTACTGCTAGTGAATTCGAAACAAGTAATTTCTGGCAGTGGCTGAACGTGACCAGAATGATTACATCCACAATGCGCCCTAAGTTTGATTACAATTTTGTCTCTAAATAAAAACAGGTCCTCTTGCAAAGCACAATGTTGTTTTTTTTTTTATGTATGACTTAAGTCTTGTCTGGAAAACACAGTTTCCAGACTGACCCCAAACTGTTTTCGAAACATTAATGATACTTTTCACAGACCATATTTCTGTACCGCGTTGTGTCCAGACTGCAGTTATGTTTGAGACGTTCCTAGAAGAAGCAGTGTTGCTATTTTCATATTCGGAATTTCTTAGACCCTTTATTCCATATAATTGGTCAAGGATGACACTCCTCGATGGGGCTCACTGCCAACACACTTATTTTAATAAAATCATCAATTACGGAGAGGCCGTGGTGGCCGGACGGTTAGCCCCCCCGCCACCAAACCAAGGCGAACCGGGCTCAATCCCCGGCGGGGCCACTCCGGATTTTCGCATGTGGGAATTGTGTCGGACGATGCCGTTGGTCTGCGGGTTTTCTCGGGGATTATTTCGCCAGCAGTTTCTATAAGGTTCTGCACAAGTTGATAACAATGTCAGCAGTGCTCGATGTGAAAATTTCTCGAACGAACAGGACTGGTTTGTACAATATTCAAGGCAGGAAAGAAAGTCTGTCTGCGATACTTTAAACCCGCCACTGTATTCGCAGAGAGCCGGCAAGTAATGAACGTTATACAGCATAATCCATTCGCGGTTACTTCACGCTTCTCTGAAGCTCTCCTAAAGTTCTACTTCCCGGATATTCCTCCGCCTCGTGCAAACTAAGCTTAACTAAGTCTAGAAAATTACACCAAAAGGGCAACGCACCGAATTCGTGCGCACTCAGTAGTAACGATATTCTACACGAGAACTATTTCTTACTAGGCACTACAAATACAGATGTTTTCTCACTTATTTTATTTATATGGATTATAAATTAAATATTATTATTAATAAATAAGATATAGGTAAAACTCCAGTTAAAAAAATATAATATTTTTATGATAGCAGAGGTATAAAACGTTTGTTACACAATACATATACATGAAATAACTAAACATTTTTTATATAGGGTGATATTTTTAAAGTTTGATTGTAAAATTGTGAAGTAATTGTACATGGATTCTAGTAAGTGTGTCCAGTGTTGTACGAAGCAATAGGGCGGTTATAAACAGGAATACAGAAACCAACAGAACTGATGGTCATGCAGTAATGAATATGGGCTATTCACTTACAGCTTATCTTAACTGTTGAAAAATCTGAGCCGCACTCAAAGTGACAACGAAGCTGAAAGCTAAACGATTCATTATTTTATGTTTCTGTGAAGCGCTGCCCAGATAAAGGCATTGACATTATTATTCCTTTAAGGAAAAAAATATATATATATAAGGCCTACGTAATTTGCAGTTTTTGTACTATCAAAAGTGAAAATAATAGTTATGCTGTTTTTGGACGACATAAATGAAACAAGTGAAACTAATTTTCAAATACAAAGCAGGGAAGGCGAGACAACTTAGTTAATTTTAAGATGTGCTCAGCCAAATTAAACTACAAAAATGCACAGAAAACAAAATGGAGAAAATAGTAAACATGTCATATCTAACTTTGTGAAGTGCAAAATATTTTCTCTGTGACTACAGACATTTTTGAAAAGTGAACGTAACCCACAGAATTTCTGCTGTTGACTTAGATTTATTACTTATGTTTTCCGAGTTCAGTAAATATATTTTGTTACTACAAACAAAGGTAACAAAATATCGAACCAGCTGTAAATGACATTGAATGTAATAAGTTTGGAACATATATCAAATAACGCCTCTTTTTTCTATCAAAGACACTAATACTACCACCACTATCACCACTACCCCTATGAGAAAATTTACGGTAAAGTGAGCACTTTTGAAAGCCCTCTCATTTGAAATAATTGTCAATATTTATTTTTTATTTCAGTCTTAGACGTAAACTTCAGAGTGCGATGGAATACGTAAACTGTATTTATTATTTACATGACAATATTTATTTCAAAAGGAGATTAGAGTATAATAAATGGCTGAAAGGAGAAAAGTAAATTGGGCCTCAGAAGAGCTCACTTTATCGTGAACAGCCTATACCATTATTACTACCACTTCTACCACCACTACTACTCATAGCTTAAGGTACTGCGGTGCCCTCGCATGTGCCTTTGCTTCTGGCACATTGTTTGTTCGTGAAGTGGAAACTGTTGGAGATAGAGGATAAGGCGTGGAACGCAGAGCTGCTATGGGAGGTTGGAAATGCCTGAGCACACCTCTATCTCTCTCTCTCTCTCTCTCGCTCTCTCTTCGCAGAACTCATCAGCCAGCCAAATGACGTCGACGAGCAAATCGAGTTGAGGACTGGCGCAAACACGTGTTTATTAGATATATGTGGCGCGCGCACTTTCCCCGCAGGTTACACGGGGTTGATAAGGGAAGAAGGGGCGAAAGAGGGTCTCTCTCAAGCCTTTGCTCGAGAAACAAGCAAACAAAGGCCACGTCAGAGCCGCAGCGAAAGGCAAACACGTCCTTGCGCGTGCGTCGTGGCCTTTGAAGGCGCGAGAGATCGCAGAATGCGCGCGTGCGCGTGTGTGTGTACCGACACGACTGTCGCGCGTCATCTGTTTCCTCCTTCGCCGAAGACGAGCCATGGTTCTAGAAGCACGCAGTCGCACGCTAGGTGCACTTCAGACCTATGGGGGGGGGGGGGGGTGACTGGGCGGTTAGACTGCACGCCTCCCACCAAGGTAAATCGGGGGTTAATCCCCGGCCGCTCCCAGCGAGTGGGAATCGTGCCGGACGAGTTGCGCCGAGGCAGCTGACGACCAGAAAATGCCACACGATGCCTCGCAAGTCATTCATTTCCCCAGAGACGTGAGTGACGTCAGCACTATTGGCATTGTCGCAGCTCGGGTGTTGGCTCCGATCCCCCTCCTCTCAGTACCAACGACGTCATCCTGGGAGAACTGTACTACGGCACCAGAGGGGAGAGGGGAAGGGCGCGGAGTTGAAGCAACCGCGCGTAACAGTATGGGCATTCGCCAATATACAGGTTGTGTCTAAATTCCCATTACACACTGTAAAGTGTTGTAGAGGGGACCAAGACGGTGGCGTTTTGAACAGGAACTTATTTGTGGAAAAACGTGCCGTTTCCCCGTGACAAACGAAACACCACCACATCACATGTTGGCCTCTCCCACGTCCACAACACACTGTGCGTAGTTTATCTTCTGGGTCCACTCGCAAGAAGGGCTCGATGTGACGACCAGCGACGTCTGCACAAACACGGCACCTACGTACAATGTTCTAGTACACACGATCACCAATACCTGGAAGTTCAAAATCTGCCGCAGCCATAATCCGCGCCAGCAGGTTCTCCTCTGATTCCACAGGAATCTCGTAAATCACGCCCTGCATGTGGACCCACAGAAAGTAGTCTAGCAGAGTCAAGTCGGGTGAACGTGCAGGCCAAGCAATCGGGCCACTTCGACCTATCCACTGTTGGCCAAAACGACACCACTAGACTACTTCTTGTGGGGCCACATGAAAGGGCCATTCCACATCTTCCTCTGTGGAATCAGAGGAAGATCTGCTGGCGCGGATTATGGCTGCGGCTGATTGTGGACGTCAAGGTATTGGTGATCGTGTGTAGCAGAACATACGTAGGTACCGTGTTTGTGTAAGACGTCGCTGGTCGTCACATCGAGCCCTTCTTGCAAGTTGACCAAGAATAAAAACAACGTACATTATGTTGCAGACGTGGGAGAGATCAACATGTGATGTGGTGGTGTTTTGTCTGTCGCGGGAAAACGGTACGTTTCCGCACATAAGTTTCTATGCAAAACGTAACCGCCTTGGTCCCCACCACAAGCCCTTACAATGTGTAATGGGAATTTAGACACATTCTGTATAGACTCACCATCGTCGTACAGGCCTACTTGTTCTGCTCGGTTGTACGGAATGAAGAAACAAGCAATACAGAAAAAATTTCAATTTAATTTAGTGCAGCTATGAAACTAGCAGAATCCGTTTTCTTTTACAAAAATAATAAACGGCAATAAAAATAATTTTGGTAAGTACTTTCATACATTACCAATGTAATATAAAATATTTTTCTGTACGACACCTATCCTTTTATTTTTCTGCCCACTAAAGTCAAATTCTGACATGCCAGTTTTCTTACGGCAACGTCTAAATTTTACCATCAAAGCGATCGTATAAAGGCTGTTCACGATAAAGTGAGAACTTTCGAAATCAACCTTAGAAAAAGTCACTGCTCGTACCTGCATATATTTTAACAATCGCCTTGTGTGACATGCGCCCAGGAAAGTTGGTAACGATGGATGGGAAAGTAGGTCCGTATATTAACGTCGAATTAAAGGTGTTAGGTAACCATTTCTGATAACTTAAATTATTTCTTTCGCTTTCTGTTTTATTTTTTAATTCATCGAAGCGTAAAAATGAGTAGATTTGTAAAATATTTTCTTTTTTCAATTAATTTCACAGTTTCATTTGACCGATGCATGAATAAAGTGATGAGGCCCGTGACAATGGTAATCTTACGTAAGGCGGAATAATACACAACGTGCATACAAGTATATTTTAAGCAGGGCTTTCAAAAGTGTTGATTTTACTGCGAATATCCTATATGAGGGTTTACTGCGAGGGCACGTGAATCGGCTGTCTGTACGCAAGCAACGGCGTCGAGTGCAGAACCACTGAATGTGGGATTTAAGGGTCAGTCTGCAGTTGCGCTATCCCAAGCCGTGTCCCACGACAAGAACACGCTGATTGGTGCACGTGAACTTCAGACGTCACGGCTCTGTCCGAAACTCCCATGTCTTAAGACAGGCTGTTTCCTAAGACAACCATTCACCATATTTGAACGTACGTTTGTCCCAATCTGCGTCATAAGATTGAAGACGAATAATAGGTTTTGACTAAGACGTACCAAACCATTAACGTTAAACGTTGAAAACGTACGTCAATAAACTAAGGTGATAATTCATATTTAAATTCAATGTATACAGTAATAGTAGCAAATAAATTAATAAAATTACGTAAATTATTTTATCAAATGGAATATAAAATAAAAGTAATCCAGGCTTAATCATTATCGGCATGGTTTACTGCACTAAAACAAAGCGTACAAATAAAAACTACTTTAAAATTATAATTTGTGTCATGTTAATCGATTTAAAAAATTTGATTACAAAATAAGTACAACAAAGACAAAGCTCAGTCCGCGATATTTGGGCCTATACTCTAAATCAGTTAACAACTAATAAAACCCACAAAAATAGTTTTTAATACGAGTTAAGTATTTTATAGTACATTCAGTCTTTCATTCAGTTTTTACGTTTTTCATTTCGTTTTTACGCAATCATAATAACGCTCGTGTTGAAGGTTTAAACGACAATAAATATGATGAAGTGAGCGCATTAGTAAATACTATTTGTTTTAACAATCCTAATGTTACCAATTAAAATAAAATCGAAAAAAAAGGCAAACAATTTAAAGCTACATATTTTCAATAAGGAAATCTAATACCTATATTATATTGCTTGTAGTAACCACTCGTTTGGTAACTCAGTTGGATTTTGTAATTTGTTAACATAAAATTCACAAGAAGCCCTTGAGAGTAAATACACTGCTAATGACTATGGACATTACGCAGAAATGGTTAAAACAACCAATGCTGCATTCCAATAATATAATCCTAATAAAAAAGGTAGCTTCGAGTGGAGGTTGGAAATACAAATATATAATCGGACCAATTTATCATAACTATAT
Source organism: Dryococelus australis (assembly GCA_029891345.1). Classification (NCBI taxonomy): domain Eukaryota; kingdom Metazoa; phylum Arthropoda; class Insecta; order Phasmatodea; family Phasmatidae; genus Dryococelus; species Dryococelus australis. The sequence continues at coordinate 51,067,268 of CM057006.1, read as the reverse complement.
AAAAAAAATCAGCACCAAACACACCAGAAAAATATATTTCTCCAAGAACTCCTAGATCTGGAGAAGGTATAAAAAAATGAAATAGTTTGCCAAAAGAACATATTTGGATGGACAATGTTATAAAATTAATCAATGGATTGTTAATTATTCGTGGTGATGAAAATGCTGGAAATAACTATTATTAGCAATGAAAAAGTAAGTATAATGAATATGTTAAACAATAAGTTTTCTGATTTTGTTATAAATAATCCAAAAGGAATTCCTTATCTAATAAGAATTTTAAATGTAATTCCGCATTCATTTTGGAACTCTGAACACCGCGGAAAAAGTGTGATAAACTGGGCATTTAACAATTTAAATTTACTCGAAATGGTTATAATTATTGTGGACCATTTACAAAGTCAAATGAAAGATTGGAAATATGCGACACAGGAATACGTAAATTAGATGAAGCTTGTAAATTTCACTATATGTCTTACAGAGATCATAAAGGTTTAGAATCTAGACATGATGATGATAAACTTTTACAAAAAGAAGCGAAAGAAATCATGTTAGATAAAAATACTCAGATTGGAGAAAATATTGCTTCTGCTGCTGTAGCCTCAACGATGTTTACAAAAAGAAAATTAGGTTGTGGAATTAAAATGTTTTATTAACCATATATGTATATTTTTACTTATAAATGAAGATAACAAATATAAATTTCGATATTCCCTTTGAGGAATTAAAAGATTTATGTATAGATCAATTTTTAACTAATTATCATATTGATAGAAAAAAAATTGAAAGAAGGCAAAAGTTTCAAATTAACTTTATCATTGCCAACAGTTAAAAAGATGGCCACAGAAAAAAACTGGCAGTGATTTACATCGTGGAGGAATTATACCAATTATACTGGCTGCTTTATGTGTATTTGGTGTTTTAGCTGGAGGAGCTAGTGCTATTTATAATTCTGTTGAACAAAAAAAAAAAGTACAACAGAGAGACAATTTAGCAATGGAAAATAAATCTGGAAGCGGATTAGAAAGAGGACGGCCAAAAAGAATTTGAATATATACCAACTATCTAATATTGATATTGACAAATATGTAAAATGATTAGATATTAAATATTTCAGAAAATTTTATATGGTTTATGAATTACCAAAAATAATGCACAAAAATGAATGTGCTGAAGTTAATTTCTACATATCATCTAATCCAGGAACTCATTGGGTTTACTATTTTAATAAAAACAACTATGTTTACTATTTTGATTAATTTGGAGGTAATATTCTTAGTAATTTAATTAATTATTTCAAAAATAGCAATATTTATAAAATTATGATCGAATTCAGAATTTTAATTCAGTTTTATGTCGACATCTATGTTTAATTGTTTTACACATTTTTTCGAGAGTATTTAAGATTAATGATATTATTTCTATGTTATTATATTACTTATATATTTAGGAAACAATTAATCAGATCTTTAAATAAAATTTTTAACACTAATGCCTTTACTTTAAAATCATATGTAGATTCGCAGTGCAATTCAAGTGTTTCTACTTTACAAAGCAAACTAACCACTTGTTTTGATTCTACAAAATGTCATGTTTCATTTTTAGATCATAGAGTTGTTAATATAGCTGATCCCATTGATGGAAAAGATGCTGTCATAAATTATGTTTTGATAAACATGGAGCAGATTATGCTTTAAAAAAGAATGTGGATTCAAAATACAATACCATTGTTTCTGATTTAATAACATATGTAGAATCAAAATATAATATCATTGTTTCCGCTTTACAAGATCAAATAAACAAAGTTTTTGTTTATAAAACAGAGTAGGTTTCTCTTCAAAATCGTAGAATCAACAATATGGCTGATCCTGTAGATGGAAAAGATGCTGTCAATAAAACATTTTGACAAAGAAATAGCTACAAAATTACAAAATTTAAACAAATCAATCTTGAATTATTGCGATGCACTTGTTAACTTGAAAATTAAAAAATGTAAGGAAGAAAAATCACATATATTTTATTTAACTGCAAAGTGGGATGAAAGTTATAATAATTTTCCCTTAGATAATAATAAAATTTTCTTTACCTTTCTGATGGATTATAATGTTTATAAAATAATTAGTGTTAATCCAATTTTACCTGACGATACTGTGACTGTTATTAGGCTATCTCAAAAATATATTACAGTAAGCCTTTTGATGTTAACATAGGTGATATTTTAACTTTTAAAATAAAAAAAAACCAAAATATCTTAATATGATGATGATTTTATGACTACAATAGGACTATTCGTAAAATATAAAGAATAAATGATTTTTTATCCTTATTAAATGGAGAGCACTTGGTGCTTGAAGTGTAAAAAAGTCAGTAAAATAATAATATAAAAACTAAAAATACAAAAAATGGACGATTAGTTCAGAAAAGTACATGTTCAATATTTAATTCTAATAAATCAACATAAAAAAATTACCCATTGCAAGAGAGGGTGCAAGAAGAAATTTTCCAAGAATTAAAGTAATTTCGTATGGTATTGATGATTTGTGACAAAGTGAGCTTGTAGAGTTGAATACTGATAATTTGAAAGGAATATCACATATAAACAATGGATACAAATATATTATGACATTTACTTATATTTTTTCAAAATTTGCATTGGCTGTACCTATTAAAGATAAAACATTTAAAATGAAGCATTTGCTTTAGAATCTATATTAATTAAAAGAAAACCACATAATATTCAAAGCGATAATGGGTCCTAATTTTATAATAAAATATTTAATGAATATATGCAAAAATATCATGTAAATCATTATATTTCTTTTAGCGAATTAAAAGCAAGTGTTGCTGAAAAATTTAATCGCACAATGAAAAATAACAAATGGAAGAGATTTGTTTTGAATGAAAATTATAAGTGGGTCAATATATTAGATGAATTAGTGAAAGAATACAACAATAAAAAACATAGCACTATCGGCATGAAGCCAATTGACGTTAATGAAAACAATGAAAAAACTTTAATATTGCCATGTGTTTATTGAACCAAAACTGCAAGCTAATTACAAAGTTGGTGATGTCATTCTTGTAAGCAAACTAAAGGAAATTTTCGAGAGGGGCTATATTACTAATTGGTCAACAGAATTGTTTACTATTTGTAAAGTATTAAATTATGGTTTGCCTCCTTACAAATTAAAAGATACGAAAGGAGAAGAAATAATGGATAGTTTTATGAATATGAAATTATGAAAACTGACTATCCAAATTAATATTTGGTAGAAAAAGTCTTAAAAACCAAAGGTGATAAAATGTATGCCAAATGGTTAGGATTTAATAATTTTCATAACTCTTTAAAACAGCTGTTTCGTGAATTTATATATTTTTCTGTAAGGACAACTGTCATGCAGAATGCCATCCAGGACAACTGTCACTCAGAATAATAACAAACGAACATAAAACATAACAAACTTAAAATGTAACTATGTTTAACAGATATCTAGATGGGAGTTATAAAGTCTTTAATTTTATTTATATACTTTCCTTCTTTTATTTTTCTAATCAAATCGACTGTTATAAAACCATAGTATCCATATCAACATTTTGCACAAATCTCTTTAAATTTTTCATAAGTCATATCTCCACCAACAAAATCACTATAGATGTGCTTAAAATTAGTATCACCGGGTCTAAATATACACAAAAAACTTATATTATCTCTTACCAACTGTTTAAGTATTTTGGAATATATATTTGGGCTAAATAAAATTCATCTAAAATTTATGTCTTCTTCTATTGAAACAATCGCGAATTTTATCTTGATTGTCTAAAATAACATCGTCAAATGTAACTAGAGAATCATTTTCACATTGATCTAAAGGAGTCGTTTCATCATTATTATTAAAAAGTAAAAAATACTTTAACTATAAGCTTTTTGGATAACATATTAAAATTATTTTTAACTCAATATATTTTGGTTGATTTAAACTTTTTGAACAAACATACAATTTATTAAAATTTATCCATCCTACATTATAAATAAAATTTGTCATCAAATTAATTTTTTTCACAATTTCTTGGACCTACTATTAGAGCCCTCATATTATCAGGCTATAATACACCATTCTTTTTAATTTCGGAATTATCTTCATGAATTAAAACACCAACACCCCATTCAAATTTCTTTATTTAATAATATATAATTTTTGTAGTAAATGGATAATAAAGTATTTAAGTTAATAAACAATATTTCTATATTACAGAAGAAACTTCATTATGATTTTATCCATAGTGAAAAATCGATTGCTTTGGTTAGTTTTCATGCAAAAATTTTATTTCCAAATATAAATAACAATACTATAACAACAATTGAACACATGAGTCCTAATGTTGATAAAAATTAAGTTACAACTATTCCTAGAGGGTAATAAAATATTGAATTGTTAAAAGAAGCTACAGATTCGATTTACTCATTTTCAACAAATAACATTGAATTAACAGCAGATAATGTAAAAATAGAATATCCATTTAATCTAAGTTCGGTATTAAATTTAACGATCGATTATCTGATATCCTTGGTTTTGAAATAAATATGCATATTGAAAAAGACAAAATTGTTGTAGGTACTAAATTAACTAATTTTGACCCTTTTAAAACAATAAATGTTCACTGTAATTTGACATATGGTATCTTTATCAAATATGATGAATTCAAACCATTTAGAAACATATATAATACCCAATTGTTCCACAAAAAACAATACGCTGATTTAGAGAATCTATTATTTATGAGCCTGCGCATCCAATATTTAATAAAATTAATAATGAACATTTTAATCATATTGTTTTGGAAATTAGAGATGAAAATGTTAAACTGAGTGATTTCGATGGTGCTGATATCGATATTCTTTTGGAAACTAAAGAAGTTGAAAGGTGTCCCCTGGATGAATTTAATATCTCCAAAATATATAATATAATTATATGGAAATTAATTAAAAATTATTCATTTTGATAGCCATATGGTAATGTATCTATTTTATTTGCTAGTATAATTTTTTTGTTATCATAAGGACTTAATGCAATTTTATTAACTTCGAATATATATATACATCATGCTTTTTGCTTCTTATTAGATTCATTGTTCTATATTGTATTTTCTTGTAAAAGAAACAGTTTTTATAGACCTCAAATATTATTTGCTTGTTAACAACACATTTCTTTACTCATATAGAATTTTTTATTTTCTTTATCGTCAACCGTACAAGCATACATTTTTGATCGTAAACCAACATATTCTTTCATTATTTTACTATTACATTCATCTTTCATTTTGCCTTAAACTTTTTTATTTATTTGTGGCATGTTATAAATATTGTGATTTGGATAATCACTTGTATCAAATTTTTCTATCATCAACTTCATATCTTCATAAAAATATTCAGTGTTTATGTTATAATTGTACAAATAGGTATCTTGATAGTATAATTCAATGTTATCACCATATTTCGGTTTTATTATGTTATTATGAAAATCATACATGAATTCTTTCGATATGTCTAAAATTGACATGCCCACATAAATAGGCTTATTAAATTTTACATTTGTTTTATTTATATGTAAGGCCGCAAGATTCTCATTAAATATGGTACTTCTTTTTAAATTTGGTTTTGCTACTAATTTTTAACATGTTTCTGCATCTGATATTAATTTTATATCAACTTTTTTTCTTATATTTTCCATTGTTTTACCAAATGCATAATTATTGATGAGTTTATAAAAATCTTTTTCAAAGTCGTTTTTTGCATTAGTTCCCATCTCTATATTCAAGCTAAATATTTCTTCAGCCAATCGGACTGATCAAACATCAATATTCTATGTATTTTAGTAAGTTTTAAACCATAATTTAGACACTCTTTTAAATTATGATAGTGAATTACATACTTTTCTTTGTTATGTAAAGTTGTTAATAATTTAGATAGCTCTGTTCCTTAAACTACCATATTTTCTGGGCAAAATTGTAGATCTTTATGTAAATGATGCAGTTCTTGTGGATATTCTAAATCAACTTCTAATATATAACCATACTCAGAATCAACCTCCAAATCTAATTTTTTTTCACTTCAGTAATCTAAATCAGATAAAGTATAATAAACCCAGTCGAAACATCCATATGGCGAATATTGTGACATTGCCCAACCATATAAATTATTAGCATTGAGATATGCTAAATAGTTGGACTCATGATTTGGATTTAAATATTCTAAATATTTGTTATTAGCTTTAACATATTGCTTACAACATTGATGTTATTCCACCTCTAATTCTTTTTTCAGTCATTAAAATCATATCATACTTATGTAATAATTCTAGCGGTTGATAAGTCATTTTTAACATTGCATCCCAAGATAATCCTGGTGCAGTAAAATACCACGCAGGATATAAATCATATGCATTCATACATGTATTACTGAAATTTGTCAAATATATCTGCTAACAGTAATATGTCACTTTTTAAATATAAATCATTGTATTCACCAAGATTTTTTAATATTAAATTGGTTCCATACACATTTTGCATGCTCAAAATCAGCTTCAGTTATGTCAGAATCATTTAAATTTATTGTAAAATTCACTTTTTTGTGGAAGTTTGGTTTCTTCGAATTTCTTCCAACTATCCATATAATCATATGGGTAAACACCTTTTATAATAACTAAATCTACTTGTTCTTCTGGGAAATGCTTTTGTGTATGTTTCACTTGTTGTTCGGTTAAATTTGATGATAATTTAGCTAAACTACTGGCCATAAATTTAATGTGTCTATATATTTCATTTTTAAATTTTCTGTTTTTTTCCCAAAAGTGATAAACTTTTCTTCATTATTTGCAATTGAATCAATATTTTTGTCATCATAGCTTAACTCTTTAATAAATAAATGTACATAATATCCAGCTAAATTGTGGAAATAAACGTGTTCAAAGTTGGGTAATTTTAATTGTAGATTACAATCATTACATACTGGATTAATGAATTTTCCACTTATATGATCATGATTATGTACATTTTTTATTGTCCTCTGTATATTCATATCCACATTCAGTACAATTTTCTGATTCCCTATATAATATTTTTTCTTCTTTGGTTAGTGGCTGCATTGGTTCAGTTTGTAAATATATTACCCTAATTTCTTCTACTTCTCTTTTAATTGATTGTATAACAATTTTATGAGCTTCTGGACCTCGATAAACTATTGGTGGTTTATAATTAGCATATGCAGATACAATACAATAACAAAAGCCAGGTGCTTCATGTAATTGATATTTCATTGTATATGATTCGTCGTTTAGCTTTAAATCAATGTCATTTATTTGATCATTAGTAAGATTATATTGTTCTTTAAGGATCTCCTTATAAAGACCATTATCGATATCATCCTCTGTTAAAATTTAAATTTTTTGATTAGGTTAAATTTACTTAATTCTTTAATATTCTCTTTAATACTGATTCAAAATCTGCATATATTGTGAAAGGAACTTTCATTGTATGTTTATAATTTTAAAATTTTATTTGCTCTCCTTTCGAGGGTATAGTGAGTTTTGCAGCTTCGTTTTTAGAGCAGTCTTCTGTATGTTTATTTAGATTATCTTGAGAATAAACGAATTGAAGACACATCACATATATAAGTTTTACTTTAATGGATATTTTTTTGTGCAGAAAGCAGTTTCGACAAGTCTTTTATCCAGCAATAATGAGAATTCTCATCATCTTTGAAATAACTTAAATCTATGTTTTTCCCTTTTTACTTTTTGTAAGTTTTAGTGGATATACTGTAGACGCATCTTCAATAGAGAAAACATTTATAGCTGCATGAATTTGGTTTTCTATTTCTAGTATATCATCAATTTTAATACGATATTCATATTTATCTATTGCTTTATCGTAATCAAACCCCACATTTTTATATTTAGATACTCTTTGTTGATCTTTTTCTAGTGGAAACAATGCAGATTTTATTGCCGCAAGAAAGCATTTTTGATCATTGTTCTTCACATTTATGAACACTTTTTTTATATTTTTTATTGCTTCTGGTAGATATGATGCTCCATTTTATGTATTATACTTATTTATAGCTAATTGAATTCCAATTATTTTATCTAAAGTCCATCCTGAACCTCTTCTTTGAAATTCGGATAATTGTGTAAACAATTCCTGATATATAATTTTATAAATCTTTGTAAAGTCTCCTTTACAAAGATTTATAAATTTTATCATCAAATATTTTATCATAGAATACTAAACAAACCTTTGTTTAGTAGTCTATGATGAAATGATTGAAATGTAAATAATTCTACTTGATTATTTTCCTGCTTGCGACTATTGGTGTGTATTTTAATGCTGGTTCTCAACCCTCTAAATGTTCTAAGAAATTTTTGTATTATCTCAAAAACTATAATTTTTATAAAATGTAAAAATTGATTAGGTTCTACTAAATTAAAATAATTCTCAATATTATAAGTTGACGATCTACCTTTATAAGCTTTATTAACTCTGTAATTTTTTTTATTTTCTGCTTTTTTGTTAACAAATAAATTATTATAAAATGGAAATATTTCTGTTAATTCTTTTTATCTTTGGGATATAATACATTGATATTTGTGTCAGCCAAAAGTAAATTTGTAAATATATTCTTTTTTATCCCTTCTTTTACCCACTGGCTTTTATTTATAGGTTTTACAAATAGATAATAATAAAATGGGAATGATTTTTAAAATCCTTTTTTCCTTGTTTTACAAATAGATTATTCGAAAATGGGAATGTTTATTTTAAATCCTTTTTCTCTTATTTTACAAATAGATTATTAGAGAATGGAATTTTTTTTCCCCAATTTATTTCTGTCTTTTGAATATAATTCATTGATATTAGCATAAAATATGGAAAATTTGCAAATTTTCTTTCTCTTTGCTCGTATATACTCAATCGTATAATAGCTGTAATTAAATCGTCTTTCCTTAGAGTATACCAAGGCCTAATTAAATCATAGCTCCTTAGATTATAGCTATATTAATTTTTTAAATCCCTACCTATAATTTTCAGCTGCCACATTGTCTTCTCGCCCAACTCAACTGCAAGACTGTTTGCCTCCATTTTTGATAGTTGTATTTAGAAGCAAACAAATTTTATTATATTTTAATTTTTATGGGCTATTTGGTACCTTGCTTTTTTAAAAATCAAATATAACAAAGTTTTAGTTAATATTAATATCAAAAGCAATATTTATTAATTATTTAACTTCTTACTATGATTATATTTCTTCATGTATTTCTCCATATATTCATTATAACAAGTTTTACATTTTGTTATATTTTGTCCTTAATTTCTTTATGAAGATAAAATTATCTTATAGATTTATTCTCATTATAAACTTTACATGTTTTTGCTGTATAATTGTCATGTTGAGTTTCATTTAAATTATCTTGTGCTGTACTGCGTAATTTAGAATTTTTATGCGTTTTGAGAGATGTATTTACTTTCCACATTCGCATAATACCTTCTCTTTATTTAATCCATAATGCTTTATACTCTTTTCAATACAGCATTTTTTACAGATTTTATAAAGATTGTCTTTTGCGTATTCATTAAAGTAAAAAGTTCCTATGTTTAATACTTCACCACACTTTTTACATTGCTTAGATATGGAATTATTTTCCATTTCGTTGGTGCGCAGCGATTCCATTTTTATGTTTATTTAAAAGGTAAAAAAATAAAAATAAAAAGTATTTCAGTGATAATAAAATAATAATAATCCAAATAATAAAATTAAAATAATAATAAAATAATAAAATCAAGATAATAAAATAAATTATTTTATTTAAAAAAAATTTCCCCCTTTAAATAAACATGAAAATGGAATCGCTGCGTGCCAAATTTAAGAACTCATTCGAGTTGACAAAACTACAGGACCTAGAAAAAATAAAAAGTATGTTGCTGCAGATTTTCAATTATATGATTCTAAGTTTGGAAAAAAAATAGTTGTATTCTTGATTCAAAGTTTAAAATTACTTTACCATATCGCTATGTAAGTCTGTTTGATAAAAATACTTTAAAGTTAGTAAACGAGGATCGAAATTTTATAAAATATAAAGGCTTAAACAAAATGAAAAATGGTAAATCTATGCATTATTTAGAGTTATCTTAAAATTGATAAACTCTGTTAATTTGTATCTTTTCACTTGTTTTTAGCTTATATTTGCTTGTTTTTCATCGTTTTTGAATTTAATTTCAGATTTTGATTTTTTATTTTTTCTTACACTTTCATTACAAATAGCAAGAAATAGTTAATTCTATTTTTGTTGTATTTTTGGTTATAATTATCAGAAAAATCATGCTGCGCCAGGACCCGCATTATACATCTACTCTCGGCGCTATGCAGACTTATGTCACCGCTATAGCGTGCTGGTAAATGGGTGAGTGAGTGAGGGAGTGAGTGCTGAGATTTGGGTGGCTCTTAACACCGAGATCTCGAAAGCCGACGAGGGTGAAGCGAAGCGAGTTTGGAGCTGTGGCGAAATGCAAAGGCTGGGGAAATAGGGAGATCTCCGAGAAACCCCGCCGACCAGTGGCATTTTCCTGCACGATTCCCACAAGATGAAATCCTGGGCGTAACCCCCACCGGGAATCTAATTCCTGTTCACCTAGGTGGGAGGCGAGTGGTCTAACCACTACACCACCGTAGCCCAGCTAGCGGACGGAGAAAGAAGAAAAGGAAATATGACTAGCCAGTCACATAGCACTTAAGATTACAAAGGTGAAATGGGAATCTTGTATTGTTAACTCCAACCAAACACGCCAGCAGAATTGCGGAACGTCATTCACATCCTGGAGACCAACTTATCGGACGGCGACCTCTACCAATAGGGAGCATTCCATAACGAGCAACAACCAATCATACCCATGGCCCGTTTTCGCAGATTGATGAGACAAACGAGCGACTGATTTCGCTTTCATAAAAGAAACTGCCAAACCATTTAGAATATGTTTATTCACCTATTCTGTGCTGCGGTCATCGCAAACTCGCGGCCCCTGGCCCATATATAGAATGTTCGGAAACTCCGCACCCAAATTCCAGACATTGTTTCTTTGTACCAATATATAACACAAAAACCTTATACACTTATATTAGGAAACATATTTTTATATAATATAATTGTATTAAAAGTTGTGGCGCACAACGCCTGGAGAACAAGGCGGTGCGATAACGCGTGTCGGATAAGTTGCGTAGAAAGTAGGCGCGCTACGCTACGTATGTTTAGTGTCACATGTCTACGACCAATGCAACCTGTCTACGCGCATGATCGCACAGCATTGTTATCCAGGCGTTGTGCCCAAAAAACTTTGAACCCAATTAAATGACATAAGAATGTGTTTCTGGATCCAAGTGCATGGGGCTTTTGTGTTATTGTTGGTTCAACGAAACTATGTCTGGAGTTTAGGCACTGAGTTTTTGAACACTCTGTATATGTGGCCCGAGCTTGCTATAAGGAAACACCTGGAATGCGCCCCACGTTCAGGGTGATCCTAAATTAAACATGAAAATGGCTAGCGGCGTAGCTACTTTGGAGCCACGCGTGTACAACTGGGAACGAAACAGCCAGTCTGATGAATCTGAAAAATTTCATTTGCGAACAATTAATCTTTCATCTAAAGTTGAATAAATCCAAACTAACGTGGCAGCTCACAGTCAAACATTTGTGAACAGTATTTCTTCCGCCTAAAGTAGAAAAATTCTAAAAGTATAGTGATTGTTGTTTGAAACCAAGACATTCCATACAGCTTTAAGTATTTGGTAACCAATAGGAAATGTTAGGCTTTATGTTAGGCGGCCCGTTATACTCTATTGATGGAATTTTATGCCCCTCACTTCAGTTAAAGTTTGACGTCCCTTATATCATAAAGTAGCCTACTCGACTTGTCACCCTATGGCATCACGGGGAAATGATACATCTAACCTGTGTTAGTTCAGCAAACTTGCTTAAAAGGTAGAGATAATGATTTACAGGCTCGTTCCTCTCGTAGTATACTTTGTATTCAGTGGCTAGTTACTTGCAAAATTCGCGATTAGACTTCAAACAGTTGTGAGTTTGTACGGTGTTTGCCATTGGACTAGAGTTTAACAGGCCCTGGAAGCTTTTGAACCAATAAGTAACAACCGTTTGTAGGACGGCTCAATCACGTTTAACTACGTCAAAAAGTGAAAATGGGTCGTCACTGTTTCAAAAGAAAAAAAAAATGATACGAACAACAGGTCGTTTCAGAACAAATGGTACGAATGTCGTGAAGCCATTCCTTGTGCAAAATGGGATGAAAATCATCATACGACATATAGATTAAAGTGATTATTGAGAGAGTTACGCATCCTTAATGCAAGTGTTTTTATGAACACAGGTAAGAAACTACGCAATGTTAAACGAAAAAAATTGCCAAATCATTTACGTGAAAGAAGTTGTTAAATATGTGTATATTTGTGTGGTAATATCGTACCTATACCATTAATAAAATTGGACTTGGCATCATTGCAATGTTCGAAAGTTGGCAACCCTGCAGATTAATTACTACCATGATCAGATGAACAACAAAGGTTGCCGCCACATAACTCTTTTAGGTCATCAGTTCTCTTCAAAATTTACTTCATTTGTCCAATATTGATTTATATCGCCTTGCAGCTATTCAAACTGCGTGACTTGGTCCATGCGGTTTGTCTCCCAATTCCAGTGCACTGTTGTGAAGGCGGCATTTAGACTCTGCATGCAGTTTATATCATACATGCACCGAGAGAAGTTTGCACAATGACAGCCCATCTAATATTTCTTCCATGCCACCTATTCGCCTTGATGGCTAGAACTGAACTATACTGAATGAAAAGAAGGAGCCAACATCGTACACTCAGTCAAGGATTTAACATTATGTGACCAGCGAGTAATTCAGCTAGTGAAACTGGATGTAAATATAATAATTGTGTGGCAACTGAAGCAGGTTTGTCGAGCTAGCCTCCTTATGTTCCTAGGACGTATAACAAAAAATTAATTAATCCCCTAACACGATCCTCCGCACACTATCTTCTAGATATCGATTTGAATGAATACCGAGGGAAATAAACATATTTTATAATGAAAAAATTCGAATAATTTTTTTATTGAGTAAAGACTTGAAATCGGGGAAACTTTTTTTTGTATAAAATCATTTTATTTCTTTAGAAAAAAAAGGCTGTGTCCTGTTTTTTTTCGTACAAAATTACGTGTAACCTCGTGTTAGTATTGATAATTTCATAATGAATGTTAATTATTGTGTGTAAATTAATATAAAAAGGGTTGCTTTGGTCTGATACTCATTAAAACGCTTCTCGAGAGAGTGTGGTGTTGTTCGCCTGGCAGCCATGCCACTTGGATTGAAAGTTTTATTTTCCAAACCGGGATACCTCCCTCTAAATACTCACGGACTTCAAATATCAATATTCAGGAAAAAAACTATTAAGCTGTTTGTTGCTTCATGTCAAGTATTTTAAATAAAAATCCTTCGCTGATATCTTTATTTTAAAGGCCCGTATTTCAATAAATAGTCATTGTAGATTGTAATAGAATGGTTCAGAAAAAAAATGCGTTTTCGTTTGCATACAGCTAGATTAGAAATAATATACACTGAAGGAAAATCTAACAAAATATTTGTTTGCATAGGGCCAAATATATATTTATTTGCCCTGAACAAATATATTGTGGAGCAAACTAAATTTAAAGAGCAACCAAATTACTTTTGTTAGTCTAACAAAATATATTTTTGAATAAACAAAATCTTTGTGTAGCACCAAAAATAAATTGGACTCTCATGTAAATATTTTATTTAATCAACTGTGTATATTTGTTTGGCCACTCATTTGACTGCCTTCGTTTGAAAATACATCTCGAGAGTTTGTTTGCAATTTTTATGACAATATTAGGATAGTAAAATAGTTTATTAGTGCATCTATTGATGCGTAATAGTCATATAAACTCATTAATAAAACAATTCGGCAGGAAACTGAAAATTAAAACTGTACAACGTGAAATATTTGTTTGCACACGTTACCCAATATTTGCAGTATATATATAAAAGCTTTCGGGCATTGTCAGTTGTCTCATTAGCTGAGATTACTAGGGCGCAGGGCTCGTACGCAGGTGATCTAGGTTAGAAACTCGGCCGAACTTGTAAAATATTTTTATATCAGCCCAAACTCTATAATGGACGTGTAGTCAAACAAATTTTTAGTTGCGTCAACCAAATCTTACAGTTTTGGACAACCAAATGTGAACAACAAAATAATTTGATTTCAGCAACAATAAATTTCATTGCCCCTATACAAAAAAAAATAACTTGGTTTCACCAAAACAAATCTTATTTGATTCAACAAATCCTTTTCCTCAGTATGGAGGTTGTGTAGTGTTCCATTTGATGTCGACCTACGATATTCGTGACCCCAAATGAAAGACTGATCAAATTAAATTAATTTTTGAAATAACAATAAAACAGTTTTAAAAAAAAGTGGTAACATTATGCGGCGAAAGCAAGAACATTCACGCCCTATCACATTCACAGCAAGGATCCAATAAGTTATGTCTGCTTGAACAAGCAGGCAAATGTGAAGTGTAGCCTGCAGGTTACTGAACTTTCGGATTTTTTCTGGTCTCGCGTCATATGTAGGGATCCTGTCATTTAGTGTTATGAGTATACGCCACGCTACATTTTAATTACTCCTCTTCTTGCGCGCATGCTCACGAATAATGGACGTTCAGTGCCGGGGAACTTAATTATGATTAAAGAAAACGTTTTCTTGCAAATATAACAACCAAAGGAAATTCTCTAGTGTGTGCGTAGCGTATTGAAGTCATACCCTGATCATAGATATTTTCGCGAGTAATAAAGGCGGACCTATTTATATGTAATTTCTGCATACGTAATCACATCAGAGTTTTCACCCGGAGTTTAAAATACTCCTGCACACTAACAGGAAACCCAAAAAAAAAATTATCGCTTTGTATAGGGCCAAAAAATAATTTAGTACCCCAAACAAAATATTTTGTCGAAAAAATTGAAAGTTGAAGAAGCGAAAAATTTATTTTTTTTTCATTTAACAAAATACACGTTCGAATCAACAAAACCTCTGTGCTGGGCCAAAAGAAACTACACTGTCAACGAAATGTTAGTTGAATCAACTGTTCATATCTGTTTGGCCACTCATTAGATTTCCTTCGTTCGAGAATATAGCTGGAGAGTTTATTTGTATTTTTGTGACCGGATAGTAACAACGTTAGTGGATATAATGGTGCTTAATAACGGTATAAACATCTTACTAAAATAAGTTATACAGGAACCTAAAAAGTAAAGCTGCAAAGGTTGAAATATATTTTGCGCAATTTGTCCAGCATTCGAAATGTATGTAAAGGTTGTTCACGGTAAAATGAGTACTTTCGAAAGCCCTGCTTACGATATACTCGCGTACACGTTGTGTACTCTTCTGACCTACGTAAAATTAACATTGCCGTGCGCCTCAACACTTTATTCATACGATGGCCAATCAAAACACCTGAAATTATTAGTAAAGTAAATATTTTACAAATACGCTCATTTTTAAAGTTCGATGATTTAAAAAAAAACAGAACGCGAAATAAATAATTTAAGTTATCACAAATGGTTAACTAGAAATTTTTATTCAACGTTAATATATGGAACTACTTTCCATCTACCGTTACCAAATTTACTGGGCGAATGTCACTCTGTGCGCTCCTTAAAATAAATGCAAGCAGGGGCAGTGACTTTTCTAAGGTTCATTTTAAAAGTTCTCACTTTATCGTAAACTGTCTTTATTTAAAACCATTCCTATTCCATTAGTATTCACTTTAGCTGTGATTGCAAGGGTGTAGAGCTCTAGGTTCAAGGCGTACCAACCAAATTTCTTCGGGGCAAACAAATAAAAAAAATTATAATTTCTTTTCAACAACATATTTCATCGCCCCCTATACAAACTATGGCGTTCTCCGTTGTAACATACGGCTGTGAGAACTGGACAACTAGGGAGGCTGGACGCCGAAGAATTTACGCATTAGAGTTGAGGTGCTGGATAAGAATATTAAGAATACCATGGGCAGCGAAGAAGACAAACCAGTCAGTGCTAAAAGAAATAAAACCTACCTACTCTTTGGAAGGGCAAATACTCCAAGTTAAACATCGATATTTCGGTAATATAATGATGGAAAAGGATTAGCAGGAGGAGGGAGATTTCTGATGCTGGGCAAGATGAAAGGCAAAAGGGAAAAGGGTCGACATAAAATGAAAGGAAAGCCCTGGGTGGCATGGTTCACAGTCGGACACGACTGAACGATTAAACAGCAACAGATACACACAAAAGTAAAGGCTGTTCACGATAAAGTGAGCATTTTGAAATCAACCTTAGAAAATTGTCACTGCTCCTATCTATATATTTTAACGGGGGCACTGAGTGACATGCGCTCAGCAAAGGTAGTAAAGATGGATGGGAAGTAGTTCCGTATCTTAACGTCGAACAAAAAGCATAAGGTAACCATTCGTGACGACATAAATTATTTCTTCGCTTTCCGTTTTTTTTAACGCATAGAAATATTAAAATGAGCAGATTTGTAAAATATTTACTTTTATAATAACACCAGAGATTCACTTGACTGACGCATGAATAAAGTGATGAGGCCAATGTCGATGTTAATTTTACATAAGGCGGAAGAATACACAAAGTGCATACAAGTAGATCTTAAGCAGGGCTTCCAAAAGTGCTCATTTTATCGGTTGCGCCAAACAAACTTTCTTTGATTCAACAAAAAAAAAAAAAAAAAACATATGTTTCTCAGCGCAGAGCACGGAGCGAAAAAAAAAAAAAAAAAAAAAATAGAAACCCTAGCGGAACGACTGAAGATTTCGTAGGACAACGACGTCGCCGTTGTTGTAATTCCCGTCGTTCCCGCGGTGCTACCGGAAGACGTCGCGTGACGGGTCGTCTTCGGCGGTGAAGGTGGAGCGAGGAGGCGGTGTACCACCTGCAAGGTGGTGGCGCCGACATTATTTATAACGTTCGCGAGGGCTTGCCGAGGAGGATGTTTTATTCCAGGGTGGCCGGACCACGAAAGGAAAAGGATCCGGGGGAGGGGGGACCCTAGGGCCGCCATCTCCGAGGGCTCCACGGCACGTCCTGCGAGCTGGACATCACATCACATCTTCTCCGGCCACCACACACACGCACGCACACACACACTCTCTCCAGCTCCTCCGCTCTTTCTTGTCCAGGAGTCTGAAGATGCTGCATCCCCCCCTACTCCTCCTTCCTGGATCACCCCGCAGGACTCTTCCTCTCGATAAAATTACCTTCCATTCTCAATTTCCTGGCTGACCCCCAATTAGATAACGAGCGGCCACATGAGAGGTCAGCCGAGAAGGGTGCGGAGAAGGGGAGGGGGGGGGGGGAGGAAGCAGCGGAAAGGAGGAGCAGGAGAAAGAAAAGAACAGGAGGAAGAGGATGAAAACGGCACGTCGCGAGCGGTGGTTCCCGCCTCGACGTCCCCTCCCCGTCCCGAGGAGAATGGCTTCTTCCATCACAATTCTCTCCCCGGCTCCGGCGCCGCGGCGAGTCAAAGTGTTGTCCGCTGCCATTGGCGCTCGTCGCCGCGGCAAGGCTTCTGCGAGGCGCGGGAGTTAGGGGGTGTCTCGACCACGTGATAGTGTGATTTCACCGTCCTCGGATACTAAACGTCTCGTTATAGCCTGTTCATGTCATCTCAAACGTCACACTCATAAGAAAACCCCTTAACTCCATTTTTGGTTGTTTGTAGCATTCTGCACCATTATATATATATATATAAAGTGAACTAATCGATTACGAAATTTTCTTTTTAGTGTAAGAGAACAAGAATTGATAAGTCCATCTGTACGTTTTCAATAATCAACCTCATGTATTCATATATTATTATTATTATTTCCTATTATTCCCCTTTAGGATAGCATGTGAACTTGAGCCAATCACTGCTTCACTTCTTTTTTCTATTAACCTTGCTTCCCAAAACCTCTTCAAGAATTCACTATGTTTTTTCTTCCTTTCTTCTGTCCATATTCTCCCTATCATTTCTTTTTTAGTTTCTTGTTCAGTTTTCTTGTTTATAATTATATTCCTGAATTTATTCCTGGCATTAATTTCTTCTTCTGAGATTTTCAGTCTTTCCAGGTCTTCTTGTGTTTCTTTCATCCTATTGGTCTTTAATTTACTTGCATTAACGATATTGAAAATTTTCTCCGTGAGTCTGTCTTCGCCCATCCTGCATAAGTGTCCTAAACTTGTCTGAGATTGTGTGTGTGTGTGTGTGTGTGTGTGTGTGTATATATATATATATATATATATATATATATATATATATATATAGAGAGAGAGAGAGAGAGAGATAGACATAGAGAGAGAGAGAGAGAGAGAGAGAGAGCGAGCGAGCTCTTACGATTGCACAAGTAAGGAATTAAATAATTATTAGATCTCGGCCAGAATTACTCTTTAGCACTAACATTCAGGACCACTGGGGTGAAAAAGTGAGCAAGACCAACGAAAGAACTGTTTTGCTCAGTATAATAAACAGACCAAATGAGTGCCAGAAACGTCGGTTGAAGCCAGTATTTGTAAATGATATATCATATTACATATTCCATCCGACTAAAATAAACTACAACATTAAAATAAACATTAATCTTATATTAATGAAAAGAAAACTGATGTAATATTCAAATTCAACAACTCCCTGGCCACTCATACATCGAGGTTGGCTCACAGAACAAGAAATGGTTGAACTATAATACATAAAATAAGTACTTACTGACTGCAGAAAGTGGCGCTGCAAATAAAGTTAACCTGCCTATAACGGCTTACAAACACAACTAATTTACTTTAAATAGAATACAATAAGCGCTACTGGACTAGAGATTGATACATCACACTAGAAATGTTTAAAAATAATATATAAACAAAAAACGGAATTTTTTTTAACTCCATTATTAATTAAACTTTTAGAGTCAGATACTTTTTTTAATGTTAGCTTTAAGATATTTTCCTTTAACAGAGGTAGTTTATATTATTTCTTAGCTTGTAGTTTTTTATTCGCCACGCTTAAATAGTATAAAAAATATTCAACGGACTCCCAATTAATGAAAAAATATTAGCAATGGCAAGGATTTTAGCAAACACTTTTAAAAGTCCGCGCAAACGTCTAGCACGATACAAACGACATAGGAAGAAAAACTCCCTTATGAAACAACGGAAAAAAAACTCTTAAATTTATTATTTTTTTCAAGGAAATGAACAATTTCCCGTATCCCCACAAAACCGATTCGAAACACTGTTTACTGATTTAGGATGATACATAATACGTAATTAAACTTTCATAACAATAATTTAGTTTCCTTTCATACACTAAGGCTAGGCTGGTAATCTTAAATCTAACGAGTGAGGAAGTGAGAGGGCTCATACAAGGAAACTGGCCTAGCATTCACTTGTAAGGGGAACGGGATAAAACACGTGACCTACCGAATGCGAATATAACACGCTACCAAATAACAAAACTGGCCAGCGAAATTCGTGCTGAGGAAACCTAACATTATGGGTTTCAATAGATCACAAAGTTCAAAACATCTGCTGATTTTTAAGGGCGAGTCTGTATTATAAAGCCGGAACCATTAAAACTTTCTGCGTTAGCTATATCTAACAGGACCATTCTAGTTTTAGTCTTCCTATTTTTGAATGAAAGGCTTATGAAAAATACCTTCTTGTCTGGTTGTATCTACGTTAGATTGTGTATGTATGTTTCCTCCACGTCCTAAAATATCCTGTTGACGATTTTGCATTCACTGGACTGAATTGCACGAAATTAAATGTTTAGGAGTACTCAAAAAATTTACAGAGATATTGGAATTACAGCAGTAGTTTCTATTTTCATATCGCATCTTCATTTTACAAAATTTTGTCAATTTTGTTTTAAAAATAAACTAGAAATATATAGTCTCGAACTGACAAAATCTGTAACAATTCTGCAAATAGGCACGGAATCTATGTCGTCTGTACATTGTATTCATATTAGAAACTTATTTTTATCAGATTGTGTGTCCATTGATTCCGTGCGTGTTTGCAGAATTGTAACAGATTTTGTCAGTTCGAGACTATATATTTCTAGATTATTTTTAAAACAAAATTGACAATTTTTTTAAAATGAAGATGCGATATATATATATATATATATATATATATATATATATATATATATATATATATATATATATATATATATATATATATATATATAAAGTTGAGAGATTAAGGCAATTGTAAACAACAATCATTTTGATTACATTCATATGAGGTTCTGAATTAATAATTTTTTTTCTCAACAATTTTCTCTTTTAAAGTTTCTAAAATACGTTTATAATACATTTTCGTATATGCATGAACTCTAGAATTCCTTTTACGAACTTGAATACTGAGCTACATTTTTATGTAACCAGTTGTGAAATGAGAATTTCATACATTTTGTGGTATGTTGTAAAAAAAAAATGCGAATTCTTGTTAGAACTATTTACCAAATACAGACGCTTCCCCTACGCCTTGCATTTTCTATTTTGAGATTACTCCCCAAATAGCAAAAGTCAGTTGGTCCATTTTGCTATTTTCTTGTAGACGAATAGTCCGAAAACTGTTTCCATAATCAATCAACCTCTGTAATGCAACCGCAGATGCTACTGGCCCACCTGATACCTCTTGACTACTGTATTGTGTGCAGTTGGCCACATCTGGGCCACTTTTGAGATAATTCCTATGTAGCAAAATACAATCTGCCCATAACCGGCCCGTTTCAGCGTAGCGAATTGTACCTCCACCATCAGTGGGCCATGAGTGGCAGAAGTGGCCCACTGGATTACTGCTTCTGGCCTGCCATGAGTTAAACAACTGTCGTCAGCCAAACTGTTGGTAACCTAATTTTAGCCCAGCTACTGGTCACTTGTAGCCCAGCTATTGGCCGTTTGTGGCCCAGCTATTGGCCACTTGTGGCCCACTTAAAAGGAGCTTGCCATAAATTTTCAAAACCCTAAATTAATAATGTTATGCCTAATTAAGAAAGATTCATAGCCTAGTACATAGTCTAGAAAGCTACCAAATACTGTGCCCATGTACTCACATAGTAGCTACCTTGTTAAGTAAATAGGAATAACTTAATAAATATAGGAATGACATAAATAATAGGAAAATAATACACACAATAATACACAAAATAATAGGAATGACATAAAAAGTGCATTTCTAACTTCGATAGAAACACAATTTATGTTAATATGACAAGTCAATAGTGGGATATATGTGTGTTTTTTAAATACTAGTATTCTAGTTTTGGACTAATTTCAGGTAGAATTTAAAATCAAAATCAATTTTTTTTTTTTTTTTTACATTTTATGTTTTGCAGGATTCCAGTATAGAAACTATTTTTTTCCTATTACATATTAATTTTACTACACATATGCATGAAACAAAAATGATGTGAATCGACATGAACTATTTGTTATTTCACATAAACGCATGTTTGGCATGCCATAAATAACCCCAAGTGTTGACTGTTTGTTGTTTGCTAATTGGGTCCCATCACAACAGAGGACTAAGTTCACACTCTTTCAGTTCATTGTACACACGTGGTAAAAATTCACTGGTCATCCCTTCGAATTTAAGGCCACGATCTCCATTTCTACAGCTTTTGCGAGAATTGATTTTTTTGAACCCAAACGGTAGCCGATATTGTAAAATCCTCTTACAATTTTGTTAAAAATGGTTTTTATTATGTATTCTAATTTTTTTCAACACAAAAAGCGGTATAGGTTTACCCAATTAATTAATTAACGAAAAATTTGTTTATTTAATAATTAGATAAAATTGTACAGTCTTTTGTGTTAAACAATTTGTACTAAATATTAAAAACGATTTTTAACAAAATGTAAGAGTATTGTACAATATCGCATCATGTTTGGGTTCAAAAAATTAATTCTCGTGAAATCTGTAGAAATAGGAGATCATGGCAACTTGCAAGTAAGCGAAGGGACAAACGCTCAACACCATACAATTACTTTCTGTCATTATGAGCCAATGGAGGCAGGTAGGCGTATTCGAAGTGGGCATAATCGTAAAGGACTCATATTCTGTCAGAAAGATTTCTCAGCAGTTAAACGCGTCTCGACCAATTGTTCGCGTGCCAAACGGAGATGTAGTAGAAGCACTATCCCCGAGCATTGCTCTGGTAGGCCCAAGAAATTAACCAACCAGGTGTGGCGAACTGTGGAGCTTGTCGAGCGCATCGATCATCAGTCAGCCACGTCCGCGACTTCAGACACGGAAAAAAGTATTTGGTAGGAAATTTACCCATCCAAAATAGTTTTTTATTTACCACAAAATATGTTTCGAGTGGCATGGAGAGATTAGTGGCTGAATCCTGGGCAAATCACGGATTTGTGTGCCATTTAAAAGTGTTCCAACTTTAGCATGTAAAGCACCTTCACATATTCTCCTCGATTATCTTAAGTGGTATAAAGTAGAAACATAATAATAGAACAGTAAAAATATTGTAACAATTAGAGACCCACGCACGAATGTAGCTTCGACCAGATGCTTCCGAAATTTATTTGCCTTTGAAGACTCAACACATACGAATATATACGCACTATAAGGCTTTTGAATTTCAAAACATTTTAACAGATTCTTAATTACAATAACTATAAAATTCCATATCTAAACATTGTTATATACTTAAATGGACACAGTAGTTCGTAAATATTGCTACACCAATGACAGAAATACGCATAAATACAATAAAAAAAAAAAGTTAATTCATGTCTACATTGGTGTTGTCCAGGCAATAAGGAATAGTAACTGTGATTGTAGACCTGCACAGATTATTGTGTGTTTAAAGTGCTGAAAGTCAAAAAAGTACGTTTAATAAACTAAAAAGCACAGTTTTGAGGGACCAGGCCTGATTTAATTGTTCGAAGGTACGCTTCCACCTGTTGTTCCACCTTGTCTCAAGCCTGTACCCGGCAGGCAGAAATATTTTGGGCTACATGCTGAGGAGTGTGATGAAAAATGCAGTAACATGAGGGTTTAACGGGCGCCCTGAGTGACATGTGCCTAGTCAAGTTTGTAACGATGGATGGGAAGTAGTTCCGTTTCTTAGTGTCGAATAAAAATATCTAGGTAGTCATTTATGATTATTTAAATTATTTCTTTCCCTTTATTTTTTTTAATGCCCCAAAGCGTAAAAATGAACAGATTTGTAGAATACTAACTTTTCTAATAATTTCACAGTTTCACTTCACAGATGCATGAATAAAAAGTGATGATGCCCAATTCCAATGTCAATCTTACATAAGGCGGAAGAATGCACAACGTGCATACAAGTAGATCTTAAGCATAGCTGTAAAAAGTGCTCATTTTACAGCGGATAGCCTATACCAGGGAGTAAACGGTGATGTAACGTTTGCAGGGCGATACATTCCGACTCTATAAACTTCGTGACTAATAACACAATTGAAATAAATGTGGTTATGCGACCTTCAGTTGGCAACGTGAAAGCTGGTTGGTGGAGAAGGGTGAAGGGGGAGTGGGAGCTGCGACTGGCGTCAATTTTGGGCGCGGGCAGAAATTACCGTGCATTATCTCCCGCGATTCCGATGTGCTAGAACACTCATTTTTGTGCGAAACGAAAGAACTCGTTTAGATCTGCTAAATTTAAGCAGGTGTCGATTTATTTACTTCCGTTTCATTCCCTTATCCCAAAGAAAGTGCACACCTTAAAAAAATGTTTTGCACCACCAAGATTAATAAGTTACTCGGTTTGGTTACGGCCTAAGAGAAAAGTATAGGATGAAAATTCACACCGTCAGTACAAAATGCCACGTATGCCATCCTTATAACACTTTATAATACATGTACTGTCCCAGCAATCATTCTTCACGACAACCAAATTACAGGTGATGCAAATCGTTTTTTTTTTTTTTTTTTTTTTTTTTTAAGTTGTGCATTACACGTTAACGAAGGCGTGTTCACGTAAAAACCCTCAGCTGTGTCGCCATACACTGCCAAATACAAATATTGATATATTTTTCAGTATAGCTTCACCGTGATTTTTCAACGTCTTCGTGAGAATCTTCCAAGATTTTGTGATTCTGTTAGATGGCGGGTAAATTTGCACTGGCTATTTACAGTAGGATGGTGCCCCTTGTTACACTCCCAGAGCCAACATCAGAGAAACTGTGCCCTTCTTTTACGTTCGTTTCATTTGCAAAGGACTTTGGCTGCACTGATCGCACGACAGTGGTCAGCAATATGATATGCTTGCTGACTTTTATGAATAGTCAGTAATGTAAAATGCTTGTCGAATTTGATGAGAAAAGGGAATTTTGACGAAAAAAAGAAAATTTTGAGGGAAAAGGAGAATTTTAAAGAAAAAAAGGGAAATTTTGAAGAAAAAAAGGGAAATTTTTAGTTAAAATATTCGCTAGAAGACTGGAATTCATAAATATTTTTTAATAGTTTAAAAATCATTATTAAAATAATTTTTATAATAAACTTTTTTATATATATTTTTTTGAGATTTAAAACATTTTTAAAAATATTTTTGGAGTTTTTTTGGATTTATGGGGTTAAAGTTCAAGGGTCAAAGGTCACAGGATTCCAATATGGCCCTCCGGACGATGTCACAACATGGCGACCGGCCGGCTCCTGCTCATGAACGGGGTGCCGTTGCGCCAGGCCCATCATTTCCCTTCTACTAATGGCCTTATTACACCTATTGTGCTTGCCAAAAGGGAAAATATTATTGCAGTACGTCGCTGGATATTTTGGAATTGCAAGATGGTAATCGGCGGGAAATTGAATCTACGGCATCTTCACGTGTTGGGGACCACATATGCGTTGTAAACCTACATTCACTCTAGCTAGAACTGTCAGATAACAGAAGAAACTAGTTAGGCCATATAATTGATATAAGTCACACAAAGGGAAACACACATCTCAGAACATTCCGTTCGAACCTCATACAACCGAACAGCCACGACAGAAACACACATGCATTAGAACGGCCGTACGAAATAATCGCAGATGTTCTATCGTGCAGCCGAAGCACACAATCAAAGTCCATCTGGGCAGCGTAGGAAGGAACATGGCGTCCCCGCCCTTCGGCTCGGATGCAGGTCCGTACCGCGGCCAGACCACTGGCCGTTTGCTCTGCATCCAGGAGAGTTTGTTGTCGACGCGAGTTGGGAAGGGGTGGTGGGCATGTCGTATGTGCGCGACCCCGTCAAACGGGAGCGACCGCAGGCCCGGGGACCCGACAAACAAGACGACGTCTGGACCCCGCGCAGCAGGCGGGCCTAACGAACCGAGGAGCGCCCCTGGTTCACCACTACGTGCGACAACTTCACCTCCCTCGGCCGCCCCCACCCCCTCCGAGCATGTTTGTACCTCTCCCCTTCCCCGTGTGTGCGATGAGCGCGGCGCCTGATTTGTGGCAACCCGCAGTACACTGAACTTGCCATGCAATCCGCCATATACCCCCTTTCCAACCTTCGCCCAAGCCACTACACGATGCTGACAACTAATCCCCCACGTCACACCCGCAGCTATACTATACCCTGTCCATTCCAGGGAGGCACGTTGTATTACTCCGCCTGTACGCGCGCTTTGGACGTATTGGTTGGGTAGCCCATAGACTAAAGATGAGGTAGACCGCTCATTGTTCTTCTGCGCATGTACCCAACATTAACCTACCCCAAAGGAACACAACTGTAAAAGTCACATAGTCAACAATGGTGAACGTGTTTGTTTATATCTCAATTTTTAAATGACAAGTACTTTTATACGAACAAAATAATTTTACCATTTTAAATCTAATCTAACGTAAATCCTAATTTGCTATAGTCCATTCACGGTTACTTGAACTTTTATATCATATATATATACATATATATAATTCTAACATCTGTGGTTCTGTTGTATGATCGTTCTTGAATGTGAATTTATGTTGAAAGGCATTTGTAATATCTGCCTTTCTTAAGTGCGCATTCCTTTTGAATCATAGTTCTAAATATGGGAGTACGTTATTGATCGTTCTAGCGTGTACGGTTGCAGGACGTGTTTAACGTACGTGGTTATAAATTGTGTGTTTTGGCTGCACGATAGTTCTAACATATGTGATTTTTTTTGTATGACCGCTCTCATATCTGTTTTTTTTTTCTGTTGTAACTGTTCGCTTGTCTGTGTTTCGAAGGAATGCTTGTCCTTAGATGTGTGTTTCCGTTGTGTGACTATTATAAGATATCGCGTTTATAAATTAGGTTGCGTAATTCGTTTGTTCTGTTATCTGGCAGTTCTGAAATGTAGATATGTTTTTTAACGTATGTGTCGTCGTCCCAAAACATAAGGCTGTCATAGCGTTAAGCTATTTCAAAATAGTCGGTTGGTTGCTGCGAGTCTGTTCCTTTCGGCAAGCCCAATATAGGCTGTTCACGATAAAACGAGCACTTTTGAAAGCCCTGATCAAGATCCACTCGTAAACACGTTGTGTATAATTCCACCTTGTGTAAGATTTGCATTATCATGGGCCACATCACTTTATTCATGCGTCGGTCAAATGAAACTGTGAAATTATTAAGAAAGTAAATAGTTTACAAATCTGCTCATTTTTTTACATTTCGATGAATTAAAACAACCGAAAGCGAAAGAAAATTTTTAAGTTATCACAAATGATTCCCTAACATCTTTCATTTGACGTTAAGATATGGAACTACTTTCCATCCAACGTTACCAACTTTACTGGGCGGATGTCACTCAGTGCGCCCAATAAAATATATGAATGCAGGGGCAGTAATTTTTTTTCTAATGTTCATTTCTAATGTGCTCACTTTAGCGTGGTAAACCCTTAGGATTAAATCCATTTGGGAAAGGTCAGGCGATCTGTGTGGTCAAAGTCCTTTGAAAATGACACAATCCTTAAAGAAGGATAAAGTTGCTCTGATGCTGGCGCTGAAAGTGTAAGAAGTGGCACCGCCCTGTTGAAAATAGCCAGTACAGAGTTACATGCCATTTAACTGAATCAAAAGCTCTTGGAAGATCTTCACATTGACGTCAGCATACACGTATGTGTTGAAAAAGTCCCGGCCTATAACATAGCTCCTTGATAAAGAGTACAATAAAATTTTTTCATCTCGTAGAAGTGTTTCGTGCACAGTGAGATGATTCTCGGTAGCATAAAGCTGGGTATTCTGGGAATCAACGACCCCACTGAGTGAGTGAAGTGTGTGTGTGTGTGAAGAGATTTGGGCCACTCTTAACATTCGGGTCTTGAGAGCCGATGAGGGTGAAGTGATGTGAGTATGGAGCAGCGCCAGAACGAAAGGGAGGGGGAAACGGGAGAGTCCCGAGAAAACCCGCCGACCAGCGGTATCGTCCGGCACAATTCCCCCCTGCGAATATCCGGGAGTGAACCGGCCGGGGATTGAACCCGGTTCGCCTCGGTGGGAGGCGAGCAGGCTAACCGCTCGGCCACCGTGGCCCGGCAGTTCTGAAGGAACTTCACGAGCCATTGTTGGTGACACTGGCAGAAGGCTTTACTCAGCCAACCTCTTCTTCATGGGGCAGTATCTCTTCCATTTTTAATTTTTGTTTTAAACCTTCATACTCGAGCCTTATAACCGGACATTAAGAATAAAAGATTGGCATGACATAGAAGACTACTTAAGACATTTTTGAAGTGCACTCTAAGATATTATTTGTAAATTTACCATATAAGTGTATACGTACAGTGACAAAGCGCGAATGGTAAATTATTTTCCCATACATGCATGGTAATGTTCCTACAGTTGCTCAGGAAAGAGTCAAATTGGAATAGAAGTTCCTAACTTTGTATAGTAGTGATGCTGAAAAATCCCATATTTTCACTCTGACTTGTAGTATTATTTCCATACACTGCATAGGTTTTAGTTTTCCATTGCAGTTTAGGAAACTTACCAGAACATTTTTTACAGTGTGTATGTATTCAGTTTATCCGTATTTCCTAATGCATGACTTAAATGATTAAATAATGAGACAGTTTTTGATTACGTTTACAGATGTAAAACGAGTCATGTTAAAAAATAAGTAGGGTTTCGAAATATCTGTAAAGATTCTCCTTGTGCCTTGATGAGCTTGATTTTTAAATAATGACTCTGGAAATTAACCCTTTCTGTGACCGTGTCCACAATGGCAGACACGTTGCATACGAGAGATACTTATAACGAGTACTGTACACAGCAAAACACCAAATTCCCTGCGATTCGCGAGTCTTCCTTGAGGCTATTCTGATCTGTAGAACTTCTACACCTCTTTGACATGAATTGCCAATGCCAACATCATTACTTGTAAGAAAAATGCTGAGCAGGAGTACAACGGGTACCAAAAAAATTACGAAGTTGCAACACTTGAACTCAGAAATGAATGTGTGACCTCTTATTGCTCTTTATAAAGAAACAAGTATTGTTTCAGCCAATGTACAGCATACACAATCATTTTTCTTACTTGCAATACACACAACTATACACTTACGTGGGTCTGAAATGGTTTACGTAAATCTAAGATGGCGGGAATACTTGGGCTCTTTAGATTCAAAACCCCCTAAAGGCATCATTTTGTAAACGGAGTTATTCGAACGAAAAGATTTCCAATGACGAGTCCTATTGGTTTGTATAAGCTGTGAGGTCCATAACACACTACGCTACATTCAAAGGGCTTCGCGAAAATGAGGGTTACATTTAAAATTCTCTATAACCACCACCACCAGTAGCTAAATATCAGGTATAATTCCTTTAAGATATTCTGCTAGTTTTCCTCCTCGATCTTCAAAATGCAAACACAGTAGCAAGGCTATGAATTGTTCCAAGCTGCAGATTGAGGATATCACCGAATTTAACCGTTTTTTACAAATCACTCAATAAAATGAAGCAAGACAATTTAATAATTCAACACTGTATTACTTTGCAGCCAAAAAGAAGGAAGTAGGATATTCAAAACGAAATCTAACATTCCCCTACCACGTACGCAAGGAAACAAGTGGTTTGTTCATTCCTATGTGTCTTGAAACATTTCTCAATGTTTTGGGGTTGAAGAAGGATCGTGTGCAACGTGTTCTCAGAAGATCACACGTCAGTGGAGGTTAGGTAGGACAGGCAAACAGGGGAGGGGGAGGGAGAACAGAAGAAGTGTCAATAACGCATGTCGTAGAGAAGCTGTAGGCAAATTCATAGAGTCCTTACAGAGCTTCATCAGTACTGTCGAAACAAGAAAATCTATGATAGGTTATACTTGCCACCAGAAATTAATATTAATAAACTTTGGCGACTTTACAACACGACCGCTGAAAGTGGACTTAATGTTAAGGAGTGTTATTTTCGTGAAGTGTTCTGTATCAATTACAACGTTGGTTTTGGAAGTCTCAGAACAGATGTTTGTTTTGTTTGCTTGGAGTTGGAAGAAAAGCTTGAGGTAGAAATAAATACCACTGAGAAACAAAAACTTATGATCCAGAACAAAATGCATAAATTGAAAAAAGTGCGTTCTGTGAATTGTCACGAGAGGAAAATCAGGGGCTTCTGATATTCTCTCGACTGTCAGAGAATATGCAACCCCCAAAACTTCTTGATCAAGATGCTTATTTTAGTAGACAGCATAATTGATACACTTTTACTGTTGTAAGTTGCAGTTCCAAAGGTCTTTTGTCTAACCAGACTGTCCACTTATACTGTTGGAATGAGTCTTAGCGTCAGAGATGTTTCAGTGAAATAGCTAACTGTGTTTATCATAGACTTACACATACTACCATGCAGGGAATAGAAACAGTAATACTAGTACCAGATGGCTGTGGAGGGCAAAATAAGAGCACTAGTGTCATTGGCATGGCTTTATTAGGATGCCCAATATAATGTAGCCAGTGTAGAAATACATTTTTCCAGTAGTTGGACATTCTTTTATTCCACCTGGTAGGGTTTTCGCAAAGATAGAAAAGGTACCGAAGACGAAAGAAGTTTTTTGTGGAGCCCACCAACTATGAGAACATTATTAGTGAACATGGCACTCTACATAAGCTGAACTGTAGGATTGGCAGGCGGAGATAGCTAAATATTTCGAGAACACTGTATCTTGGCATAAAAAAAAAACACTAACGATATCAAAATTCGAGGAGAATGTGCATACCAAACTGATGTAGGTGTTGCAGAATACACGACCGAAAAGGAGGAAAATTGTTACTGATATTAATCCTACTCAGATTGTCCCTGGCAATATCCAACTGAACCCAAACAAAGTAGAAGGTGTAGGCAAGCTACTTGTTAACAAAAGACTCTGGACAAAATTGAAGAGCTATTGCCAACCCCACATTCTATAATACAGTATAAAACGTCACTCGAAAACAGTCTGGTAGCTCTGAATGTGATGAAGACTGTCTTAATGTGACTGAAGTTCCAATAATAATTGTGTAAAATAGTGTTTACTTTCTAAAGTATAACATACACTGCACAATATACTGTGTTAATGAAGTGCTTATAATTATATTGCTTGTTATAATTGGGACGTTTGTATTCATGATTACTAGACTAAGAATGCAAAACTGTTTAAAAGTGACCATCTACTATTTAACAGAATTCCCATGCAACAACAAATAATTACGTAAAGTTATGTGAATGAGTTTCAAATTGCTCCATATAGAGCAGTGATCATAATTACGACTTTCAAAATCCTCTGTCAGTATTTGAGATTCAAGACCCCTTACGTGGATATTTAACGTCGATTTCACTGTGCATGAATATATCTTTAAGTAAATTGTGTTTCTTATACTTGCTTCTGGATCTCCCATGTGTGTTTCGATCATGACAATTGTACAATAGAATTAAAACAATACTCTGTAAAGGTAAAACGTCACTTACTGTATGAAAGTGGACATGGGGGAATTAGAATCTAGATGATTCAGTTCCCCGCTTAGTCCACGAGTATATCACGTCGAAGCGGGCGAGAGAGTAGGAAGGGGTACTAAGTGGTTGTAGGAGATCGCGAAGTGATGGAATCTGTACGCGGGCACGCGTGCGCGAGGGACCCGGGAGTGCGAGATTTCAGCGCCCGGCTTATTGGCTGTCTGCCTCGTCACTCTTGTTCATTTTCGGCGCCGTGTGGAACCCCCCCCCCCCGACCAATCCATCCCCCCTTTCCACCGGTGCGGCATCATCCCTCACGGTGGGCGCCGCCCGACAGCTATTGCCATGCATTCCGCGCCACGGACATACTAAATTTCTGCCCCGGATCAATCCCCGGGGCCCATCACGTCTGGCAATATTGAGGGAGGTGTCCTTCCCCCTCCCCCTCTCCTTCGCTTGGGAGAACGTAGACAAGACATGGATCAAGCGACGGCAAAGTGCCCGAGGAGGGAAAAACAAGTTTGCACCCCCCCCCCCCCCCTCTCTATGATCGCCGACGAAGAGCGAAGAGGCGGGGCTCTCGTTTCGCGTCACCTACGAGTAAAAATTAATCTCTGCCTCTATGGGACACACCCCCTCCCCGTCACCCTTCCTCGCTGTAGGTCGGGGGACGGGGAGGTAGGCACCCGCCCCTCCACCAACGGCAGACAGCCTTCTCCCGCGTGATCCCCAGAAGCGGGCGAATTGAATTTCATATGCGCGTCGCGGCGCTACGGGTTCGCTTCTTCTTGCTTCCTCCTTCTTCCCAGGGCATGCGTCCCGGTCGGTCATTTATTTTCCGGAAGATTTCTTGTTCTCCCCCCCCCCCTCCTCTTCCCTGTCCGCCCCCAACATCTCCACGTCACCCGTCCCCGACTCGACGGGCTGCCCTCCCCTACTACCCCTTCATTCACTTTCCTTCGCTTTCCTTCCTTTCATTTCTCAACTTCTTGATAGAAACGAATTGTGTAAGAGATCTCCGGCAGAGAGATGACCCCTCGAGGGACTGGCTGGGGATCGTGTCATTCATGCAGTGAAAGAGATAGACTGCTCCTGGAGCTGTGCGGGATGGTTGATTTCTGGACCGTACTTCTGCTTATTCAGGCTTCGGGCTGCTCGATCACTGCTCTTCGACGCGTCACACACGAGTTGATACTCTCCGAGATATAAAAGAAACATTATTTTACACTAAACTTAAATTTAAGTATAAATGAACGAAACAAAATCAAGAAGGAAAACTTCGTTTCAGACAAATATTAAAACAGAAGCATGAGGCATTTTGATAGAGGTACCCAAAGTATCCTAGGAGTAGGAAGTAGAATAATATTTAAATTGAAAAAGAAATACTGTGTGAACAATGGGAAAAACTCTGAACAAATTACGAACGGGATCGAGTTAACAGCTACTGCTGATGCGAAATATGCCGCTTTAGTGCCTAAATTGTTTTAAAAATTCATACTTGTCAACAGTTTTTGCCAGGAATGTCTGTTACCAATGCGGTACTGGGGAAATTGACAAAAATATCGTTTGTGATTATAAACGATAAGCAGAATCGGACATTTGCTTTCTTCTTGTAGTTGCACGGATAATCTGGATTGGTTGGTATTATTTTGTGCATGACAAGTTATAATAAGGCTGGCAGCTTTTTATTACCGTATTTGTAAATACACGTTTGGCAAACAGTCACCAAAAATCTCTTAGCTCACAATAAACTTGCTCGGTAGGAAGCTACATAAGTGAAGACACAAACGTACGAGGGCCCTCCTCATGCTTGTTGTCGTAATCAGCCAACATAGAGAGGAGTGTGCGAGTGTTTTCGGATGGGGCATGATGTAGGCGCCAATAGATTCCAGAATTTCTTCAAAGAGATTTCTCAGCAGTTGAAAGTGCCTCGGTCCACTGTTAGCGATGTTACTGTCAAGTGGAGACATCGTGGGAACCCTGGACTCAAGTATCGCTCTGGTAGGCCACCGAAAAAAAAAAAAAAAAAACAACAACTTTTACAGTCAATGGAGTACTTTTGAAATCAGTGTTTGAAAAATGACTCTACTTGCACATATTTTAACGAGCACACTGGATGAAATGCGCCCAGTAAAAATTGGTAACCATGGAGGGACAGTAGTTCCAAGTATAAACGCTGAATTAAAGTGTTGGGTAAACATTTGTAAATACTGGTAAATGATGGTAAAAGATTTACTTTTCTAATTATTTCACAGTTTCAATTTGGCGACGCATGCATAAAGTGATAAGACCCATTAAAACATTAATGTTACATATGACGGAAGAAGACGTGATGTGAATACAAGTCGATCTTAAGTAGGGCTCTCAAAAGTAGTCAGTTTATTTTGTACAACCTATAATCGGGACCGGCGAACTCTTTGAGAGTGTTGTGCGAATGTATTGTCAGATAACCGCGTCAGCGATTGCAGAGTATTTCGTCGCAGTCCGGACAGAGAGGCCAGTGATTGGACTCTCCGCCGGGAGAGAGACCTAGCCATAGACGAAATATGAGGTAGACCGATTATTCGTCTTCTGCGCATGTACCCAACATTGACCTACCCCAAAACAACACAACTGTTAAAGTCGATTGGCCAACAGTGGCGAACATGTTTGTTTATATTTTAACTTTCAAAAGACAAGCACTCTTATATGAATAAAATACTCTTATCTGTTTGAATTTAATCGAACGGCATTACAAATTAGTTACAGTAAGTAATCATACGTCTCAAAGCACTTGTTTACTAATAAGTGCTCTAGTCTCAAATCCAACTCATGCCGTTGTTGCTGGACGTCTTGGTAGAAAAGCAGTTCAATGTTGGGACACGGAGATTGGTTGTGCGCAGCCAGCGAGATCGGTCTACCTGTCTTTAGTCTATGGACCTAGCACTCTTTTTTCGTCGTCGTCAAACTGCTAGGATACAGACTGAGCACTGCAGTAACGGCTGATGTCGTTCGTAGTGGCGTAAACAGCACTGCCATTGAACTGCGAAGCCGTGGAAAAGTTCTTATGGAGTGAAGTCGAAGATTTCAATCTGCCAAATGAAAGGACGTGTGTGTGTGTGAATCTGGCGGATTCCTATCAAACTATTACTACCCAAGTCTGTTGTGTCGAGTGTGAAATTTTGAGGCGGGACTGTAGTAGTTTGGTGCTTAAGCAACAATTCGGGACAAGCCCTTCACTCTATCAGTATGATAGTTCTCTGGTCTACAAAGCAAGGTCAACTGCGTCGTTGTTTGAAAACATCTAGGGATAACTGCTTAACTTGAACCCAGTAAAACATCTTTGGGATGAACTAGAGCCGCCTCATTTGCGAGTTAAAATTTCCTCGACCAACAGACAAACGTCAACTGTTCACCTCGCTGCAGGAAGAATGGAGACAAATTCTTTCAGCTGCGTAACACAATTCAGCGGAAGGGCTGTACCGAAGGATTAAAGCTGTAGTAACGGCATACGGAGGTCAAGCCATAGACTAAAGATGAAGCCGACCAATTTTTCGTCTTCTGCGCATGTACCCAACATTGACCTACCACACACTCATACAACTGTTTCGCCACATTCAGCACACGGAAGAGTCAGAAGTCAACACGTCGTGCCAGTATTTACATGGATAAATCGAAATCACTTGCAAGCGTATCTGAAGTATTTTTTAATGTTTGACCTCCAGTGTGAAAGACAACGTATCACTGTTAACCTATATTCTTCAGTGTTCTATTGTTTAAGATGAACTGAGAAATACTAATGTAAAAATATTGACTGTGACAATATCAACTGCTTCTGTTGAAAGTTCCTATAGTGCTTCGAACTGAATAATGACACCACTGAGAAACAGGACAGTTCACTGGATCACTGCATGGGGATTTATTTTGAATGAGCAGAGATTCCAAATGAAGAATTATTACCCAGAATTATGGAGCGGTATGTCATTCAAGACAAAGCAGAATATGCCTGCTGTGAATGTGGACAAAACAAAAAAATATATATAATTACACATCACAGGCATGTGAACGTATACAATATATTTAAACATAACATTTTCTTTTAGTTGAATGTAGCTGACGTAATTATATTTTATACCACCCCCCCCCCCCCCTCGGCATTTGCAAAATACTCTCTCCCGCGGGAATTTTTTTCTGAAAGTAACATTGATTATACCTCGGAAGGCTATGAATTAACTTACAAAAATAAAATAAAAATATAGCTTTGCTTGTGTTCTGGTGGTTTGTCATTTTCTTTTAATTCTGCATGAGAACGTGTGCACACGAATGAAAACAAAATTAGCAATTTTAGTTGTTAAGACGTTTGTAGAAGTTATTAGCTGTTCTTAATACGTTTAAAAACCTGTATAGCCATTAGAACTCTGGAAATTCATCATATTACAATATCCAGGTCATAACGTTTGAAAAAGAGTTCGAAACATTTAGGAGAGAACTGTAGCAACTGGAGATGATGCTCGCACACTGGAACATTTGTAATTAATGTACGTAGTAAAGCAGTTTAAACCTTTGTACAAAATTAAAAATCCGAATAATGGTTGTAAGCTTCAAATTTTACATTTCACCCAGAAGTTGAAATTGACCGCACATATTTTAGTTGAGTTAAAGAACTGGAATTGAGAAATCATGTCGTACTATTTTGGAATTAATTGCAGTAGCGGAATAGGTCACGCTCAGTTGGACAATGAAGGGTGCACTGTTAATATTTTTGGCGAGGGTAATACTTTTGGAATGAACACAGATGGGTCCTGGAGTGGAAGTTGAAACTATTCCCTAGTCTGAGATACAGCATTGTCTCCTGCCTGCGCACAGCAAGGTATTACTGACGGTCCTCGTGAAATTAAGGGAGCTGTCGTGTAGGATACGACAATTTTCAAGCGTTTTAAATTACAGGTAGGCAGTTTGTATTCAGGTAAGCAAGAGAGGAGTTCACGTTTGTAAACAGATTTTGGCGGGAAGTGAGATATTTTGCAGCGTTTTATTATGATTTAATACGTTCTTTGTGAGAAGCCAGATCCCAAGGCGACAGACATTAAAATTCAGTATGCCGTTCGGGAACGGCAGACCGCTGAAAATGGCAGCTACAGACAGTTTGTTGTCGTCTTTGTCTCTCGCCAGTAGCTACATCTCTGTATACGTCTTCTCTCGTTTACATGCTCCGTAGTTTTGGTCTCGTTTACTTAGTTATTTATGACTAAAACTCCTTCCGAAGAATTCTTGGAGTGTTATTTACTCAGGCGTTGAAAATATTTGATCTTGGCTCATTTTCAGTGTCCTCGTGCGTGTGTCGTGTTCTGGGCTTCTGCGATGGCGCGTCTCCAAAACAGTTTCCCATTCGGCAACTATTTCCAGTAAATCTCTCAACAGGATAATTTCTTTCTTGTTGACCGAGCAGGCGGGTGGCTCTCTGGTGCAGGGGAACGGGACGGGAAGGGTGGCAAAAGGATGGGGAAGGGGAAAGGGAGGGAAGGGGGAGCGTACAACCTCTCTTATCGTGTCCTCACACATCACACGTGATTCTGTTTGATGGATGCGTGTGTACCGCGTCCGTTGTTTACCTCGAGCCTGGTCCCCGGTAATTGATTCCTTTGTGTCCGTGACAAGATGGCGGACCCCAGGGAGAGGTCCGGGGATGGAGGGTGTCCAGGGCTGGACGTGCTGGAGTGGCCATCGAGCAACCATCCCCTTTCCTTCCCCCCCCCCCTGAATCCACGCTAATGGAGTTGCCTCGGCAGCCACTGCTGCTGCGACCTACGATCTCCCCTGCCTGGACCATCGACAATGCCAGCGCTTCGGCCGTCGCCGGTAAAAAATAGAAATGAATAAATCTCATCTGGTCCGTCGTTTTTTTTCCGCTTGCCCCCACCGTTAATCTCGGGCTGGGGCATTAAGAACACGGGCTACTGTTATTGTCTTTCCCCTATTGGTAATGGACCTTCGAGCAACGCAGTGCCGATGACCGTGAATTACGAAAGGAACGCCTAGTTCTAGGCGGAACTATCATATCAAAAATAGTCGAAGTATTCATCACAACCTACTTTACCCCCAAAGCAGTATAAACGGGATTATTAAATACAGGAAAATAAACGATGAAACTATTTGGGATGGATGCAAGTACAAGGGTAACATATAAAAACACTTCCCCATAAGAGGCGTTACTTAAGTAACCTTAAAACCTCATATGCATGTTAGTTTTAATCTTAAATTAAAACAATCACGGGATTATGTCGATAGAACTATGGATTTTTAAATCCATGCGCTACTGGTGCCTACTGGAAAAATGATTTGTGCTTCAACATAAAGTAGTTCAATAGGAAGAATATGTTAGTAGTATAATACTAATGGAACTTTAGCATGGACACTAAAATGTGACTGTAGGCTAAATAAGGCCTCTTTAAAAAAAAAGCAAATCGGGGATGGCGTTTCTAATTATTTTTAACCATTTTTTGGGAAAAAGCTGTGCTGACTTGCTTTCTCGTGCATAAAATTAATAAAATTAATAATCATGATATGTTAGTACAGACCTCACCGTTTGTTCCTCAGAAATGTACTGACAGGCATTGTACTACATAGTAGCAACATTACAATTACCACCGGCTAAAAGCCAGAATAATTTCCCTGTGAAAAACTGAATGCAGATAGACGGAACAATCGTGAAGTTCTGGCCATATGACATCTCGCATTGCCCCACCAGAAGATCTCAACCATCCCAGGAAAACAGTCTTCATGTCTGCGTGTACATTATTTGCAAGGATGGACAGAAAACTAAATCCGTTAAGAGCGACTTCCCCATACCTTAACGCTACCGTCATCAGCTTGCATTCATCCAATAGAGGCTGCGGGTTGTGTTATTGGAGGTGTCTCACGTGACATAAACATCCATACGTTCGAGGGATCAAAAACAGTTACTCATCGGAGAACAGAAGAGGTACAGTCTGGCACTGTCATGAAAATTGAAGACGTTTCTGCCAATAAGCCGTCTTCAGCATTAGTGCAGTGACTAGTATCCTGGTTCGGAATTACACAGTATAGGCTGTTCACGGTAAAGTGAGCACTTTTAAAAAGCCCTGTTTAAGATCTACTTGTAGGCACGTTGTGTATTCTTCCATCTTATGTAAAATTAACATTGCCATGGGCCTCAACACTTTATTCATGCTTCGGTCAAGTGAAACTATGAAACTATTAGAAAAGTAAACATTTTATAAATAATCTAAATCTTACACACTAAGGCGTTAAAAAGAAGTGAAAGCGTAAGAAATAATTTAAACTATCGCAAATAGTTACCTAACACTTTTAATTTGACGTTAACGTATGGAACTACTTTTCATCCATCGTTACCAACTTTACCGGGCGCATATCGCACAGTGCGCCCATTAAAATATATGCAGGCAGGGGCAGTGACATTTTTCTGAAGTTGATTTCAAAAGTGCTCACTTTATTGTGAACAGCCTTTAACATTTTAAATACTGTCATTTTAACCCTCTGGTTCGCCTGGGGAGTGACTTGCTCGACTACAGGTAGTCGGTGGTTCCTCACACATCTTTGCAGTCAACGTTTACCTCTCACATCAGTGGGACGTGGTATTCTGCAGCCAGGGTACACGTTAACCACAGCAGAATACGATGAGTTGAAAACTGCGCCCTATCAGAATTACTTCCCTCCTCCCCCTCTATCCGTAACCTGGAAGAAGACGGCCATACTCTTCGCAACGTTTGATAAACCGCGTGTTTTCCGGAGGACAGCAATACTTGATAAGTTGCGGAATACTTACATCGCACCTTATATAACTACTTGTGATACTCCGACCTCCCGTGGCCCAGTCGGTTGGTGCGTCGCTGGTCTGGGGTGTGGGAGGTTCTGGGTTCAAATCCCAGGCAAGGCATGGGTGTTAGTTTAAGTTAGGTCGTAAGTTAGTTTGTAAGCCGTCCCCTGATAAGCCTTCAGGCATAACACCGGGGGATTTTAATAAGCCCTTTCCATTCCATATCATCCTCCTGGTACGTGCCCTATTTTATTGGCCATGCGCTTCTGGTGTCAAATGCAGCAGGTCGTCACAATTCTGTGGCTTGACGGTGTAACATCAGTGGAGAGGTTTGGGTCTCAGGGCAGATGATGGTGAAACGAGGTGAGCATGAAGCTGTGCCGGAATGGAAGGACAGGGAGAAACGGGAGACCACCGAGGAAATCCGCCGACCAGCGGCTTCGGCCGACACGATTTCCACCGGTAATCGAGCGCGGCTAGTCTTGGTGGGGGGCGAGAAGTATTGTCGCGTGCGCCTAACCAGCCTTGCTGACCTAAGACTACGAACCTGTCCTTACCTCAACTCTAAAGAACAATACTAACTATACTCTCACTTTTCCTTAACTCTCTCCAACTCTGCACTTCTATTGAATTATAATTATCACAAGGTTTAATTATGGGCGACGTGCTAAATATAGAAACAGGAACACAACGATTACTAAAACAACAATTTATTAAATACTGTTTTTTCGCAATTAATTGATATGCATGTATTAATT